>JAZKJV010004731.1:0-711930 GCA_037367405.1 Ottelia alismoides | reverse complement strand
CAGGTAGTAGTGGTGCCTGCCACTGGAGTCATGATCTCTCGTATACGAGAGACAATGTCATCCAGGAATGGATCGGACTGGGAAGCTGGAGTCTCTAAAGACTCGATCTATTCTCCCACATGAGCAGATGCAGGGTATCCATGCTTCCGGTAGCATGTATCCTCCGAGAGTCATGGACGATGGCACTAAGTGCAAGGACCACACTGACATCCATCGCCTCTACCATAAGGACTACACCCTCTGAACTGAGTAGACCCTCCTCTGCCGTGAAAAGCAACCATGGTTGATGAGTGTTATGGGTGGCAACATGAGGAATAAGAAGCCTGCTTAGACGATTATAGGCCTCCTCCATTTGAGACCAATAAGGAGTTGTGCTCGTGCTGCCTCATACTCTGGGTCGAGCGCAGTCAAAAAAACGCCAACCATCGTGGAGTGCATGTATGCCATCTGTTGCTCCGTGGATGTCGGAATAGGCATGAAGCTGTGAATCTTCTCGAACATGCCACAAAGAAAGGAGTAGAACGCATGCAGTGGATGACCATTCTACTTAGCCATGTATATGTCAAACTGAAGCTGAAGAATCTTGGTCATGTTCTTTGCTTGGGCATAAATGGATTCCAGAATATCCCACATCGCTTTGGCGATGGGCTGATTCACAATATTATTGTTTATCTATGTGGTGAGGGTCCCAATTCCCAAAGAGCCAAATACAGGCATATGTGTCGTCTTGCTTCCACGAAGCATTGTACCCAGTCCTATCCGCCGGCTCTAGCTTCGTCAGAATGTGCTCCTTATTCTTGCACTGCATAAGGGTAAGAAACTGCATGGACCACAACTCATTGTTGTCGCCATCCATCTTTACGATGAGAGCTCGGTCCTTGAAGGCTCCGAACGAAGAGAAGATATCACCCTTGTTTTTTAACATGATGGATGAACGATCGAAAAACAGAACTCGTTTGGGGAAGTAGACCGATATAAGCAAGTCTACACAATCATATGGAGGATTGTTTGTACGTGTAGACTCATACAACCATCCTCGTCAATCATTGGTGTGCGCTAGGGTCAGAAAACGTGACTTATAGGTCTGAAATCACGTTTTTCGGTCAAAATCAGACAGCTTCAGACTGCAGTTCGGACCACATAGGCACCTGAAGGCGCGCAGAGGTACGCAGAGGTACAAGGAGGTGCACAGGAGGCTGGTGGGGTGTACAGTAGACCTTGGAGACTCTTGGGAATGGTCGACGGTGGCTTGGGAGCCGCACGAAGGGGTTGCTGGGCCCTAACGACACTAGGTTGAGCATTTCGGCGGCTGAGGGAACCCACACCAAGGCGTGATGGAGGTCGTTGCGGCGGGGTGGCTTGCGTGAAGAGACGAGGGGCCGGAGGGTAGGGTTTAGGGCATGGGTAGGATATGGGAACTCCGGTCTAGGACCTTCGCTCCGATACCATGAAAATGGGAAAGAACAAAATTGCATTATTGAGTGGCCCTAGGTTTCTTTTATATAGGAGAGAAACCTGTTGAGAAAATTACAAGAAAAAAGCAAAGAAAATATAAATTACATAAATAATAGGAAAGATAACTAATATCTCAATAAGAATCATACCTGGGATCTTGTCAAGTTTCCAAAGGGGAGGAAGGTCATCAGATGCAAATGGGTCTTCAAGAAAAAGACAAGAATCTCAAGTAGTGAAAATATTAGATACAAGGCACACTTCGTTACGAAGGGTTACAATTAAAAGGAATGTCTGGACTCTGGATTACAATGGGATATTCTCTCCCATTGTAAGGCATACATCCATAAGGGTGCTACTAGCTCTTGGAACACATCGAGACTTGAAGCTAGAGCAGTTAGATGTGACGAAAACTTTCTTGCAAGGTGAACTCGATGAAGACATTCTCATGAGACATCCAGAGGGATTCGTATTTGATGGGAGAAACGAAGTCGATCCATTAGACGTACCCGAGGGCTCTCTTATATAGGAGAATAGCCCTGGGTTAATTACATGATAAGTACACTGAGAAAAAGAAATTAGAAAAAGACACACAATATATGATATTTTAACTTAACACCCCCCCTCAAGCTGGAGCATAGATATCTATCATGCTCAGCTTGGACCAACAATTCTGAAACGGACTTCGTGCTAGAGCCTTGGTGAAGATATCTGTTGTCTGATCTCCTATAGACACGTGAGATATAGATATGAGTCCCTTCTGGATCAAATCTCGAGTGTAATGACAATCCACCTCAATATGCTTCGTTCGTTCATGGAAAGCAGGATTATTTGCAATGAATAATGCAACTTGATTATCATATAATAGCTGCATAGGAAGAAGAACATCTATGGAAAGATACAGTCAACACCGATCTGACCCACATCATCTCTGTACTCCCTTGGGCCATGGCTCTGTATTCCGATTCTGCACTTGATCTGGCAACTACAGTCTGCTTCTTGCTTTTCCATGAGACAAGTGAGTGACCAACAAAAACAGCAAACCCTTAAGTAGACTTCCTGTCCGTGGGACATCCTGCATAGTCAGCATCTGCACACGCTGTTACCTCTAATGAACTGCCCCTACTGAATAGGAGTCCTGAACCAGGTAAGTTCCTCAGATATCTCAAGATCATATTGTGAACCCCTCAAGATCCGGGTACCCGTTAATCACACAATCGCACTATTATTCACATGAGATCGCATGAAGTTACTGAAAAGCAGGGAAAATTTTTCGCGCGGCTAATTATCCACATGACATTCACATCCACAACATAACCACAAAGTAAAAGAGATACAATTGGCACCAAAATTCCTTTTCATTAATATTCATATCCATTTACAACTTGCACAAGCATCTTCCATATTACAACATATATCCCAAGTGATACAAAAGAGATAGCATTTACATCACCATCTGAACAAAAACTGAGACAAAAATTCATACCGTCTAGTATATACTCTGTCTCCAGGAAGCATGTATAGCTACTGAGCGGCTACTGAACTGCAGGTTGTTTGCCTGCCAAACATATTAGGAAAGAAGAGGCGTCAACCATTGCTGGTACCTCCCAAAAACCTATAAAAATAACTAGACATTTAATATGTGCAAAAGCAGGCAAGTAGAAAGGTGGTACCTGTAAAATCTACATCTACTTGCGTAAGTAAAAAGGGGTTTCAGGTTGTTTGTAATGCATTTCTAATGATTTCCCCAGAACCCAATATTTTCCCACATATGACACATTTATTTTGTAGTTGAATATTCATGAGGGTATGAGTGTGAGCATATATATCAAGTGCTTCAGAGATCATACCTATGAATGATGATGGAAAAGTTAAGATTGGAAAGATCTCTTAATTTATTTAAATTCTTAGATAGAGAGAATAGTCATTTCCTACTGATCCCAACTTTTGATCGTAACTTCTCCAATTCTTAACTTCAATGTTTCAGATATGACTCCAGATGATGTAGATGTAGATATGGATAATCTAGATATAGAATCGCCAAGTCTGTTGGCGAAGTAAACTCAAGCGGTGAAGAAGCCTACAAATGGCTCTTCCGTCTCGCCCTCTAATTGAAAGCGCGGTACAATAGAGGGATAGGTCTACTCCCAAACTACGCCACTGAGACGGGTGAGAGAGACTCCCTAGAAAAATCGCTCTAGAAACCTGCCTGACTAGTACAGGCGAACGAGCTCGTACGAAAAACTGAAAACCAAGGATCCCCCGCCTGGGTATCCTAAAAGACAGGGTCAGCGGAACTGGTCTAAAGTCAGGATCCCAATGAGGCGTAAAAACACTGCGAGCTCGCGTAAAACCGTGTATAAGACTGGGATCCTAGACCCGCGCACTTGGCGGCCGCTGCCCAAACTGGGCTTCCTTTCCTCCGCCCAGTTGAGGGTCACCGCGCCCTCGTATGGTCAAATGTAAGGATCACATTGACCGGTTAATCATGATCATTACTGATTCATTATCATCCAACAATCTTATAGATTTTACTGTAACTTATGTTTCTTGATCTGACCAAGCACTGAACTTCCTAGATTTTAAAGATTTGATTTTAAACTTAGAGTCAAGATTATGGACCCTCAACATTCTTTTCTTGAAGTTCTTTAGGTCAAGAACGATCTTACTGACTCTTAACAGAATCAATAGCTTAGTAACTATGTATTGTATCAATAGAATATGAGACAACTTAAGTTTATTCAACATTAATTTCCTATTATAGTGGTGGTATATATATATTCTAGTATTTAATGTGCATCTAATCCTACTTCATGAAGTTCAGCTGGATTTGAATACGAACCCTGATCTATGTGACAAGTAATGCTAATTTCAGATATCTTTAACCCTTAAGATAAAGGAATATAACCCATGGCATCTACGTATGCTTTAACAGGGCATGACATAGCTATAATTTAATAATTTGATTGTGCAGTTTATCGAGACTAAAGAATGTGTGTACCCAAATGTAACCATGTCCTAACACCTATGGATTTTGAGTTGTAACCCAAGGTTAGCTTTGTACTTAGAAAGACCATGATGAAGATTAAATATAAAGCCGAGGGACAATGGATGTATTTTTGCATATGGATATAATCTATCTATCTATAAATATATATTAGAGACTGAATGTTGCAATTATGTAACGGAGTAAAAAAAAATTGCAAGAGATTTAAAACAGATGAAATCTTACTGCATATCAGTGATGCTTGTAATAAAAATAATTATTTAAAAACTGGGAATTGAAACTGCTCCCTGGTTATGATAAAAATTTTACATGATTTGATTTAATAATATATATGTGTTTATATGGTATTTGAGTTTGTACATACACGGTCAAAATTATGGATTTAATATCTTGAACTCTGAAATGAAGGAATTCTGGTTCCATTTATATCCCCATGACTTGGTTGAACAAATGTTTAAGTAATTAAGTCCCTAAAATCCCAATTTCGCAATCCTTTCAAATGCAAAACCCAAGTGCAGAACGAGAGTCATGTAACTTTATTGTAGGTCCTAGGATTCACATTAAAACAATTATCCCACATGCTTATTAGGATAATAACAGTAAAATATGGAATTTGTCAAATAGATTATGATTTGAATCATCATTCATTTCTTATGAACGGTAACTTAAAAAAAACGAGATATATGCACTGGATGATCCTTAAGCCATGATTTATTTCCATAACAATGCGAGATCTGATATGAACAAGATATATCATATGACATCGAGAGAGAGACATTTAAAGAAACCCCATATCTATGTAAAGTTGAGAGCTTAGATCAATAAGAATTTGTATGAAACCACTAGCCAAGAGGAAGGAGATATTGCACATGCAAGGCAGCAAAAGAAGGAACTGGATGATACCTTGATCTTCTAATTTTAGAATGTCAATCTTCAAGCATGCATGCATAAGTTTGAGATGGTAAGGAGCAGCAACTCTTGGATTTGTAATGACAGAAAATTGAAATGGTTAATGGAACTCCAGCAATTGTAGCATCCTGGAACACCAAAAGGGTAGCAGATTGGCAACGGTGAGGGGAGGAGCATCAACCTTATTGGAGCAGAATTACAACACCTTCAAAATGGTTGAAGCTTCCAATGGCATCAGCTGAGAGAGAAGGACAACAACTCCTTGTTGCAGCTACTGGTTCTTCCAGAAAAGGGGGCTGGAGATGCCTTCCGTTGAAAAGAAGAGGGAGGAAGTCGGGGAATTTGGGGGAAAAGATTATGGTAAGAGAAGGACAAGGGAAGAGGCTATTTATAAGGGGTTGGGCTCTAAAGATACTTAACAAGTGGAGAAAAAGAAATGCCAATTGGCAGTCCTGGAGAGGGTTGACAGAAGTCTGCTGCCACTGGAAAATAAATAATTTTTTTTCATTTATTTGAAAAGTTAAAATATGACCGTATTCGCGCCTCGAACATCGGATCTCGACGCGAAGCATCTCGTTTTGATCGTCTCGGGACGACGATCAATTTGAGTATAATGTTGATATACTTTCGATCGGGTTTTGAATACCCGAAATTTCGAGATACGGTTTTTGTTGAGAATAAATTTTGTGATTTAAAAATATCAAACGACCTCCGATTGACGAACGGTCGATTCCATTGGTCTTATATCGTCGAATCGGATCTAATGACGGTCTCGGTTCATTTTGCGGTTTCCGAATTTGCGTCACGGCTTTTCACGGCGCGCATTACGGAGCGACCGATTTTGATCGATTTCACCCGAACGACTTTCGATTCACGATCAATTGATCGTTTTATGTTATCTAATATTGTCAGATAACATTATTGGGTTAATCGGATCCTAATCGGGTGAGGTTCGGGTTTGTTAATTCCAGATGTTACACATATAGATAGCATCCATATGGGTCTTTCTGAGACACTCCATAAATCAGCTAACCTTGTTTACTGCAAATATAATATCTGGCCTGGTGATAGTCACATATAGGAGCTTCCCCACAAGTTCCTTGTACCTCCTGCTATCAACTTCTTCTGTGTCATCATCACACAATTTCACATTTGGATCCATAGGCGTCATAGCTGGCCTGCACCCACACATACCCGTCTCAAAAAGGAGATCCATGACAAACTTCCTCTGGGTCATCACTAGACCCCGATTATCCCTGGCAAATTCTAACCCAGGAAGTAACGAGTGCCAAGATCCTTGATCACAAACTCTTTACCTAGGAACTTCTTGGCTACCTGAATGCCTTGAGCATCATCTCCTATTACAATAATGTCATCTACATAAACAAGAATGGCAACCGTACCTCGCTGTCTTCTGAACAAATAGAGAGTGGTCCGCAGTGGACCTCTTAAATCCCTGTTGCTCAATCAATTCTGACAGCTTTTGATACCAAGCTCTAGGACTCTGCTTTAGTCCATATATGGCCTTATGTAGCTTGCATACTTCTGTGACTCCCCCTCAGCAGTAAACCCAGGTGGCTGCTGCATGTAAACTTCCTCGTGAAGGTCCCCGTATAGAAATGCATTCTTCACATCAAGCTGAAATAACGGCCAATCACGTGAAACAGCAACTGCTAGTAAAATCCGGAGCGTCGAGTGTCTTGCTACTGGAGAGAACGTATCTTGATAATCCACCCCATATGTCTGGGTGAAGCCACGGGCCATCAACCTCGCCTTGTAGCGATCCACACTCCCAACTGCATTATGCTTAATAGAAAATATCCATTTGCAGCTTACTATCGACGCACCATGTGGAGGAGGGACAATAGACCATGTCCCGCGATCTGTTAAGGCTGCCATTTCTTCTTCCATCGCCTGACGCCACCTGTTGTCCTGTAATGCCTCCATATATGTTCTGGGTATAGTAACCACGGAAAGACCAACAACAAACTTCTTGTACTCATCTGAAAGATGATCCAAAGAGACATGTGCCGCAAGTGGGTATTTGGCACATTGACGACGTGGCTTCCTCAAGGCAATAGGAATATCCAAATCGTCCTCCTCAGTGTCCTCTATAGCAGAGTCATCCTGTAAAATTCCAGTACCATCAGTAGAAACAGTGTCATCATGACATACCTTAGGCGTGCTGGAAGATGTGGATGGCTGATGAGCAGAAGTGCTAGTAGAAGGCCTGCGAGTGTAAACAATGGGTAAAAATTTTGACTGAGGTGGTGGTGGTGGTGGAGGCGGTGGTGGTGGCGATAGTGTTTGACGTTTTGGCTCGGTTGATGTGATAGATCGAGGTGGAGGAACAACAATATCGTTTGCATTGTCATTGGATAACTTGTTACTTTTAGGAGAAAAATACATGATAGACTCAAAGAAAGTGACATCCGCACTCATATAGTATCTCCTATTCGTCGGATCATAACATCGATACCTTTTTTTAGTACGAGAGTACCCAACAAACACACATTTGATAGCCCTTGGGGATAGCTTATCACGACCAGGGGTACAATTATGCACAAACGCAACAGACCCAAAGACACGAGGTGTGAGGGAGAAAAGGTCCTTCTCATGAAACACAATCAAGAAGGGGACCTTCTCTCCTAGAACTGTAGACGGTATACGATTCACCAAGTAGCATGCAGTGAGAACCGCATCCCCCCAAAAAGAATGAGGGGCACGACGATGGATCAATAATGTTTGAGTGACATCAAGAAGGTGGCGATGTTTGCGTTCCGCCACACCAATTTGTTGCGAAGTGTAACTACACGAAGTTTGATGAATAATTCCCTGTGAGCTGAGGAAATCGAAGAAATGTAATGTTGAGAATTCTAAAGCATTATCCGTACAAATGACTTTGATATTGGTAGAGAAGATGTTATTAGCTTCCAGAATAAATTTTTGAATAATAGCACCAGCTTCAGACTTTTGTTTTAACAAGAAAACCCAAGATAATCTGGAAAAATCATCAACAACAACCATATAATACCTATGTTCCTGAAGATCAGGTACACGACTCGGACCCCAAATATCAAAGTGAAACAGTTCAAAAGACCGACTACTATGATGACTCGGACGAACTGGAAATGAAGACCTATGGTGTTTCCCAAGCTGACAAGCTTCACAATCCAATGTGGTACGGGTAGATATCTGCGGCAAGACATGACCCATCTTCTACAGAGGCAGATGGCCAAATCGAAGATGCCAAAGGAATGGAGAAATGGATCCTGAGGGAATAGTAGCGGTACCAGCACATGATGATATAGCAAGCTTATACAAGCCTTTCTACTCACGGCCACCAACAATCATCCTGCCAGTCAGTATGTCCTGAAACACAAAAGTAGAGGGGTCAAAGATGGCACGGCAATGTAAATCTTTTGTAAGTTGGCTAATTGATAACAGGTTCATCTGAAAGTCTGGTGCATGTAAGACATTCTGAAGACTCAAAGAAGATGTCAGGGTGATACTCCCCCTAACCAACAATGGATAATCGGACCCCATTGGCAATGACCACAGATCGTCCTGGGGCAAGTGCTCTGTAGGTAGTAAACTGCCGTCTGTCGCCGCACATATGATGAGAGGTGCCAGAATCCATAATCCAATCTGTCAGGTCCGAGCAAGTAGTACTGGTAAGTGCATAAGGTATACCTGATGAGCTAGAAGACGCTCTGGCCGAAGCTGCAGCATCCGTTGAACCTGGAGACGAAGACGAGGGTGTAATGATCATATCACGAAGTCGTGAGACGAGATCATCAAATCGAGTATCTGGAAGAGGTGCAGTTGTAGCCTCAATCTGCTCTGTAACCCGTGCAGAGGCTGGATACCCATGCTTGTGAAAGCACGTCTCCTCAGAGTGGCCTGGTCGGTGGCAGTGAGTACAAGGGCCACGGTGTCTGCCTCCCCCTCTACCATGAGGTCCACGACCCCGAAAATGTGACGCTCCTCCTCTTCCACGAGTGGCAGCCATAGCTGTAGGGGTAGACTGGGTTGTAGATGCCGATGCAGTAGTAATCCTACTCTTATATACCTCCTCCACTGGTAGAATGGACTTTCCAGTCAGAAGTTGAGTACGAGCAGCATCGTACTCTGGATTAAGGGAGGACAGAAATATACCAGTCATCGTAGCATTTCTGTAAGTCTGTTGTTGTTCCGTACTGGCAATGATCGGCATGAAGCTATGCAGTCTCTCGAACATGCCCCGTAGATGAGAGAAATGTGCATGTAAGGGCTTCCCATTCTGTTTCGTAGAGAAGATGTCAAACTGTAACTGGAGAATCTTGCTCTCATTCTTGTACTGCCCATATGTCGCGGTCAGGATATCCCACATTGCCTTAGCTGTGGGTTGGTTCACAATATCATTTGCAATCTCCGTAGTCAGCGTCCCTGATAGCCAAATACGGGCATATGCATCATCTTGCTTCCATGTCGCATTTGTTCCAGTCTTGTCCTTCAGCTCGGATTCTGTCAGAATGTGCTCCTTGTTGTGGCACTGCATAAGGTTGCGGAACTGCATAGACCATAGTTCATAGTTGGTCCCATCCATCTTGATTAGCTGGGCCTTTGAAGGCACCCGAGGATGTAAACACGTCACCCTTGTTGTCTGACATGATTGATGAAAAGCCTAGGACTGACGTAGATAACCAAGTAGGCGGTCTACAGAATCATGAGGGGAAGGTTGTATGTGTAGACTCATACAACCATCCCTAGGTCTTGTTGAAGCGCCGACCCTAGTTCTGTGCCTCCGGGAGAGGTCGGCTAGACTCGCAGTGGTTGTGAAGACACCTAGGACCCACCGGAGTGCGATATGGTGTCGCTAGAGCTGTTGGTAGGTGTGGTGTGGGCCCTTCAGGGGCTGCGCGGGGCCTTCAAGGGTTGCGCGTGCTCGGCAGATGTGATGCAGGGCCGGTAGGGCGGCGCGGTACCGCTTGGAGAGGTGGGGCGCCTGGAGAGGCGCGCGACCGTCGGGAGAGGTGGGAGGGGCGCCTGGGTTCGGCGCAGGAGACCGCCTGGAGAGGCAGGGTGGCACCTGGCGAGGCGCGAGACCGCCGGGAGAGGCGGGGCGGCGCCTGAGAGCGGCGAGAGGGGGCCCCTGGAGAGAGGCGCTGGGGCGGCAGGTGGGCGCTGGGGGGGTGCGGGTGGAGGGGCTTAGGGTTAGGGTTTTGGGTTGTGGATAACAAAACCCCGGTCTAGGACCGTTGCTCTGATACCATGATGGGAGAAACGAAGTCGATCCATTAGACGTACCCGAGGGCTCTCTTATATAGGAGAATAGCCCTGGGTTAATTACATGATAAGTACATTGAGAAAAAGAAATTAGAAAAAGACACACAATATATGATATTTTAACTTAACAGAATTTCAAGGTAAAGAAGACCATTTTTATAGATTGAAGAAGTTGTTGTATGGGCTTAAGCAGTGGTACAAGAAGTTTACAGCTTCATAATTTATTATGGATTAAACAAGAGCCCATACGATTGTGGTGTTTACCACATCAAGGTGGAGGATCGGTCCTTCATCTACCTGTTATTGTACGTCGATGACATGATGATTGTTGCCAAAAAGAAGAGTATTATAGACGATATGAAGAAACTCCTTAGTTCAGAATTTGACATGAAGGACCTTGGTGCATGAAGAAGATTTTGGGGATAGAGATCATTAGGGATTGTGCAAAAAAGGGAAGCTTTTCCTATTTCTGAAGAACTACATCGAGAAAGTACTAATGAGATTTAGGATGTCTACAACCAAGCTTCTAGGTACTCCATCTGCTGCGAATATTCATCTCTTAGTTTTTTTCGCACCTCAATTAGACGCGGAGAAGGAACGCATGTCGCGTGTTCCCTATGCAAGCGTAGTTGGGAGTCTTATGTATTTCACGATATGCACAAGACCTTATATTACTTATACCGTGAGCGTTATTAGCATATTTATGGGCAACCTAGGGATGAAGCGTTGGCATATAGTCAAGTAGATTTTCCGCTATCTGAGAGGAACATCGGACATTGGCCTCATCTCTAGAAGTGATTTCGAGTGTATGGTTGCTGGATATTTAGATTCAGACTATGATGAAGATGTTGATGGGAGGAGATCAATGACAGACTAAGTCTTCACTTTGGGAAATTTGGTAATCAATTGGAAGTCTACCTTACAACCATCAGTTACTCAGTCTACAACAGAGGTAGATTACATAGCTTTGACAGAAGTTGCAAAGGAAGTCATTGGGCTAAAGGGCTTAGATGGAGATCTTGACCTCCAATAGGATCATGCTATAGTATATTGTGACAGCCTTACTGCAACATGTTTAGTCAAGGATCAAATGCATCATGAAAGGACCACACACATAGATGCCATATATCACTTCATTCATTATGAGAAGAGAATCAAGGTGAAGAAGGTCGACACAACAAATAATCAAGTCGATATATTCACAAAGACAGTTCTTGGGAATAAGTTCAAACATTGTTTGGACTTACTCAATGTCGACAATTGGCGGTAGCCCCAAGAAGGAGCTGGCGGCGGCACGACGAAGCTTGGTGGAGATTGTTGATATGCCTTAAATCCTAACCCACTAACCTAGGTTGAAGAACCATCATATGCACCTCCTCTTACCAAAGCATATGAGTTGTTCTATTTGTATTTGGGTATATAGATTCGTTTGCTCCAGGGATACGTCTGTACGGGAGTAGTATATAAACTCCTCTAGAGTTAGGGCTCTCAATATCCCCTGTATTTTCTCCATCTTCACATAGTGAAAACCGATCGCCACCGTCCAAGAACATAGCCAAGTTATGGGTGAATCTTGTAAATCCGTGTATTTTCGTGCTTGTGTGATTGATAGTGTTTGTGTGTGCTTCTGCGATTCGTAACACCATGTTTTATTTATTTTCTATTTATTTTATCTTTGTTTGTAATTTGCCCACCATTGTTTCTCCTCTCTATCTAAGAGAACCCCATGGCCTCATGAATAAACAAGCTAGTATCTTCTTTCCACAAGAACAACTAGGTAGAGGAAAGTAAAACAAGACGAGGAAGGTGATGAGATGTAAGTGAAATGAAGAAGGGGATAAGAAGAGAGGAGAAATTTCAAAATATATAATTTGAAAAGGTTTCACTTTTATATATTATGCTATAATACAGATAGTCAACTAAGTGACAAAGTAATGTAATTTTAATGGACGGGTAAAAATTTTAAGAGTAATTTAGAACTGCTTCCGTTATAATACAGAATTATATGGATGTTATAGTGTAATTTCTAGAAAAGGCCATATACAAAAACAATCTTTTGTGCATTTTTCATCAAAGGCGTAGATGTAAAAAGAACCGATCTTCTGGATCAAGAATACCAGTGTTAGAACATAAACAACAATAGAGTGGATCTACCTGAACATAAATATCAAAGAGACGTACTCCCTTGCGAGAGTCCCAATAATCCAGTGTCTCGCCAAAGTATAAGTTAACTTTGTAGTTTCCATTCATAAGGCCGAAAATATAATATCTTAACGAAGATGCCGAGAGTCTCATATCTAAAAATAGATCAGGATTCTGTGTTTTCTCAAATACAGATTGGATACTCTGGATATAAGTAGGCCCTGCCACATCCAAGAATCTTCCAGAATTAATGACGGCCCATTTAGTAGTCCCATTGCTAACGTGAAAAGGAACATCTTCAAGTGGCTCGCCATCTTCTTCATATTGAAGTCCTTCAGATGCATTGACTGGCTTAGAACCACCACTATTTATTCCGAATCCAATTTTAGAATCTGCAATAGTGCAAGATACTGATTTAACAATTTATCAATCTAAATATTCATGATGTATAACTTTAGATGGGTTGGTTCTAGATGGAGGAAAATCAGCAAGACAAGCTGAAAACACCTTTGCAACAGTTAGGCCTCCACATAAAAAATCTCTAGTTAACAAACAAATACATATGGAATTCTGCACATAAAGTCTGCCACAGATACATTTCCACATAACTTTGTTTAATTTGTCAAGGACATCAGAAATTTCAACTTACAGATCAGTGAATCTCGGTAACAAGGAAAACTGCTCTGTAGGCATCCCAGGCTGCTTGGACTGTACCACAGGGGAATAATTTTACAGATTTGCAGGGGAAAAAGAACACCAACTGCTGTGGAACTCCAAAAACAAACCACTTACTTGGACTCTGAGTCATCCTTGAAGTTATTTCCCACCAGGTTTCTGTATCAAAAAAATAAGTAGGTACTAAACTAGATTATGTGATATTTTCGACATAACCATTTTACATAGATAACTTTTACTATCAGTCCTAAACTCCATCTTTATTGGAGAACTTCCTACAGAAAAAGAATCTATCTATATTGGTATTAAGCCTCGATAAAATGAGGCTCTCTCAAGCATATAAATTGAAAGTAAGAAGGGTTGAGTTAAATGTGCAGATAAAACGTTTGCAGATCCAATTAATGTACATGATATGTCACCATGCGTTTAATCTACATCACCAGTTGAGATAATGGCATGAGCAAGCGGAACCTTTATCATCTACAACTTGTTTCAGAAGAAAAACTAATTTTGAACATATTGGGTCCATTCTCCATGAGTTAGGACGGTAAGCATGCCATATATGTTGATATACCTCGAATCCTAACCATCTGATCACCAACCACCGCCCCCCAACTCCTCCTCGTGGCATACCCTACCAGTACGAGGGTCCCGCTGCCCGGTCAGCGAGCCTGTGGGAGGAGAAAGGGGAAGCAAGTGTACCCCCTCCCACGGGGACAGTTCTCCCATCTCGACATTTTTTCTTATATGGGTATTTGGATCTTTTTGAGTTTGGGATCCATTTTGTATGGGAGTGGTATATAAACTCCCTAGAGTTAGGGCTCTCTGTATCCTATGTATTCTTCTTTCTCCACATAGTAATAATTGATCGTCGCCGCTCAAAAACGTAGTCCAGTTACAGTTGAATCTTGTAAATCTGTGTTTTCGTGCTTGTGTGATTGATCGTGTTTGTACATGCTTCTACGATTCGCAGTACAGCATAAATCCATGATTTCTATGTGATGTATATGTGGTTTGTTGCCTACTTTTATTTTCAAGGATATTATTCTTCCAAAAATGTCAAAAAAAATACAATATAGTAGGAAACAAGAAGTATTGTCATCTAGAATTCAATAACACCGATGATGCTGAAATCTAAAATAGAGGATTTTCTTTAAACATACAGATTGTAACTGTTATTGAGCCAACGTGGGAAACTCCCTGATAAATTATTGTAGGAAAGATCCCTGCAATAAAATTGACAAAAAGGCATGCCTCGGATTACTGTAGTTTTTCGCAATTATTGGAAAAATAAGGCAGAATAGGAGAAAACCAGTCCTTATAAATTTAATCAATGCACAGTTTGTAAGTTACATAAAGTAAGATGCACTCGTGTTAAATGACAAAGTTCCAACCAGGCTGTTGTTTCCTAGAGAACTGCAAGCACAAGAAAACACCTGAATCAAATACATTGGCCTATTATAAGATTTGTATCTACTAGCGTTTGACGATTTCTTACAGATATTCCAGACTCGGCATATCGAGAAGAACTTTTGGAAGAGGACCTGAGAGGTCGTTGAAACTCAGATCTCTATCATTTGAACCAACTGGTAAGAACTTTTGTTAAGATATCAAGGGTAAAGCATATGTGTCTTCTGTTACTTACAGATGTTTCAAATTTGAATAACGCCCAAAATCAGCAGGAATGGTGTCAGATATGTTGTTATTCCTTAAAATCCTGTCAAAAGAAGGATATATAATGTAGATACACGTGCACAGAAGACTTAAATAGTAAGAAATCAATAGTCTTACAGAATCTCCAAGGATTTCATATTCTTAATATCTAGCAAACGTGAGCTACCATTCACCTCACCGATTCGTCTGCATAATAAAATATTAAAAAATCATGGTGGTCATCTGATGTTTTAATGGATTTCTATTAGCTCTATGGATTATTAAGATTAATCACAGTTATAAAAATAAATCACTTACAACTGTGTTAGATTGGTTAGATTGGTAAAACCTGGAGGAATTGGACCCTGGAATTTGTTCCCTTGTAACCTCCTGCATAAACAATCGTTATACAAGAATTATACTGAAATCATTTTGGTTTAGATGCTGATATATCTCTCTAAAATAGTAAGGTCATAGACGCTTCTAAGTTGCATTTCATCCCAGTCCAGAATATAAAAAATGGCACTAACATGTATTCTAATGAAGGATATGAAAGTTGTACAACCCAGTCAAGATTGTGAAACCAATTACTGTGGAGAGAAAAATATGACTTATTTATTATGAGGATCATACAACTATCTTATATAGATCGGAGAGACCTTAGAGAGATGAAATAAATAGGCAAATACAAAATAACTCTCAATAATCTCCCTCAAGATGGAGCATAGATGTCAATCATGCTTGGCATAGAACAAAACCTTTGGAACAATCATCTAAATAGGGGCTTGGTGAACACATCTATTGTTTTTTGTTCCCCTAAGCTGATATTGGAAGTAGAGATAAAGCCCTTAGGTATCATATCTCGTGTGTAATTGCAACCTACCTCAATGTCTTTGATTTTTTTTAAGGGTAAAAGGGTGTAAACTCAAGAAGAGTTACACCCGAAATAATATTATAAGCATAAAGCCATACTTAAATAGACCATGCCAAAAATAAAGCCATGGTGTGGTGAATTACATTATCCATACAATATCATTCTCCATTAAAAATAGTACTATCACGCAACAACTACATTACCCAAGCCACTACCAGAGGTCGAAGGCAGCCAACATGGGTGGAATGGACAACTGCTAACACCGAACTCCAGAATTTCATCATAATTTGCTAGGGCAAGCTACGGGAGCGTGAGCCAGTTCCACAACTCCTTGGAACATGGGCAATCAAGAAAAAAATGCCTCAAGGTTTCAGACTCAGCATCACATCTTGGGCATATCTCATCAGCCCCACAGGGCCATTTTCTCTAAATGAGTTTGTCATTAGCCTTCCTTTTTGGAATTGTCGGAGGAATAGTTTTACTCGGGTGGGTAATGGTGACTGCCAAAATAAATCGATGTATGCATCTAACATTCTCTCGAGGATCCACCGCTTCCGTCGTCAAGGCCCACTAAGCCTTTTTAACCAAGAATCTGACATCCATCCAGAAGCATGCATCATTTTTGTTGGGCTGAACCATGTAATCCCCAATAGCCCGTAGCAGTGAATTCTTGCAGCCGTTGTTCAGAGAATCTCTATTTGAACGAAGGTATCCAAAATCCATTCCTCCATACTCCAGCCACTGATACATCTCCCTCAAAACATAGTGCATCAAATAATCATGGATATCTATCGGCAAGTAAACCTTCTCCTATCATGTCCCTCCAAAATCAAAACTAGTCTCCCTTTCCAAGTTGTGGCCGAAGCATATGACATATCCCAGGAAAGACCACACATGAGAAGAAGGATCAAATATGGCACGACAATGTAAATCTTTTGTCCATGTTTAAAAGAACCGAATGGTTTCGAGATAAATTCATAAATAGTGTTCTTAGAAGAACTTTAAGAACACTATTTACGAATTTATCTCTCCTGCGCTGGTTGTCGGCTACCTAACGCGCAACCCTTCTCATTTACCCGAGCTTGGGACCGGCCATGGCTGAGACCTGCTATGCTTTATGGTTCTGAATGTTGGCCTGTGAACCATAGACATGTGCAGAGAATGGTTGTAGCAGAAATGAAAATGCTAAGATGGATGTGTGGACATACACGTAAAGATCGGATTCGGAATGATGCAATTAGAAAGAAAGTTGGTGTAGCTCCGATCGAGGATAAGATGCGAGAAAACCGCTTAAGATGGTTTGGTCATTTGCAAAGAAGGTCAACTGATGCACCGGTTAGGAGATGCGAGTGTTGGGATGTTGAGCCGGCTAAGAGAGGGCGAGGACGGCCCAAGAAGTGTTGGAAAGAGACTATACGAAGGGATCTTAGCTTTTTGGATATAAGTCCAAGATTGACCCAAGATAGATCTGAATGGAGGCGAAAAATCCATGTAGCCGACCCGACTTAATTGTGGGAAAAGGCTTTGTTGTTGTTGTGGTTGTTGAATGTAAATCTTTTGTAATCTGACTAATAGACAAAAGATTCATATGAAATGTTGCAGTATGTAAGACATTTTGCAGACGCATCGAGGGGGCTGGAACAATCTCCCCCAGTCCAACAATGGGTAGATGAAACCCATTGGCAATCACCACTGATCTACACGGAGGGATAGACCTGTAAGAAGTAAAGTGTGCTCAATCCGTCAGAATGTGCTCCTTGTTATGGCATTGCATCAGGGTGCGAAACTGCATGGACCACAACTCATAGTTGGTCCCATCCATCTTCACGATGGGAGCCGGACCTTTGAAGGCACCAGAAGAAAAAAATCACCCTTGTTCTCTGACATGGTAGCAAGAATGCCGAAGTCTGGAACAAAACTAAGTAGACCGTTATAAATGAGTCTATACAATCACATATAGCGGATTGGTTGTATTTGTAGACTCATACAATCATCCTCGTCTCCTATTGTTGAAGGCTAGGCCGTACCGACGCAAAGGGCAGTGGCACACACAGATGCATGCAGATGGACTAAAGATGCACACGTCAAATGCACGCAGGATGCATGTAGATGTGCGCAGATGTACAGGTACACGCAGATGTGTGCTGGTGCGCAGATGCGCGCTGGTGCGCAGATGCGCACTGGTGCGCAGATATGCGAGGGTGCACGCAGATGTTGTAGAGATAGTTTCGAGAATTAATAATTGTTTATGTATCTTGTTACTATTTCTCTCTTTCATTTAGACGCCTCTGTAATTTACCCTTAAGGCCTCTCCCTATATAAGAGAGCCAAGGGTTTTTCTATGATATACATCGAAGACTCTTTTCTTCTAACATGGTATCAGAGCCGCCTTAGGGCTCTCCACCCGTCGCCCCTCCCTTCCCCACCCGCCGCCCCTCCCTTCTTCTCTCTCTTCTAGCTGCTGCCAGCGGCTTTCATCGCCGCCGAAGGCCCCACAGCGCCCCCAGCCCCCCCCCCCACCCCCCGCCACCAGCGGCTCCCAGCCGCCAGCGGCCCCCGCTGCCCCTCCCCAGCAACCGCCTGCCACCTCCAGCCGCCCCCCCAGCGGCACCCAGCCACCAGCGGCCCCCGCCCCCCCCCCTACCCAGCGGGCGCCTGCCGCCTCCAGCCGCCCCCCGGCGGTCCCCAGCCGCTCCACCAGGCTCCAGCCGCCCCCCATCTGCCGCCGTAGGCCCCCCTGTGGCCTCCAATAGTCCATAGGCGGCGTTCTCGAGGCGATTCAAGGGCTGTAAGCTTCCTTGGAGGCGTGCCCTAGACCCCTCTTCCTCCGATTTATGGATTTGAGTGCGTAAAAGTCTACACACGTACTCAAATCCGATGCAGTTGGTGTAGACGTTCATCACCGTGTCTATTTTCCCTTCGTCTTCTTCGAGCAGCATCATGTCAGAATCGAAAGTCGATTTGCCCTCCACCGGCGCATTCAAAGGTCCTGCGCCAATAGTGAAGATGGACGGGTCTAACTATGAGCTATGGGCTATGCAGTTCATGAGCCTCATGAAATCAAATGGTAAGAAACATATTCTTACCGAGGATGAGCCTGCGGAGAAGACAGGGATCTATGCCTCATGGGAGGCTGATGACGCTTACGCGAAAGTCTGGTTGTCTGGTACGTTGACGATGGAGATAGCTAACGATGTCCTCCATCAGCCCACTGCTAAGGCGATGTGGGACATCCTTGCTGCTACGTATTCGCAGGTGCGAAATAAGACAAAGATGTTGCAGCTTCAACATGACATTTTTACGATGAAGCAGGCCGGCAGACCTCTCCATTCTCTATACACATCCCTGAGAGGGATGTTCGAGAAGCTATACAGTACCATTCCTCTCACTGCTACTCCGGAGCAGCAGAAGACGTTTCGGAACGCCACCATGGTGGGCGTTCTACTTGTTGCTCTCGATCCTGAGTATGATGTTACACGGTCACAGATTCTAGCAGATGCAGTAATTCCTCCAGTGGAGGATGTCTACAGAAGGCTCAGTCGCATTACAGTTTCATCCAGCTCTTCTACTCCACCCCCATCTGCGATGGCAGCTTCGCGTGGGAGAGGTGGACCGCCTTCTGGACGTGGTCGTGGACGTGGCTGTGGACCTCAAGGAAGAGGGGGTCGATTCAGTCAGATGTACTCGTATTGTCACAGAACTGGACACTCGGAGGAGACATGCTACTCAAAGCATGGGTTCCCAGCATCGGCACGGGTTGCAGAGCATTCACAATCTCCATTACCGTCTCCGCGATATTATGCCACATTCTTCTGGTGATTCATCTGGTGGCTCTTCAGATATCGTTGCCACAGCCTCTACCAGTTCATCCACCGCAGCCAGTAGCTCAGGTAGATCATCAGCACTCATACCTTCTCATGATATATCTGACTGGGTTATAGATTCCGGAGCCACACTTCATATTTGTCGAGATAGAGGAAGATTACAGGCCTACAGGGATATTCCTCCTGGTCGCTCAGTACAGATAGCAGATGGTACCCACTCACCCCTTGTTGGCCAGGGGGAGGTTTTCTTATCCTCCACTATGCAGCTACAGAATGTTTTACATGCACCTGAGTTGTCACTGAATTTGCTGTCTATTAGTCAGATTACAAAGGATTTGAATTGTCGTGCTATATTTGACCCGTCTTCTCTCATTTTTCGGGACATACTCATGGGCAAGGTGATTGGTTGTGGCTCTGAGCAGAATGGTTTATATCGGCTGGTTCGGGAATCCTATGCTGGTGTCTCCTCTCACTCCGCTGGACCAGTCTCTCCTTACATTTGGCATCTTCGATTTGGTCACCTTCCGCTCCAGGATATGCGCCATCTTCTGCCCCAGATCTCTCCAAGTTCGTCGTTTCGCTGTGAAACATGTCAGTTGGGAAAGCATCATAGGTCGAGCTTTCCAAGTCGTCAGAGTCGGAGCAGTAGCTCCCCTTTTGAGTTGTTACATATAGATATATGGGGTCCGAGTCGTGTTCCCGATCATCAGGGACACAGGTTTTATCTTGTGGTAGTAGATGATTTTTCTCGTGTCTCTTGGGTATTTCTTTTGAAGAATAAATCTGAAGCAGGAGATGTTATCAAAAATTTGATTAATGAAGTTCAGAATGTTTTATCTTCGTCAGTCAAATATGTTCGGACTGATAATGCCCTGGAATTTTGTACACGTTCTCTTTCTCAATTTCTTTCATCGAAGGGTATTATTCACCAAACCACCTGCGCATATACATCCCAACAAAATGGTGTGGCAGAAAGAAAGCATCGCCATCTCTTGGACATTACTCGTACCCTGTTGATTCAAAGTTGTGCTCCTATTTCTTTCTGGGGGGATGTTGTCCTTACTGCATGCTATCTAGTCAACAGAATGACGTCCTCTGTCCTTGGAGAGAAGATACCCATCTCTCTTATTTTTCCAGACAAGGAGCTATTCTCACTTCCACCACGTGTCTTTGGTGCTGTGGCGTTTGTCCATCGTCTATCTCCTGGCCTTGACAAGCTATCTCCAAGAGCAGTCAAGTGCGTCTTTGTTGGTTATTCCAGAACACAGAAGGGATACCGGTGTTATGATCCTACAACCAACGGGTACTTTGTTAGTGCGGATGTCACTTTCTTCGAGTCGGTTATGTATTTCTCGCCAGCTGGGGACATAATGGTACCATCTACCACTACTGATGATATTTATGTTCCACCACCACCTACTTGGAGTTCACCTGAGTCGTCTCCTGTGTCAGTTCCTATGCCAGCACCACCGCCACCACCACCTCCACCTCCACCCATTCCACAGCGAATCATATCACCGCTTCCTAACCATTATACGTGTCGGTCAGGTCCTGTTCAGACGACAGATCAGCCAATTACTACGCCTCAGGTATGTTCAGACGATGTTTCTACTGACGGGTCAGGTTCGGTACATATGCAGGATGCCTCATTACAGGTGGACCCAGATGATGATCTTGATGTTCCGATTGCTATTCGAAAACAGAGACGGCAATGTGCATCCTATCCATTTGCTTCACAGGTTTCCTTCCACCGACTCACAGGTGATTTTCAGAAGTTTGCTACAGCATTGTCTTCCGTGGACATACCACGGACATACCAGGAAGCCTTGAAGAGTGAGTGCTGGAGATTAGCTATGGAAGAAGAAATGAGGGCCTTGCAGTCCCGTGGCACATGGTCTTTGGTCTCTGCACCTTCTGATGCATCAGTTGTGAGCTGCAAATGGGTCTTCACAGTCAAATATCATGCAGATGGCATGTTGGATAGGTACAAAGCACGCTTGGTCGCCCATGGATTTACACAAACATATGGTGTCGATTACATGGATACATTCTCTCCAGTGGCGAGACACTCGACTCTCCGTATTCTCCTATCTGTTGCAGTGGTTCGTGAATTGGAGCATTTCTCAGCTAGATGTCAAGAATGCCTTTCTGTACGGGGACTTATAGGAGGAAGTCTACATGCAGCAGCCACCCGGGTTTACTGTTGAGGGGGAGAAGCATATGGTCTGTAGACTTCACAAGGCGATATATGGCCTCAAACAGAGTCCACGAGCGTGGTTCCAGAAGCTGTCCAATCTAATTGAGCACCAGGGATTCAAGAGGTCCAATGATGATCACTCGTTGTTTGTCCAGAAGTCCTCGGCAGGTACGGTTGTCATAATGGTCTATGTGGATGATATTCTTGTTACAGGAGATGATGTTCAGGGCATAGCGAGGGCGAAGGCATTCCTAGGTCGTCAGTTTGTTACAAAGGATCTTGGAACCCTAAGATATTTTCTGGGGTTGGAATTTGCAAGGAATGCACATGGTTTGGTGATGACACAACGGAAGTATATTACAGACTTCCTGGTTGAGACTGGTATGGATGGGTGCAAACCATCAAGCATCCCCATGGACCCCAGCATGAAGTTGTATGATGGTGATACTGATGATGTAGATAAGAGGAGATATAGAGAGATGGTGGGAAAACTCCTCTACATTACCATAACCCGTCCAGACATTGCATTTGCAGTTAGCCGGGTGCGTCAGTTTATGGAGCAGCCAAGACAGGTTCACATGGATGCTATATACATGATACTGAGGTATCTGAAGTCTTCTCCAGGGTTAGGGCTGCTATTCAGAAAGGGCACAGACTTATCCATCTCAGCGTGTGCAGACGCAGATTATGCAGGATGCCCTAAGGATAGAAAATCAACCTCAGGGTTTGCAGTTTTTGTTGGAGGCTCTCTGGTTTCTTGGAAAAGCAAGAAACAAACTGTGGTGGCAAGGTCCAGTGCGGAATCCGAATTCAAGGCAATGGCTCAAGCCAGCACGGAAATGATGTGGGTTCGCTCCGTATTAGAAGATCTACATGTAGTTGTACATCTACCTATGAAGCTTCAGTGTGACAATCAGGCAGCACTGTTCATTGCCAACAATCCAGCTTTTCATGAGAGGACCAAGCATATTGAGGTTGACTGCCATTACACCAGGGACCTGATCCAGAGAGGATTGATATCCACTGCACATGTTAGCTCAGGAGATCAAACTGCCGATGTATTCATAAAGCCATTGCTCAGAGGACCTTTTTAGAGATGTTCATCCAAGCTGAGCATGATCGACATCTATGCTCTACCTTGAGGGGGAGTGTAGAGATAGTTTTGAGAATTAATAATTGTTTATGTATCTTGTTACTATTAGACGTCTCTGTAATTTACCCTTAAGGCCTCTCCCTATATAAGAGAGCCTAGGGTTTTTCTATGATATACATCGAAGACTCTTTTCTTCTAACAGATGTGTGTTGGTGCGCGCTAGTGCACGAGGCATAGGGTGTTGTTACGCGCTGGTGCGATGCGGTGTGGTGCGTTGGTGCACGAGGCATTGGTGCGATGCGATGCGCTGGTGCGGTGCGCAAGGCGCAAAGCGTCGTGGCTGTCGCACGGGGAGGTGGGGCAGGGGCAGCGCGTGCGAGGCACAGGGCGACGTGGCTGGTGCACGAGGGTAGGTGTAGATGTGCGCGGTGGCGCACGAGGAGGGGGGCGGCATGTGGGGAGGCGTGTGGGTAGGGTTAGTGTTAGGGTGGGATACATGAACCACGACCTAGGACCGTTGCTCCAGTACCATGATGGAAAAAATGAATGACCTATTTATTCATGAGACCTCAGGGCTCTCTTATATAGGAGAAAAGCCCTGGGTAAATATCAAGAGACGTACATAAAGAAAATAAAATAAGGAATAACACCATAGTAATCTCAACAGTATCCCAAGAAGAGAAAAGGACAGTTGATGCTATCAACAAATATCAATTATTACAACTAATGATAATGATTCTCATGAAGAACCATGACGTCTAGACCTGGACAGGGGATGGCAGATCGTTTGGAGCACATCCTGACCGCCCTCACCAACCTGCATCAGCAACAAATTGCTATGAGAGGTCAATAGGACTAGATCTTTGCCCAACAGACGGTGATCGTAGATGGACAGACTTAGACTAGCATCGAGATGAGGTTTGAGGAGTTGTCTTATTTCACCTATCATCCATATCAGGATGGAACGCGACCTGAGCAGCATCAGTCTGTAGAGCTTCAACAGCCTCAGTTCGATGATACACATGAGGAGATGCCACTACATGGAGCAGAGGATGGAGATCATGACAGAGAGTAGGACCCTATACCATTTTCCAACGAGATTGCGACCGATCACTCTGTCATTCACAAGCATCAGTCGATTTTCACTTCATACCAGCAAGCCAATGTACCCGACTTCAAGGGCATCGGGACACCAAATGAGGTCGAGCAGAGGTTAAAGAAAGTAACCAAGGTACTCCAAATGATTTGCGTACCACAAGATGCGTGGTTACCTTTTGTGGAGTATTCATTGACAGAGTTTGCTGATAGATGGTGGGAGGTGGCAGTTTCCAGGTTGGGACACGAGCCTATATGGGATGATTTCGAGACGAGCTTCATATCCCACTTCTCTGGGAAGTGTAAGGAGTCCCAATACCGACTATTTGCAGAGCTCGGATAGGGGTGTATGACAACTAGACAGTACTTTATGCGTTACACTGAGTTGTCTCGCCACATACCAATGGTGGGTGCATTCCCTAAGAAGAATTTGGAGAAATTCATCAGAGGGAAGAGGTGTAGGAGAAGCTGGTCAGACTACAGCTCACATCTATCTCTGAGGTTATTGATGTAGTAGAGAAGTTTGAAGACATCAAAGAGAGGCGTTTTACATTTGAGGGTACCATACATGACTCCAAAATGGAGTACATCTCAGTGTTGAGAGCTCAGAGACTTGTTGATCAGGGATGTGACACAGGAGACATCTGATAGATAGTTGATGACCCAGGACATAGAGTGGTGTCAGACTACCCTGATGTGTTTCCTGATGATTTGCCAAGTATACCGCCTGAGAGAGAGAAATTGAGTTTGAGATCACGTTACTGTCAGATACACAGCTGATCTCGGTGGCTCCCTACCGCATGGAACCAGTTGAGTTAAGGGAGTTGAAGGTGCAATTACATGAGTTACTTCACTTGAGTTTTATGAGGCCGAGCACTTCACCTTGAAGTTCTCCGGTTCTTTTCTTCAAGTAGAAGGATGGATCGATTAGATTATGCATTAATTATCGACAACTGAACAAGAGAAAGGTGAAGAACAGTTATCCATTGCCACACATTGACAACTTGTTTGATCAGATACAAGGATTTTCGGTGTTTTGAAAATCGATCTTAGATCAGGATACCATCAGTTGAGGATTCGAGAATGAGATATTCTGAAGATAGCTTTCAGGACTCGATATAGGCACTACAAGTTTGTTGTGAAGTCATTTGGGCTCACAAATGCCCCTGCATCATTCATGGATATGATGAATAGGATTTTTCATCCATACTTCGACAAATTTGTGGTTGTGTTCATTGACGATGTGTTGATATATTCTCGAAATGAATGGGATCGCGCAAATGATCTCAAGATAGTCCAAGACACACTTCGAGAACACAAGTTGTATGCCAAGCTGAGCAAGTGTGAGTTTTGGTTATCACAGATCTCATTTCTTGGGAACGTCACTTTTAGAGCAAGGATCGCAATTAATCCTGTGAAGATTGAGGTAGTTATATATTGGGAGCAGCCCAAGGCAATCATTCAGATTCATAGCTTCCTTGGACAAGTGGGCTATTACAGACGCTTCGTTAGTGGTTTTTTCTTAGTAGTTCTTCCCTTAACACGATTGACGCAGAAGGGAAATCCTTTCATTTGGGACGACTCATGCGAGTAGGCCTTCAGGACATTGAAGGAAATATTGACTAATGTGCACATTCTTGCACTTCCTTCAGGTACTCAGGATTGTGTAGTATACACATATGCCTTCGATGAAAGTTTAGGAGCGGTTCTTGTTAGAAAATAGGAAGCGAAAGCAAAACATGGAAAAAGATTAAGAACAATAAGAACACAGCGGGATTTTACGTGGAACCCTACTCCGTAAGGAGCAGGACGAAACCACGGGAGAAGCCCTCAAAGGGGCATATGCTTCATTGCTTTTTCTCAATGGTTACAGGAGGTCTGGGGCTCCTTATATAGCCTCCTCAGAGCCTCCAAGTCCCACCACTAGTAGATGTGGGACTAAACTCAGTAGTGGGGTAAATGGATCCCGGAAGGATCCATTTACCCACCTATTACATAAGTGACGCATACTCCAAATACCAAGGTTGCAAAAGTCGGTAGTCGGTACTCGCTCGGTTGGGTCACTGACTAAGGATTAATTGGCAGTCGGATGATTAATCAGATTTAGTCGGACTTCAATCGGTTTTGATTATTTAAATATATAAATCATTTTTATACATATATTATTATATATTTATATAGATCTATATATTTTTTTACTATAATAATGAATCAGAAGAAGTAATTAAATTTAAATAAAATATTAAACATATTAAAATGAGTTTGCTTTTCAAAAAGTACAAAATATGGTATCTCCAAGCAAAAATTGGTTGACTAGTGGACCTAGTCGGAACTAGTCGGTACACGATCGGCCACCCCACTGACTAGACTAGTCGGGTCTACTAGTCGGGCCAGTCGGATGACTTTTACAACATTGCCAAATACTCTAACACTCCCCCTCAAGCTGGAGCATGCAATGCTCAGCTTGGACAAACAGAAAGAAGCTCAACTCACAATACATTACACTACAAACAATATCAACCCAATGCGCACAACTGCTGCAGTCGAGTACGTTGCTTCTCATGGCGTGCATGTGAGGAGGACGAACGGGATGGAGTGTGAAACTGGATCTCTCCCATCTGGCTCAGAGAATGGTACTCTACTCCGGAGTCCCTATGATACCACATGAAAACCCTTGCCCTCAATGGCATAAGGAATGGTCCTCTGCTCTGGAGTCCCTATGGCTCACATGAAAACTCTGGCCGACCAACAAGAATGACAAATGATTGGCATGCGTCGTCGTTGAGTCTGAATCTGAAAATTGTAGAGTCTGCGGAACATCTGACCGGTTTGGAGAATCTGACATCTGAATCTTTGAACAAGACCTATGACTCTACATATACTCCTCCTTTCTCCCATACTGGCCGGAATGACATTTTTGACCACGTTGGGAGAAGATAAGATAATACAAAAATATGGGGAAAACATGAATATTCTCAAAAAATATCTTGCGGCTCTTCTTCATATATTTTTTTGAATAAGCCGTCCATTTTTTTAACACAAATTTTTTATGTCGTTCAACAATTTTTTTTCAGCTTTTGCAACATTTTCTTTCTTCTCTTTTTTTTGCAAACAAATTTTTTTAATGGGTACGACTTTTTTTTGTACGTGCCTTTTTTTTGTTTTTTTAATCATATTTTTTTAACAGCCCACTTGGGCCTTACAAAACAAACAAAACTTGACCCTTAACAAATCATCCCAAAGAAGAAAAAACACAGAAGCCTCTTAAAAGAAACAGACCTGTCTCCCCCCCCCCTTTTTGTTTTAATAAGCAACCCACTACTTAGGGTTCCCGAAAAAAACTCATTTGAAGAAGGTTGTCACCGCACTTCGAGGGAGTCACGTGGAGGGGCGGCGCGATAGGGAGAGGAAGGCGCTCTCAGCGTCGTGGGGGGGCAGGCGCAGTCGTGACCATGAGGAGGGGGCGCGGAGGTTCGTCGCCGACTCGCCGGAGGTACGGGTACCCGCAGGAGGTGCGGGGAACCGCCATGAGAAAAAGGAGCGCTGTTGCTGCGCCGCCTCTGCTAGAGATGTAGGGGGGGGGGGGTTGCTTCGTCGCACGGAAGGGGACTGCCGCATGGGGTGGAGTTGAAGAGGAGGCGGCGCCTTTTGGAGGGCGGTGCTCTCGGCGCCAATAGAAGAAGGGGACTGCCGCATAGGGCGCTGCTGCTACGCCACCTCTGCTAGAGCATTGAACAGTATCGTCAGGAGAAGAGGGAGCACCACCAGTGCCTCTCGCATGCGCCTTTTGGAGGACGGTGCTCTCTTGCCTACGCCTTTTGGCGGAGAGAACAGAGCGGCTTCGGCACTGGGGCATGCGCGAGGGAGATGTCTGCGGCCAGGAGATGACAGATTCAAAACTGTGGGCTGGAGACAACTCACCAGAAGATGGCGATGATCTTGCATGCCTGATGCATGCAAAAGGATCGCTCCATCGTGATGTTGGAGCCTATGCGACTGAACCCCATGATTAGGGTTTCTAAAGAAACCCTAAAAATCAAACTTGACCAAAATCATATCTTCATAAAAAAATCGATCTTCAAGAATGATCATTTATCGAATCTCGAACAACAAAGAACGTGAAATCCTCGAGAATCAAACCCGCTCTGATACCATGTTAGAAAATAGGAAGCAGAAGCAAAACATGGAAAAAGATAAAGAACAATACGAACACAGCGAGATTTTACGTGGAACCCTACTCCGTAAGGAGCGGGATGAAACCACGGGAGAAGCCCTCAAAGGGGCATATGCTTCATTGCTTTTTCTCAATGGTTATAGGAGGTCTGGGGCTCCTTATATAGCCTCCTCAGAGCCTCCAAGTCCCACCACTGGTAGATGTGGGACTAAACTCAGTGGTGGGGTAAATGGATCCTGGAGGGATCCATTTACCCACCTATTACATAAGTGACGCATGCTCAAAATACTCTAACAGTTCAGATGCAGCGACGTCATGTAATTGCATATGCATCACGTCAGCTTTGGTCGTATGAGCGGAATTACCCCATCCATGACTTGGAGTTGGCGGTAGTTGTCTTCGTCTTGAAGATCTGGCAACTATCTCTATGGGGTCAACTTTGAGATTCTTCAATCAGAAGGAGTTGAACATGAGACAGTACAGGTGTCTTGAGCTATTGAAGGATTACAACTGAACGATCTCTTACCACCCCGGTAAGGGAAATGCGGTGGCTGATGCGCTTAACAGGAGAGCTCATGCAGAAGGTATGGTAAATTGGTTATTGTTGAGATTCTCGTATCTCTTGGTCTATTTATATTTGTTTATTTCTCCAGTTTATCTTATGTAATTTTTCCATTGAGATTTTCTCCTATATAAGAGAGCTCTAGGGCTATGAGGAATATAACTTTATTTTTCTCCTTCCACATAGTATCAGAGCGACGGTCCTAAACCGGAGCCTGTGCCCTAGAGCACTACTCCACACTGCTTTACGCGCTCGCGCCTCCGCCCATGCACTCGTGCCGCTGCACGCGTCGCCGTGTTGCCCATGCGTCGCTGCGTGCCCGTACACATTGTCGCAAGCATGCATTTGCACCGCCCACGCGTCGACGCGTGCCCATGTGCGGCCTGACCGTATGCGCCGCCTCCCATAATGGCGTTGGTCTATGCCTCCTTCGACGTTGCCAACCTTAGGGTTCCTACATCGTGCCTTTTGGGCGCTTAGGAAGTGACATCATTATCTAAAACACCCTAGTTACCTAAAGAATTCTTCAAAAGAATGGAAGAGGTTGTGGTATGAGTCTACACCCACAATCAGCTTCCTATATGTCAGTGTAGGCGCAGGTCCTTCTTGTTGATGACCCAGTCTTGGAGATAGTTGTCATCATGTTTGACAACAAAGCTAGCGTTCCATCCCTGGGTGCATTCAATGGTCCATCACCCATCGTTAAAATGGATGCAACAAACTATGAACTGTGGGCCATGCAGTTCATGAGTTTAATGCAATGCAATGGCAAGAAGCATATCCTCACGACAGAGGAGCCACGTGACAAGATTGGGACAAATGCCTCATGGGAGATAGATGATGCATATGAACGCGTGTGGCTATCCGGGACTGTATTCACAGAGATAGCTAATGATATTTTGAGTCAGCCTATTGCAAAAGCTATGTGGGATATTCTCGCCGCTACATACTCTCCGACGAAGAATGAGTCGAAGATATTGCAACTTCAGCACGATATCTTCACATCGAAGCAGAACAGTCGTCCCCTTCATACCCTCTTTACTTTTTTGAGGGGTATGTTTGAGAAGCTACATGGGTACATTCCCTAGACTGGTACGCCAGAGCAGCTTAAAGCATACATAGACTTTGTGATGACTGGAGTCTTTCCAGCAACCTTTTATCTTGATTGCAACACTGCTCGAGCCCAGATTCTTACTAATGCTACCATACCTCCGATGGAGGAGGCATATCGAACATTGAGTAGACTATCTATATCCTTTAGTATCACTTTACAGTCTCAGACATCTTCATCTATGGTTGCGTATCGAGGTAGAGAAAGGTACACCATATCGTGGTAGGGGCAGCCCTAGCCGTGGTTAAGGAGGCGGTGGTCGACCTCGTTAGTCGTGCACCCACTACCACAGATCAGGCCATTCTGTAGAAACATGCTATTCTAAGATTGGGTTTCCTGCTTCAGCTCGGGTTGCAGAGCAGACACAACAGGTCGGGAGTGCATCACCTGTTTCTGATCATAGATTTGATGAACTTGTGGCGCGACTCAGGGAGATTATGTCGACTCCTGGGTCAACCAGCTCTCCCTCAGGATCCTCAGAGGTAGCTACCTCAGCATCAGCATTTACTTCAGGTATAGCATATGCCTTTATTAGTTGTTACAGGGCAGACTTGTCAGAATGGATCATGGTCCCATCATCTCTATGGTGATAGAGGCCAGATTAGTGATTTCCGCCTAACTCAGCTGGGACAATCTGTTGTGATAGCAGATGGGACACACTCTCTCATTAAAGGTCAGGGGGAGGTACAGCTTACCCCCGCAATGAGGCTTCAGAATGTCCTTTACGCTCCTGAATTTTCTATGAATTTACTATCAATTAGTCAAATCACCAAGGATTTACATTGCCATGCCATATTTGATCCATCTGCTCTTGTGTTTCAGGATATATTCATGGGGAGGGTGATTGGATCTGGTAGTGAGCAATGGGGTCTCTACAGACTAGTGCAATCTCCTTATGCAAGTACATCTTTTCTTCGCACTGGATATGTTTCTCCCTATATATGGCATCTTCGATTTGGTCATCTTCCTGTGCAAAAGCAGTGTCAGGTTCTTCGACAGATTTCTCCTCGCTCTACCTTTCAGTGCAAGGCCTGCCAGATTGGGAAGCATCATCGGTACACTTTTTAGAGTCGTCAGGTTCGGAGTAGTCATAGTCTGTTTGAGTTAATACATTTTGATATTTGGGGTCCCAATCGTATCCCAGATCATAAGGGACACATGATTTATCTTGTTGTAGTTGATGAGTTTTCAAGGTTGTCGTGGGTCTTTCTTCTTAGGAACAAATCTGATGATTGTCCTATTATTCAGTCCTTTATTAATGAAATAAGGAACATTTTTTCAGCAAAAGTCAAGTTTATACGTTCAGATAATGCACTATAATTTTGCAGTACTCAGCTATCCTAATTCCTTAGATCTCATAGTATTGTGCATCCAACATCTTGTGTGTATACTTCCCAACAGAATGGGATGGCAGAAGAAAACACTATCATTTTTTACCAGAACTCTTTTGATTCAGAGTCATGCCCCTCATTCGTATTGGGGGGATGTGGTTCTAACTGCTTGCTACCTGGTAAATCGTATGCCCTCTTCGATTTTAGGGGAGAAGATTACATTCTTGATTGTGTTTCCGGAGACGGATCTTTTCTCACTTATGCCTCATGTTTTTGGTACAGCAACTTTTGTTCATCAGATGTCTCATGTTCTTGATAAGCTTTCTCCCAAAGCTGTCAAATATGTGTATGTTGGGTATTCCAAGATCCAAAAGGGAAATCGTTGCTTCAACCCTGTTCGACGAAGGTACCACGTCAGTGCAGATGTCACCTTCTTTAAGTCCATTATATATTTTTCTCCCACAGGTGACAAGCTCATTCCTTCAAAGGATGGAAAAGAGGTCTATATGTCTCTACTTCCGATCTCCATTACACCATCTTCACCACATCCTCGTCCACCGCCACCTCCTGCACCACCACCTCTACCACCACCTCCACCGCCACCTCCACCGTCACCTACTTTCTGTCTGCAGGTTTACCAGCGACGGCCCCGTGCTCATGTGCCTTCTCCATCATCCAGTACGCCCGAGGTATTTTCTTAACATTTGAGTACTTCTAATGGCACTAGGGATTTGCATGTACAGACTGAGGTACAGAAGGTCTTGGATGATATATCTTCTGCGAGTAATGAGGATCTGGATATACCTATTGCTCTACGAAGGTAGATTTGGGCATGCACTATGCATCCCCTTGCTTCACATGTTTCCTTGGAGCATCTTTCCAAGGATTTTCAGAGGTTTGTTGTGGGACTGTCTGCTGTGGAAATACCACGGACCTATTAGGAGGCGTTGTAAAGTAGCCAGTGGTGTCTGATCATGGAGGAGGAGATGACAGCTTTACAGTCTCGTGGTACATGGAATGTTGTACAAGCTCCACAAGGTGCGTTTGTTGTTGGCAGCAAGTGGGTGTTTACTATAAAACACCGAGCTGATGGTAATATGGATAGATATAAGGCCAGGTTGGTTGCACGTGGGATCACCTAAACCTATGGGGTGGAATACCATGATAGTTTCTCTCGTTGCACGTCACTCTACGCTGATGATCCTTATTGTTGTTACTATGGTACGTGACTGGCCGCTTTTCCAATTAGATGTGAAGAATGCATTCTTGTATGGTGATCTGCAGGAGGAAGTTTACATGCAGCAGCCACCAAGGTTTGCTATTGAGGGGGAGTCAAGTATGGTGTACCGACCTCACATGATCATATATGGCCTTAAGCAGAGTCCGAGGGCGTGGTTTCAGAAGCTCTCAGAGTTGATTGAGCAGAAGGGGTTTCCCAGATCTACTACAGACCATTCTCTTTTTGTAAAGAGAACTCAGAAAGGCACCGTTGTCATTCTGGTTTATGTTGATGATATCATTGTTACCGGCGGCAATGAACAGGCCATTCAAGAAGTTAATGATTTCCTTGGACAAAATTTTGTGACCAAGGACCTTAGCACACTACGTTACTTCTTGGCTTAGAGTTTTCATGAAATCAGAAGGGTAAGGTTATGACGCAAAGGAAGTATGTTACTAACCTTCTATCTGAGACAAGCATGACAGGATGCAGACCTGCCACTACACCAATAGATCCTAATGCTAGGCTCTATGATGAGGACTCCGAAGAGGTGGATAAAAGAAGATATAGAGAGCTGGTAGGGAGGTTGTTATATTTAACTATTACCAGGCATGATATATCATTTGTTGTGAGCAAAGTCAGCCAGTTTATGGAGCATCCCCGACAAGTTCACATGGATGTAGTTTGCATGATTTTGAGATATCTAAAATCTTCTCCAAGTGCAAGTCTTCTTTTCAGAAAAGATACATCTCTCACTGTTTCTAGATGTGCAGATGCGGATTATGCTGGATTTCCTAAGTATAGGAAGTCCACCTCAGGCTCCACTGCATTTGTTGGTAGCTCACTGGTTTCATGGAAAAGTAAGAAGCAAACAGTTGTTGCTCGATCTAGCGTTGAATCCGAATATAGAGCTAGACCCAAGGGAATACGGAAATGATGTGGTCAAGTCTGTCCTGACTGACCTAACTGTTGAGGTGCCTCTTCCTATGCACCTCAAATGCGATAATCAGGCAGCATTATTCATAGCTAACAATCCAGCCTTTCATGATAAAACAAAACTTATTGAAGTAGATTGCCACCACACTCGTGATTTGATCCAAAAGGGGCCGATTTCCACTTCTCATGTTGCTTCATGCGATCAGATTACAGACATATTTACCAAAGTTCTTACAAGAGGTCCTTTTCACCATTGTTCCAAGCTGAGCAAGATAGACATATATGCACCATCTTGAGGGAGAGTGTTCAGATTCTTATATCTCTTGGTCTTTATTTATATTTGTTTATTTTTCCAGTCTATCTTATGTAATTTTCCCATGGAGCTTTTCTCCTATATAAGAGAGCTCTAGGGCTATGAGGAATATAACTTTGTTTTTCTCCTTCCACAGTCATACACAGGGGATATGTTCGCAGCTCTGATTGATTGACACCCACATGAGAGTGCATCCATATCTACTGCAGTGCATCCACGATTCAACAGTCTATGGGATCACATAGTCGAAGGTCAAAAGACAGATCCTTGGATCAAAGACAGATACATGCTTGCCATCAAGGACGAATGTGATGATTTTGTGGTGATGGAGTCCATTTTGTGGAAGGTTGACTGGGTTGTTGTGCACGACGATGAGCAGTTACACAGAGACATTCTTGATGAGGCACACAGTTCATGATTGTCTATTCATCCTGGCAGCACAAATATGTATCGTGATATGTGCCAACATTTCTGGTGGGACGAGATGAAGCATGATATGGCACATCATGTTAGCATGTGCTTGACATGTTAGATAGTTAAAGCTGAGCATAGGAGATCGTCAAGTTTATTGTAGTCTCTACCCATTCCCGAGTGGAAGTGGGAGAGTATTTCTAAAGATTTTGTCACTAGACTGCCGAGGACACTACGTGACCATGATGTTATTTGGGTTGTTGACCGATTGACCAAGGCAACCCATTTCATATAAGTCAGCATGACCTACACTCCATCTAGATTGGCCATATTATATGTACAGAACATTATCAAGCTTCATGGTATACCACGTGAGGTATTGTCTGACAGAGACTCGAGGTTCACATCGTACTACTGACATCAGTTCATGTCAGCACTACAGACAGAGCTGAAGATGAGTTCCGCATATCATCCGCAGACTGACGGACAGAGTCAGTGCACCATTCAAACACTTGAGGATTTGTTACGTACATGTACCCTTGAGTGGAAAGGATCCTGTAAGGACCACCTGTCATTGGTAGAATTCACGTACAACAACAGTCATCATTCCATTATCAGCATGACACCATTCAAAGCCCTATATGGGTAGAGATGCCTCAAACCTCTCAAAAGGCGTGAGGTAGATGATCACGCTTTTACTCCATAGATCTCTTAGAGGAGACTGCTGGGGTTGTTGATTTTGTGAGGCAGAAGCTTCTGACAGCACAGAGCTGCCAGAAGAGCTATGCAGACCGTCGCAGAAGAGATTTGGAGTTTCATGTAATCTGATCATCTTCTCTTAATCTATTCTCAAATATGACTTATCAATATTCAACCTAATCTTCCATACTGATGGAGTTCTTGTAAATACAAGTGGGAGATTGGGTGTTCCTACAAGTATCTCCCCATGAAGGGAGTACAAAGATTTGGTGTTCAAGGCAAGTTGGTGCGACGATATGTTGGACCATTTGAGGTCATTGCTCGTGTAGGGAAAGTGGCTTATCGAATAGACCTTCCTCCACACCTATCAGCCATACACGATGTGTTTCATATATCCAACCTGAGGAAGTACGTGCACGACCCTCGACATGTCATCAGCTACAAGAATCTTAACGTGGATCCCAACTTGACATATAAGTAGAGGCAGGTGCAGATACTAGATAGTATTGTGAAGAAGCTTCGCAGCAAAAAGATTCCCTTAGTCAAGCTGCTACGGCACCGACATGGTATCGAAGAGGTGACATGGGAGATTGAAGCAGACATGCGGGCACGATACCCGTAGCTCTTTTCAGGTAATCATCAAAACAAGCTCATTTAGATATATACATGTTGAAAGAACATGGCTTGTTTTTCCTTTGAAGTTTTGTATAGGTTCAAAACCCTTTAAGGTTTTTATGGCAAAATGAAACTCATATAAAACATTTAGTGACATTTACCCGAAACTCAAGGACAAGACTCCCTTAGAAGGTTTTATAATTGAGACATTTGGATCCGAATCACCCGGATTTGAATCCCGGCCGGTTAAGATCCATCTGAACCAATAAAACTATCGATCGATATTAAATGATCTGAATCGATCCATAGATCGTAAATTAAATTTCGTTTGGGATCAAACAATTAAAAATTGATTACATCATAATTCGTGTCACTAGGAAAAAGTCGTGATGTGGTCCAAACCGCAAAACCAAGATTGTCTCTTGACAATTTCTGAATTTATCTCAGATCAGAAGTATATTAATATTATACTCATTTTGATTTATTCGCAAACCAAGATTGTCTCTTGACAATTTCTGAATTCATCTCAGATCAGAAGTATATTAATGTTATACTCATTTTGATCGCCATTTAGAAACGGTCGAAACGAGCTATTATACATTTGAATCGGAGATTCAGGGTGGAAATATGGATGACTTTGATAATCATGAGAGAGATAGTTAAAGGTTTTTAAAAATAAATAGCAATTGTCAACACAGCCCAACATCCAATTAAAGTCCATCCTTCCCTTATAATTACCACCCAAAACCCTCGTCCTTTGTATTCCCCTCCCCCCCATTCTACTTATATTTCCAAAATCTCCAACCGAAGGAGCCTCCTTGTTGTCGAACCAATTCCTGGGATGCTGCAAGCAGCTCTGGAGGCCTGCAGCTTCTGCTCCCTGCAGTTCTAGAGCAACCGCTCCCCTCCACCTCCCTGTTGCTGTGTTGCACCAAGAGCAGCCATCTGCTACTTCCGAGTCAAGCTGTTGGAGCCCTATTACAGTTGCAAGTAGTTGCATTCAAGCAGCTGGTGGTGCCCAAATCACAGTTGGAGCTCCTCCAAAGGAACCGATGCTCCCCTGTTGAGCTCCCAACTACTGGAGCCCCTGTAGAAGCTAAAGAAGGTGTTGCTCCTTTCCCAATTGGAATTGCATGCATGCATTTTGACCTCCAAATCTCGGAGATCAAAGGTACAATTTAACCCCCCCCCCCTCCTTACTGCCATGTAAAATTAGAAACAAATTCAAAACACAAATAATTGCTTCAGAAATTTGATAAAAATATGAAGTTATACATGTAATTGATTATGATTTCAGATCACAAATTATGCTCCTGATTACAAGACTTAAAAAGTGAATAATTAGGGGTATTTTGTATGCATTGAATCGAAAAATCAGACTATTAAATATGCTACAAATTGCATGTAGGTGTTATTATATACATTTTGTTTAATTGAGGATTTTGGAATATTTTCTTTCATGTATGTGATGTTGTATACCCACTGTTTAATTGAGGATTTGGGAATATTTTCTTGCATGTATGTGTTAATGTATACCGACTGAATTATTTAGGATTTGGGGATTGTAAATTGCATGTTCCTACTGTTGATTAGTTCAGTAAATGGCTGAGAATTTTGGGAATGTATCATCTCACTTCTGCTACCGTTGAATTGATTTTAGTTGGGAATATAAGGGGGGGATTTTCATTCTATTTCTGTTAGTTGAATCAATTATTGCTAGGAATTTAGGGGAAATTTACATTCAATTTCTGCTACTATGGAACTAACAAATTTTAGCTGAGAATTCAAGAAAATTATCATTTAATCTCTGTTATTGTTAAATAAAAAAATTTAATTGAGAATTTTTGGGAATTTATCATCTTATTTCTACTATTGTTGAATCAAATTATAGAAGAGAATTTGGAGTGATTTTATATATAATTAAACATAAAATCATACCATCGGTTATGCATAGAATTCATGATTTAAAATTTTAAAAGACGAAAAGATTTAGGGATTTTGTAAAAATTGGTTTATAGAATTCAGATCCATAATTAGGTGACTAATTTTATAAGAGAAGATATTCTAAATATAATAATTGGTATTAACATTCTTCTCTTTGAAGCCAATAAATGTTATCTAAAGATCATTATGCCTACTAATAATCCTTTAAGTATTTTCTACAAATTTTAGATAACTATTGATAAGATTATTGACAACATATTTAGATTTTTATAGTTAACCACAGAAGAGATTGAGAAAGGATTGAGTAATCAAGTAAGGGAATATGATGATGAATCAGTGATGACAATTAATAGTGTTGGTCATGGTGACTCTGACATCTAACTGTGCGAGGGTGGATGACCCTCAGCTGGACAGGAGATAGGAAGCCCAGTTAGGGCAGCGACCACCTAGAGCGCGGGTCTAGGATCCCAGTGCTTTGTACGGTTTTTCGCAAGCTCGTAGTTTTTATGCTTTGTTGGGATCCAAGTGATGAATCACTAAATGCATAAGTTAATTTGAATATGTTGTAGCATGGGCACTTAGCGTGTCCTACAGAACCGAATGAATGATCTCCGTGAGGAGGATTCGGCTTGAATTTATAACCTGGGAACTCCAGGGTCGAACACAAGAACACGAGCCATAATATGATTATTCAGGTGTTTAGATATCTAGGCTAAGTGATTAATAACTTATCTAGTTCAAAACAAACAACCATGCAGATAAATACATGATAAAATGAATGTGAAGACAAAATGCATTTTCACAAAGATTTTATGCATGTTAGAAAATCAACATAATGAACATAATGATAAAGCACTAACACATGAAAATATACTCTTTAAATGCCCTAAATTGATCATTACATAAGCAAGTATGTAATTTAATTCTATATCCAATTGAACACTTATTCAGAAGTCAAATTTCATTTCATGTGATTAATAGCATCAATAATAAATCTAATTATTGAATCAAACAATTAGTATCAATCAGAGATTAAATAAAGCCATATTAAAGAAAATGAAGTAATGATCACAATAAAACTAAAATCATCTCAATCGGATGTACGAAGCTCAAGTTATTCAAGTTTGAGTCTAGGGGCATAACTGCGATAAAACAAGAAGAAATTCTTGCAAACATGTCCCTGGAGGGACTAAAGTGCAAATATTAAAATCAGATGTTGAATTTATAAAATACCCCCCCCCCCCCGCGCGAAGGCATTTCTGCAATATTGGGAAGTTGGTAAGGGCTAGTTGCAATTTGCCCAAGAACCATGTGCAAAGCATGCACTATCTTAGGCTCGGGTGGGTCGCTCGTGGCTAGGGTCACGTGGGAAGATGTGGTGCTTCGGTGGGCAGTCTGGAGAGGTCCGAGTGTGAACCCCTCAGGATCCGGGTACCCGTTTACGACAAAATTCGCAATATTTTATTCACATGAGATCACACAAGTCGCAGAAAAACATGGAAAAATTTTCGCGCAATTATGACATTCATTTTCATCGCATAACCACAAAGTAAAAGAGATAAATGACACCAAAATTTCTTTTCATTAATATTCATATCAATTTACAACATGTACAAGGATCTTCCATTTTACAACATATATCCCAAAGTGTGATACAAAAGAGATAGCATATCTGAACAAAAACTGAGACAAAGTAATTCATACCGTCTAGTGTATACTCTATCTCCAGGAAGCATGTATAGCTACTGAGCTGCTACTAAACTGCAGGCTGTTTGCCTGCCAAACACGTTAGGAAAGAAGATGTGTCAGCAATTGCTGGTACCTCCCAAAAACTTATAAAAATAACTAGACATTTAATATGTGTAAAAGCAAGCAAGTAGAAAGGTGGAAAGTAAAGTTTACATCTACTTGCGTAAGTAAAAAGGTTTTCAGGCTATTTGTAAGCGTCTCAAATGTTTGTCCCAAAACCCAACATTTCCCACATGTGACATATTTATATAGTAGTTGAGTATTCATGAGTGTATGAGTGTAAGCACATATTTCATTTTCTTCAGAGATCACGTTGGTGAGTGATAATGGAAAAGTTAAGATTGGAAAGATCTCTTAATTTATTTAAATTCTTAGATAAAGAGAGTAGTCATTTCCTACTAATCCCAACTTTTGATCATAACATCTCCAATTCTTAACTTCAATGTTTCAGATATAATTCCAGATGATGTAGATGTAGATATGGATGATCTAGATATAGAATCGCCAAGTCTGTTGGCGAAGTAAACTCAAGCGGTGAAGAAGCCTACAAATGGCTCTTTCGTCTCGCCCTCTAATTGGAAGCGCGGTCCAATAGAGGGATAGGTCTACTCCCAAACTACGCCACTGAGACGGGTGAGAGAGACTCCCTAGAAAAGTCGCTCTAAAAACCTGCCTGACTAGTACAGGCAAACGAGCTCGTACGTAAAACTGAAAACCAAGGATCCCCCGTCTGGGTATCCTAAAAGACAGGGTCAACGGAACTGGTCTAAAGTCAGGATCCCAACGAGGCGTAAAAACACTACGAACTCGCGTAAAAACCGAAAAGGGACTGGGATCCTAGACCCGCGCACTTGGTGGCCGCTGCCCAAGCTGGGCTTCCTATCTTCCGCCCAGTTGAGAGTCACCGCGCTCTCGCACAGTCAGGTGTAAGGTTCACCGTGACTGGCATTCTATTCATCCATACTTGTATTAATTCCTCAATCGTTTCTTAATCGCTTATGTGATCTATATAACAGATCTCACCATCTCGATCAGCTACTTATTGATAGTGATTCATATATAGCACAGTATTTCTAAAGGATGATAAAAAAATACATTCTCATCACTGATTCTTATTAAACATCTAGGCTTATTGATCATATATTTATACTCACATACCTCATATGATTGGCTTTTCAGATCTAATTGAGCGGTCCACGTGATCATTGTGATACGTTGTATTCATATAGTAGGTTAAAATAACGATCATTGATGAAGATGATTAGTATTTTAAAAACACTCTGAATTTCACCCTTTTTCATCTTAATATTGTGAAATTCTAAACAACAGACTGATCTAGTTCTGGGGTTTTAATTCGCACAAAAACCGTAATTATTGAGTTCTTTTAAAAAAATGGAATTTTGAACTAATACACACATCTGAATGAAGTTTAATTTACACTAAATCCCTCAAATATTCAACACTCTAAGTTGATTGACATAAAGAGTAAAAAGACGCGTCAATTGTTGCTTAGCATTTTTCTGATTCCAATGATACAATTAATGTGTGTATATATATACCAAGTGCAATTCATTAATAATTACCCAACATAACCCTCATGGAAATCTATCTCTATATAGCACTCTTCTCATAACACTTCATCCCCCACCAACAGAAGTCATGTAAGGTTATCTATATATACATATATATATATTCATATATACATAAATATATTTAAAGAAACATTTCCCAAAAGCCTCATTATAGCCTCTATTTCATTCTGCAACTTCCTGTTATCTGCTGACAATAATATAACTATTATTATGTTTATAAAGAATATTATAACCTCCTGCTCAACGCTAAAATCGGTTCATCCAAAGCCATTATAATTCTTCTGATTACATTCACATAACAAAACAATGGATGCTTATATATATCCATATATATAGCAAGAATTCTGCTCTTAATACAATTCCCTCTACTGCAAAAATTTGTTAATTTATCATAACAAATTTTAAAACTAAAATTTATAAATTGAAATGAAATCTGAATAGAGCAGAAACAATAACAGATCTTCTGCCAAGTCAAACTTTTGAATTTATATTTAAAATCTGAGTAGAGCAGAACACAGTAGCAGATATTCTGCTAAAATCAAAATTTAATTTAAATTATAATTTAAAATTTAAAATCTGAATATATCAGAACACAGGAGCAGATCCTCTGTTAAATTAAACTTTTTTTGAATTTAAATTATAATTTATGATTAAGATCTGAATAAAACAAAATACGGTAGCAGATCTCTGCAAAAATCAAAATTTTGAATTTAATTTGTAATTTGTCATTAAACTATGCATAGAGCAGATAACAATGACAACAGCAGGCCTTTTGTTAAATCAAAATCTTAAATTTAAATTTATTATTTGGGATTAAAAGTCTGAATTAGGAGAATATTAGCGGACAGTAAAAAAAAATTGTGTATATATTTTTTTCCAAGCCCCAAGATTCTTAAGAACAAGAATTTTGGTTGTGTAACCACTCATGCATGGCAGCAAAAGGAGATAATTGAGAGGAATTGTACCTATGATATGACAAGCATATGATCTAGTTGTTCATATGCATTAATTAAACGTGCCAGAAGACTAAACCTACAAGTCACAAAGTAGGTAAATGATCATCGCAAGTTGATTAAACTTTACCAGCAATCTGGTGGTTCTAAAACCAAGAGCTGATGTTGACAGCCACATATATATACGTAATAAGTAAGTGCAGTCTACTGTAACCACCCAGAAATTTTCAATTAAAATTTACCTTTTCATTTACAGGATCTATATGATCTCAACAGGTAACTGAATATATGACACAAGTCTGAGGAACTGTAGCACTTATTCCAGAACTTCGAAACTGTAGATACTAAATATAAATATAATAGTAATGCTTGAATCAAATAAATCAAAATTTCTAATCAATTATTCTAATTATATGAGATAAAATCTGATGCCCTACAGGTTTCCAACAGGAAAAGAGTATTTGCAGACTCTATCTACCTTATAGATTAAGTCAAAAACATCCAAATCAAATTATGCAAATTACTAACAAGAAATCCTCATGAAACTCAATAGTGAGCTACAACCATGAAATTAAGAATGTATGCCATGCATGGTGTCAAGGAGAAGATAAAATTGTACAACAACATTCAGGATAGAGAATAGAGTATTACAGAAATTAGAGCAAATGTAAGAATTGATTTGCAAGGATACATCACTGATTTCGATTAAAAAAAATTTCCTTTTGGGACAGAAATTTGAGGTTTAAAATCTGCATGTATGGCAGCAAAAGAAAGGGCTTGGATTGTACCTAATTCCAGGTTTGAGACACAATTTGAACTCCAAATTGAAACATGCAGGGCTGATCTTTACATGGAGTAGCAGTCCTTCTTGAGCTGTAGAATGGCTATTCTAACAAGGAAGAACACAGCCAACCTTCGGCTGAAACTTTGAGGGAAATGGGAAAAAAAGGAATATGACATGGGAAGAGGAAATGGAAGAGGAAAGAAGAAAGGAAAATAAGGAAGAAGGGACTCACGGCTGTGGAAAAGAAAATGGCAGCAGCTGTTTCTAGGGCTGAAATAGAGCAGCCACAGTTGATTGAATGGCTGGGAGGGGCTTCTCCTTCGGCTGGGATTTTGGAGAAGAAAAAGTAGAGAATAGGAAGAAGGTTTGGGATATAGATAAGGAGAGAAAGGTTATTTAGATGTGCCAAGTGTTAGGAGGAGGAATTCACGTGGAGGGGGACTTAGGCAAGTGGAGAAATCAGCTGCTGTTGTACAATAAAGACGGATGGAAATTTCTCTCTTTTTAAAAAAAATCTCTTTATTTGATATACCTAAAAATCTACCGTATGCGCACCTCGGGCTTCCGTTTTCGACGCGAAGTATCTCGATTTGATCGTCTTTCAACGACAATCAAAATGAATATAATATTGATATACTTCCGATCGATTTTTGAATACCCGAAATTTTCGGATACGTTTTTGTTTAAGATTAAATTTTGTGATTTAATAATATCAAACGACCTCCGACTGACGAACGGTCGATTCCGTTGATCTTGTTTTGTCGAATCGAATCTAATGATGGTCTTGGTTTGTTTCGCGGTTCCCAAATTTTCGTCGCGGCTTTTTCGCGGCACGAATTACGAAGCGACCGATTTTTGGTCGATTTCGCCCGAACGACTTTTGATTCACAATCAATTAGTCGATATAAGTCATCCGATACCGATCGGCAACTTTATTGGGTTAAACGGACCCTAATCGGGTCAAGTTTGGATTTGGCGGATTCCGGATGTTACACCGAGTGTAACATCTGGTTTCCAATCAAACTCAAACCCGACCCGATTAGGGTCCGATTAACCCAATAAATTTGTTGGTTAATGCTAAACAACCTAAAATGATCAATCGATCATGAATCAAAAGTCGTCCGGGTGAAATCGACCAAAAATCGGTCGCATCGTAATGCGTGCCCAAAAAAGCTACGACGCAAATTCGGAAACCGCAAAACGAACTGAGGCCGTCATAAAATCCGATTCGACGAAACAAGACCAACGGAATCGACCGTTCGTCAATCGGATATCGTTTGGTATTTTAAACTCACAAAATTTAAATTCAAACCGAAACCGTATCTCGAAAAGTTCGGACATCCGAACCCAATCAAAAGTATATCAATATCATACTCATATTGATCGTCGTTCAGAGACGATCAAATTGTGATATTACACGTCAAAATCCTTAACTCGAGGTACGATTTGCATGAGACTTTAGAATATCAACTAAAGAGAGTTTTTGGTTTAAAAAGTTAAAAAAAAAGAAACAGACTGCTAGAAAATCCAGCAACCTCCACTTGCCCTTGCCTTTTCCCTCTACTTCGTTTTCCAAGTCCACCACTAGTCAAATAACAAAGGAAAGCCCCTTGTTATATAAACCACTCCTCCTCTTATCTTTAACCTTCTAAATTCCCTTTCTAATACCCAACCGAGAACATCAGTCCCCTCTAAATTTCTGCTCCAGGCAGTCCTTAAACTTCAACAATTTCTGCTTCATGCAAATTCTGCTTCAAGATTTGATCAATCTAGGTACCATTCCCTCTCCCTATATATATACATATATATATACACACTTCCTTTCCCTTAATTCTCAGTCTAAACCTCTTCTTTCTTCTTCATTTGGGTTGAAATTTGCTGCAAATTAGACTATTGGAGATTGAATCCAAGAAGATTTAGAAGTATTGGAGCCTCCACAACTGTTGCATGCTTGTGATCTCCCAAATAAGAAATCCAAGAAGTACATTCCTACCCTATCTTCTTGTTGGCTTGCATGCACGTTAGACATGATCAATTGTACAACCCTATCTCATTCCCTATTGCTGCCTTGCATGTTTGTTTGACTTGTTTTGATCCTTAAATTGTTTCCATCTTTACCAGATTAAGGATGTATTCAGAATCTCATTTCTGAATCATTCACTTGTTTGTCTCATAATAAAGTATGCATCTATATGAATAATCTATTGATCACGTAATTTGTTTCCCAAATGGATCTCTTATTTTTAATTTATTTTTGTTGAATGAGATGATGTTATCTTTCCAGCCACTTAATTTGGACAAGAGGATCCTCCTTGATATTTATGTTGACTTCACATAATGTAACCATGGATCATGAACATTAGTAATATGTAAATCAATTGATTGAATAAATCACAAATAGAGATGCATACAACTCAAGGATAAATCAACAGGTGATTAGCAGTGCATTCAGGTAGAAAATCCTATTAAAAATCATGAGAGCACTCCCAATACAGGGAATAAGAGAAATAGAGAAACATTCACTGTGGTTTAAACTATTACTAAGATATGGACACACAGATCCTATATTTTACTATGGACAGCTGGTGCTTGGACTGGAATCTGCTTAAATATGTATGATTTTTATGATATGTTTCCAACATAGATTTAACATAATTTCCCTGGACTTGAAAGTGTTTGTAACAAGTTATTGTAATAGCCTGACAAAAAACTTGTTTATCGGGAAATTTTATGAAAAGGATCAAAATTGGTTAAATCAGCAAATAACATTTTTATCCAATTTTTTTTAATTAAAATCTGAACAGTAAACTAAACAGTAGTAGATTTTTTTAAAAAAAATAATCTTTGCTTTTAAAGGTCGGGATAATTATTAGATGGTAATCAACATCCATGATTTTTTTTATACAATCCATAGATTCTTCAATTGATTAATACCAATAACAAGCACATTCAATCATGAAAAGAAAAATATTATGGGATCATACATTCTGCTACAAAATTTTTGTTTTTCGTAAGTGGCCTGGTTTACTAAAAGTGTGGCAATAGTGTTGGGAAAAACAAAGAGCATGTTTATTCCATCAGCCCTAGGCTCTCTTATATAGGAGAGTAGTCTATGGGTAAATTACATAAAGAGTACGGCAGGAATTGGAAATAACTAAAAAATACATAAGTGAATAATATATGTTAACACTCCCCCTCAAGATGGAGCATAGATATCAATCATGCTCAGCTTGGATGCACACTTCTGGAACGGGCCTCGTAGTAATGCCTTGGTGAAGATATCTGCAGTTTGATTCTCTGAACTGACATGGGATGTAGCAATGAATCCCTTCTGGATCATATCACGTATGAAGTGACAGTCAACTTCAATGTGCTTGGTTCGTTCATGGAATGCTGGATTGTTTACAATGAACAAGGCCGCCTGATTGTCACATTCTAATGCCATAGGAAGTGGAACTTCTATATGTAAATCTGTAAGCACAGCCTTTACCCACATCATTTCTGTGCTAACCTGGACCATAGCTCTATATTCAGATTCAGCACTAGACCTCGCTACCACGGTTTGCTTCTGCTCTTCCATGAGATAAGGGAATCTCCAATTATACAGCAAACCCCGACGTAGATTTCCTGTCCTTGGGACACCCTGCATAGTCTGCATCCGCACATGCTGAGATAGAGATCGCTTTACCCTTCTTGAACAGCAAACCCACACCTGGAGATGACTTGAGGTACATGAGTATCATATGTATGGCATCCATATGAACCTGGCGTGGTTGCTCCATGAACTGGCTCACTCGACTTACTGCAAAGGATATATCAGGCCTAGTGATAGTGACATACAGAAGTTTGCCCACCAGTTCTCTGTATCTTCTCTTATCCACCTCCTCAGTATCATCATCATATAGCTTCATACTAGGGTCCATTGGTGTGGTAGCAGGTCGGCAACCAAGCATTCCTGTTTCACTCAACAGGTCAGTAACATACTTTCTCTGAGACATTACTAGCCCATACGGATTTCTGGCGAACTCCAGCCCCAGAAAATATCTAAGAACTCCGAGGTCCTTAGTAATAAATTCACGATCCAGCATCTCTTTCGCCTCCTTTATTCCTTGTACATCATCACATGTAATTAAGATGTCATCTACATAGACCATGATTGCAATAGTGCCTCTGGAAGTCTTTTGTAAAAACAAGGAATGATCAGCATTAGAACGTTTGTATCCCTGTTTTTCAAAGAGGTCTGATAGCTTCTGAAACCACGCTCTGGGGATCTGTTTAAGGCCATAGATAGCCTTATGAAGTCTACACACCTTGGAACACTCCCCCTCAACAGCAAACCCAGGTGGTTGTTACATGTAGACTTCCTCCTGGAGATCACCGTATAAGAATGCATTCTTCACGTCCAACTGATATAGAGGCCATTCACGAGTAACCGCAACTGACAGCAAAATCCGTAGAGTAGAATGGCGGGCCACTGGCGAAAATGTATCAAGGTAGTCCACCCCGTATGTCTGTGTAAAGCCACGAGCAACAAGGCGGGCCTTGTATCTGTCAATATTGTCATCCGCATTCTGCTTGATTGTAAATACCCACTTGCAGCTCATAGGTGACACATCAGCAGGTATAGGAACCAAACTCCATGTTCCTCTAGACTGGAGTGTTGTCATTTCTTCCTCCATTGCTTGACGCCACCTACTATCCTTCAGAGCGTCTTGGTAATTCCGGGGAATAGCTACAGCTGACAATGCGACTGTAAAGTTCCTGAAATCTCCAGTTAGTCGTTCAAACGACATAGAAGCTGCTGAAGGATATGACGCGCAACTCCTTTTCGATTTCCGTATAGCAATAGGAACATCTAAATCAGTTGTATCCTCGTCCGTCCTCTGTAACACATCCTTCTCAGAAACATCATCAGATCCATCAATATTGATATCTTCAGAACATACCTTAGGCGAGCTCGGTGATGAGCAATGACCATGAGCTGAGGCAGGCCTGCGGGTGTAATGATATGGTAGTGGTGAAACAGGTATAGTAATGGGAGGTGCAGAAGATGGTAAAGGTTCTGGTAGTGGTGGTGGTGGTGGTGATGGTGGTAGTGGTGACATGTAAATGGCATCAGTATTAGCTGGAGGTATCAAATGATCACCTGTTGCTGAAAAATATATAACAGATTCAAAAAATGTGACATCTGCGCTAACAAGATACCGCATGCGCAATGGATCATAGCACTTGTACCCCTTCTGAGTTCAAGAGTACCCAACGAATACATACTTGACAGCCCTAGGAGAGAGCTTGTCAGTACCAGGAGACAACTGGTGGACAAATGCAACCTAGCCAAACACACGAGGAGTGAGAGAAAATAGCTCTTTTCCAGGGAAGATAAGGGAGAACGGAATTTCCTCACCTAGAACAGATGACGGCATACGATTGATTAGGTAACATGCAGTAAGAACATCATAACTCCAGTAAGAATGAGGAGCCTGACTCTGTATAAGAAGTGACCTGGTGACATCTAGTAAGTGACGATGTTTTCTTTCAGCAATCACATTCTGTTGGGAGGTATAGGCACAGGATGTCTAGTGGATAATCCCCTTGGACGAGAAATAACTGGCTAAGGCATGAGTACACAACTCCAGGGCATTGTCACTTATAACAATTTTAACGGATGCAGAAAAAACGTTGCGAATCTCATTAAGAAAATTGATAATAATATTTCCTGCTTCAGATTTATTCTTTAACAAAAATACCCATTATACACGAGAGAAGTCATCCACAGTAACTATATAAAACATGTGTCCCTGATGGTCAGGAACACGACTCGGACCCCAGATATCAATATGAAATAACTCAAACTTGGAGGTACTACTCTGACACTGACGACTGGGAAAGGTAGGCCGATGATGCTTTCCCAACTGACACGCCTCACATTGGATAGGTGTGTGAGGCAAAACCTGGGGTAACACACGACGCAACTTCTGAAGCGACAGATGTCCAAAGCGCAGATGCCATAGTAGAGGAGAGACGGGTCCAGTAGGTAGAGATGAGGTTCCAGCAAAGGAAGTCTGACATAGGCGATATAGGCCTCCTTGCTCATAGCCACGCCCAATCACGTTGCCCGTAAGGATGTCCTGAAAAACAAGAGAAGATGGATCAAAAATAGCTCGACACTGTAAATCCTTTGTAATTTGGCGGATAGATAATAAATTCATTGAAAAATCAGGTGCATGTAACACATTCTTTAGCTGCATAGATGGTGTCAGTCTAATCTCCCCATGACCAGTAATCGGGGAATATGTGCCATTAGCAATGACCATTGTTCAACCTGGAAGGAGCTGTCTATATCCTGTAAGTAGACTTTGATCGCCACATAGGTGATGTGTAGCGCCAGAGTCCATAATCCAAGCTAAAGTATCTGATCCACTACTAGTAAATGCATGTGTGCTACCTGATGTACTGGTAGATGCAGAAGCGGATGTAGCAACATCAGGATGGCTCTCAGTAGTGGATGCTGGGCCAGATGGAGGAATAATGCCCCTTAGACGGGCAACAAGATCATCAAAGCGTTGATCCAAAGAGGCAGCAGATGGAGGCTCTATCTGCTCAGCGACTCGTGCAGATGCAGGAAATCCATGCTTAGAGTAGCATGTGTCTTCAGTATGTCCGGTGCGATGGCAGTAAATACACGTTGGCCGAGTACGGCCTCCTCTACCATGAGGGCCACGACCGCGTGTATGCTGGTGACCTCCACGACCTCGATTGGCAGCCATGGCTGAAGCAGTCTGATTCGTCGCCGTAGATGGAACAGTGATCCGGCTCAACCTGTGGAAGGCTTCCTCCATAGGAGGAATAGTAGAGTCTGCCAAGATCTGAGATCGTGCTGCCTCATACTTAGGATCAAGGGTAGCGAGAAAAACTCCTACCATAGTGGCATTCCGGTAGGTCTTCTGTTGCTCTGGTGTAGCTGTCAGGGGCATAAAGCTATACATCTTCTCGAACATCCCTCTCAAGGATGTGTACAGTGAGTGTAGAGGACGTTCATTCTGCGTAATAGTGAATATGTCATGCTGGAGTTGCAGAATCTGTCTCATTCTTCGCTTGAGAATATGTGGCGGCTAGAATATCCCACATATCTTCGGCTGTGGGCTGATGAAGAATATCATTGGCAATCTCGATTGCCAGAGTTCCATATAGCCATACTTTAGCATATGCATCATCTGCCTCCCACGAGGCATTGACTCCAGTCTTCTCAGCAGGCTCTTCTTCAGTAAGAATATGTTTCTTACGGGTTGACTTCATCATACTCATGGATTGCATCGCCCACAGTTCATAGTTCGAACCATCCATCTTCACAATCGGCGTTGGACCTCGGAATGCACCTACAGATGGGATATCTGCCTTGCTTTCAGACATACTTGCAACCAAAGACTGGAGTGGTAGACTGAGAATAGGATCGTCTACACGGACATAGATGGGTTTAGTTGCAGGTATAGACTTCACGCAACTAAACCCATTCTATTGGAGGTGTGCGCGCTAGACCTTCGTGTAGGGATGATTCACGGTTTAAGGATGCACAGCACTGAGCGTACGCGAGGGGCTCGCAGGAAGCACGCGAGAAGTCCGCACGAGAGGGCGCACAGCGGAGCGCACACTGGAGACGCGCTAGATGCGCACTGGAGAGCGTTAGAGTGCACAGAAGATGTGCACTGGAGTGCACAGATGCGCTAGATGCACACTGGAGTGCACAGAGGATGTACGTGATGCGCTATGCCACGATGCACGCTTGGCGTGCAGATGCGCGACGCAGCAGAGGCAGAGGGAGGGCGCAGCGCAGCAGAGGGAGGGCGCAGCGCAGCAGAGGGGCGTGCGCGATGCGCGATGCGCGATGTGCGCACAGCGAGTCGCGCGAGGCGCGGGAGCACGCGAGAGCACGGGGCGCTGGTCGGCGACGCGCAGGAGGCTGAGATGCACTGCCGACGGTGCACGGAGAGAGAGAGATGCTCGACGGTGGGGGTTAGGGTTAGGGTTAGGGTTTCAAGAACTTCGGTCTAGGACCATCGCTCTGATACTATGTTGGGAAAAACAAAGAGCATGTTTATTCCATCAGCCCTAGGCTCTCTTATATAGGAGAGTAGCCTATGGGTAAATTACATAAAGAGTACGGCAGGAACTGGAAATAACTAAAAAATACATAAGTGAATAATATATGTTAACAAATAGTCTATACGGTTTATACTAAAAATAGAACATAAATAGGTATATACTTATTTTGGAAGTTAGTTGAACTGAGAAGCATGTGGTGATGATATGAGCAACAAGAGATATGATATCATATTATAATTTATAGGTGTCACACTACTGTTGTATGTTTGATTTTCACGATTATTCATTTTGAGATTCATGTAATTAGATTTTCTTTGAACTTATTTGATTTTCCTTGCCTTGTACATACATCATCATGCAAATCAACGATGTGTTTGACCTTCACCATGACTCAATCACCCATGCGGAAGGTCATGTGCTTTGTTTCCTATGTTCCTCAATTCGTGACCGAGGAACCTCAGTTGGGCTTCACCTTCTTCAGTCACCTAAGCCTGTCATCCCACTCAATATCATGCACGCACACACTTGGTTAGTTCGTGTTGGGAAAAATAGGAGTCGTGTTTATTCCGTACGCCCTAGGCTCTCTTATATAGAAGTGTAGCCTATGGGTAAATTACATTAAGAGTCCGAAAGAAAAAGAGGAAATACAAAACGGTACAAAATAACACAGAGAATATAAACTAAAACTTCTACACTCCCCCTCAAGATGGAGCATAGATAGCTACCATGCTCATCTTGGATAAGCACTTCTGGAAGGAACCTCGAAGTAGAGCTTTAGTAAGAATGTCTGTCGTTTGATCTCCTGAGCTGACATGGGTTGTAGAGATGAAACCTTTCTGGATCATATCACGAATATAGTGGAAATCCACCTCAATGTGCTTCGTCCTCTCGTGAAATGCAGGATTGTTTGCAATAAATAAGCCAGCCTGATTGTCACATTTTAGTGACATGGGAAGAGGATCATCTATATGTAAATATGTCAGGACTGCGTAAACCCACATCACTTCTGCACATGCTTGGGCCATGGCTCTATACTCCAATTCAGCACTAGATCTCGCAACTACTGTTTGCTTTTTACTCTTCCATGAGACAAGTGACTCCCCAACGAATATAGCAAAGCCAATGTAGATTTTCTATCCTTTGGACATCTTGCATAGTCCGCATCAGCACATACTAAGATAGTAATAGTGCCCTTCTTTCTGAACATCAATCATGCACCTGGAGATGACTTAAGATACCTTAGTATCATATGTATGGCATCCATGTGTACCTGGCGAGGTTGCTCCATAAACTGGCTAACTTTATTTACTGCAAATGTAATGTCTGGTCTGGTAATAGTAACATAAAGAAGCCTCCCTACCAGTTCTCTGTACCTTCTTTTGTCAACCTCCTCAGTATCATCATCATGCATCTCCATGCTTGGATCCATGGGTGTTGAAGCTGGTCAACATCCAAGCATACCCATGTCACTTAGCAAGTCAGTGACATATTTCCTCTGAGTCATCACCAGTCCCTGTTCATTTCTGGCAAACTCCAATCCAAGGAAATATTTAAGTACTCCTAGATCCTTAGTAATGAATTCGAGGCCCAAGAATTCTTTTGTTGTTTTTATTCTTTGCATATCATCTCCTGTGATGAGTATATCGTCAACATACACCATAATGACAGTCGTACCTCTGGATGTTCTCTGTACAAAGAGAGAATGGTCTGCATTTGACCTTTTGAACCCTTGATTCTCAAACATATCTGATAGCTTCTGGAACCAAGCTCTGGGGCTCTGTTTTAGGCCATAGATCGCCATATGAAGCCCGCATACCCGTACACACTCCCCCTCAGCAGCAAATCCAGGTGGCTGCTGCATGTAAACTTCCTCCTGAAGATGACCATATAGAAATGCATTTTTGACATCTAACTGAAATAGGGGCCAATCTTGAATCACAGCAACATATAACAGAATTCATAAGGTAGAGTGACGAGTAACAGGAAAAAATGTGTCAAGATAATCTACCCCATACGTCTGAGTAAAATCGCGAGCAACCAGTCGAGCTTTGTACCTATCAATACTGCCATCAGCATTATGCTTCACGGTAAACACCTATTGCAGCTCACAATAGAAGCCCCAGTAGGGGCTGGAACCAGACTCCATGTACCTCAAGACTTAAGGGCGGTCATTTCTTCCACCATAGCCAGACGCCATTTACTATCAGCCAAAGCTTCCCGATAATTCTTGGGAATATGCACAACGGATAAAGCACCTACAAATTTCCTGAAATCTCCTGCCAGACGGTCAAAGGTAACATCAAAAGCAATCGGATATGAAGCACATGACCTCTCCTGCTTCCTTGGTGCAATCGGCAAGTCAAGGTCTGCATCAGTAGTACTAACATCCATGTCATCTGTTGTCTGTTCCTGCTCAGAAACACCGCCAGCCCCATCATTAGATGTAATGTTGTCAGAACAAACCTGGGGCATGTGTGATGATTGACCATGATCATGAGCAGGAGCTTGCCGTCGACTATAGTGGCATGGTAGAGGAGGAATCAAAGGTATGGGAGGTGGTAATGGTGGTGGCAGTGGTGATGGTGGTGGTGATGGGGATGATGGTGGTGGAGAGGTAGGACCTTGCTGTGGTGCATACAAGGGTGGACGAGGAATAAAAATGTCATCATTTTTATCTAATGGCACCAACCTGTCACCTGTAGGAGAGAAAAACATGACTGACTCAAAGAACATGACATCTACACTAACATAATATCTGCGACGTAATGGATCATAGCAACGATACCCCTTTTGGGTCCTGGAATACCCGATAAAAACACATTTGACAGCCCTAGGAGAGAGCTTGTAACCCCTGGAGATAATTGATGAACAAATGCCACAGACCCAAAGACACGTGGAGCTAGAGAAAATAGCTTCTTGTTAGGAAAGACTAGGGAGAAAGGTATCTTCTCTCCCAACACAGATGAGGGCATGTGGTTAATAAGATAGCATGCAGTAAGAACCGCATCACCCCAGAATGAGGGCGGAGCACAACTCTGGATAAGAAGCGTACGAGTGACATCAAGTAGGTGGCGGTGTTTTCTTTCTGCGACAACAAAAACTTTCCGCAACACCTTTTTGTTGAGACGTGTAAGCATATGACGTCTGATGAAGAATGCCATGGGATGATAGAAAATGAGATAAAGTGCGAGTACAGAACTGCAGGGCACTATCAGTTCTCACAATCTTGATGGAAACAGAAAACACATTCTGCACTTCTTTAATGAAATTCATAATAGTGATGCCCGCTTCAGATTTATTCTTTAACAGAAACACCCAAGACAAACGACTAAAATCATCCACAGCAACTAAATAAAACCTATATCCCTGATGATCTGGACCATGACTTGGACCCCAAATGTCAATATGAAAAAACTCAAATGGAGAGCTACTGCTCCGACTCTGACGACTCGGGAAGACAGATCGATGATGCTTTCTTAACTGACACGCTTCACACTCGAACGACGACCGGGGTGAAATCTGAGGGAGGACTTGTCGCAGTTTCTGAAACGGGAGATGACCAAAGCGCAGATGCCATAAGTAAGGGGAAACAGGTCCAGTAGAATGGAATGATGATGCTCCAGCGTAAGGTGTATGGACCAGTCGATACAGCCCGCCCAGCTCACAGCCATGTCCAATCACGTTGCCCGTGAGAATGTCCTGAAACACAAGAGATGATCGGTCAAATATCGCTCGACAATGAAGATCCTTAGTAATTTGACTAATTGGCAGTAAGTTCGTTGAGAAATTAGGGGCATGAAGCACATTTTGCAACTTCATGGAAGGTGTTAAGGCCATCTGTCCCTGTCCTGTGATGGGAGAGTGGATCCCATCTGCTATGACGACTGTCCTCCCTGGGGGAACTTGCCTGTAGGATGTGAGGTGGTGTCTATCTCCAACAAATGATGTGTAGCACCTGAATCTACGATCCATTCTGAGGTACATGAATCCTGGTAAAATGCATAAGTATGAGTACTACCTGAGGAACTGGCTTCTGCAGTAGAAACAATGTCAAGACTGCTCTCTGAAACTGGTGGAGTACTGGCTGGTGGCATGATATCATGCAGACGGGATACTAGGTCATCATATCTTCGATCTAACGCTGGGGTAGAACCATGGTGTTGTATCTGTTCTGCTGCACGGGCAGAAGCTGGGAACCCATGCTTAGAGTAGCATGTGTCTTCTGTATGGCCAATCGGATGACAATAAGTGCACTGTACTCCACGACCACGGCCGACCCTACCACGTGGTCCTCGTCCACGAAGATGAGATGAATTGCCTCTTCCTCTAGAGGCTGCCATAGCAGAAGAATTTTGCCCAGTAGTAGAATGTCTCGAGATGCTGATACGACTCAATCGACAAAAAGCCTCCTCTATGGGAGGAATGGTAGCATCTGCCAGAATATAAGAAGAAGCTGCCTCATATTGTGAGTCAAGAGAGGCTAGAAAGACTCCCACCATCGTCGCATTCCGATATGTCTTCAATTGTTCTGGAGTAGCCGTAAGAGGCATGAAATTATGAAGCTTCTCAAACATTCCCCTTAGCGTAGTGTAGTGTGCATGCAGGGGCCGACCGTTCTTCTTTATCGTGAAGATATCATGCTGTAGCTGTAGAATTTTTGTCTCATTCTTGGCTTGTGAGTACGTGGCAGCAAGAATGTCCCACATGGCTTTGGCAGTGGGTTGATGTAAGATATCATTAGCAATGTTTGGAATCAGAGTACCAAACAACCAGATCTGAGCATATGCGTCATCAGCCTCCCATGAGGCATACAACCCTGTTTTCTCCATTGGATCATCCTCGGTAAGAATATGTTTCTTACCCATCGACTTCATTAGGCTCACGAACTACATGGCCCATAACTCATAGTTGGATCCATCCATCTTCACAATAGGCGCAGGACCCTTGAAGGCACCTGAAGTGGGGATCTCGATCTTACTTTCTGACATGGTGACTAGAGAAAACAAGGATTGTAGACTAGATAAGTCTTGGTCTACACTGACATGATTAGGTTTAGTTGCACATGTAGACCTTTATGCAACCAAACCCATCAACTTTGAAGCTAGTAGAGAGCCCCTCTTTGAGATGACAACCGAACCCTAGGGTGACGCCCTAGGGGCCGTGAACAGCAAGATGGAAGCACGCACAGAGGGGCGGCAGGGCACTGCCTGATGGAGCACGGCCTGGCGGTGTACGGCCTGGCGGCGTACGACCTGGCGGCGCACGGGCTATGCGCGTGGGCAGCAGGGATAGCATGCGATGGGCTGTGCGCTGTGGCGGTAGCGTGCGAGGAGCGGCTGCGCGCGAGGGAACCGGTGGCGTGTGAGGGGTGGCGACACGCGGAGGCTTGAAGGTGGAGGGCTAGGTTTAGGGTTTGGTACCAAAGCCCCGATCTAGGACCGTTGCTCTGATACCATGTTGGGAAAAATAAGAGTCGTGTTTATTTCGTATGCCCTAGGCTCTCTTATATAGGAGAGTAGCCTATGGGTAAATTACATTACGAGTCCGAAAGAAAAGGAGGAAATACAAAATGGTACAAAATAACACAGAGAATATAAACTAAAACTTCTACAGTTCGGCTATATGTTCTTATAACATCTGCAGGTGTCAATACATTCAATGTCTGGAAATCAAAATACTTCTCCGATCTGCAATTTTGTCTCCATGAAGTCTTCACCTCCACTGACTTCCAAGTGCTCGTAGCCCTTTGCTGACCATTCTTCACCTTTGTGGATCCTCAATGGACAATCGGCGACCTTTCGATGAGCTTCAGATCGATGGAGTAGCGAAGAGGCTCTCGCTGGAGCCCCGCCTCTTCGTAGCCACGCAAGGTGGAGGAGAAGAACCACATATGTACAGGTGTTGTTGGATTACACCTAATTGGGTGTGATCTAACGGCTATTAGGAGGCCACGTCGACGACTTTCGAGCCTACAACCTCGGTGTGAACCCCCTAGGATCCGAGTGCCCTTTTACAACACTTTCGCAACATTATATTCGCTAAAGATCGCATAAAGTATTGAAAATATGGGGAAATTTCGCGCTTTTCTGCCATGACATTTACATTCAGATAATTAAACCACATTCATTAGAATCAACAAAGACATGCCACCAAAATTTTATTCCATTCATTTTCATAATACCAATACATGTACATAAGAAGTCAACAGTACATTCATACATGTGCCCCAAAATATATATATATACACACATAGAAGAGAAAAGAAAACTGAAACAAAAAGGAACATACTGTCTGGTATATACCCTATCGCCTAGAATCATCAATAGCTACTGAGCAGCAGGCTCTTTGCCTACCAAAACATGTTAGGAAAGAAGAGACGTCAGCGGGCGCTGCTACCTCCCAAAAACTTATAAAAATAAGCAGGCAATTATTATGTTCAAAAGCAAGCAAGTAGTAAGGCAGGAACAACTAAAATTTACATCTACTTGCGTATGTAAAAAGGTTTTCAAGTTGTTTGTAAGCACCTCCTATGATCACCCATTATCCTAACGTTTCTCATATAACATATTTATATTGTAATTGATTGATCATAAGTATGCATATACTATTTTTACATTATTCATAGATCATATTTGTGAATTTTTTATGATGGAAAAATTGAGATTGGAAAGGTTTCTTGATTTTATTTAAATTCTTAAGTCTAGTGGATAGTGTGTGGTCTTGATTATTTTGCAACCTCACACAGTGACTCTAAGACGTGGGGAGTGCCTTAGGGTTGGGGTGCCTCCGTAGGCATGCGGTGTTGTATAATGCATCCTAACTAAGTTCCCAACATGTCCACTAGCTTATTGGGATTTTGAATCAAATCTTATTATAGTCACTTCCAACCACTCAACTTTGATTTTAGTTCCTCCAAACTCAATTGCAACTGTCTCAGATGTAACTTTAGATGATTTAGATTTAGATATGGATGGTCTAGATGTAGAATCGCCAATTCTGATGGAGAAAGTAAAACTCAAGCGGTGAGGTAGCCTATAAAAGAGCTCTTCCGTCTCGCCCTCTAATTGGAAGTGCGGTCCAATAGAGGGATAGGTCTACTCCAAAACTACGCCACTAAGACGGGTGAGAGATACTTTCCGGAAAAGTCACTCTAGAAAACTGCCCGACCGGTAACAGGCAAACGAGCTTGTATGAAAAACTAAAACCGAGGATCCCCCGCCTAGGTATCCTAAAACAAAGGGTTAGCGGAACTGGTCAAAAGTCGGGATCCTGACGAGGCGTAAAAATACTGCGTGGATTATCAACATGGCGACCGTTGCCTGAACTGGGCTTCCTATCTCCCGCCCAGTTGAGGGTCACCGTGCCCTCGCACGATCAGGTGTAAGGATCACCATGATCTGCACTATTAATTGTCAGTCATCAATAAATTATCAACATGTTTGTTTGTTTGACTACTCATTTCCTTCTTAACCGTTTATGTGATTGACTGTAATATATAGGTCTTTTGGTCAACGATCTTATTGATATTACTGCTTCACTATAAATTTTTTATTTATTTGTCTATTCCACCCTTTCTCAATCTCTTCTATGGTTGATTTCACAAATATAGATAATTTGTCACTACCTTTGGTGATATGTATAAATAGTACATTTATCATCAAGATCTTGAATTTTATCATGGTCATACTAGGTCAAAGTAGAAGCACAAACAGCCGCCTAATGGCATTGTAGCTTGTCCATTCTGGCCAAGGGTCGCACCAGGGCCAAAGGTCGTCGTAGCCACCGTCGATCCTTCCTCTCTCTAACACTGAGAGGAGAAGAGGGCTTGGCCTTAGCCTAAACAATCGTGGAACACTGGCTGTGGTGACTGGGTGAGGAGTATTTGAAGAAGAGGGTGATGACGATGCTATCCAAGGTGGTGGTTTCAACCGCCACCTGGGAGTGGTCGGTTAGGGTTTCAGAGACTGTGAGGAGTTAGCGTGGGTTAGAGGAGTTAGGCGATGGTTAGGGTGGTGGCAATTAGGCGAGGAGGAGGTTAACGATGGAAGGAAAATGGGGGGAAGTTGGAAGGTTGGTGAGGTTTACGTCACCTGGAAGAGTTGAGTCGGACGTTGGGGACAAAGGACCAACCGTATGATCAAGATCAGATAGTTATCCTTGAGGCATTGTCCAGCGGCTGCGATCTGATCCAGGGTTCAAATCAAAGGGCAGAGAAAAGAGCGCCAACAGACGGCGAGGATTGGGTTTTAATCAAAGATCCAATGACGCGCAACAGAAGGTAGGTGGCATAACAGGAAGGGACACGTGGCGCAATCTGAAGGTACCACGTGGCTCAATCAGAATTGAAGAAAAACAAATAAATTAGAGTAAAATAAAAAAATAATTAGTTAGAGGGAGAATTAGATAAATTAATGAACATGAAAGTTGTAGATCTCATCGGGAGAATTAGATAAATTAATGAACATGAAAGTTGTAGATCTCGATGAGATCTACAACTTTCATGTAGAAGTCAAAGAGATCAGAAGTCATTTGTACATAGATAAAAATTAAATACAAATTAAAACAATATAAAACATTTTTCTTTTATTTTCTTTTGCTCATTTTTTATGGGTTTTAATTTTATTTTATTGATTTTATTTATATACAATATTATTCTAATTTTTATTTGATTTTTAATGAGGAATAAAAATATAAAATAATACACCATATTAATATATATTAAATAGTGTCAATTATGTACAACACATCAAATAATAATTAGTGTTAATTAGTCAATGAATCTTGTTGATTAACTTAAGCAAGAGAGTTAATAATAGTGATTAATGCTGATAAATATAAGATTTATCACCCCCCTATACTTAAGCTAAGATCGTCCTCGAGCTAATAAATAAAAAATTAATTAGAGAGCTAGTTTACCTAGTGAGATCCCTTACATGTACAAGTGAATAGACAAGGCTTGATTTAACCTAGAACACAAGTTTTAAAGAATCCAAAACTTCTAAGTTGATCCAAGTATAAATCAAAAGGAATTCAACTATTGTAATTGTCGGACTCTCAATGTATACATATATATATAAGAAGTATGACTTAGTATAGACTACAACCATGAGAGTAGATTCTTAATATCACCAAAAATTCAAATCTCAGAAGCTCTCCTAAGGACCCACCTTAATCACTAGGGAATAAATATAGTCGTGCTTCAATCCACCGTCTCTTTAGTTCGTCAGACTTCAAAGGTATAAATGGAAGGCCAGATTATGGAGAATATACGATTGTATACTTATCTTCACTTCCTCTCATTGGAACATGATTCCCTCAAGTGCCAATACTCAACATATTTTTTATTTTTATTTTGCCAATCAGTGTGTCCAAAAAGAAATTTGAGTCGTTTGTACTTGTTTTCCTGGGAGTATACTAGGGTGTATCCTTTTAAGGTATCTAATATACCTGCACCTAGACTTGCAGCGCTAACGATGCAGAGCCCTTTTTGAGGTACTAGCCCGACTCATAAAAGCCTAATGATTTGGTCCAAGTGGACACTTAAAGGCTGGGAGCGCTCGCCTTGAATATAATAGCTCATATGATGTAACTTTGTAATGGGATGAGCTTTCCTTTTCATTTTTCATTTTTCCATTTTTTTATTTTGATGGAACTTCCCTTCTTTTTGGCTAGCTCCATTGCCTTTACCAAGGATTGGCTCACACTGATCAACTTATTAAATTAATGTCATCACACCCTGGCACTTTAGGTCAAAGTCAATAGATAGCATGAGAACATGTCCCATGCTGGCTAAGATGCTGACACTCAGGTTTCATAAAGCCTTCATTAATTTTATCGCATCCTCAAGCATCATATAGATCAAGTCCCAATTCAAGCTTCAAATCCCAGTCTCCTCAGTGATACCTCGACTCATCTCAATCATGAATACAATCGTGCATGTGATGTGAAAGTCTAATTCTTTAAAGGGAGATTAAACGTGTAATATAGCATGCATATCCTCTAACTAGGGAAGTATGAATTTTTAAGTCCAAGACCATAATGATTAAGACGTGAAAACTCTAAGTCTATGTACTCCGTAAACCAAGTGTTTAAGATCATCTCAAGCCTTGAGTGCATAGTGAAAGTGTCATTGAATAACACTAATTAATAAGTTAATCTTTTTGTGATTTTTATCATTTTCCCATTATTTTTTTATATATTGAATTAAGTAGAGAGACAATCAATTAATTATATTTAACTACACCCTTAGCTTTGAAAAGATTTTTGAAAACTTTTTGGAAACATTGTCACATATAAATAGAAATTTTTCAAACATTTTACAATGATTTTCAAAACAAGCAAAACCTCATTTTTTCAAACTTAAGTACAACATTTTTCCAAACAATGTCACTAAATATGTAGGTTTTCAAAACATTTTACAAATGATTTCCTAAAAATGTCAAACCGTATTTTCACAAACCATGTAAAACACTTGAAAACCATGTCAAATATGTATATAATTTTCAAAAAAATCATTTCAAAACATTTTTTCAAAAATCAGTTCAAAATGTAATACGATACCCATAACCCCAATAGTTTGAAAATTTTTTAAAAATATGAGCTATGGCTAAAGTATATATGTAATATATACGATAAACCCCTCTATACTTAGCTTTTGTTATGTCCTCATAGCACAAAGTGATATGAAGCCACAACTCATGCTAAATATAAAATAATATACAAGAACTGATTCCAAAATCACAAATGCAAAATGAGTAAAAAGAATCAGTTAGATTAAGACAGGGACTCGGGTACCCCTATATGAAATTAAAACTAGGTGACCCGAGGGGACATAGGTTGAAAATAAGCCTAAGTATAACGAATAGGAATCTAAGTGATGAAAGGACCAACATTAGCTGAATCTCTAGATGATGAATCTCAGGAGATGATAATGGAGCCTAGGGTTTCAGGAGGCTGAAGAGTCAAACAATATCAAACAAACCTGATTATTTCACCAACACACACAGTGAAGAGCATAAATATGGTCCAATTATCTTGTCATTTTTATTGGTGATAATACAATATTCAAATTCATTACAAGCATGCTGACTTAGAGTTTGGGCTCTATCCTAAGGATACGTCTTCATCTCTCAACCAATGCATAAATACCTGCAAATAGTGCAGGGTGTGCTCACCAGAAACAAGGTCAATTTTAACTCCATTTTAATTACATCAACTTGCATTAGCAGACTTATTTTTAGAAATTAGGTTATCACTTGTATTGAATCTTTAAACACGAACCATCTTCTATCGTTCAATCCCATTTCCATACTAAGTGAAATCATGAAATGGAAAAATCCATGCAAACGTAAAATCATGATGCCATGCTCAAGAGTACTTATAGTGACTCCAGCTCTCTTCATGCACATGCTAGACATAATATAAAATATTATCTAAATGCATGCAATTCGATGAAAAATCGCATCTAATCATAAGTTCAATTAGCGAGAAGAGATTCAATTTATTTGGGCTAGGTTGGACGTAAATTACGTGTCTTATGAATCTCAGAGATGAGTAAATCTCATAATATGAAGTTAGTGTGTTCTGACTTAAGAATCAAGCACTGAATAATTCATCGAAAGTAGCTCTATAAGTCGTGTGCCTAGATCCTAAATCGAACAGTTAAGTCCCGCCCAACAAGGGTGAAACAGACTCAGCACACCAAACAATCAAGTCCAAGTCCATAATATACATCAAATATAATAACAAAATAATCCTCGAAAAACTTGATGGCATCTTCTACAGCTCCTCTCAGCATGAACTCCATCTCGAGCTTCCTGCCTCCATTCCCCACGAGCGTCCTCGATGAATGGGCCCTACCACGGAAGAGAAGAGTTTTGAAAATTCAAAAATTATCAAAACACATATAATAATGCATAAAACATTACATAATAGGATTGATCTTGATAAAATAAGAATCAACCTAGCCAAAAATGTAAAATCAAATTAGTTATATTAATAAAGTCATGTCCCCGACAACGACGCCATCTGATGAATCGCTAAATACATTTTTTAATTTGAATCCGTTGTTGCACGGGCACTTAGCGAGTCATACAGAACCGAATGAATGATCTTCCTGAGGAGGATTCAGCTTGAATTTATAACATGGGAAGCCCAGGATCGAACAAAAGGACGCGAGCCATAATACGATTGTTCAGGTGTTTAAATATCTAGGCTAAGTGATTAATAACTTATCTAGTTCAAAACAAACAACCATGTAGACAATTACATGACAAAATGAATGCGAGGACAAAATGCATTTTCACAATGACTTAATGCATGTTAGAAAATCAACAGAATGAACATAATTATAAAGCACTAACACATGAAAATATACTCACTAAGATACCCTAAAATGATCATTAAAACTTAAGAAAATATGTAATTTAATTCTAAGTCAAATTGAGCACTTAATCAGAAGTAAAATTTCATTTCATGTGACTAATAGCATCAAAAATAACTCTAATTAATGAATCAAACAATTAACATAAAATTAGAGATTAAAGAAAGCCATATTAAAGACAATGAAGTAGTGATCACAAGGAAACTGAAATTGTCTCAATCGGATGTACGAAGCTCAAGTTATTCAAGTTTGAGTCCAGGGGCATAACTGCAAGAAAACATGAAGAAATTATTGCAAGCAGGTCCCTGGAGGGACTAAAGTGCAAACACTAAAAATCAGCTGTTGAATTTATAACCCCCCCCCCCCCGCACACGAGAGCATTTCTGCAATATTGGGAAGTCGGTAGGGATAGTTACAATTTGTCCAAGAACCACGTGCAAAGCACGCACGATCTTAGGCTCGGGTGGGCCACTCATGGCTTGGGTCACGTGGCAAGAAGCGGTACTTCGACAGGCAGTCTGGCGAGGTCCGAGGCTGCAGGGGCGGGAGTCATCGATGTGGCCTCCTAACAACCGTTAGATCACGCCCAAATAGGCGTGATCAAGGGCCCTGCCACAAAAACAATGGTTAGAGATCGATAGAGAAGAAAATTTTACAATGCAAGATAAATTGACGAATTGACCTATATAAAAGAAACACTAAATTAAATAAACAAAAATCCAAAAATACAAGAAATGTGCCGTGTCCCTGGCAACGGCGCCATTTGATGAACCGCGAAATCGGCCCTTTAATAGTGTTGAATTAACACTTGAAGTTGTCATCGCAGCCGGGCCGAATTAGGCTCATTAAAGGACCATCTCATTGATCTGTCGAATAAGAATAAGATGGTCGTGATTTATTTTACTTGGCAAGATACCAAGATCGAACTCAGGGACACGAGCCTCTCTCATATTATCTAGATTTTTATCTATTTTAACTAAGTGTTGAGTTGAAGGATCATAGGTCAAAGTATGCAAGAAGACACAACAATGCATTAAAACAAACATGCATTTTTTTATTTTATATTTATCATGCAGATAAATGCAATGCAAATTTGTCGTAAGTCAGAATCAATATGATGAGATATTAAATATGAGTCAATTTCATATTTACGTAAAGTGTCAAACTTGATCGACAAGTGAACAAGGCATAAGTGAATAATAAGAGACACTTAGCTAACATAATATTACAATGAAATTCATGTCTCTAAGATGAAAGATTAAGTATGCAATTAAAAAGTACATCAAACAAGCTTTCAAATGAGACTGAAATCAACTGAAACGGAAACATGATGTTCAAGTTATGCAACAATGAAGATAAGGGCATAAATGCAATTAAACATGAAATAAAAATTGCAAACAGGTACCTAGAAGGGACTAAAATGTAATAACGAAAAATATCGAGACCTTCCCTGTAAAATGCCCACACGCATAGGGGCATTTTTGCGATTTTTGAAACTCGTGAGGGAATGATTGCAAAATGCCCACAGTGCACGTAATCTGCACATGATATCAGGACCTGAATGCGAAATGGATAAATCGGCGGGGCTTCTGCGCAATTTACCCAGATGGCCCGTGCTATGCACGCGCCATCCAGGCTCGAAGAGACGTTCAGGGTCGACAGAGGCTCGATACAGCTGCGGCGAGGTTCGGATGCACCCGAAGCGCGGATGAGGCTCGAAGCAGGCTCAGAAGATGCGAGCCTCCATGCTCGGCTAAGATGAGGCTCGGGACATCCAAGCCTGGAGCTCGGGCGATGAGGCTCGGGCGTTCTTTGGTGCAGACACGTGGTCGATGAGGGATCGTTAGATCACCAAGATCCAACGGTACCTGTAAATTGTGTTCGGGGGGGACGTGGCTGCATCGTCGTCGTTGGATAAACTCCGGGAGGGAGCATCCAACGGCACCTGTACCTTCTTCCTTATCCTCAACGAGCGGCGGAACCAGAGCACCGGCCAAGGGGGTCCAGCTCCGCCACTTGTGACAGACGTCGATGGAGCTTGGCTAATGGTCTGAACAGGTCGGCGATGAAGCTCCAATCATGGTCAAGCTACGGCTATGCGTGGCGGAGACCCTCGACACTCCAGTAGCAGAGATGGCTCTCGCCAAGACCACTCCGGCGAGCTCTCTGGCCATTGAAGAAGTTATCGACCTGCAAAGTTAGGTGCATAGCCGAAGCAACGTGCATGTGTGCGTGAGTGGGACGGGGTTTCGTGCGAGCGAAGAGAGCGAGGAATCGGAGCTCGATCTCTGGTGATCGGAGATAAGGTGGGTCGGAGGTGGGCAGAGGCGAAGAAGGAGGGAATAGTTGATCGAAAGAGCGCGTGTGAATGAAGGGAGTGAGGCGGAGATCAAGGGGGATTCAATGGAGGTCGGAGATGGTGATAGCGACCTGAAAAATTAAGTAAAAATTAAGAAAAAAATGCAAAGGAAGTTGGAGGGGTCTTACCTGGTCGTTGGGCGGATCGGAGCTTGGGATTGAGCTCCTTGATGGAACTCGGGTCATCGTTGAATCCCTGCAGCCACTAGGGACAGCTTGGCGGAGGCGGAGCTCTGCTGGCTAAGCCTACCATGCCTTGGGTCTCACCGGAGATAACCTCCGTCTTTGCGCTCCTCTCCGCCCCCTCGCTGTCACCGGGGGGCGGGGGCTTGCTGGGAGGAACCTCGCGTAAAGGTGGACAAAGGTTTCAGGAGGAGGAGGCTGAGTATTTGAGGGTCGAGCTCGGCGGTCCAGGTGGTGAGGACGTGGGTTTCGAGGGCGCGCATGGGGCGAAGGAGAGGGGTTCGTGTATGGCTTAGTCACTGGCGAGGGTCGTGGGTGAGTGGAGAAGACCATGAGGCGATTGGCGAAGGGAGAACTAGTCGGAGATGGTGGAGGAAATAGGAAGGGCGAGGAGTGTTCGCGAGGTGGAGATCGTGGGGAGAGAGGGCCTTCGGGAGGTTGACGATGAAGCTCAGTCGTTGGATCTAAAGATCCAACGGCTGACGAATGGGCGCGAACGAGGGGTGAGATTGGATCCGAGGCGAAGTGATCAAAGGGTTATAGAGTCGCCACGTGTTGCCTTGTCGATGAAGCGCGAGCGGACGGCGCGATGCAAAGAAGGTGCTGATCGTATGGTCGAGCTTGGATGGAGGATGGGCGGTGATGATTAAAGCTCTTAGACCTGCATCCAACGGCGCTCACAGTAACACGTGGTGAGCTCTGGGTTTGGCGCTGACGTGCGGTGAGGATTAGAAGCAAGGATGATCAGATGGTTGAGGGTAATGGCGCATGTGGAGTGGGCGCAACCGTTGGATCGAGATGAAGATCCAATGGCCCAGGGCGACGGCGGATAAGACAAAGGAGACCGGGCCACGTGGCTCACCCAGAACGGGCCATGTGGCCCAATCAGATTATTCCGAGCTTCCAGTTGACTTTTGAAGGGACAAATGGCCGAATTTGAGAAAACTCATACATGAAAGTTGTAGATGTCGATGAGATCTACAAGTTTCATGTTGACCAAAACTGGAGATGAGGTCAAACAAAGACTCGAAAAATTTTTAAGGGAATTTTAAGGCTAAAAATACCACGGTTTTTAATTTTGCCATTTTTTGTGATTTTTAATTTATTAGACTCAGATAATTACAGGACATTTTCTGGGTTTTATTGACATATGTTTAAGCAAGGGGGTTAATGATGGACAATTATGATGATGAAATTGGGTTTCATCGCCCCCTATACTTAAACTATGCTCGTCCTCGAGCATCAAAGAAAATGAATGAGCTGGATTAACCCCCTTGTGCATGTGAGTACAGGATCCAATCCGGTCAAGTTGACTCAACTTTAGAGGTCCAAAATCCTAGAGTTCAACCCAGCCTTAACCAAGAGGCACCCAATTCCTCTAATTCTCCAATCTCTCTCTGATGTACATATAATCTAAAGATATGACATTTAGTGTTGATTGTGATTCTGAGAGTAGAGTCAAATCGTCACCCAAAGTCTTGGTCCGAGAAAATCTCCTAAGAACCCAATCCTCAACACTAGGGAATAAATCAAATCATGCATCCATTCCACCGTCTCTTTAGTTGTCAGACTTAGAAAATGAAGATGGATGGCCAGTAATGGAGGGCATGGGATTGTGTCATTTCTTCTCTCCCTCTCATTGGAACAAGGATTCTCTCTAGTGCCTTTACGCAACACATTTTTTGGTGTTGATCAGTGCATCCGTCAAGAAAAGTTGGAGCCGTTTGCACTTGTTTTCCTGGGAGTACACCGGGGTGTGTCTCTTTTGAGTACCTATCGTACCTTCGACACCCAGACTTGTAGCATTTACGATGCAGAGCCCTTTTTTGGTGCAAGCCCGACTCCTGGTCCTAATAGCGGTGGTCCAAGTGGACACTTTGAAATGGTTGGGAGCGCTCGCCTTTGGTGGAAGCTCTTTGATATTTGATTTTGTGGAATGAGCATTTCTTTGGAATTTCATTGACTTGTATAATTTTGTGGCTAGCTCCACTGCTTTTACCAAGAGTTGGCGCACACTGATCAACATTTTTTATTTATTTCACACCCTGGCACTTAGGTCAATATCAAGAGATTAGTATAAGAACCAAGTTCTCATACTGGCTAATATTGCTGAACTCAGGTTTCATGAAGCCTCCAAAGATTTCATCCCATCCTCGAGCATAATTAGATCAAATCCAAACTCGACTTCCTCATCCCAATTCCTCAAGTGAAAAATCAACTCATCTCATCAAAAACCGCAGTCGTGCATGTGATGTGCTGATCATATTCTTTTTGTCTGAGACTAAGCATGGAATATAGCATGCAAATCTAGAAAACTAGGGGAATGTAGATGATTAAGTCTATGACCCTGATGGATAAGGCTGGTTAACCTAAAATCTCAAAGACCTCATAAAACTAAGTTTCCTTGATCATTTCAGATCCTGGGTGGAAGTGTAAAGTAGAGGATTAATCCAACTCCTTCGTTCAAAAACAAAACTTTTTTTTTGAACTTCATGAGATATTAGGACTGCCTAAACTCAATTAAACATCTGCAATCCAGCCAGTATGGATGTAAGTACAGGCCGAAGCCCGTTGCTTGAGGACGGGGGCCTTACGCGATGTCTTCTAAACCATCCAATCTGCTAAGGGCGAACCCTCACTGAACACGGCTACTTAATTATGCTTAGTAGTCACTAATGGCTCCTAAAGAAATTTTGGGTTTTTCTCATTTTTATGGATTTTAATTAAAAGGTTAAAACACTTGTTAGACTCTATTTTCCTTGAAAAGAGATAGAAATTTTTCAAAACCATGTCACACAAATAAAAAGTTTTCAAAAGATTTATCAAAACAAAGAAAAATCATTTTCAAAAATATCTTTATCAAAATAGCGTAACATAGTGTAGAAAAGCCGTGAAAAACATTTGAGTCCTCTTAATCCAAAGAATTTTACTTTAGCCAAAAAGTTTTAAATTTTTCAAATTTTTTCAGATTTTAGCTAAAGTAAGTATACTGTATATACAGTATACCCCCCTATACTTAAACTTTCCTATGTCCTCATAGCACTAGATGATACAACTACATAGGTCGCCGTCAATTTAAATATAAAGGAATATACGGGAGCTAAGAGGAGCTCCCCCTATACTTAGGTTAGAAATAACCTAAGTATAAAGGCAAGGAAAGAAGAGTGGAGAAAATCACGGGGACTCGGGTCCCCCCTATACTTAGGCTGAGATTAGCCTAAGTATAAAGATGGAATTTGATGTTGGGAGGGACCCAAGGTGAACGAAGAAGATGAATGGATTTACAAGTGATCGGATGAATCTACGGAGATGGATGGAGTGACTAAGGTTCTGGGGAGTGTATCGAAGCAAACATGGCTCAATCAAGCAAGCAAGACCCTCAAATTCACCAACTCACACATGAAACCAACCAAGGTTGGTTTATTATCTTGTCGGTTTTATTGGTGATAAACATTAAATTTTTACGCGGAGAATATGTGAAGTGAAAATCGATGCGTAAACCAGGGTGTTGCTCTCCCAAAACCAATGTTTTACTCCATTTTATGTTGACTTGCAATTAACAGTCCCAGTTATTATTTATTGTTGTCACTTAATTAAGGTTAGCACAAAATCAAGCAATCATCGTCTACCGTTCATTCCCATTTTCCATTAATCCTAGGTGATCAAGCTAGGAAAGAGAAACCGAGAAAAAGCCGCGTATTCGGTAAAAAACGCGATCTAGGCTAAGCGAGAAATCATTCAGTGACTTGGCGATAAATCCGTGAAAAACTTGGGCCATTTTCAAAACCAAACGCAATATGTATGCAAGTCGATAAAAGCCGCACTTATTATGCTTCTATTAGCGAGGAGAAAATATATTTTAAATTGGCTAAGTGAAGCGAAACTACGTGCGTCTTGAATTAAGGTGTGTCCTACCTACGAGCAAGCACATAAAAATGTGAATTTGAAACTAAGCTCAAAGAGCTGCGTGCCTAGTCCTAGGTCGACACTCAAGTGGGGACGATCCCCACACAACCACGATCGTTCGATTACACTCGCGAGTCTTCGATCGAAGACCACCGTAAAAGACGAATTATTACAAGAATGGAAAATGCGAGACATTTTTTTTCTTTCTTTTCTATTTGCTCCACGTATGTTTCTGCGACTCCTCGCAGCGGGAAGCGTCAGCTCCTCGCCTCATTGAGTGATCAATGGCCCTGCCACAAAAACAATGCTTAGAGATCGATAGAGAAGAAAATTTTACAATGCAAGATAAATTGACGAATTGACCTATATAAAAGAAACACTAAATTAAATAAACAAAAATCCAAAAATACAAGAAATGAGCCGTGTCCCCGGCAACGGCGCCATTTGATGAACCGCGAAATCGGCCCTTTAATAGTGTTGAATTAACACTTGAAGTTGTCATTGCAGCCGGGCCGAATTGGGCTCATCAAAGGACCATCTCATTGATCTGTCAAATAAGAATAAGATGGTCGTGATTTATTTTTCTTAGCAAGATACCAAGGTCGAACTCAAGGACACGAGCCTCTCTCATATTATCTAGATTTTTATCTATTTTAACTAAGTGTTGAGTTGAAGGATCATAGGTCAAAGTATGCAAGAAGACACAACAATGCATTAAAACAAACATGCATTTTTTTTATTTTTATCATGCAGATAAATGCAATGAAATGCAATGCAAAGTTGCCGTAAGTCAGAATCAATATGATGAGCAAATTAAATATGAGTCAATTTCAGATTTACGTAAAGTGTCAAACTTGATCGAAAAGGTGAACAAGGCATAAGTGAATAATAAGAGACACTTAGCTAACATAATATTACAATGAAATTCATGTCTCTAAGATGAAAGATTAAGTATGCCATTAAAAAGTACATCAAACAAGCTTTCAAATGAGATTGAAATCAACTGAAACGGAAACATGATGTTCAAGTTATGCAACAATGAAGATAAAGGCATAAATGCAATAAAACATGAAATAAAAATTGAAAACAGGTCCCTGGAATGTACTAAAATGTAATAATGAAAAATATCGAGACCTTCCCTGTAAAATGCCCACACGCACAGGGGCATTTTTGCAATTTTTGAAACTCGTGAGGGCATGATTGCAAAATACCCACAGAGCACGTGATCTGCACATGATATCAGGACCTGAATGCGAAATGGAGAAATCGGCGGGCTTCTGCGCAATTTACCCAGATGGCACGTGCTATGCACGCACCATCCAGGCTCGGAGAGACGTTCAGGCTCGGCAGAGGCTCGATACAGCTGCGGCGAGGTTCGAATGCACCCGAAGCGCGGATGAGGCTCGGAGCAGGCTCAGAAGATGCGAGCCTCCATGCTCGGCTAAGATGAGGCTCGGGACATCCAAGCCTGGAGCTCGGGCGATGAGGCTCGGGCGTTCTTTGGTGCAGACACGTGGTCGATGAGGGATCGTTAGATCACCAAGATCCAACGGTACCTGTAAATGGTGTTCGGGGGGGGCGAGGCAGCATCGTCGTCGTTGGATAAACTCCGGGAGGGAGCATCCAACGGCACATGTACCTTCTTCCTTATCCTCAGCAAGCGGCGGAACCAGAGCTCCGGCCAAGGGGGTCCAGCTCTACCACTTGTGACAGACGTCGATGGAGCTTGGCTAATGGTCTGAACAGGTCGGCGATGAAGCTCCAATCATGGTCAAGCTACGGCTATGCGTGGCGGAGACCCTCGACACTCCAGTAGCAGAGATGGCTCTCGCCAAGACCACTCCGGCGAGCTCTCTGGCCATTGAAGAAGTTATCGACCTGCAAAGTTAGGTGCATAGCCGAAGCAACGTGCATGTGTGCGTGAGTGGGACGGGGTTCCGTGCGAGCGAAGAGAGCGAGGAATCGGAGCTCGATCTCCGATGATCGGAGATAAGGTGGGTCGGAGGTGGGCAGAGGTGAAGAAGGAGGGAATAGTTGATCGAAAGAGCGCGTGTGAATGAAGGGAGTGAGGCGGAGCTCAAGGGGGGTTCAATGGAGGTCGGAGATGGTGATAGCGACCTGAAAAATTAAGTAAAAATTAAGAAAAAATGCAAAGGAAGTTGGAGGGGTCTTACCTGGTCGTTGGGCGGATCGGAGCTTGGGATTGAGCTCCTTGATGGAACTCGGGTCATCGTTGAATCCCTGCAGCCTCTAGGGACAGCTTGGCGGAGGCGGAGCTCCGCTGGCTAAGCCTACCATGGCTTGGGTCTCACCGGAGATAACCTCCGTCTTTGCGCTCCTCTCCGCCCCCTCGCTGTCACCGGGGGGCGGGGGCTTGCTGGGAGGAACCTCGCGTAAAGGTGGACAAAGGTTTCAGGAGGAGGAGGCTGAGTATTTGAGGGTCGAGCTCGGCGGTCCAGGTGGTGAGGACGTGGGTTTCGAGGGCGCGCATGGGGCGAAGGAGAGGGGTTCATGGATGGCTTAGTCACTGGCGAGGGTCGTGGGTGAGTGGAGAAGACCGTGAGGCGGTTGGCGAAGGGAGAACTAGTCGGAGATGGTGGAGGAAATAGGAAGGGCGAGGAGTGTTCGCGAGGTGGAGATCGTGGGGAGAGAGGGCCTTCGGGAGGTTGACGATGAAGCTCAGCCGTTGGATCTGGAGATCCAACGGCTGACGAATGGGCGCGAACGAGGGGATGAGATTCGATCCGAGGCGAAGTGATCAAAGGGTTATAGAGTCGCCACGTGTTGCCTTGTCGATGAAGCGCGAGCGGACGGCGCGATGCAAAGAAGGTGTTGATCGTATGGTCGAGCTTGGATGGAGGATGGGCGGTGATGATTAAAGGTCTTAGACCTACACCCAACGGCGCTCACAGTGACACGTGGTGAGCTCTGGGTTTGGCGCTGACGTGCGGTGAGAATTAGAAGCGGGGATGATCAGACGGTTGAGGGTAATGGCGCATGTGGAGTGGCCGCAACCGTTGAATCGAGATGAAGATCCAACGGCCCAGGGCGACGACGGATAAGACAAAGGAGACCGGGCCACGTGGCTCACCCAGAACGGGCCACGTGGTCCAATCAGATTATTCTGAGCTTCCAGTTGACTTTTGAAGGGACAAATGGCCGAATTTGAGAAAACTCAAAACATGAAAGTAGTAGATCTCGATGAGATCTACAAGTTTCATGTTGACCAAAACTGGAGATGAGGTCAAACAAAGACTCGAAATATTTTTAAGGTTATTTTAAGGCTAAAAATACCACGGTTTTTAATTTTGCAGTTTTTTTGTGATTTTTAATTTATTAGAGACTCAGATAATTCTGGGTTTTATTGACATATGTTTAAGCAAGGGGGTTAATAATGGACAATTATGATGATGAAATTGGGTTTCATCAGGTCTCTGTTACACGGATTCGGAGAGCGGGAGACTCCGGCGAGGGGTCGGGGAGCATTTGCATCATGTGGGAAGACGAGGAGGAGATGATCGAGATTGAGCTGGAGGAGGATAACCTCATAGAGATCGATCTGTCGACAGACATGTGAGATTGACTGATCATCGTTGTTTATGCAGGTGTTGGGTTTGATTAGCCTTTTGCTTTTCTTTGATTTTTTTATGTGGAGTTTGTGGATAGATTAAGATCATAACGTAATTGCTATTGTTTTGTTGTTGATGATGGTTTTTTATCCAACAGTTGAGTTTGACAGTAAGATTTCACTGCGCGCATCAAAATTTTGCATCAAAGAAGAAGAAGAATGGAGGAATAAGAGGAAGAAGAAGGAAATGGGGAGGAAGATCCACCGTCAAATTCTCCTCTGGTTAGATTAACTCAAGACTAACCCAAGCAATTAACTCAAATAAAGTTAAAACTGACGGTAAGGTCTATGGGGTAAGACAAAGCAAGTTTACGGGATCGAGGGAGGAAATATATTGTTTCAAAGGTCGTAGAGGTAATTAGCAAAGATTATAGGGTCTGCCGGGTAAAAATCCCTATTTATTATGAGGGTCATAGAGCTCTTTTATAGAGAGGAGAAACCTTGAAGGGCAAAGTACATAACAAAGACAAAATAATTAAGCAAATATAATAATTCACAGCAATTATAAAGCATTTCATACAAATCTTTCATCTCAAGGAATTTCTCGATAAAAGGTGGCACTTCTCCTGTGAAGTCATTATCCGATATCCACCTGAACAACAATAATAGTTATTATTAAATTGCATGTCATGGTTGAGCATCCCTAATCTTTACGTATAGAAATTATGTCAAGTATTACAATGTTTGAAGCTTGTTTAGTTTCACAAAAGTTGAAGGAATCGAACCATTAGCATTAATGCTATTTAGGCGCCTGCAAGATAGAAAAAGATTGCACCATCAGAAAATCAAGATAACATATTTCTGAGTGGAAGTGCTAGAACACTTATTCTTCATGGAATTTTACAGTTGTCGAAGATTGGTCAAGTTCCCAAGTTCCTGTGGTAGTGAACCGCTAAACTTATTTATGCCAATATCCCTGAAACAATATGGAATCAAAAGTTAATAATTAAAAGTACAAATAAGAAAATCCTACTCCATTGAATTGATGGAGGAAATTGTGAGGTCAATTGGTTTTCCAGGACAATAGACAATATGAAGATCTTTCATTATAAGTGGGAGAAATTATAAGTACAGTCATCTGCTGTCACCAACACTATTCAACACAAAGCAAGCATAAGGCCGTTACAGATAAACGAGATTTTGAAGCCGTCCTAGGTCCTTTGGGATAGTTCCATTGAGAATGTTGTTGCCTACGTCCCTGAATTGAAAAAACAATATGAGCAAGGTAACATGGGAGGCATATATAACATGATAAAAATGACAGCCGGTACACAAGATCCTATGTGTGTTCTGGGAAACTGTCTTATTACTTTGGAGTCATTGTATGCAGCTTTACCTCTCTTTTTTTTAACAAATGGGATGTTTCCACGACAAGAACCCTAATGTTGTGGTAAGGCATTAGTTGAATGATATTTTCATAATAATTGTTGAGTTGAAGTTAAGATGAGTGATCGGATCCTCTCATCGACAAGTTTCTGCAACATTATAATAAACTGCATCAGGGAGAAGTATACCGAGCTCAAACTTACAGAACTAGCAATTTAATCATGTTCCCAATGAATGCTGGCAAAGGACCCGAGAAGTAATTTCCATGCAAGTTCCTAAAAAGATTTTGTAATGGCAAAACAATAAACATCAATAAAGAAACGTTATATAGAACTTATGGATTAGCATGCAATGCTTATGAATAATACTACTTTAAAATGAAAGCAGAGAATGTGTCGATTCTACATTAGAAGAAAAAGTTACAGCATTTTTTGGATTTTACTCAAATGTAAATTCTATGAGAAAAATGTCCTGCAACCATGAGGAGGTTCCTAGAGGTTTCCTTTTAAATAAATATAGCTGAACTTTGCAGCAGGCACTGATTGCCAAATATGTCAAAGTAATCAAACATTTTTCTGGATATGTATATATTATGAGGCAACTAATTTAACACAAGTATTATGTATGTGCCACGTAATGGAACCATGTGGCACAGTTTGTGTTACGTGTTGTTGAAACATATGCCCTTAGTGTTTTAATGTTTTAATTAATGAAGAAAAGGTCTTAACGGTTATTGTACAAAAGTTTAAACTATTATTTGAGATATTTGTCTTATGCAAGACTGGTATTATGATGCAGATACAACATGCACAAAATGAATCAAAGAAGAAGCTTTTTTTTCGTGATCAGATGAAGAGCACTTAATTTGTACAAGATGCTAATGATGATGTCAAGACAGAGCGACTCCTATAGCGCATCCTTCCTATTTTATTGAGTCATTTTTTAATAATATAGTTTATATCTTTCAGTTATACAAAGCTTTACAAAAAAGGGCCCTAACTATGCATTGATTCTCAATTTGCAGCCTCATTTTTCAAATGAAACAAAGAGGGGTTTGAACTTTCAATTTTAGGATTTAACGTCGATATATAAGGGTTACGGAATCTTACGAAGGCATGTGCTTTAGACAAAAAAATAAGTTTGTGTCCTTTGTTACATTTGAAAAATGAGGTTCCTAATTGGGAATCAGCGTATAGTTGGGGACTTTTTTTGTAATTTACCCTTTCTTCTATCATTAAGCTCCTCCCTAAGTCTATAAAAGGACCCTCTACTAGAATCTTTCAACCTACACCAAGAGTGGAAGTTCTTTATTCAATACTACAATTCTCTCTCCTCTTTTGAGATACTCGTATTTGCTCAAAGGAACATATAGCCTTGCAAAGCACTCTCAATTCTTCATATTCTTCGCAACATCTAGCTTTGCTCTTTCAAAAGCCTTCTTCCCTAACATCAATTTCAGTTCACATTTACATTTTTTATGTTTCAAAGACGTTATTAGAATAATTATTTTTACTTTATTCTTGGCTAAGAGTCATTCTATGTAAAGATCTTTCTTCGCCATAAGAAGATAAACTCTTATTTTGAGGTTTCAGGCCTTGAGGTGTTCTCTATGAAAGTCTTTATTCTTGTATAGAAGATAAATATGGAAAGTTGTGTCCTTTGCAAATGATTTATACTATACTAGAAGCAATTCAATTAGTTGGAGTTTGTAAGCCATGTGTAGGCTAGGATCAGACAGAGGACATAGTCCACAAAAAGGGTGAACCTATGCAAAACTTTGTGTATTGGGGTTTGCTTGTTGTGGTTGGCTTTTTGAGCTTGTCAGAGGTAGAATTGGTTTTCTTGTCTTATTCCAGTGGGTCTAGGGGTCCATATATAGGACAAGCCTAGAAACCCTAATGAGTATAAGAAAGAGAAAAATACAAAAATACCCTCAAGGGATTTGGACAGATCTGAAAGATCTGTTACATGTTTCTAACACTCCCCCTCAAGTTGGAGCATATTTATCAGTCATGCCCAACTTGGAAATAATCCACAGTAGTCGTTTCTTGGGTAAGGCCTTTGTGAAGATATCTGCTAGTTGAAGATCGGTGCTAATATGTGGAGTAGCAATTCATCCAGCTTTGACAGCATCCCGTACGAAATGGCAATCTATCTCTATATGCTTGGTTCGTTCATGGAATACTGGATTTGTAGCTATGTAGGTTGCAGATTTATTGTCACAATATAGTGGAATAGGAGTAGTGACAATAATGCCAAGTTCCTGAATGAAAGCCAATAACCATGTGATTTCGCATGTAGCTTGAGCCATTGCCCTATATTCCGCCTCTGCACTGGATCTGGATACAACAGTTTGTTTCTTACTCCTCCATGTAACTGTATTTCCTCCAACCATCATCACGTAGCCTGTAGTAGAGCGTCGATCTTCTGGGGAACCAGCATAGTCAGCGTCCGCATATACAGTAACCTCTGTGTGCCCATTTGCCCCATAGAAGAGGCCACGTCCTGGAGATTCCTTCAAGTAACGTAAGATTTGTAGGACATCTTGCCAATGGTTGTAAGTCGGTTGTTCCATGTGTTGACTAGCTCTGCTAACTGCATAGGAGATATCTGGTCTGGTGGCAGTCAGGTAGAGGAGTTTGCCCACAAGACTTCTATATCTAGTGACATCATCAAAGGTAGAATCAGACAGGCTGACATGTTTCTTTGGGTCTGCAGGGATACTAGAGGGCTTGCATCCGAGAACCCCTGCTTCAGTAAGAATATCCAGACAATATTTTCTCTGTGAGAGATGAATTCCTTCGGTAGTGCGAAGTACTTCTATGCCCAAGAAGTAGCGTAGATGACCAAGGTCTTTAGTAACGAATACCTTTTGAAGGAAGGCCTTGGTTTCTGATATCCCATTGCAGTCATCACCAGTGAGCACCATATCATCAACATAAACGGCAAGAATGACAGTACCAGTTGCTTGTTTTCTGACAAATACTGAGTAATCAGATTTTGTTCTCTGGAATCCAATTGTACTAATTTCTGTGGTAAGTCTGTCAAACCACGCTCTTGGGCTTTGCTTGAGGCCATATATCGCTTTTCGAAGTCGACATACGTACTCCCCCTCGACTTTATAACAAGGAGGTTGCAGCATGTATACTTCCTCATCAAGGTCGCCATAAAGAAAAGCATTTTTCACATCTACTTGACAAATAGGCCAACATTTATTTGCTGCTAACGAAATAATAGTCCTGATAGACCCCATACGTGCAACTGGTGAGAATGTCTCAAAATAGTCTACACCATAGGTTTGTGTAAAACCTTTAGCCACAAGGCGAGCTTTTAGCCTGTCAATTGCGCCATCTGGTGTTTGTTTGGTCGTGAAGACCCATTTGCAAGCCACCGGTCGAGTCCCTTTAGGACACCGGACAAGATCCCACGCTCGTCTGGATAGAAGTGCATTCATTTCTTCATCCATTGCATGTCGCCACCCAGAGTCCTGTAAGGCACTGTAATGATCTCGTGGGATGGAAAATGTCATTAGAGCATATGTATGCCGTCTGTCATCGTCAGATAAACTATCAGTAGATGTGTAGTGAGACATCGGATAGGAAGTACACTGTCTCTTACTCTTCCGTAGAGCAATTGGAAGCTCGAGAGGATCATCCGGGACATCCTTGTGGGGGATACTTGAAGAGGGCATATCATCCTGGAGGACCGAGACGGGTAACGGGACATCTGAAGCTCTCGAAATGTTTCGTCGTTTGTAGACGATGGGTGGTGGTGGAAGTTCAAGGGGTATATCAGTGATTGTATGAGAGAAGAAGCTTGTTTTCTCAAAGAAGGTAACATCAGCCGAGATGTAATAGCGATGACTATCAGGATCATAGCACCTATACCCTTTCTGAGTGCGAGAGTATCCCAGAAAAACACATTTGATCGCACGTGGCGAGAGTTTATCTGTATTTTGGAATTTATGAACGAATGATACACAACCGAAGACCCGTAGAGGTAATGGAAAAGGAGACTCTGTGGGATAAAGTAAAGAGAATGGAGTAGACCCATTTAGAGAAGGCGAAGGGACTCTGTTGGTAAGATGAACTGCAGTTAGTACAGCATCACCCCAGTAGATTTTGGGAACTTTCATTTGAGAGAGAAGTGATCGGGCAATGTTTAGGAGGTGTCTTAATTTTCTTTCTGCTATCCCATTTTGTTGGGATGTATAGGGACAGGAGGTTTGATGTATGGTCCCTTGAGAAGCAAAAAATGTGGAAAGGTCATTTTGGGTGAATTCCAGCGCATTATCTGAACGAAAAATTTGTACAGTGGTGGAGAAAATGGTTTAACATACTGAAAGAAATTTTTGATGATAATATTTATTTCCGAACGTTCTTTTAGTAGATAAACCCAGGATAGTCTGCTGAAATCATCAATAAAAACAACAAAATACTTATGACCACTGAGTGTACGGACCGGACAAGGTCCCCAGATATCATAATGGACTAGAGCAAAAGGAGTAGAACGACGAGGCTCAGTTCGAGCAGGAAAGGATGCTCGATGATGTTTCCCAAATTGACACGCCTCACACTCAAAGGGTTTTAGCGACGAAAGTTCCGGAAACATCATGGAGAGGGCTTTGGTAGATGGATGACCAAGACGAAGATGCCATAGTAAGGGATCAGTGGAAATGGACACAGCACCTGCAAACTTGGAATCAGTAGGGATGTCCAGATAATACAGCCCATTCTTCTCATATCCCCCACCAAAGATCTGTTTCGTCCGGATGTCCTGAAAGTAACAACAAAATTTGTCAAATATCACTTGACAGTTAAGCTCAGTGCATAGTTTATGGACAGATAATAAGCTAAGAGGAAAGGCTGGAGCGCAGTGCACGTTCGTTAGTCTGAGTGAGGAAGAAAATTCCACAGTGCCCACACTAGTAATGGGCGAGTGTGCTCCATTGGCAACACGTACGGTTTTCACAACTGAGGATGGTTCGGAAGAAATAAGAATACTACCTTCCCCTGTAAGATGCGTTGAGGCTCCAGAGTCGATGATCCATGTAGGATTTGATGTAGTAGCTGTGTTGGCGACTGTACTCGCAGTTGTGGCAAGACTGGCTGTTGAAGCAGAGGTGATCACATTAGTATGAGAGTTCTGTAGTAGTTGACGTAGACTGGCATATTCAGAGGCAGTAAATGAATGTTGACTAGCATGCACGGGTTCTTCTTGGCTTGGGGCAGTAATCTCATAGTCAGTATCATAGGTAGTCATCTCATACGCACTGTTGGCATTCGAAGGCATGCCAAATTTGGCCCAGCAACGTTCCGATGGGTGATTCAGGCGACCACAATGAGTACAAGGGGGGAAACGGGCAGGAGTATGATCACGACCTTGGGCCCATGAATAATCGCGACCTCGTCCATAGACACGACCACGTCCTCGTCCAGAGTCACGTCCTCGTCCCCCATAAGGGATTGATCGTCCCTTAACAAAGTGAGCGGACACCTCAGCAGATGGAGGTGTGTGTGGAGACTCAATTTCCTGAAGTCGGCCAAAGATGGTTTCAAGAGTGGGTAATGCACCTGCAGTAAGAAACTGGTCCTTCGCAGATTTATATCGAGGGTGTAAGCCTGATAGGAACCGATATACTTGCCATTCTGCTCGTTCCCCAACCTGTTTATCACAACATGCTGGTTGAAAAATGAGGAGTTCTTCAAATAAACCTGTGAGTAGCCTGTAATACTCAATCAAGGATGTATCTCCTTGATTTGTAGACCAAATCCTAGTATATATATCGGAAATCCGAGACTTGGTAGTTTTCTGTGAGTATGTATTTTCAAGACTCTCCCACATAGCTTTTGCAGTTTCTTTGTATAAGAGATTAGATGCAATAGATGGGTCAACGCTGTTTGTCATCCAGGTGATAACCTGACAGTTATCGACAAACCATGTATCAAAGTCTTTGTCTGTCGCTGCTGGGGGAATTCTAGTAAGAACATAGGCCTTCCGCTGGCCGCCAATAAATATTTTAAAAGACCGTGACCAGAGAACATAATTCTCGGATCCCTTGAGTTTTATAGTAGTGCCCTGAACCATCATAGATTGAGATTGGTACAGGGACTTGGAGTCCACAGATGTGGGAGTAGAAGTCATGGCGGCCACACAAGATACGTAGCAAAGGACTATGTAATATTGATAATTTCAGAGGACATGAGGTTGTAGTAAAATGTCACCGGATGCTGGAGTCGTTGGGCCACATATCCTTGTTAGACTGATGAGTACCCGTTGGAGTGTTGCTGTGCACGAAAGTCGCTGGAGCCGTTTGACAGAGCAGAATCGATGTAGACCGGGAATTCCTGGAGTCGTGGACGTCAAAGCCGTTGCTGGAGGTTTCGCCTGGCCGTCGTAAGGCTGGGGTCACTGGAGCAGTCCTGGAATCGCGTTGTGGGTGATGGGAGCGATTGGGTGTGGGTGATGGAGTCGCTGGAGCAGTCCTGGAGCAGTCCTGAAGTCGCTGGGGGGGCGTAGTGGAGAGGGGAAACGACTGGGTAGATGAGGCGATGGGTGTTTGGGTATATGCAATAGGTTCTGGGTAGGGGCGATTGGGTATATGCGATGGGTAGGGGCGATTGGGTAGGTTCTGGGTTCGTGCGATGGGTTGCGGTAGGGAGGGTGATGGGGTATTGCTGGGTTCGTGCGCTGGGTATTGCGGTAGGGAGGGCGATGGGGTATTGCTGGGAAGGGGCGCTGGGTATTGCGGTAGGGTGGCGATGGGTTGCAGTAGGGAGGTCGATGGGTATGGCGATATGCTGGGAAGGCAGGGTATGGCGATAGGCTGGGTATTGCGGTATGCTGGGAAAGCAGGGTTCGGAAGGGGCGATGGCGATGGGTACGGGCGATGGAGTATGGCGAGTTCGGAAGGGGCGATGTGTGATGGGGTATGGCAAGGGAGGGGCGATGTGCGATGGGTCCGGGAGGGGCGATAGGCGGCGGGGGTATGGCGATAGGCGTCGGGAGGGGCGATGGATGTGGAAGTCGAGGTAGGGCGAGGGGGGGGGGGGGAACGCGCGATGGAGGGGAGGGGGGGCGCTAGGGATCGCGTGATGGATCGGGAGGGAGGAGGCGGCGAGAGAGAGGCCCGTGGGAAAGCTCTGATACCATGTCAGAGGTAGAATTGGTTTTCTTGTCTTATTCCAGTGGGTCTAGGGGTCCATATATAGGACAAGCCTAGAAACCCTAATGAGTACAAGAAAGAGAAAAATACAAAAATACCCTCAAGGGATTTGGACAGATCTGAAAGATCTGTTACATGTTTCTAACAGAGCTAATATATTTACACTTGGACATTTTTCGCATAAACACTATTCACCCCCACGACGCTTCTTCATTTGGTATCAAAACATTCCAGGTCAGATGATTCAGTAATCAATTTTGTATGCTTGCACAAATGAGCTCAACTGACGTCAACAAATGTGTCGAAGATCAGGCAACTAATTGACCACCTAACTTTGATGGAACATCCTACAACACAAGAAGAAGATGGCTATCTAGTTGATGTAGTATACAAAAGATCTTTCTACAAAGGGTAAATCTTTAAGGTTAAGTACCAGTTAGTAATAGATGACCTAGCTAATTAACTAAAGAAACTAAAAGCCAAAAAAACTTATTTCCACATTAATCCCTAAAACTACCAAGCATGGTATTGGTTATGTACCTGAAATAAAAGAAGTAGAAACCAAAGATTAGCCATGCCTTTTTATATAAATAGATAAACGAGCATGAATTTGCATATTTTCCTAAGCATAAGATGGAATGGCTCCCAAGACAACTCAATCATTGGGAAACAAACACTAGCCATTTAGGATCCAAGAATGGAATGAGCACTTTAAAAAATATTTTTTTGAACAAAAGACAAGGGTGTCATCCCATGTTGGGACCCATCACAAAAAGGTATATATTGATATGATTATAACCTACAATGTATTACACACTCCATGATATACACAGCACCCTAAAGTGTTCAATTACATTCTCTAAATACGTACGCCCCCAAAAATTATATCATTCATGACGCACCATATCTCCCAAACAAGTATGAAAGGATAAGCGTTGTTTTCATGACCATACCCACAAAGCATTCTACTGTCCCTCCAAAAAATGGGATAATCCCGCACTGTAAGCCACGTAATGTTTGCCCTGCTCCACACCTGAGCCGAGAAAGGACATGAGAAAAACAAGTACCCCGCATCTTCTGCCGCCGACCCACATCTATAACATGCATCATCCTCCAAAACCAACAGCTGCCCTAGACACCCTTTTGTGAGAATCCTACTAAACCTAAATAGCCAAAGAAAAATCTTGATACGATTTGGCACCCTACTCCATATCAGTTGTGTATCAACGCCAACCTCCTCCTCCACCTCTTCCCCATCTTCCACGAAAAAAAGATATGCATTCTTCACCGAGAATCTCCCATCACTCCAAACATAGTGATCCCTTCCAACCGTCGGTCTCTCGATCTATGCCAATTCCGTCTGTAGAGCCTAGAAGTCCTCAACCCTCTGATCCAACAGGTCCGAAGTGAAAACTGGAGACCATGACACCAGCTCCTATACCTATTGCACCACCTCCTCCATGTTACTTGCCAACTGCTAAAGGCATGGGTAGTGCTCGCTCACCACCTCCTTCCCCGTCCAATCATCCCGCCAAAAGCAAAAATCAGTACCATTCCCAAGTATTGGTCTCAACTTAATTGCCAGCTCCAGGATTACCTTGGTAATCCCCTTCCACAATAATGACGGTAATCGGCCCGTGGCAACCTCCAATGACAAGGGTATTACATATGTCTTCCTCAGCAGCATGCAGACCAAGTCCCTCTGACTTCCCACGTCGGCGCACCACCCACTTTGCCATGAAAGCCTCGTTCATCTCTCCAAACTCCCAACCTGTCAGTTTTCTTCAACGTTGTCGCGTTTCCCCAATTAACCAAGAGGATGCCCCTCCTAGACTACCTCCCATCCAATCAGAAAAACCTTCTCATTAATGCCTCAATCCTCATGCACACCCCCTGTAGGAAAAAACCATATGGAGCAGAAGAAGATGGGGATGGCCGAAAGAACATGCTTCAAAAGCATCATCTTCCTTCCTCTTGAAAGCATTGCCGCCTTCCATCCCGCCAACCTCCCCTCCAATCTCTCTAGCAGAGCTCTCTAGTCCCTAGACTTTGGTCTCACTGCCACCAAAGGCAGCCCCAACTACGTTATTGGCAATACGGCCGACCGTTGGGCACCCCAACACCGCGAACGCGCTCTGCACCTCCTACTTCCTGAGGCCAAAAGGAACCACCACCGATTTTTCTCTAGTGATCTGAAGACCCGATACGTCCCTAAAAATGTCCATAATGAGCGACGCCCGACGTATCTTCTCCTCCTCATCCCCAAGGAAAAGAACAGTGTCTGTCGCATAATGTAGGAGCAGGATGAGATCTCCTCTTTCCTATACCCAAAACACCAACCCCTGCTCGACGTCATCCTCATCATCACAGCCAAAGCATCTGTCACAATGATGAAGAGGAGAGATGCCAGAGGGCATCCCTTTCTAATGCCTCTCTGAGGCTGAAAGAAACCCCCCTCCGGTCCGTCATTAACCAGCACCGCATGAGATGTCATCGTCATGCACCGCTTGATCCAAGCAATCCACTTATCCGGAAACCCCTCTTCTCCAATGATGCCTACATGAACCTCCAATCCATGCAGTCATATGCTTTGGAAAAGTCCTCCTTCCACAGCACCCATTTGGCTTTGTTTTTTTTCCAAACCGTCGCCACCTCTGAAACCATCACTAGCTCGTCAGCCAAAGTTCTCCCAAGTACAAATGTCATCTGCTCAAGCGAAATGATCCAATCTAGCACCCTCCTTAAGTGGTTTGCAAGGATTTTCTAAACAATGAGGTACACTGTATTAGACAGTGCAATAGGTCTGTAGCCCTCCACCTTGGTCGGCGCGTCCTTTTCACTCTCTCAAAATCTCAATTGTCTTCCCGAAATTCCCCCAACACCTCCAAAACCTCTTGTTTGATCACCTCCTAAAACTCCCAATAAAGATGACCAGGAACCCATCCGGGCCCGATGCCAGTGAATTCCTTCACCAACGATCCTGCCTCTGATTCAGAAATCTGTGAAACGCCTATCCCCTGCCATCCCCATCTTGCTCGTGCACGCCGTCTACCGAATGAGTGAAAATGTGACTGCAGTGCCACCCTCACAGCTCAATTCCCCTCAACCACATCGCCGCCAATAGAAACCGAATGTATCATATTCATGTGCCTTATCCCACTGATCATTGCATGAAAGAATCTTGTATTTACATCCCCCTCCCTCAACCACCGTTGCCTAGATATCTGCCTCCAAGCAACCTCATCCTTTTTGTCATCCTGAAGAATCTCGTCCAGGTGACTATTTCTCACAACCAACTCCTCTGCCATCAGCGTCCTCTCATCCTCCAGTCTGTCCAGTATGTACACCTCATTTTGTGCTTCGGCCTCCTTGCTCTATGTTGCACCCGATTTGCCCTGTTAATATCCATCAAAAACCTCCTGAGTGTCATCAGCATGCTCATGAGCCTACATGTCGCTGTCCCACTCGATCTGCATCCATCCCAAAACCCTGCGACCGCCTCGCAGAATCCCTCTTCCAATAGCCAAGCCCTCTCGAATCAGAAGAAAGTACGAGGGCAATCCTCTGAGTACCAAAGTAAAGGTGTGTGATCCGACTGCGCCCTGGAGAGGGCCCAGGCTCCAATAAGAGGGAATGCCTCCAGAGCCTCAATGAACATCATAAATCTATCTAGACGGGATCTAGATCTCGAGTTCCGCCACGTGTAGAGACACCCTGTGATGTCAACCACCTAAAGGCCGAGATCATCCATCATCCTAGCCAATTCCGTAGAACCACTATCTCTCCCACCACATCCTCCAGGGCAATCCTCCGCCCCCAAAGTCACATTGAAATCCCCTCGAGATGACCCAAGCCACATCTGGGAACCTCACCCTATCCAGAAACACCTCCTCCACCAAGTTGGCAATGTTGGCACCAATACAAGGATAAATCATTTCTTTGAAGATACCCCAAATAATACGAAGTGAATTATAGACAGTGGATATTCACGTCACATGATGTTAACTCTGAACTCTTTATCCAATTAGAGGATATCAAAAAAGATGCATTACCATAGGAAACATCCAAAGATGCATATTATAAGTAGGGGAATTACGGGTAATCAAAAGAAAGCAAATACAAAAAGTTTCAACGGTAAGTGGCATGAAGCAAAGCCTTTTAAGCGTTCGTCAGATATAAGGTAATGTTTACCAAGAATTTTGTAGAAATCTCAAAAGAAAATTCAGAATTCTGCAGGATGAATCATATAAGAACAAGATGGGAGAACCAAACTATTGTTTAGGTCTTCAACTCCATTAGCTGGAAAATGAAATTTTGGGGTCTAGCGCTGCAAGGAAGACACCAACCATAGTAGCATTCCGATATGACTTTTGTTGCTCAGGAGTAGATGTAAGGAGCATAAAACTGTGTAGCTTCTCAAACATCCCCGCAGGGATGTATACAAAGAATGTAGTGGCCATCATTCTGCTTGATGGTGAAAATATAATGTTGTAACTGTAGTATCTTGGTCTCATTCTTGCCTGCGAATAAGTTGTGGCGAGGATATCCCACATCGCCTTGGTTGTGGGCTGATGTAGCACATCGTTGGCAATCTCAATCGCCAAAGTACTAGACAACCAAACTTTCACATATGCATCATCTGCCTCCCACGAGGCGTTAACCCAGTCTTCTCCACCTGCTCCTCTTTGGTAATAATATGTTTCTTACCATTAGACTTCATCAGGCTCATGAACTGCATAGCCTTGAGCTCATAGTTAGTCACGTCCATCTTGACTATAGGCGTCGAACCTCTGAAGGTGCATGTGGTGGGTACGTCGATCTTTTGTTCTGAACATATTGCCAGGATAGGAATACTAGGGTTATGTAGACCAAATGAACAAGTGTCCATACAAACATGCAGGGATTTGAATGCATATGTAGACTTATGCACTCAAATCCATTAACTCAACTGAAGGCCAACGAGGGGACGAAAAGGAAGAAGCTGGCGGCTACTAAGGCCGACGGCCAAGGAGTCGTAGGCTGCTTCTCAACCGTGGCAGTGGCGTGCTGCAGGACCTGCAGGGGCCGACTGAGGGACCGTTGGAGATGCTGGAGGCTGCACAGGCGGCTGGAGCCGCAGAAGCAGTAGGAGGCTGCTGGAGTGGCTGGGGTGAAGGCCGCAGGGGCGGCAGGTGCCGATGGGGCTGTACGGAAAGGGGCCGAAGGGGCAGCAATAGCCACTGGTTTGGCAGATTCGGCAGCAAGAAATGGCTGCCCAGATGGGCGGCAACCTCGAAGAGAGGGGGGGACGACGGGTGGGGTAGGATTAGGGTTAGGTTTCGAGAGCTCCGGTCTAGGACCACTTCTCTGATACCATATTCGAAAAAATTATTGAAAGATGTTTATTCCATGAACCCTAGGCTCTTTTATATAGAGAAGAGACCTATGGCTAAATTACATAAGATAGACCGAATAAGGAGAATATTAGGAAAAACAATATAGAAACATAAATATAGCTCTACAATGATGAGGCTAGCGATTGGTTCGAAGTGGTGTTTTGGATATGTTAAAAAATAGGATTGCGGAAGCGAACAACAAAGAAAAGATTAAAATGTTGAAAACACGAGATTTTAATGTAGAACCCTACTCCCTAAGGAGCGGGATGAAACCACGGGAGAATACTTCAAAGGGCTGGTTGTGTCTATTGCACTTTCTCACTAGATACAGAGGTGAGGGGCTTCTTATATAGCCCTCACTGAGTCTCCACATCTCACAGACGGTAGATGTGGGACTAAACCACAGGATATGGCAAATGGATCCTGGAGTGATATATTTAGCCATCTACTACAAGAGTGACGTGTAACCAAATACTCCAACACTCCCCTTCAAGCTAGGGCATGCAATGCTCAGCTTGGACAAACAGAAAGAAATCTCAACTCACAATACAAGACACTACAGACAATATCAACTCAACGCGTACAACTGTCGGCTGTTGTCGAGGACGTAGCTTCTCATGCGGTACAGGTGAGGAGGACAAATGGGCTGGAGTGTGAGTTGAATTGAATCTCCTCATCAAGATCATGTGCTCTGTACTGCCTGTCAGAGTCACTGCAAATGGAAATGAGTCTCTACACTGAGAAACTTGGCCCGCCACAACAATGTGGACAACTGCTCCATCTCTGAATGGGTTGCATAAAGAACGCCCCTAATATCCATACACAGATCTCTGAAGATGAGTCTCTCTCATAGGGACCTCAAAGTGGGTTCTCTCTCATAGGAACATCGGAAGGATCTCGTATCGGAGTTCACGAACACTAGAAAATGGAGTCTGAAAAGACTCCTTGTCGGAGAATTGGGTCTCTCCCATCTGGCTCAGAGAATGGGATATCTACTATGGAGTCCCTATGAAACCGCATGAAAACCCTAACCCACATGGCGTAGGGAATGGAATCTCTACTATGGAATCCCTATGGATCGCATGAATCGAAAAACAAAAGATGCGTACCCCAACAAATGATGGCATACACGTGCACATCTGAAAAGACCGCATACATATGCGTGTCTGAAACTGAAGACTAAGAACCAATCTGACGTCGAGTCTGAATATCTAAACTGAGAGTTTAGAAAAATCTGGTCGGTCCGTAGAATCTGACATCTGAATCTGGTACAGACATGTGACTCTACACAATACTCCCCCTTTCTCTCATACTTGTCAGAAAACAATGGCATCGACAAAGTTGGGAGAAGATAAAAGAAATGGGAGAATACAAAACATCACATAAGCCGTCGCATTTTTCGGCTTTTCGTGCATTTTTGTTCTCTCGGTTATTTCATTCATCATTTTTTAATAGTTGTCACATTTTTTAAATAAGCCTTCCATTTTTTACAGCTTTCACTTCTCCCCTTTTATGTTGCGTACGATTTTTTTTGTACGTACCTTTATTTTAAAAAATCCTTTTCCTTTTCTTTAACCACTCTCTTTTTTCTGTTTTCTCACATTTTTTCTAGTCCACCTGGGCCCCTACAATAGAAACACATATCTTTTTAACACATGATAACAAAGGAGCCCAACCCTATTTAGGGTTCCCCTCACGGGAACCCTCCTCATGAAATCACGCCGCCCTATAAGGGATCTCTTGACGTGTGGCGCCGCAACAAGCGGCTCGGAGCATGGTCACCGCTGCTGGGAGCTCGGAGCGGATCTGCCTAGAGATGTCGCATGTTGTTGATCAAGGGGTTGTACTGGAGGTCTTCGACTGGAGAGGGGAGGCGGAGCTCGCCTGGGACCGCCTGGAAATGGAGAGATGGAGGAGTACGCATATGGCGCGCACGATGATGGCAAACATGCGGAAGGTGCACCACCAGGAATGGAGCTGTGCCGCCAGGGTGACGATCGGATGGGACTCCGCCTTGCGAAGAGGTTGCAGGTGCTGGGGGTGGCATTGCCTCTGCCTGGAGCTCACGAGGGGAGGTGCTTCCGCCTAGAGGCGTAAAAGGAGGAGATGCTTTGCCTGGATCATCGAGCTTGGATGGAGGGAGTAACGCGTTGAACGGAGCGTCGTGTTCTCCTGGGGTTGCACAAAGAGGAGCAGCAGCCTTCGCCAGGCGCTGCCTAGATCGCATGATGGAGATGCTGATCTCGATCAATAGAGAAACCCTAGCATGTTGGATCTGGAGGCTGAAGGATCTGTTGTGCGGCCATCCAGGAATCGTGTAAGGGTTACACGTTAGATTTTTATCGACTGGAGTTGTGTCGCCTGAAAGAACAGAAGGGTGGTGCCGCAGAAGATGATGCTTACCCTAGAATTTGGATAGTACTTGAACAACTCCAAATACAATCGTCTTCAATAAATCTTCAAGAATATGAACTCGAAAATCGAATCTCGAATAAAAATAAGGAACTTAAAAATCCTCAAGAATCGACCCTCTCTGATACCATGTTAGAAAATAGGTTTGTGGAAGCGAATATCAGAGAAAAGAATAAAACATTGAGAACACGAGATTTTAACGTGGAACCCTACTCCCTAAGAAGCGGGAGGAACCCAAGGGAGAATGCCTCAAAGGGCTGGTTGTGTCTATTGCACTTTCTCACTGGATACAAAGGTGAGGGGCTTCTTATATATCCCTCGCTGAGTCCCCACATCTCACAGACGGTAGATGCGGGACTAAACCACAGGATGTGGTAAATGGATCCTGGAGTGATCCATTTACCCATCTACTACAAGAGTGATGCATAACCAAATACTCCAACAGGATATAAGAGGGAGGACATATCTATACCATTGTTGCATTGTGGTTTTTCTTGGGGTTGAGACAAAGAAGATTCAACGGGCATCTTTTACCATGGACATTTTTGGAGACATTTCTGTGCTCAGAATCAATAGGGAGAAGTCGGTGGTTGTCTTGTTCAGACTTTTGGAGGAGTTGAGAAACCCGATTGAGATTTTGAGACGACCTACTGCCGCGTTGCCAATTATGTACTTGGGGTTGCTGCTAGTGGCAAGAAAGCCGAGGTTTGAGGCTTGGAAGGCATTGTTGGATAGACTGGAGTGGAAAATGACAATAGGAAGGCGTCAATGCTCTCAAGGGGAGGGAAGTTGGTCCTTCTGAACATGTTCCCTCAGCTATATCTGTTTTCTTTTGTTCCACGAGGTCGTTCCTGTTGGTATGCGCACTAAGATTGAGGCTATCATGAGGAAATTTTTTTGGTCGGACGTGAAGGATCTTCACTTGGTTGATTGGGATAGGATGACAGTGCCGAAGATAAAGGGCACCTTGTGGGTACTACGGATAGAAGAGACGAAAAAGGCATTCATGGCTAAGTGGGTGGTTTGACTTTGGGAGAAATTTGAAGACCTGTTGTGCCGCTTGTTGACGAATATTTATGGTGTGCCCATGTCGTTGGGGGTGACCCCAAGATGATTGCCTACGTCGCTGTGGAAGGGGATTACCACGGTTATTCTAGAGATCGTTGTTAAATTGAGACCAGTGCTGGGGAATGGAGCTAATTTTTTATTTTGGAGGGACGATTGATCGGGGGATCGGGTGTTGGGTGACCGATACACGTACCTCATGAGGTTTCGAGGGATAGGGAGGTGAGGGTCCAGCAGGTGTGGGACCATGGGGTGTGGTCTCCGGTGTTCGTGTCACCCTGTCGGATCGGAGGGTTGAGGAGCTCTTGGCTATGCACACGGAGCAGCTGCAAAGCAGGGTTCTACTTCGGGCAGGGATCAATATACCTAGGGAGAAGACAAGTTCACAGTCTGTGGGGGCCTCGCCTTTCTGGAAAGGGGATTCTAACGGTTCTCTCGCGATTTCATGAGCTCTTTCGGCCTATTCTGGGTAATAGGGAATCCTTCGTGTTCTGGACGGATGATTGGACGAGTGGTGAGTCGCTTGATGGATGCTTCCCTTGTCTATACGCCTTGGTGGTTGACTGTGAGGTGCGTGTTGCTAGCTGCGGGTGCGACGGAAACTGGATGTCGTTGTTCTACGCTATCTTTTTGGGCCAGCGCTTGGAGGATTTTCTTCTTTTGCTTGACTCCCTGTCAGTTTATGGGGTCCCTTCGGAGGGACGGGACCATTGGGTGTAGAGAGGGAGCTCATTCTCAGTCAAGAAGGCTTACAGGGCGATCTGCATACCACCTCCCCCGCAGACGGAAGATTTGATTAGAGATTGCAACTTTATCCGGGGGCTTGGCCTCCCCGAGAGGATCGATTTTTTCCTCTGCCTTTTTAGGCAGAAAAGACTAATGACGAGAGATCGTCGTGCCAGATTCTTTGGGACAGTTTCCGACGGATGCCCTCTTTGCGAGAATGGAATTGAATCGGTGTAGCATCTTTTCTTCCTTTGTTACTGTACGACGTCTATTTGGGAGGACTTCGGTCTGGACTGGGTTTGTGCGAGGAGCTTCGACTCTTTCTAGGGTTCTTTGTGGACGGCCAAGCACCATCTGAGGAGGGAGCTGCTTCGCCCTTTGGCCCTTTTGTGGACTATCTGGATGGCTAGGAATGCCCTTCTGTTCTCAGGTCAGAGGTTCTATCGGGAGAATGTCTGTATCTAGTATGGGAGTCTTGTTGAGGCGTGGCCTTTGTAATAATTAGGATTGTTCTTCTTTCATAGTTTTCAAATATAATTTTGGGGCAGATACCATTCCGTGTTTCCCCCTTTTTGGACTTCAAAAAAAAGACAAGTTCACAGTGAGGAAAGCTTACCTTTTTTGTGTCGAGGACGGGATGTAGGTACAGGAAGAAATTAGAATGGACACATGGCTGATTTGACGGTGTAGGGTGCCAAATCAGATTAAGATCTTCCTATGGTTGTTTAGACTAGGGACGATTCGAACCATGGTTCGATTGAGGCAGAAGCTGGGGCTGGAGGACGTTACTTGTGATAGGTGGGGTGGCAGTGGAAGACATGGATCATTTGTTCTTCTCTTGTCCATGCTTGGCAGAGGTGTAGAGCCGGATCAACATCACGTGGCTTGCGCGGCTCGATTGCAACGCCTTTTGAATGGATGTCAGATCAGTCTGCGACTTCAGACATGAGGACAGCTCGTTCCCCTTTGCTTTGGCTTGGTCGATCCGGTGCGCCAAGAACAAGGATATTTGGGGGGGGGCAAATATTTGATGGGATGTAATCGTGATCTGCGTCGACATTTCTGGTGGGATGGAATGAAGCGCGATGTGGCGCAACATGTTAGCAGATGCATGGCCTGTCAGATGGTCAAGGCCGAGCATAAGAGACCACCAGGATTATTGTAGTCTCTCCCCATTCCCAAGTGGACGTGGGAGAGCATTTCTATGGATTTCGTCGTGGGATTGCCGAAGATACCAAGTGGCCATAATTCCATATGTGTCATTGTTGATAGGTTGACCAAGTCAGCCCATTTCATACCTGTCAGCACGACTTACACTCCATCCAGATTAGCCAAGCTATATGTACAGAACATCATCAGGCTACAAGGTATACCACGCAAAGTGGTGTCTGACAGGTATTCAAGGTTTACTTCGCATTATTGGCATCAGTTCATGTCAGCACTACAGACAGAGCTGAAGATGAGTTCTGCATATCATCCGCAACAGACAGGCAGAGTGAGCGCACCATTCAGGCACTTGAGGATTTACTTCGCGCATGCACTTTGGAATAGAAAGGGTCCTGGAAGGACCATTTGCCTTGGTGGAATTCACGTACAACAACATCTATCATTCCAGTATCGGCATGGCACCATTCGAAGCCCTTTACAGGCAAAGATGCCTCGCTCCTCTCAGTTGGCGTGAGGTAGGTGATCATGCTCTATACTCCGTAGATCTCTTGGAGGAGACTACGAGAACTTTTGATCTTGTGAGACGGAGGCTTCTGACGGCACAGAGCCGCCATAAGAGCTATGCAGACCGTCGGAGAAGAGATTTGGAGTTTCAGTTATCCAATCTTCTTCTCTTTCTTCTATTACAATTCAACTTAATCTCATACTAATGACATTCCTATAAATTATAGGTTGGAGATTAGGTATTTCTCCGAGTATCTCCCATGAAGGGAATACAGAGATTTGGTGTTCGTGGCAAGCTGGCGCCACGATATGTTGGATCTTTTGAGATCCTTACTAGAGTGGGGAAGATGGCATACCGGGTTGCCCTTCCTCCACATCTATCAGCTATTCACGACGTCTTCCATATATCCAACTTGAGGAAGTATGCGCACGACCCTCAACACGTCATCAGCTACGAGAATCTAAACGTGGAGCCAGACTTGACATACGAGGAGAGGCCAATGCAGATATTTGACAGTGTCGTGAAGAAGCTTCGCAGCAAAAAGATTCCATTAGTCAAGGTGTTGTGGCACCGACACGGCGTCGAAGAGGCGACGTGGGAGACAAAAGCTGACATGAGAGCAAGATATCCACAACTTTTCTCAAACAATTAAAAGTATAAACAAATTCACGTAATGAAATTAATTAAAGGAATGTGACTTGTTTTCCCTTTGAGGTTTTTATGGCCATAAGAAATTCAAGATGCATAATGACCTTAACTCGAGTCTCGAGGACGAGACTCCCTTTGAGATTTTTATATTTGTAAAATCCGAATTTCAACCAAAAACCGAACCCGACCCGATTAGGATCCGATTAACCCAATAAAGTTATCTGGCAACATTAGATGACTTAAAACGAACAATTGATCGTGAATCAAAAGTCGTTCGGGGGAAATCGACAAAAAATCGATCAGATAGTAATGCGTGCCCGAAAAAGCCGCGACGCAAATTCGAAAATCGCAAAATGAACCGAGACCGCCATTAAATCAGATTCGACGAAATAAGATCAACGGAATTGATCGTTCGTCAATCGGAGGTCGTTTGATATTTTTAAATCACAAAATTTAACCCCAAACCGAAACCGTATCTCGAATTATTCGGGCATCCAAACCCGATCGAAAATATACCAATATTATACTCATTTTGATCGTTGTTCAGAGACGAAATGGCCATGCGCATCGAAGAAATGGCCTTCTGTTTTCGGGAATCAAGGAATCATTTGGGGAATCAACTCATGCAAATTCGCACAGGCCTCGGAGGGAGCGGTTATACCCCATGGCCGTCCTCTGGGCGGTTTGGAGGGGAAGAAATGGCCTTCTATTTTTGGGTCAACGTTTTTACAAGGAAAATGTGTGTGTGTTGGCTAATCACTCGCTGGAAGAATGGACTTTGTAATGGGTAGGGCGCTGTTGTTTTGGTTTGTTAACTCTTTGTTTTTATTTACCTTAATTAATAAAACTTGGGACGGATACCACTGAGTGTTTTCCCCTACCTTTTAGACTTCAAAAAAAAGGTATTGCGCATCGAAATCCGACATTCGAGGCGCGAATACGGACAAATTTTAAAAATAAAAAAATCTGAAAAAAATCATTAAACAGTACAAGAACCGTACGCCACTTGGTCCCTCAAATTTTTCCATTTGGCTCTTAATTAGTTTCCACTTGGCAAAGTCAAAACCATCTCTTTTTGTATAAATAGCTCCACTCCCTTGCTCTTTTTCTTCTATACCTCTCCAAGAACAGCCGTAGGGAGCCCCCTTTCTGCAAGTCAAGCTGCAACAACCTTCTTGCTGGAGCTACCCACTACTGCACCAATAAAAGTTGGAGGCCCCTTTCTCACAAGAGCTACTGCAGCCTCAGCTACAGCCCTTGCTGATGGAGCTTCTCTTGGAAAGATTGCATGCAAGCTTCTCTTCAATTCTAAGATCATCTAATTAGGTACAAATCCTTCCCCTTCTTGCTGCCATGCATGCAAATTATACATGATCTTTTGTACAATCCTATTATCCTTTTTCTTGCTATCCTGCATGTATATTATACACATTTGATCCCTTAATTGGTGCCTTTTTTATAATATGGTGGAAATTGGTTGGTGATCGATCTTGTTGCTACATGGATTCTTGGGGTGGGTTTTTCTCTCTCGTATGTAAATTTGCATCGGTGTCTGCTTCATTCAGAATAGATGTGTTTTGGAACATGGATCCTTAAAGAAGATTTTCCCCCACAATACTTAAATTTTAACTAGAGAAAACTTCTAAAGCTAACAGACCGGCTCTTTGTTTTGAAATCTGGCCATTACCCCCTCTGAATTCAGAAACCAACATTTGAATTTCTCCCATTTCCCAAACATCACAGGATACAGAATGTGGAAATTTGAATAATTAATCCCAAGTCACTAGACTTATGATCCACTGGTAGACTCCCATTTTCAACATTTTGAATCAGCCCAAAATCAACTATTTGGGTCGGATCATGGTTTTACATTCCCTCTGCCATTATATACGTAGAAACCTACGGTTATCTGTTAACTTCGGTGTTAAGGAGATTCTATTCATGATACAATAAATAAATAAGAAAATCTGATGTTCTGTTCTGTTCCAGAAATGGACCACTGCCATGCACTAATCTATGATAAAGGAATAAAATGATGGCAGCAGGGAACCCTCTAATTTGAAGTATATAATTTGAAGCATGATTATCCTCTCGCAATACTTATAACTTTTCTGATAATATCAAGTGTTATACGTTTTCACGACTGAAATCTTGAGTATTAACTGTGAGCTGCATTAATTCACATTTCACACATCCTTGTGCTGACCGCAGAATGAGAAACTTGTAGGCATATAACATAGTATTGCATACATATTAGTGATGCATGTGCAATCGACTGAAGACCCTATTAGTGTCTTTTGATTTGCATTGGGAATTGGTAGTTTTGTTTAATTTGGAAGCATGATTTTATTTCCTGGAAATTGTCAATTTAGAAATTTCATATTATTGGACTAGAAATCCTTGATGATGTTGGTTGGCTCAAGATAGTAATCAGGTATAATACAAAAAAACTATGAAAATCAAGAGGGCATGATTAAATCCAGAAGACGATTGCTAGTTTTACCAGAGGGCATGATTAAATCCAGAAGACGATTGCTAGTTTTACCATTGTTTTGAATAACATCACCCTGGAGAGTTGATTACAATAAGTTTTCTTGGAATTGATGGAGCTGGTAATTATAAATACTCTGAATGCAAGTGGATGTTGTATAAATGATTAAAGGTAGAGTCTTAAAACAAATTAAGTATTAATCAAAGGAAAAAGGTTACCATCTATAGTGCTTAGTCAAACCACCTTATATCCCAACCATAAATATCATTGTATATGACTGATTAAAGGTAGAGACTTACAACAAATCGAGTATTAATCAAAGAAAAAAGTTACCATCGATAGTACTTGGTTAAACCACCGTATATCCCAACCATATATATCAACAATAGAAAAGAGTAGAGTAATATGGAAAAAAAGAGATGAGTACTCGAGAAGGGAGAAATGTTGGTGAATCAATGATGTTTGATAATTAATAGTGCCGGTCACAGTGACCCTTACACTTGACCGTGCGAGGGCACGGTGACCCTCAACTGGGCGGGAGATAGGAAGCCCAATTAGGGCAGCGGCCACCAAGTGCGCGAGTCCAGGATCCCAGTCCCCTTTCGGGTTTTTTTACGCGAGTTCGCAGTGTTTACGCCTCGTTGGGATCCCAACTTTTGACCAGTTCCGATGACCCTCTGTTTTAAGATACCCATGCGGGGGATCCTCGGTTTTCAGTTTTTTGTACGAGCTCGTTTGCCCGTACTAGTCGGGTCGTTTTCTAAAGTGACTTTTCCGGATGGTCTCTCTCACCCGTCTCAGTGGCGTAGTTTTGGAGTAGACCATCTCTCTATTGGACCGCACTTCCAATTAGTGGGCGAGACGAAAGAGCCATTTGTAGGCTACCTCACCGCTTGAGTTTTTCTTTCGCCAGCAGACTTGGCGATTCTACATCCAAATCATCTATGTCTACATCTAGGTCATCTAGGTTTACATCTGAGACAGTTACAATTAGGGTTACCTCTGAGTCAGTTACAGTTAAAAGTTGGAGGAATTACATTCAAAGTTGAGTTGGTTTGAAATGACTATAATAACATTTGATTTGAAATAATATGACTATAATAATATGAGAATATATATACACACACCCATACACTTATGAACAATCAATTACAATATAAATATGTTATATATAGGAAATGTTGAAATAATGGGAGAGCATGGAAGATGCATACAAACAACTTGAAAATCCTTTTCACATACGCAAGTAGAAATAAATTTTAATTGTTCCGACCTTTCTACTTGCTTGCTTTTGAAAATAATTAAATGCCTGCTTATTTTTTTTTAGTTTTTGGGAGGTGCCAGCGCCCGCTGACGCCTCTTCATTCCTAACATGTTTTGGCAGGCAAAGAGCCTGCTGCTCAGTAACTATTGATGACATCTGGTGACCGTGTATATACCAGACGGTGTGTTACTTTTGTCTCAGTTTTTGATCACTTTATGATGTAAATACTTCCCTTTCTCTTCTATACAAAATTATGGGAATATTGTATGTACTAGCAGACTTCTTGTACATGTTGTAATTATATGAAAATTTATGAAATAAAATGGTGGTGATACTTGTTTTACTTGTCTATGTGATTTATTTTTATGAATGTGAATGTTATGGCAGAAACGCGCGAAATTTTCCCACATTTTAAATAGCTTGTACGATCTTTAGCGAATATAATGTTGTGAAGGTGATGTAAACGGGTACCCGGATCCTAGGGTATTCACAGTTTGGTATCAGAGCCGTGGTATCCCGCTACAAGCATTCGCAGCATTACAATTCCGATCGCATTAAGTTCTCGGATAGCGACATTTCATTCACTTGGCGGAATAGCTCCTCGCGTTCGCGGATCGATCGGTTTTTGGCGAATAACTCTCTAATGGAATGTTTTCCTTTATGTTTTGTTGCATCGAGACCGCGCTCTTTTTCTGATCATAACCCCATCTTCTGGTCGAACGGGGAGGAGAACCGTCCGCACTCTATGTTCCGCTTTGAAAGGTCTTGGCTCCTGGAGCCTGGCTTCCGTGATATGGTTCGTCAGCATTGGTCTCAACTCTATCCTTCTGGTAATGCCGCCAGTCGCTTTGATTTCAAGATTTCATCCCTCAGAAGGATGCTGGCGTCCTTTAAAAGGGCCTCTCGCTCAGCTCGCATTGCCACCCGGGTGGAGGCTGAGGAAGTGATTTTGCGGTTCGACCGTATTGAGAACGATCGTGATCTCAATCATGACGAGTTGCTGGCTCGTGCTATTGCTCTAGACAGGGTCAGGCTGGAGGATCGTAAGCGTGTGATTGAATGGCGCCAACGTTCTCGGTTGCGCTGGTTAAAGGAGGGTGACGCGAATTCGGCGTTCTTTCACAGGGTTGCTTCGGGTCGCCGGCGATCTAATTTTATATCTTCTATGCTCATCAATGATTCTCAGGTTCAGGGGGAGCGGGAGTTGGGTGTCGCTGTCTCGGACTATTTTAAGGAGTGGTATGGGCGCAGGTCATCGCGCCTTTGGCGGTGGTCGGGGAGGGGAGCTGCGATGCTCCCTCAGGCGGATGCTAATATCCTTTCTCGTCAGATTTCTTTGGAGGAATTGAAAGAGGCGGTCTGGTCTCTTAACTCTGATGCGGCCCCCGGGCCTGATGGCTTCCCCGTGTTCTTCTATAAGGAATTTTGGGATATTCTCTCTCAGGACGTCTTGGCGGTCGCTCACGATTTTTGTGCTGGTAATAACGGCTTCAACAAGCTCAACAAATCTATTATTGCTCTCATTCCAAAGTCCCCCTCTGCCACCCGGATTGAGGATTTCAGGCCTATTTCCATTTCAAATGCTATATATCTTATCATTGCTAAGGTTTTGGCGCGCCGATTGGCCCCGCTTCTTGATTCGCTTATCTCGCCCTCCCAGGCGGCTTTTATTAAGGGCAGACAAATTGGTGATTGTTATGCGGTGGCGTCCGAAATCATTCATGCTTGGCACAAGCGCGACACTAGGGGAATCCTGTGGAAAATCGACTTTTCTAAGGCCTATGACTCTATTGATTGGCGTTTTTTATGGTCTGTACTTAAGAGACGGGGATTCCCCCCGTTATGGATTTCCTGGGTGCGCCGGTGTGTTTCCACGGCATCTCTGTCGGTTATGCTCAATGGACGTTTGGCGGGGGGTTTCTTCCAGCCCCGCCGGGGTATTCGGCAGGGATGTCCCCTCGCCCCCTTGCTTTTTGTCTTGGCCGCGGACGTTCTCTCCACTATGGTTAACAACGTGGTTGCAGCTGGCATGTCTCGTGGTTGCTCGCTGGGGCCCCTTTCTTTGCCGATTATTCAGTTCGCGGATGATACAATTTGTTTTATTGAAGGCGACGAGTCGAATATTGCGGGTATGGCGACTACCTTGGAGCTCTATAGCGAGGCTTCTGGGCTTCTCATCAATTATAATAAGTCCTCCATGGTCCCCTTTTCTCTTTCCACGGCGGAGGTTGATGCTTGCTCGAGGATCTTGCGCTGTACGGTGGGTGCTCTTCCCCTGGACTATCTTGGGCTTCCGTTGTCTATTGGCCGGGCTCGCTTGCGGGATTGGCAGCCGTTGTTGGATCGCATGGCTGCCCGCTTGGCTGGCTGGCGTGCCGCTCTCCTCTCTCGGGGCGGGCGCCTGGTTCTCCTCAAATCGGTCCTCTCTTCTCTGCCTATCTACTTCCTTTCTGTGAAGGGGATGCCTAAGGGGATTCGTCGGCATTTGGATTCTTGTATGCGGACTTTTCTTTGGGGCAAGAAGGGGTCTGTGCGTAGCGGCGTTCCCTTGGTTGCTTGGGATGATGTGACTCGGCCTAAGAAGGAGGGCGGGTTGGCGGTGAGGAGATTGGATATCGTGAATGAGGCTTTTCTTCTTAAATGGGTCTCTCGTCTTTGCGGGCCGGAGGATAATTTGTTGCTTAACTTCTTAAGAATGGCTGTTGGGTTCGACCGAAGTCTGGCGCTGGGTACGGATGTGCGCTTTTTGGCATCTGCCTCTCACTTCTCTCGTGATATTGGTAACGTTTTGGCCCGCAACCGTGCTCGTTTTGTCATGAAGTTGGGCGATGGCTCCCTCACTCATTTTTGGGGCGATGATTGGACCGGAAGGGGGCCTCTTAAGGATACCTTCCCTCGATTATTCGCGTTGGTTGATGACCCTGACGTGAGGGTGAGTTCTTATTGGGATGGTGCTGCTTGGGGGCCTACCTTTGTGGCCAACCTCTCTGATCAACGGCAATTGGAGTTTATGGCTCTTATGGAGATCCTTGCGGTCTCGCCCTCGCCTTTGGGGGGTCGTGATCACCTCTGCTGGAAGGATGGTCCTTTCTCTGTTCGCGCTGCTTACAAGTCCCTTCTTCCGGCCTTGGCTGTGGTTGATGATTTGCTGCTCCGGGATTGTCAATTCTTTTGGGGACTTCGGGTTCCTGAGCGGATTGGCATCTTCCTCTGGTTATTCCGTCGTGGGCGACTCCTTACACGTAACAGGTGTGCCGCTCTTTTCCCTTCGGCTTCGCCTACTTGTGGTCTGTGCAACCTGGATGATGAGACTATTGACCACCTCTTCTTCCGCTGCGGCTATTCGCGTGCCATTTGGGCGGACCTGCCTTGGCTTGACGTTTCGGACTCCGCTTCCTTCTGTGATTGCTTGGTTCGCTCGGGGGCTAGGTGTAGGAACGACATCCTCTCTGCTGTCGCTCGGTTGTGGTGCATTTGGACTTCTAGGAATGAGGCGCTGTTTTCTGGCCAGAGATTCTACTCGGAAAATGTCCTCATTTCTGCTTCTCGGTTGGTTGGTGACTGGGCTGTTGTTTAATTGTTTCTTGGGGTGTCGGGGTATCGGTTTGTGATACCGTCCGATCTTGGTTGAGCTCTTTCTTTTCCTCTTTCCCTTTGTTTCCACCCACTGTAAGTCTCTCTTTTTCCCTTTACTTTTCTATTAATAAATCTGGGGCGAGCACCATCGAGTGCGTCCCCCGTTTTTTTTTGAGTTTCAAAAAAAAAAACCACAGATGTCACCAATTTCATTCATTTTCATAATCATATTATATCCTAAGAAGAGAAAAAGCATATATAATATGTATCTCCGAATGGAAATTTTATGACTAAAAATGGTTCCCATGCAAAGCCATGGCATCCCGACCTGGCCAGGAGACGGCTGACCAGCTAGCACGCATACTGGCTGCTCTCATTGACCTTCAGCAACAACAGGCTGCTATGAGAGGCCAGCATGATCAGATTTTAGCTCAGCAGACAGAGATTTCTGACAGACAGGCAGACATAGAGATGAGATTTGAGGAGCTGTCAGATTCGACCTACTGTCCATCTCACGACGGCACACGTCAGGACCAGCGACAGTCGGTTGAGGTACAACAGCCTCATTTCGATGACCCACTTGAGGAGATACAAGAGCATGGAGCTGAGGAGGATGGAGACTTTGACAGGGAGCAGGACCCTATTGACTTTGCAGATGATGGTACATGTGAGTACTCTACCATTCACAGGCACCAGTCAGTTTTTACTTCCTACCAGCGGCCAATGTGCCCATGTTCGAGAGCACCGGTACGTCAGATGTTACTGAGCAGTGGTTCATGCGGGTGATGAAGGTGCTGAGGATGATACGCGCGCCACGAGACACGTGGCTGTCTTTCATGGAGTACTCACCGACAGATTTTGCTGAGAGATGGAGGGATATTGTAGTATCTGAGTTGGGACGAGAGCCTACATGAGATGATTTCGAGACGAGGTTCAGGTTCCACTTCTTTTCTGTGAAGTGGAAGGAGTCCCAGTGTCAACTTTTTGCAGAGCTTCGTCAGGGACATATGACAGCTAGAGACTACTTCATCGGATACACCGAGCTATCTCGACATACACCAGCAGCTGGCGCATTTCCAGAAGAGAATCTGGAAAAGTTCATCAGAGGCATACGAGAGGAGGTGCAGGAGAAGCTGGCTGGATTACACATCACTTCCATCTCCGGGGCTACTGATGCAGCGGAGAAGTTTGAGGAGATTTGTGAGAGACGTTTTGGCATTTTGTCTGGAGCAGCGCCTAGACCACGGCGATCTTTTGGGCCGATCCGTCAACTATTTCAACAGCAGAGATCAGCCAGACGGTTTCGACCTACAGGTTCGTCATTTTCAGGCAGTGCCCGCTCTTCTCCATCGACTACATTAGGAGGAGCACTTGCCATACGTGGCACAGACTCCGCTCGACCATCTGGGTCGCAGCAAACAGACAGACCATCTACAGGACCAACTATGAGCACAAACACGACCACTCCATCTACTCGACCAGTCTGATGTTACCGATGTCACGAGTGGGGACATTACTGATCACAGTGCCCACAGACTTCTGGTGAGCCTCAGCCACAACCTTCACAGTCGTAGCCTCAGGAACAGCGTTCAGGGAGTTTCCGTGGCAGGAACTCCAACTTCAGGCAACAGCAGCAGAGACAGACACAGAGTGTGGCAGGATCCAGTACTGCACCAGCCAGGCAGGGTCAGTTACATGCAGTTACTGAGGAGCAAGCACGTTCAGCAGCTACTGTGGTGAAAGGTATGGTCTCTGTCTTAGGCCGACCTTTCCATGCTCTATTTGATTCTGGTGCGACGCATTCTTTTCTTGCTTTGAGGCTACTTGCTTCTTTAGGTAGAGTCGCGAGACTCTCTCTTCTCTATATCACATCCGAGGGTCAGGTAGCCAGTTGTTCATTATTTTACTGATAGTCAGGTACTTGCCCGTACTGATTGGCGGTCACGAGATGATCGCAGATTGTCTACTCCTACAGCTTGATGAGTTCGACTTAATTTTGGGCATGGATTGGTTATCCACTCATCATGCACTTCTTGATTGTTTTAGGAAGACAGTTATCTTCAGGATTCCAGATTTACCCGAGTTCACTTTTGAGGGTACTATAAATGACTCCACCATGGAGTACATTTCAGTGTTGCGAGCTCAGCGACTAGTTGATCAGGGTTGTGATTCCTATCTAGCATTTGTTCGAGAGGTAGCTGATCATGAGCCGATGACACAAGACATCAGAGTAGTATCTGAATATCCAGATGTTTTTCGTGATGAGCTACCAGGATTACCTCCTGAGAGAGAGATTGAGTTCGAGATCACATTGCTACCAGATACACAACTGATCTCGATGGCTCCTTACCGCATGGCACCAGCTGAGTTGAGAGAGTTGAAGGTGCAGTTGCAGGAGTTGCTTGACATGGGATTTGTGAGACCGAGCACTTCACCTTGGGGTGCTCCGGTATTATTTGTCAATAAGAAAGATGGATCGTCGAGATTATGCATTGATTATCGGCAGCTGAACAAGAGAACGGTGAAGAACCGTTATCCTTTGCCGTGCATCGATGATTTGTTCGACCAGCTCCAAGGATCTTCGAATTCTCGAAGTTCGATCTTCGTTCAGGCTACCGTCAGTTGAGGATTAAAGAGTCTGATATTCCGAAGACTGCTTTCAGGACTCGCTATGGATACTACGAGTTTGTGGTAATGTCGTTTGGGCTCACCAATGCACCTGCAGCTTTCATGGATATGATGAACCGGATCTTCCGTCCATATTTGGACAAATTTGTGATGGTGTTCATTGATGATGTGCTCGTATACTCACGGAATGAATAGGATCATGCAAATGATCTATAGATTGTCTTAGATATATTACAGGAGCACAAGCTATATGCCAAGATAAGCAAGTGTGAGTTCTGGTTATCCCATATATCTCATTTTTGAGGCATGTCATTTCCGGAGCAGGTATAGCAGTTGATCCTGCAAAGATTGAGGCAGGCATGTCTTGGGAGCAGCCAAAGACAGTTACTCATATTCGCAGCTTCCTCGTATTAGTAGTCTATTATAGACGATTTCTCAGCGGATTTTCACGTATTGTTCGCCCTCTGACACGAATGACGCAGAAGGGAGTTCCATTCATTTGGGATGATTCATGCGAGCAGGCCTTCAGGACACTGAAGGAGAGATTGACTTCAGCACCCATTCTTACTCTTCCTTCAGGCACTCAGGACTATACAGTCTACACAGATGCATTCGGAGAAGGTCTAGGAGCAGTGTTGATGCAGAGAGGCAACGTGATTGCTTACACATCACACCAGTTGAGACCGCATGAGCGGAATTATCCCACCCATGACTTGGAGTTGGCAGTAGTTGTCTTCGCCTTGAAGATCTGGCGCCACTATCTTTATGGGGTGAATTTTGAGATTTTCACGAATCACAAGATCCTGAAGTACATATTTGATCAGAATGAGCTAAATATGAGACAGCGCTGATGGCTCAAGCTAATGAAGGATTATGATTGCACGATCTCTTACCATCCTGATAAGGGAAACGGGGTGGCTGATGCACTCAGCAGGAGAGCTCAAGCAGAAGGTACGGCGAACTGGCTATATACGTGGGATATGCTTGCACCATTGACCGATTGGCATCCTCAGGAGAGCACATTCATTTCTACTGCCGTGCCTCCACGATTCAGCACTTTGTGGGATCGCATCGTAGAGGGCCAGAAGACAGATCTATGGATTCGAAATAGATACATGCGCACCGACAAGGACGAGGTTGATGATTTTGTTGTGGCGGAGTCTATTTTATGGAAGGCAGATCGAGTCGTTGTGCCCAACGACGAGCAGTTGCGTAGAGACATTCTTGACGAGGTACACAGTTCACGATTATCCATTCATCCTGGCAGTACAAAGATGTATCGTGATCTGCGTCGACATTTCTGGTGGGATGGAATGAATCGTGATGTGGTGCAACATGTTAGCAGATGCATGACCTGTCAGATGGTCAAGACCGAGCATAGGAGACCACTAGGATTATTGCAGTCTCTCCCCATTACCGAGTGGAAGTGGGAGAGCATTTCTATGTATTTCGTCACGGGATTGCCAAAGACACCAGGTGGCCATAATTCCATATGGGTCGTTGTTGATAGGTTGACCAAGTCTGCTCATTTCATACCTGTCAGCACGACTTACACTCCATCCAGATTAGCCAAGCCGTATGTACAGAACATCATCAGGCTACATGGTATACCACACGAAGTGGTGTCTGACAGGGATTCGAGGTTTACTTCGTACTATTGGCATCAGTTCATGTCAGCACTACATACAGAGCTGAAGATGAGTTCTGCATATCATCCGCAGACCGACGGGCAGAGTGAGTACACCATTCAGACACTCAAGATTTACTTCGCGCATGCACTTTGGAATGGAAAGGGTCCTGGAAGGACCATTTGCCTTTGGTGGAATTCACGTACAACAACATCTATCATTCCAGTATCGGCATGGCACCATTCGAAGCCCTTTACGGGCGAAGATGCCTCACCCCTCTCAGTTGGCGTGAGGTAGGGGATCATGCTCTATACTTCGTAGATCTCTAGGAGGAGACTGCGAGAACTGTTGATCTTGTGAGACGGAGGCTTCTGACGGCACAGAGCCGTTAGAAGAGCAATGCAGACCGTCGGAGAAGAGATTTGGAGTTTCAGGTATCCAATCTTCTTCTCTTTCTTCTATTACAATTCAACTTAATATTATACTAATGACATTCCTATAAATTATAGGTTGGAGATTGGGTATTTTTCCGAGTATCTTCCATGAAAGGAATATAGAGAATCGGTGTTCGTGGCAAGCTGGCGCCACGATATGTTGGACCTTTTGAGATCCTTACTAGAGTGGGGAAGGTGGCATACCGGGTTGCCCTTCCTCCACTTCTATCAGCTATTCACGAAGTCTTCCATGTATCCAACTTGAGGAAGTATGTGCACGACCCTCGACACGTCATCAACTACGAGAATCTAAACATGGAGCCAAACTTGACATATGAGGAGAGGCCAGTGCAGATACTTATCAGTGCTATGAAGAAGCTTCGCAGCAAAAAGATTCCATTGGTCAAGGAGTTGTGGCACCGACACGGCGTCGAAGAGACGACGTAGGAGACTGAAGCTGACATGAGAGCAAGATATCCACAACTTTTCTCAAACAATTAAAAGTGCAAACAAGCTCATGTGATGAAATTTGTTAAAGGAATGTGACTTGTTTTTCCTTTGAGGTTTTTATGTCCATATGAAATTCAAGACACATAATGACCTTAACTCGAGTCTCGAGGATGAGACTCCCTTTGAGGTTTTTATATTTGTAACATCCGAATGTCAACCAAAAACCAAACCCAACCTGATTAGGGTCCGATTAACCCAATAAAGTTATCTGGCAACATTAAATGACTTAAAACGATCAATTGATCATGAATCAAAAGTTGTTCCGTGATGAATCCACGATTCATCATCTTAATATCTTAATCTTAGCAAAATCCATGAGTAAAATCCCAAATAAATGTCCATAAAATCAATAAATTAACAAAATACCTCTTGTAAATAAAACTCACTAATTATTGTATATTAGATTGTATGAAATAAATTAACAATAAAAAAAGCCGCAAAATCAAAGGAGTTTTATACTTGTAAATAACCCAAAACTTCATATATTTTTAATAATTTCATTTCAACTCCTTTTTGGCTAATTCTTTCTCTAACTTGTTCATAATAATGTACATAAAAATACAAAAATACAAAACAAATTACATCTCAAATAAATGCTCTTAGATCCCAATGGGAAAAAGCCGTAAAGACCAACTTCCAAGCTAAATTCCCGCTCCGTATGAACTCCAAATTCACCAAACTCACTTTTAAAGTTCAAGTTAGAAAATTATCTATCTAACGGAAGTGGTTTCATTAAAATCGGAGCTCGTTTGCAAAAGTTGGGTTTTGGGACCTAGATGTACATTGTATATTATGTATATATTCTTTCTTTCTTCATTTTTTATTTTATCTTTCTTAATTACTAAAAATAAAAAAAAATCATTGTAGTGTTGTATTTTGATTGTACTATTTTATTGTATTTTCCTATTGTACATATCTACTATTAAAAAGACAAAAAATATAAAAAGAAAAGCAAACAAAAAAATATGTACATGTTGTAGTCTTCTTTTGTAAATTCTCCACTCTTTTTCTTATCTTTATTTTTGTTGTATTTAAAGTAGCATACTTTATATCATTATTTATGTATTTATTTTTGCCCATTCTCTACAATAACTTCTCTACCACCAACTTCTATTCAACTCCACCATTTCTAATAACTCCCATTCCACTCCATATTCTTCCACCAACCTCCCATTCAACTCCACCAATAATACAACTTCCCATTCAACACCACCACCATTCTAACCTCTCTTTCTCTTCTCTTTATATTCATTTGTACATCCTCATTTTTTCGCATCCGCCATTCTTATAGAAAAAGGAGAGAGCTTGGAACGTGGCGTTGGTGACAGCGGCGAAACGTCTTCCTCAAGCGACGACCTCCTTCAGGCGAGATCCGCGGAGCCCCGCTCCGCGTCACGAGTTCCCCATCGAGCTCGCGTAGCTTCTCCGATTTTTATTTCGCCAATCGGATCGAGGCGACGACAGGAGTCCAGCGTAGCTGCTCCGCAAATCCGGTGAACATCAGGTAAGTTATCCCTCTCATATTTGTTGTTATTATTATTATTATTATTATTATTATTTGTAACACTTTTTGTTGTTTCACCACCACATATCACCTCCACCATACCATTTTTTTTATCATACACCTCCATCTCCATAGTATCCCCATCATTCTCATTTTTATTTTCATTCCCTGTTTAAAGAAAATTTTTTTAAAAAAAATTAAAACATAATTAAAACAAAAAAATTTTAGTTTGATTTATTACAGCAGCAAAAAAAAATTAAAAAAAAACAAAAAAAACTAAACGGCAGCAGCGGTGGAAGCTACCACCGCCGCCGCCCCCTATCCTCCCAGCGGCGTCGCCCGGGCCGCGACGAGGGGAAGTGGCGGCTGTAACTTCTTGGCGTGGAAGGTTGGAGGTGGCAGCGGGCGGCGCGGCGGGTCGCCGCTGGAGGAGCGGCTGGAGGTAGGGGCGCCGCGAGCCTGCTGTGATGAGGAGGGCCGGCGGCGCTGCCGCTGAGCGGCTGGAGGTAGGGGCGCCGCGAGCCTGCTGTGATGAGGAGGGCCGGCGGCGCTGCCGCTGGCGTGGCAGTCGCGGCGGGCGGCGCCGCTGGGAGGATAGGGGGCGGCGGCGGTGGTAGCTTCCACCGCTGCTGCCGTTTAGTTTTTTTTGTTTTTTTTTTAATTTTTTTTTTGCTGCTGTAATAAATCAAACTAAATTTTTTTTGTTTTAATTATGTTTTAATTTTTTTTAAAAAAATTTTCTTTAAACAGGGAATGAAAATAAAAATGAGAATGATGGGGATACTATGGAGATGGAGGTGTATGATAAAAAAAATGGTATGGTGGAGGTGATATGTGGTGGTGAAACAACAAAAAGTGTTACAAAAAATAATAATAATAATAATAATAACAACAAATATGAGAGGGATAACTTACCTGATGTTCGCCGGATTTGCGGAGCAGCTACGCTGGACTCCTGTCGTCGCCTCGATCCGATTGGCGAAATAAAAATCAGAGAAGCTACGCGAGCTCGATGGGGAACTCGTGACGCGGAGCGGGGCTCCGCGGATCTCGCCTGAAGGAGGTCGTCGCTTGAGGAAGACGTTTCGCCGCTGTCACCAACGCCACGTTCCAAGCTCTCTCCTTTTTCTATAAGAATGGCGGATGCGAAAAAATGAGGATGTACAAATGAATATAAAGAGAAGAGAAAGAGAGGTTAGAATGGTGGTGGTGTTGAATGGGAAGTTGTATTATTGGTGGAGTTGAATGGGAGGTTGGTGGAAGAATATGGAGTGGAATGGGAGTTATTAGAAATGGTGGAGTTGAATAGAAGTTGGTGGTAGAGAAGTTATTGTAGAGAATGGAAAAAAGTAAATACATAAATAATGATATAAAGTATGCTACTTTAAATACAACAAAAATAAAGATAAGAAAAAGAGTGGAGAATTTACAAAAGAAGACTACAACATGTACATATTTTTTTGTTTGCTTTTCTTTTTATATTTTTTGTCTTTTTAATAGTAGATATGTACAATAGGAAAATACAATAAAATAGTACAATCAAAATACAACACTACAATGATTTTTTTTTATTTTTAGTAATTAAGAAAGATAAAATAAAAAATGAAGAAAGAAAGAATATATACATAATATACAATGTACATCTAGGTCCCAAAACCCAACTTTTGCAAACGAGCTCCGATTTTAATGAAACCACTTCCGTTAGATAGATAATTTTCTAACTTGAACTTTAAAAGTGAGTTTGGTGAATTTGGAGTTCATACGGAGCGGGAATTTAGCTTGGAAGTTGGTCTTTACGGCTTTTTCCCATTGGTATCTATGAGCATTTATTTGAGATGTAATTTGTTTTGTATTTTTGTATTTTTATGTACATTATTATGAACAAGTTAGAGAAAGAATTAGCCAAAAAGGAGTTGAAATGAAATTATTAAAAATATATGAAGTTTTGGGTTATTTACAAGTATAAAACTCCTTTGATTTTGCGGCTTTTTTTATTGTTAATTTATTTCATACAATCTAATATACAATAATTAGTGAGTTTTATTTACAAGAGGTATTTTGTTAATTTATTGATTTTATGGACATTTATTTGGGATTTTACTCATGGATTTTGCTAAGATTAAGATATTAAGATGATGAATCGTGGATTCATCATTCCGGCAAAATCGATAAAAAATCGATCACATAGTAATGCGTGCCCGAAAAAGCCGCGACGCAAATTCGGAAACCGCAAAATGAACCGAGACTGCCATTAAATCCGATTCGACGAAATAAGATCAACGGAATTGGTCGTTCGTCAATCGGAGGTCGTTTGATATTTTTAAATCACAAAATGTAACCCCAAATCGAAACCATATCTCGAATTATTCGGGCATCCAAAACCGATTGAAAATATACCAATATTATACTCATTTTGATCGTTGTTCAGAGATGATCAAATCAAGGTATTGCGCATCGAAATCCTACATTCGAAGCGCGAATACGGACAAATTTTAAATATAAAAAAATTCTGAAATAAAATCATTGAACAGTACAGGAACTGTACGCCACTTGGCCCCACAAATTTTTCCATTTGGCTCTTAATTAGTTTCCACTTGGCAAAGTCAAACCCATCTCTCTTTGTAAAAATAGCTCCACTCCCTTGCTCTTTTTCTTCTATTCCTCTCGAAGAACAGCCGTAGGGAGCCCCCTTTCTGCAAGTCAAGCTGCAGCAACCTTCTTGTTGGAGCTACCCACTGCTGCACCAATAAAAGCAGGAGGCCCCTTTCTCACAAGAGCTATTGCAGCCTCTGCTACAACCCTTGCTGTTGGAGCTTCTCTTGGAAAGATTGCATGCAAGCTTCTCTTCAATTCTAAGATCATCTAATTAGGTACAAATCCTTTCACTTCTTGCTGCCATGCATGCAAATTATACATGATCTTTTTTACAATCCTATTCTCCTTTTTCTTGCTATCCTGCATGTATATTATACACATTTGATCCCTTAATTGGTGCCTTTTTTATAATATGGTGGAAATTGGATGGTGATCGATCTTGTTGCTACATGGATTCTTGGGGTGGGTTTTTCTCTCTCGTATTCTAAATTTGCATCGGTGTCTGCTTCATTCCGAATATATGTGTTTTGGAACCTGGATCCTTAAAGAAGATTTTCCCCACAATACTTAAATTTTAACTAGAGAAAACTTCTAAAGCTAACAGACTGGCTCTTTGTTTTGAAATCTGTCCAATACCCCTTCTGAATTCAGAAACCAACATTTGAATTTCTCCCTTTTCCCAAACATCACAGGATGCAGAATGTGGAAATTTGAATAATTAATTCCAAGTCATTAGACTTATGATCCACTGGTAGCCTCCCATTTTCAACATTTTGAATCAACCCAAAATCAACTATTTGGGTCGGATCATGGTTTTACATTCCCGCGGACATTATATACGTAGAAACCTACGGTTATCTGTTAACTTCGGTGTTAAGGAGATTGTATTCATGATACAATAAATAAATAAGAAAAATCTGATGTTCTGTTCTGTTCCAGAAATGGACCACCGCCATGCACTAATCTATGATAAAGGAATAAAATGATGGCAGCAGGGAACCCTCTAATTTGAAGTATATAATTTGAAGCATGATTATCCTCTCGCAATACTTATAACTTTTCTGATAATATCAAGTACTATACGTTTTCACGACCCAAATCTTGAATATTAACTGTGAGCTGCGTTAATTCACATTTCACACATCCTTGTGCTGACCGCAGAATGAGAAACTTGTAGGCATATAACATAGTATTGCATACATATTAGTGATGCATGTGCAATCGACTGAAGACCCTATTAGTGTCTTTTGATTTGCATTGGGAATTGGTAGTTTTGTTTAATTTGGAAGCATGATTTTATCTTGTCAACTTAGAAATTTCATATTATTGGACTAGAAATCCTTGATGATGTTGGTTGGCTCATTTTTTTGGCATTGATGGAGCTGGTAATTAGATATACTCTGAATGCAAATGGATGTTGTATATAAATGATTAAAGGTAGAGACTTAAAACAAATTGAGTATTAATCAAAGGAAAAAGGTTACCATCTATAGTGCTTAGTCAAACCACCTTATATTTCAACCATAAATATCATTGTATATGATTGATTAAAGGTACAAACTTATAGTAGTCGAGTATTAATCAAAGGAAAAAGTTACCATCTATAGTACTTAGGTAAACCACCGCATATCTCAACTATATATATCAACAATAGAAAAGAGTATAGTAATATGGAAAAAAAGAGATGAGTACTCGAGAAGGGAGAAATGTTGGTGAATCAATGATGTTTGATAATTAATAGTGCTAGTCACAGTGACCCTTACACCTAACCGTGTGAGGGCGCGGTGACCCTCAACTGGACGGGAGATAGGAAGCCCAGTTAAGGAAGTGGCCACCAAGTGCGCGGGTCCAGGATCCCAGTCCCATTTTGGTTTTTTTTTACTCGAGCTCGCAGTATTTTTACGTCTCGTTGGGATCCCGACTTTTGACAAGTTCCGTTGACCCTCTGTTTTAGAATACCCATGCTGGGGATCCTCGGTTTTCAGTTTTTCGTACGAGCTTGTTTGCCCGTACTAGTCGGGCCATTTTCTAGAGTGACTTTTCCGGAGAGTCTCTCCCACTCGTCTCAGTGGCGTAGTTTTGGAGTAGATCATCCCTCTATTGGATCGCACTTCCAATTAGTGGGCGAGACGGAAGAGTCATTTGTAGGCTACCTCACCGCTTGAGTTTTTCTTTCGCCAGCAGACTTGGCGATTCTACATCCAAATCATCTATGTCTACATCTAGGTCATCTAGGTTTACATCTGAGACAGTTACAATTAGGGTTACCTCTGAGTCAGTTACAGTTGAAAGTTGGAGGAATTACATTCAAAGTTGAGTTAGTTTGAAATGACTATAATAACATTTGATTTGAAATAATATGACTATAATAATATGAGAATATATATATACACTCATACACTTATGAACAATCAATTACAATATAAATATGTTATATATAGGAAATGTTGGGATAATGGGTGAGCATGGGAGATGCATACAAACAACTTGAAAACCATTTTTATATACGCAAGTAGAAAAAATTTAGCTGTTCCTGCCTTTCAACTTGCTTGCTTTTGAAAATAATTAAATGCCTGCTTATTTTTTTAAGTTTTTGGGAGGTACCAGCGCCCGATGGCGCCTCTTCATTCCTAACATGTTTTGGCAGGCAAAGAGCATGTTGCTCAGTAACTATTGATGATATCTGGTGACCGTGTATATACTAGACGGTATGTTGCTTTTGTCTCAGTTTTTGGTTCACTTTATGATGTAAATGCTTCCCTTTCTCTTCTATACAAAATTTTGGGAATACTGTATATACTGGCAGACTTCTTGTACATGTTGTAATTATATGAAAATTTAAGAAATGAAATGGTGGTGACACTTGTTCTACTTGTCTATGTGGTTTATTTATATGAATGTGAATGTTATGGCAGAAACGCGCGAAATTTCCCCACATTTTAAATAGCTTGTGCAATCTTTAGCGACTATAATGCCGCGAAAATGATGTAAACGGGTACCCTGATCCTAGGGGATTCACAAGGAATGTGTGTTAGATGCTTGCCTTTTAAATGGTTAATTACCCCGAAATGGGCAAATAGTTCTAGACTCTGTTGCATTAGCCTAGGTATAGCGTGACAAGCGCAAGGTCAAGCCAAGTTTTTGACTCTGACACCCTTTCATACCGGCATTTTCATCCCTCACTCAATGAGTAACAAAATGTTCATAACTTTGTTCATAACTGTTGGAGTATAAGTTGTATGCGCCTATTGTGTTGTAGCAGGGTAAATGGTACCTGTAGGAGATCCATTTACCCCATCCAGTGTTTAGTCCCACATCGTCCAATGGTGGGACTTGGAGGCTCTGGAGATGCTATATAAGGAGCCCCAGACCTCCTGTATCCATTGAGAAAAGGAATGCAATATCTGCCCCTTTGAGGGCTTCTCCCGTGGTTTCATCCCACTCCTCACGGAGTAGGGTTCCACGTAAAATCCCGCTGTTATTATTCTTCTTTATTCTTTTTCCATGTTCCGCTTCCGCTTCCGATTTTCTAACATGGTATCAGAGCGGGTTCGATTCTCGGAGATTTGTTCGTGAAGATTAGTTTTAGTATTTATTTGATTCTTGAAGTTCTTGTTCTTGAAGAAAGATTAATGTTTGTGAAGATTCAGTTTTATATCATTCGTGCTACTGATCAAGATCAGGCTCTACGGACTCCTTGAACCCTAACATTCCATGCGGCATGATGAATCCTATCTCCAAAATCGCACGGCAGAACATAGAGGTCTGTTGACCGTGCATTCACAGCAACAGATTAGGCCATCAACACCATCGCGCGCCCTTCCCCTGCGCAACATCGGCAACATAACGATCTCCAGTCAGCATATTCTTCATCTCGGCTTCAGCAGCTTCGGTAGTGGCATCTCCCTCGATCTCACGCCACAAGCGCACCAGTTTTAGGGTTTCCCACGAAACCCTCGTCAAAATCTTCTCTGTGCCGTAATCCCAGACGAGCCCTCCTACAACAACCAGCACCAGGGCTAGCCCCAGGTGCAGATGCGGCAACATCAGACCACGCCTCCTCGCCGTGCACGTACCCTCCAGCAGATCTCCTCCGCGCGCGGTCGTACCTCTGGTGATACAGCCTCTCGAGTCGCACCTCTCTCCTCCAGGCGAGGCAGGTGCTCCCACCTCCATCAGACTCCAAGTCCTCTGCAGGTGGAGGTGGCGGGCTCCTCCGTGCGCGCTCCACAGCTCTGGGCTCAAGCGAGGCCACGAGGCAGTGCTCCCCTATCGGCTTCCCGCGCCGCCACATCCAAGATGCAGACCATCGCGCCCCCGCGATGCAGACCCTTGCGCCCCCTCGCAGCCCTTCAGGTGGCGCAGTCGGCAGTCCCCCCCCCGTGCTCCTCTTCAGCCCTCCATCCCGCGAACCCCCAGGCGCAACCCCCTCTGCGCATGGAGAAGGCCCCCTCGTCGGCGGTGACCTCCCACCCTCCCCACTTTCGCTTCTGGCGGCGCGCATCTTCTCCTAGTATAGCGACGGCGTGGAGATGGGAAGGGTTCCCACGATGGGAACCCTAGGGGAGCCCAAGGATATTTAAAAAAATGGTCATTTATTATAAGGCCCAGGAGGGCTTCTACTGCTATTGTAATGCCCAAGCAGACATTTATTTTAAAAAAAAGTGAGAGAGGAAGAAGTTGGGCCCAAGTGGGCCAAGATTAAAGAAAAAAGAAAAAAAAACGTGCGCAAAGTTTTTTTTAAAAAAAAGGCACGTACATGAGAAAAAGCCGTACGCAAAGTTTATCAAAAAAAAAGAAGTTGAAAAGCCGTATAGAAAAAAGAGGTTGAACGGCTTGTGTTAAAAAAAATCATCATCATGGCGGCTATTTAAAAAAAATGACAAAGCCGCAAGTTTCATGTTCTTGTTATTTATCCCCTATTTATCTTGTCTTCTCCCAACTTTGTCGATGTTCATGTTCCGACAAGCATGGGAGAAAGGGGGAGTATATGTAGAGTCACAGGTCTATTCATATTCTTCAGATCCAGATACAGATTTCCAGACCAGCCAGTTGATCAGACTCTACAGTTCGATTTCAGACTCGACGATTGTCTTCCGAGTCTCCAGTTTCAGACACGCACGAGTGTGCGGTCAATTTCATATTGCATATTTGCCATCATCAGTTCAAGATCCCCATCATTCTTGTTGTTGTTCGGCCAGAGTTTTCATGTGAGCCATAGGGACTCCAGAGCAGAGGACCATTCCCTATGCCATTGGGTGCAAGGGTTTTCATGCGGTATCATAGGTACACCAGAGCAGTGCACCATTCTCTGAGCCAGATGGGAGAGACCCAGTTCTCCGACGATGAGACTTCAGGTGCAGTTTCAGACTCGATGGTCAGATTCCGAGTCTTCAGTTGACTCACACTCCAGCCCGTTCGTCCTCCTCACCTGCACGGCATGAGAAGCAACGTCCTCGACTGCAGCAATGTGCGCGTTGGGTTGATATTGTCCGTAGTGTCCTGTAGCGTTGAGTTGAGTTTCTTTCTGTGTGTCCAAGCTGAGCATTGCATGCTCCAGCTTGAGGGGGAGTGTTGGAGTATAAGTTGTATGCGCCTATTGTGTTGTAGCAGGGTAAATGGATCCTGGAGGAGATCCATTTACCCCATCCAGTGTTTTGTCCCACATGGTCCAGTGGTGGGACTTGGAGGCTCTGGAGATGCTATGTAAGGAGCCCCAGACCTCCTGTATCCATTGAGAAAAGGAATGCAATATCCGCCCCTTTGAGGGCTTCTCCCGTGGTTTCATCCCGCTCCTCACGAAGTAGGGTTCCACGTAAAATCCCGCAGTTATTATTCTTCTTTATTCTTTTTCCATGTTCCGCTTCCGCTTCCGATTTTCTAATAATAACTTTGAATTATCATGAAAAGTGAATGTACAATTCAAATTTGTGATTCACAAAGCTATATTAGCTAGTTTATTTATTTCCCCAAACAAGAAAGAAATGAAAAATGTAAATGTCAGTGTAATGCCGCCCCTAATTGCAAAATAGAGAACTTTGACTTTCTATAGCAAGTTATGTAAAAGAAAGAACTGCAAGTATATGTCCATCAAGTTCAGAGAAACTGTGGTGCTGGGCAATGTAATAGTCATTCTACTTAAACGGAAATCATCGAATGGAATTAAACATATTTTTTTGTGAATTGGGCTATTTAATAGTTTAGTATAACTTGTAAGTTGCAAATGTATAGTTTTCAGCTTATTTCTATCTGTGTAGGGAGAGAGAACATACAATATCTCGAGATGTGACAAATTTGTCAGGCTGTCAGGAATTTGCCCGTCGATTTCTAAATCGGTAGCATTCCTGGAAATAGCACAAACACAGAAACGTATAAATGACCTAAATAATACATAGGAAATACAATGCGTTTTCTTTATATGTACATACAAATGAATAACATGGCAAATGCTCCCATTTTGGAATTTGCAATCGCAGGCTATGTATAATCTTTTCGCTGTACTATTGCATAAATCTTCATCACGGTTCCACGTTCTGGTGAAAAATGGAGATGAAATTTCCCATTTATCGAAGATAACTTTCAGAACAGAAGCTGGTCATAACACATTTAAACTCATCAGCAGAAAGTTAAAAAAAGTACTACAAGAAAATCAAACCATTAGATGTGAAATTCGTAAAAGTGTGAGCAAGGTTGCTAAGAATGAAGATTAAAGCTGTTATGAAGGTCCCAACGAAAGAATGTAAAATACAGCCTAGGCTAAAAGTCAGCAGTCGTAAATTTGATGTAATTTTATATATAATACTGTTAGAAAATAGGAAGCGGAAGCGAAAACAGGGAAAAATAGAATAAACATCAAAGAAGAACAACGGGATTTACGTGGAACCCTACTCCGTGAGGAGCGGGATGAAACCACGGGAGAAGCCCTCAAAGGGGTGTGTTATGCATTGCACTTTCTCATCTGTTACAGGAGGCCTGAGGCTCCTTATATAGCCTCCACAGGACCTCCAAGTCCCACCACTGGACAATGTGGGACTAAACAACTGAATGGGGTAAATGGATCCTGGAGGTATCCATTTACCCATCTACAACTCAATGGGCGCACGACCAAATACTCCAACACTCCCCCTCAAGCTGGAGCATGCAATGCTCAGCTTGGACAAACAGAAAGAAATTCAACTCAACGCTACAGGACACTACGGACAATATCAACGCAACGCGCATATTGCTGCAGTCAAGGATGTTGCTTCTCATGTCGTGCAGGTGAGGAGGACGAACGGGCTAGACTGTGAGTCAACTGAAGACTCGGAATCTGACCATCGAGTCTGAAACTGCGCCTGAAGTCTCCTCGTCTGAGAACTAGGTCTCTCTCATCTGGCTCAGAGAATGATACTCTACTCTGGAGTACCTATGATACCACATGAAAATCCTTGCCCTCAATGGCATAGGGAATGGTCCTCTGCTCTGGAGTCCCTATGGCTCACATGAAAACTCTGGCCGAACAACAACAAGAATGATGGGGACCTCGAACTGATGGCATCTATGTGCTCATCTGAAAAATGACCGCATACCCGTGCGTGTCTAAAAATGAGTCTCTCTCTGGAGATCTCGAAAATGGGCCTCATCATGGAGTACCTCGAACTTGGACTCAGACCGATCTGAATGTCAAGTCTGAATAATATGTATTGTAGAGTCTGGAAATATGTCAGGCCTGGAAAATCTGGATCAATCTGGATCTGAACCGAAATCTGAAGTATCTGCAATCTGGAGAAGACCTGTGACTCTACATATACTCCCTCTTTCTCCCGTACTTGTCGGAAACACTAGCATCCACAATGTAGGGAGAAGACAAGTAAGATCGGGGGTACATAAAACATGAACATTTCTTGCGGCTTTTCATTTTTCATCATTTTTTTAAGCCGCCACATTTTTTTGAAAACATTTTTGTTACTAGGCGTACGACTTTTTCTTGTACGCGCCTTTTTCTTCTTTTCCGAAACACAATATTTTTTTCATCGGCCCACTTGGGTCCAACTCTCTCCCTTTTTTTTTAAACAAACTCTGGGCTCAAATAGCCCTTCACTCATTTTTTAAGGCAAACCAGCCAAAGCCCACTTGGGCTAATATTTAGGGTTTCCCACTTGGGAAACCCTCTCTCCACGAATGTCGTTCCCCTACGATGGGGTTCTTTGGCGCCGCCGCTAGTTGGTCGCCTCCTCCTGTTGGAAGAGGTCGAAGGAGATGCGTGAAGGAGGCTCGCGGTCTTCTTGAAGCGCGCCTGAACCTGCGATGGAGCCGAAAGGGGAGCGCGCCTGTGGGTTGCGCCATGGTTGCTCCTCCGCCTGGTGTTGCGGTCTGGATAGCACCGAAAAACCATAGCGGGAGTCGCGCCGCCATCACGCTAGGGAGGTCGTGTGGGATGTTTGCCGCCATTGCGCCATTGGGATGTGCGACTGGAAGACCTGGGATGTTCGAGGGCCGTCCGGAGCGCCAAGGGGTTGCGGCACCGCCTCTTCTTCGACAAGGGCCCCTCCGCCTGGTGGTGTCGTTGGGAACTGCCAGCGCACTGCCTTGGGCGAGAATCGCGTGGGGTCCTGCATGGGAAGAGCGGCATCACCGCTAGTGCAGGTCATGGAGATCACCGTCGTTCTTGATGGCGCTGGGATGACGTGGAGATCTTTTGTGGTTGCAGCACCGCGCTTGGATGCGCAACCTTTGGAGATTATTTGCAGCATTTGGAGCACGTCGCCAGGAATTTGGAAACGTGTTGGTGTTCCTGAGGGATGCTTCCTGGGATGCGAGCGAGGTGGAGATGCGGCCTTGCTTGCACACAGGTTGTGCAAGATGGGAATTGAGCGCCAGGGGCCTGGATACACGAGGATTTGCTGCCGAGAAAAGAACGCCACCAGGGCCTGGATGACTGCCTTCGAGATGAAATCTATGATGACTTCAGATTTAGGGTATTCAGTAAAACCCTAGAACAATGAAACTCTAATTTTGAACAAATGACAAATGAAATAATCTCCAAGAACTACAAACGAATCTCGAACAAATGATGAACGTAAAATCCTCGAGAATCGACCCGCTCTGATACCATGTTAGAAAATAGGAAGCGGAAGTGAAAACATGGAAAAATAGAATAAACATCAAAGAAGAACAATGGGATTTACGTGGAACCCTACTCCGTGAGGAGCAGGATGAAACCACGGGAGAAGCCCTCGTAGGGGCATGTTATGCAACGCACTTTCTCATCTATTACAGGAGGCCTGGGGCTCCTTATATAGCCTCCACAGGGCCTCCAAGTCCCACCACTGGACAATGTGGGACTAAACAACTGGATGGGGTAAATGGATCCTGGAGGTATCCATTTACCCATCTACAATTTAATGGGTGCACGACCAAATAATCCAACAAATACAATGGATAAGATTATATGCATAATGATAATGGAGAGACAAATAGTGCATCTTAGATAATGCAGCTACATGCGAGAATCGAGTATCTCTTGTTCCATTCAGATTACAATTTTCAAGCTCGTGTGTAACTGATGAATGCTACTACAGGTAAAACTTGAAAAGGAGATCAAAGATGATGCAAAATATATTATGGATACATTATGCCTCAAAACCTTATCAGCATGTTGTTATATGAAATATTTATTATTCGTTTCATATGTTATTGTAGAATAAAGAATGAATTGCATATTGAGAGGCCTTAGGGTTCTCTTGTATAAGAGAGAAACCTCTTGGGCAAATTGTATGATGAATACAAAAGAAATAGAAAATATGAAAAACAATAAGAAAGATAACTAATATCTCAACACTCCCTATAAAGTTGGAGCGTAGATATCGATCACGCTCAGTTTGAACAACATCTCTGTAAAGATATATTTCATATCTATGTATCATTTATATATTTTTCCTTTTCTTCTGTCCACTTTATGTAATTTGATTATAGGCATCTCCCTATATAAGAGAGCCTAGGGCTCAAGGAATAAGCAAGTCTTTCTATTTTCCCAACATAGTATCAGAGCGGCGGTCCTAGACCGGAGCTCATGTGCTGAAACCCTAACCCTAAACCCCACCTCAAGCCTCCCTCTCTCACACGAGCCTAGGGCTTCCGCCACCCGACCCAGCGGCCCTCCACACCTCCATCGCCCGTACCTCGCGGCGCCTTCGCCCCTCGCCAGGCCCCTCAACCCGTCGCCAGGCCCCCGCAGGCCTCTCCACCAGTTGTCAGGCCCCCGCAGGCCACGCAACTCCGTCGCCCGGCCCTGCAGCCCGGGCCCTGTGCACCACCGCCTGCCTAGGGCCTCGCATCTCCTCTCTCTCCAAGGGGTGTCGCCGCACCTTCCCTTTTAAAAAGGGACACCACCGTCGAGCCTTCTCTCTTGATGAGATTGGTTGCATAAGTCTACATATGCAACCAAATCTCCCTATGTCAGTGTAGATGAACACTTGTCTAGTCTTTAATCCTAGTCTTCCACAGCCGTCATGTCAGAAAGCAAGGTAGATATCCCCTCTACAGGCGCCTTCAGAGGTCATGTGCCTATAGTAAAGATGGATGGGTCAAACTATGAACTGTGGGCTATGCAGTTCATGAGCATGATGAAGTCTACAGGTAAGAAATATATTCTTACCAAGGAAGAGCCAGCTGAGAAGACTAGGGTTAACACCTCATGGGAGGCGGATGAGGAATTGCCAAGGTTTGGCTTTCAGGCACATTGGCAATAGAGATCGCCAATGATATACTCCATCATCCCACAACCAAGGTGATGTGGGATATTCTTGTTGCTACTTATTCACAGGCAAAGAATGAGACAAAGATTCTAAACCTCCAGCATGATATATTTCCTATCAAGAAGAATGGACACCCTCTTCACTCTCTATATACATCCTTGTGTGGGATGTCCGAGAATCTCTATAGCTTCATGCCTCTCACATCTACTCCTGAGCAGCAGAAGACTTATAGGAATGCTACCATGGTTGGTGTATTCCTGGCAGCCCTTGATCCTGAGTATGAGGTGGCCCATTCCCAGATTTTGATAGAAAAAAGGAAAAAAATATAAACGATACATAGATATGAAATATATATCTACATATCACTTGTGTGGAGATAGGGATCAACTTACAACATACAGATAGGTTCCTTCAGGATGAATTGTGGTTATTGCAGATGGGACTCATTCCCTAATCATTGGACAGGGGGAGATTAGTTTGACGCCCTCTATGCATTTACAGAATGTGTTGCATGCACCTGACTTCTCTATGAACTTGTTATCTATTAGTCAGATTACGAAGGATTTACATTGTCGAGCTATTTTTGGCCCATCTTCTCTTGTATTTCAGGACATCCTTACGGGCAAGGTGATTGGGTGTGGCCGTGAGCAGGGTAGCCTCTATCGCTTAGTTCGAACTCCGTATGCTGGCATTTCCTCTCTTTCTACTGAACTTGTCTCACCCTTCATGTGGCACCAGCGCTTTGGTCATTTCCCGCTCCAGAAAATGAGTCTTGTTCTGCCTCAGATCTCTCCTCACTCGTCCTTTCAATGTGAGGCATGTCAGTTGGGAAAGCACCATTGGTCTGCCTTCCCCAATCGTCAAAGTCAGAGCAGTAGCTCCATTTTTGAGTTGTTTCATATAGATATTTGGGGTCCCGGTCGCGTTCCTGATCACCAGGGACACAGGTTTTATCTCGTTGCAGTGGATGATTTCTCTCGTATGTTATGTGTCTTTTTTATTAAAGAATAAATCTGAAGCCGGAGATGTTATCAAAAATTTTCTAACTGAAGTAACAAATATGTTTTTAACATATGTGAAATTTATGAGAACTGATAATACCTTGGAATTATGTACTCATACTCTTTCCAACTATTTTTCATCCCAAGGTATTATTCATCAAACATCATGTGCCTATACTTCCCAACAAAAAGGTGTTGCAGAGAGGAAGCATCGTCATTTGCTTGATATTACGAGGACTCTTCTCATTCAGAGTCATGCTCCGCATTCGTTTTGGGGCGATGTTGTTCTTACGGTATGTTATCTTAATAATCTCTTGCTCGTGTCGGTCTTGAATGAGAAAATTCCCTTTTCTATTGCCTTTCCTGAAAAGGAATTATTCTCACTTACTCCTCGTATGTTTGGTTTGGTTGCTTTTGTCCATCAGCTGCCTCCAAGGATTGACAAGCTCTCTCCTAGAGTTGTTAAGTGTGTCTAGGAGAGGCATTGCATGCTCCAGCTTGAGGAGGAGTGTTGGAGTATTTGATTGTGCGCCATATGAGTTGTAGGAGGGTAAATCGATCTCTCCAGGATCCATTTACCCCATCCCAATGTTTAGTCCCACATCTACCAGTGGTGGGGCATGGAGGCTCGGTGGAGGCTATATAAGGAGCACCAGACCGCCTGTATCAGAAGAGAAAAAAAAGGAACGCAATATCCGTCCCTTTGAGGGCTTCTCTCGTGGTTTCATCCCGCTCCTTAGGGAGAAGGGTTCCACGTAAAATCTCGTTCTTCAATGTTTTAGAAAATATATTGCAGAAGCGGAATCAGAGAATAAAGAAATAAAATATTAAAGAACAAGATTTTTACGTGGAACCCTACTCCCTAAGGAGCAGGATGAAACCACGGGAGAATCCCTCAAAGGGGCGGATATTGCATTCCTTTTTTCTCTCTTCTGATACAGGAGGTCTAGGGCTCCTTATATAGCCTCCACAGAGCCTCCAAGTCCCACCACTAATAGATGTGGGTCTGAACATTGGGATGGGGTAAATGGATCCTGGAGAGATCCATTTACTCTCCTACAACTCATATGGCGCACAACCAACTACTCCAACACCCCCCCTCAAGCCGGAGCATGCAATGCTCAGCTTGGACAAACAGAAAGAAACTCAACTCACGCTACATGACACTATAGACAATATCAACTCAACGGGCAAGACTGTCAACTGCTGTCGAGGATGTTGCTTCTCATGCCATGCATGTGAGGAGGACAAACGGGTTGGAGTATGAGTCAACTGAATCTCCTCGTCGGAGACCATATGCTCTGAACTGCGCATGTTAGAATCACTGCAACTGAAATGAGTCTCCTTGTCGGAGTACTCTGTCCCGCCACAATAATGTGGATAACTGCTCCATCTCTGAAAAGGGTCGAACTGAAAAAAAGACCGTGGAAGTGCAATCCTCGTCGAAGTCCATGGTCGCTTGAGAATGGAGTCGGAAAAGTCTCCTCGTCGGAGAACTGGGTCTCTCCTATCTGGCTCAGGGAATGGTCATCTACTCTGGAGGCCCTATGATACCACATTAAAACCCTTGCTAACATGGCATAGGGAATGGTCCTCTACTCTGGAGTCCCTATGGCTTACATAAAAACTCTACCCGATAAAACAAGAATGATGGGCACCACGACAAAAGATGGCAAACATGTGCACATCTGAAAAGAGCGCAAACACATGCGTGTCTGAAACTGAAGACTCGGAATCTATCGTCGAGTCTGAAAATTGGACTGTGGAATCTAGAATATCTGACTGGTCTGGAGAATCTGAATCTGAAGAAGACTTGTGACTCTACACAATACTCCCCCCTTCTCCCATACTTGTCGGAAAACATGGACATCCACCAAGTTGGGAGAAGACAAGATACTACATAAATATGAGGAGAGAAATAAAAACACATAGCCATTTTTTTTTTGCTTTTTCATTTTTTTAATGAGTCGTTCCATCATTTTTTTAAATTATGTACGGTTTTTTTTTGCACGTGCCTTTTTTTGTGATATTACCTTATGATTTTTGTATGTACCGTCTTTTTTTGCACACGGTCTAAAGCTCTGCTTTCTCGCTCATCTTCTTTCCCTTTTTTTAACCAAGCTTTTTTTTACAAGCCAACCTTCGACCCATTTGAGCTTAAAAAGAAACCATTTTTTTATTAAAAGGACCTACGGGCCCTTAGGGTTCCCCTCCATCGACTCAGGACCGCCCCCCATGTTGGGGTTTCTCGTTTTGCCGCCACCTGGAGGAAGCCAGAGGGGCTTCGCCTCGAATCAGCACCGTCATCGGCCTAGAGAAGCTCCTCCTGGAGCTTCAGGCGCCTGGGCTTCGCCTGGGGTTGGCGATCGCGCGCTCGTTGAGCGCCTCTTCTCTCGCGTGCCGCCTGCGTACAGGGAGATGGTGGTAATGCCGTGTGTAGGTTGCGACCTGGAGCATGGTGCTCACGTGCGCGCTTGCGCAAGATCGGGAGCGGGTTTTGCTGGAGATCATGATGTCGAGAGGACTGGAGAGGCGCGCGAGGTGCAGCGAGCAGGGCATCGTGCCGCCTTGCGCCTTTGAAGTTCAAGCCTTCGCCGTGGATGGTGGGTTCGCCTAGAAACAAGGACCGATGATGGCTGAAGGTGGAACGCCAGAGAGCGTTGCGTGCGAGGGAGGGTCCCGATTAGGGCTGAGGGCGTTGTGCCTGGACGCGCGTCTGTTGTTGCTGGTACGTCGCTAACGAGAGGAATGGCGATGGGTTCTCGTGTCCCATCCACTACGCCCAATCCTGATCTCACGAAGAATCGATCTGCGCGAATGCTGCTTGCGTCACTGTCGTTGCTGGAATAAGGCACTGAGCCTCCGCCTGAAGGCAGGCGGCTGGAGATACCGAGATGCAACCTTGCCCTGGATTAGGGCTTTACGACTGAAGATGGAGCCCGAAGGATCATCATGAACTGTAGATATAGGGTTTCAGAAAACCCTAGAGATTTTGAATAAATCTCCCATAACATGAACAATATTCTCCAAAATAATATTCAAGAATAACTGAATCGAAATCTCAAACAATACATAAAAATAAATCTCAAGAACAAATACTCAAGAATCGACCCGCTCTGATACCATGTTAGAAACTAGGAAGCGGAAGCGGAATCAGAGAATAAAGAAATAAAACATTGAAGAACAAGATTTTTACGTGGAACTCTACTCCCTAAGGAGCGGGATGAAACCACTGGAGAAGCCCTCAAAGGGACGGATATTGCATTCCTATTTCTCTCTTCTGATACAGGAGGTCTGGGGCTCCTTATATAGCCTCCACAGAGCCTCCAAGTCCCACCACTGGTAGATGTGGGACTAAACATTTGGATGGGGTAAATGGATCCTGGAGAGATCCATTTACTCTCCTACAACTCATATGGCGCACAACCAAATACTCCAACACTTTTGTCCACCAGTTGTCTCCAGGGATTGACAAGCTCTCTCCTAGAGTTGTCAAGTTTGTCTTTGTTGGGTACTCCAGGACACAAAAAGGGTACATATGTCATGATCCAATATGCAGGAAGTACTATGTTAGTGCTGATGTCACCTTTTTCGAGCATGTGTTGTATTTTTCTCCTACGGTTGACTTCCTCAGACTCAGATGGTGAAATATACATGCCACCACCACCATCATCACCTCCTTCACTACCACCACCGTCACCTCCACCACCTACTACGGTCCCAGTCCCACCACTGCCGCATCACTATACCCGCTGGCCTACTTCTGCTCATGGTCATCGCTCATCATCTAGCACACATGAGGTATGTTCTGAATACACAACCTCTAACGATGGGTCTGGTGATCTACCTGAGCAGGGTTCTTTACAGGAGAAAGACGTGGAGGTTGCTGATTTGGACTTACCTATTACGATTTGGAAGCAGAAGCATATATGTGCATCATATCCTATAGCATCCATGGTCTCCTTAGATCGCTTGACTGGCGATTTCAGGAAATTTGTAGTTGCATTGTCAGTTGTGGCCATTCCACAGAATTATCAGGAGGCTTTGCAAGACAGTCAGTGGCGATTAGCTATGGAAGAAAAGATGGTTGCCCTTCAGTCGAGACATAATTGGAGTCTTGGCCGGCTCCCACTGGAGCATCTATAGTAAGTAGTAAATGGGTTTTTGTAGTGAAGCAAAATGCATACTGGTTGCACAAGGGTTTACTCAGACATTTGTGGTGGATTATCTTGACATGTTCACCCCAGTTGCTCGACATTCCACTTTACGGATCCTTCTATCTGTTGTCGTGGTTCAAGATTGGCCCATGTTTCAGTTGGATGTCAAGAATGTATTTATGTATGGTGATCTTCGGGAGGAAGTCTATATGCAACAGCCATCGGGGTTTGCTGTTGAGGGGGAGTGTTCCCAGGTATGTAGACTTCATAAGGCAATCTATGGCCTTAAGCAGAGCCCGAGAGCTTGGTTCCAGAAACTCTTAGATTTGTTTGAGAAACGGGGTTTCAAACAGTCGAATGCATCACTCTCTTTTTACACAGAGAACCTCCAGAGGTATGACTGCTATTATGGTGTATGTTGATGATATACTTATTACAGGAGATGATATGCACATAATAAAGAGGACGAAAGAATTTCTGGGTCGTGAATTTGTTACCAAGGATGTGGGAGCTCTGAGATACTTTCTGGGATTGGAGTTTGCCAAAAACCAACAAGGGCTTGTGATGACTCAGAGAAAGTATGTCACTGACTTGTTGAGTCACACGAGAATGCTTGGATGTCGACCTGCAACTACACCCATGGATCCAAGCATGAAGCTTTATGATGATAATACTGATGAGGTTGACAAGAGAAGATATAAAGAACTGGTTGGCAAGCATCTTTATGTTACCAATACCAAACCCGATTGTTTGAGAATATTCTGTGTGGCTATTTGTTAAGAGAATATTCTATAGAGAATATACTATAGAATATTCTTCCTTGAGCACCTATATAAGGACCCCCACACCTTCCTGTACTCATTGAGAATTCCAATAGAATATCCGCCCCTTTGAGGGTTTCTCCCGTGGTTTCATCCCGCTCCATAGGGAGTAGGGTTCCACGTAAATCCTCTGTGTTCTTCATTATTATTATTTTTGATTTATCGATTCCGCTTCCGCTTCTCAGATTTCAACATGGTATCAGAGCAGTCGATCTTTAGATTTATTGTGGAAGAATTATCTCTTGTGTTCAGATCATAGCAATGGTTATTGGGTTTGTTCTTAAAGTTTTTTTTCTGGCCACTACGATAGCAAGAGTTCCAGCCTGGAACCTCTGGAGTTCCCAACCTCCTCGACCCTTCAGGTTCATGTGCGCGGTATTCAAATTCGATGCCATCGAGGTGGGGATACTTGCGTAGCATATCTCCAGGCAATCTGTTGCTCTGTTACGATCTGGAGCTTCTCCAGATCCTTGGCCAGATCCATCTCCTTCCAGGCGACTTGCTCCTAGCAGCGAGACCCGCAGCTCTCATCAGCCCACCGCCCAAGCATTCGGTTCCATCTTCTCACGCATGCGGTTCCCCAGATCCAGACAGTACAACCGGCCAAGCATCAGGCGAAGATCCGCAGCTCCCCAGATCCGGACAGCACCACCGCCCAAGCATGCAGTTCCAGGCCGCTCCTCGAGCAACAGCGCATACGCACTAGATCAATGTTCCCCTTTCGTATCTCGAAACAGCAACAGCGAAAAAAAATCTTTGACTATGTACTCCATTTCTCACGGTTGATCTCAAGGAGCCCCGCGCCTCCAGAGGCGGCGGCGCGATCAGCCCGCTCCAGTGCCTCCTCGCGATGGCCCAACGCTTTGCATCGTACACACAGGAGGCGCGGTGGCCTTGCGCCCCTTCCACCTGCAGGCTTCGACCCCCTCCGACCCCCCCCCCCCGCGCGTCTCCTCTCTATCGTCCTTCCATCCATTTGCGTGGGGCATCACCATCAAGATGCATCGCCATCCCTCGGCGATGTCTTCCTCCTCCCTTGTGTGTCCTGGTGACGGCTCTCATTTCTCCTCCTCCTGTGGCGGCGGCAACAAAGGTCCCCCCATTGGGGCGGCTATGCGTATGAAGGGGTTTCTCAAAGAGAACCTAGGATCCGTGGGCAATTTATTAAAAAAAAGGCGTATTGTAAATGTCTGTGGGCTGGCGGTTTAAAAAAATGTAGAGGCCCATTATAAAAAAAAGAGGAGGTATTTGTTTCGGAAAAAAAGGCGCGTACTAATAAAGAGCCGTACGCCAATTGAAAAAAAAACTCGTACATTTTCAAAAAAAACAAAAAAAAAGGGACACGTACAAGAAAAAAGTTGTACGTAAATTTAAAAAGAGAGAGAGAGAGAAAGAGAGAAAATTGTTCATGAAAAGCCGATAAAAAAATATCTACAGCTTATAAAAAAATCTGAAGAAAAAAAAAGGATGATGAATGTTTTTAAAAAAAAAAGTCTAAAAAATGAAAGGCTTAAAAAAAGGGGAAGAAAAAAATTGCATGTTTTGCTTCTCCCAACTTGATTTTCCAAGCTCTTTATTCTATCAAGTATGGAAGAAAGGGGGAGTCAGAGGTGTATTCTTCACAACTGTCCATCTACGGCTGACAGACCGGCACTCCAGATTTGTACAAGATCATCCATCTTCACCGAGCATCAACTTCTTCGTCGAGGCGTATACTTCTTCTTTACGACCCGATCAGTTCCCGCGCTGGACTTCTTCTGCAGCAATTCTTCTCCAGGCACGACAGAGATATGTTCCGGTGACCTGATATCGCAACGGTTCTACAGGCATGACAGAGATACGTTCCGATGACCTGAAAGCCGCAGACCCGTCCTCGTGCGAGGTCTTCTACCAGCAGCGGGCATGTCTTCTTCTTGTGATGTATCGTGTGAAGATGTGTTGTATACTTTCTTTTTGTTGCAAGCTGCAGCTTTCTCAACTCCAAGCTTGAGGGGGAGTGTTAGAGAATATTCAGTTGGGCTATTTGTTAAGAGAATATTCTATAGAGAATATCCTATAGAATATTCTCCCTTGAGCACCTATATAAGGACCCCCGCACCCTCTTATACTCATTGAGAATTCCAATACAATATCCGCCCCTTTGAGGGCTTCTCCCGAGGTTTCATCCTGCTCCTTAGGGAGTAGGGTTCCACATAAATCCTCTGTGTTCTTCATTATTATTATTTTTGATTTATCGATTCCGCTTCCGCTTCTCAGATTTCAACACCGATATTTCATTTGCAGTTAGTCGGGTGAGCCAATTCATGGAACAACCTCGTTAAGTTCATTTGGATGCTATACAGATGATACTAAGGTATCTTAAATCATCTCCACGTGCGGGACTGCTATTTAAAAAGGGTGGTTCTATTACTATTTCAGCATGTGCAGATGCAGACTATGCAGAGTGCCTCAAGGACAGGAAGTCTACATCAGGGTTTGCTGTATTCGTTGGAGATTCACTTGTCTCATAGAAAAGTAAGAAGCAAATTGTTGTTGCTAGATCTAGTCTCGAATCTGAGTATAAAGCTATGGCACAAGCATGTACAGAAATGATGTGAGTTCGAGCAGTCCTAACTGATCTACATATAGATATACCTCTTCCCATGTCGTTGGAATGCGACAATCAGGTTGCCTTATCCATTGCTAATAATCCTGCTTCTCATGAGAGGACAAAGCATATTGAGGTTGATTGCCATTATATACGTGACATGATCCAGAAGAGATTCATTTATACATATCATGTCAGCTCAGGGGACCATATGGCAGTCATTTTCACTAAAGCCCTACTTAGAAGGCCCTTCCAGTTGGTGGGGTCCACTTGGTAGAGTGGGAGGATATCTTGCTTCAGAAGAACAACGGGGGCCTGGGGGTGAAGTCGTTGGAGCAAATGAACGAGGCGCTTTTGCTTAAGTGGGCTAGCAGGATCTGGGGCCCGAGGGATGACCTCGTTTGCACGGTGATCCGTAAGATCTACGGCGTGAGGGGTGCCCCGCCCTCATTGACGGCCGTCCTCAACGCCCCGACTCCTTTCTGGCGGGGCGTGGTGAAGACTTTTGTGAACAACATCGCACTTTTTAGACCGATTCTCGGGAGGGGGACTCTTTCTCTTTTTGGACTGACGACTGGTCGGGGGGAGGGGCCTTGTGCTCTCGGTTCCCCCGGTTGTTTGCGCTTGTTGGGGAGAAGTCCTGCTCAGTTGCAGAGTGTTGGGCTGATGGGCTCTGGTGCCCAACCTTTACTGCCATCCTCTCTGACCAGAGGTTCGACGATTTCCTGGCCTTGCTGGAGGTCGTGCGGGAGGTGGGTCCGCTTAGTGGGGGACGGGATCACTGGAGTTGGAAAGAGTGATTTTCTCGATCGGGGGGCTATGGTGCCATCTCCAGGCCTCCGTCGGCCAACTCTGACTTGCTTATCAGAGATTGCGCTGTTATTTGGGCTCTCAGGCTTCCTGAGAGAATTGATATCTTTCTTTGGTTACTCAGGAGAAAGAGACTGATGACGCGGGATAGGTGCGTCAGGCTTCTGGGTGTTCTTTCTGATAGGTGCTTGATTTGTAATGTTGCGATCGAATCGGTGGAACATCTTTTCTTCTCATGCCCATTGGTGTCTCAGCTGTGGCAGGAGATGGGCTCAGACTGGTGTCGCAGCGACGACTTCCAAGCTTTTTGGGACTCGGTCCACGCCAATACCAGCAGGCTAAGGAGAGAGCGACTATACCCCATGGCCATTCTCTGGGCGGTGTGGCGGGGGAGAAACGACTTACTGTTCTCGGGTCAACGTTTTTAGAAGGAAAATGTGGGGGTGTTCGCTAATCGCTTGTTAGACGAGTGGGTCTTGTAACGGTTTGGGCGTAGTTGGTTTTTGTTTTCTAAACTTTGTTCCCCTTTTGTTTTGATTAATAAACGTGGGGCAGACACCATCGAGTGTTTCCCCCTACCTTTTAGGCTTCAAAAAAAAGGAAGGCCCTTCCAGAAGTGCTCATCCAAGCTGAGCATGATAGATATCTATGCCCCATCCTTAGGAGGAGTGTAGAGATATATTTCATATCTATGTATCGTTTATGTATTTTTCCTTTTCTTCTGTCCACTTTATGTAATTAGCACATAGGTTTCTCCTTATATAAGAGAGCCTAGGGCTCAAGGAATAAACAAGTCTTTCTATTTTCCCAACAATCTCTGAGAAGGCCCTCTGGCTAGGGCTTTATAAAGAACATATGTTGTCCGGTCTCCAGAGCTAACATGTGTAGTGGCGATAAGACCCTTTTCATCATGTCACGGGTGTAGTGACAGTCTACCTCTATGTGTTTGGTCCTCTCATATAAGGCTGGGTTGTTTGCAATGAAAAGAGCAGCATGGTTGCCACATTGGAGATGCATTGGAAAAGGCACCTCTATAGTCAGGTCAGTAAGAACAGAGCTGACCTATATCATCTCTGAGCTAGCTTGCACCATGTCCCTGTATTCTGACTCAGCAGTTGATCTGGCAACCACGATCTGCTTCTTGCTCTTCCGTGAAATAAGTGAATTCCCTATAAATACTGCGAAGCCTGAAGTAGACTTCCCGTCCTTTGGATACCTAGCATAATCTGCATCTGCACATGTTGTAACTGAAAGAAATGTACCTCTACTGAAAAGAAGTCGCATACATGTGATGCCTTTAGATACCTTAGAATCATATGGAGTGCATTCATATGTGATTGTCTGGGTTGCTCCATAAACTGACTCACTTTGCTCACGGCAAAGGATATGTCGGCCCTGGTAATAGTGACATATAGGAGCTTGCCAACAAGCTCCTTGTACCTCCTCTTGTCGATATTCTGAGTATCATCATCACAGAGCTTCATGCTCGGATCCATAGGAATACTGGCATGTCTGCAATCTGACATGCCAAACTCTGAAAGAACATATGTAATGTACTTCCTCTGGGTCATCACAAGATCGCGATGGTTCCTGTCAAACTTCAATCCAAGAAACTAACGTAAACTAACAAGGTCCTTGGTCACAAACTCCTGACCTAGGAAGTCCTTGGCAACCTGAATGCCCTGCTCGTCATCCCTGTGACAATAATGTCATCCACATAAACGAGAATGATAACAGTACCTCTCTGGGTCCTATGCATGAACAAAGAGTGATCAGCAGTGAATCGCACAAACCCAAGTTGCTCTATCAAGTCCAAGAGCTTCTAAAACCATGCTCTTGGACTCTGCTTAAGACCATAGATAGCCTTGTATAGCCTGCAAACCTTCTGACAATCCCCCTCAGCAGTAAACCTAGATGGTTGATGCATGTAGACCTCCTCATGTAGATCATCATAGAGGAAGGCATTCTTCACATCAAGCTGGTAAAGGAGCCAATCTTGTGTCACAGCCACAGAAAGAAAAACATAGTAGAATGTCGGGCAACTGGAGAGAAAGTATCATGATAGTCCACCCCATATGTCTGGGTGAACCCACGTGCAACGAGTCTCGTCTTGTAGCAATCCACACTACCATTTGTACGGTGTTTCAGAGTGAACACCCACTTGTACCCCACAACGGATGCGCCAACTGGAGCTGAAACAAGATTCCAAGTACCACGCGACTGTAGCACGGTCATCTCCTCCTCCATGGCTAACGACCACTGATTGTTCTGAATAGCCTCCTGATATGACTGTGGTATATCTCCACGGCTGATAGTACCAAGGTAAACCTCCTGAAATCCTCTGACAGTCTGCTCAAGGAACCCTGGGTTGCAAGAGGATAAGTAGCACATGCACATCTCTACTTTCGCAAAGCAATCGGCACATCAAGATCATCTGCCAAGTCTCGAACCTGTAGTGTCCCCTCTTGAGATGGCATATGCTCATCCTGTATGGAATCCTATTGTACAGATAACTCAGTAGTGCCATCGGTAGAAACAATGTGCTCATTACATACATGAGGCGTGTTGGATGATGGGTAAGAAATGTGAGCATGGAAAAACAGAGCGAAACCTGTGAGAAAACTTACGTGGCAAAAATTGAGTCATAGTAGGAGGTGGAGCCACAGGAGCATGTGTAAAAGCAGGAGTAGGCGTAGGTGGCGGTGATGGTGGTTGTAGAGGAGTATAGAGAGGTGGTGGTATGACAGTAGGAGCTGGAGGCATGTAGATCTCAGCATCAGAGTCTGATGGGCTAGTCGGTCACCTGTAGGAGAAAAATACAATACATGCTCAAAGAAAGTTATGTCGACATTGACAAAGTATTTCCACTTGAGCGGATCAAAGCAACGGTACCCCTTATGGGTACGAGAGTAGTTGACAAAACGCACTTGACAGCTGTGGGAGAGAAATTGTCATGACCTAGAGAGAAATCATGAACAAATGCAACAGAACCAAACCTACAAAGTGTAAGGGGGAAAAGATCCTTCTCAGGAAACGCAATTGAGAAAGAAATCTTCTCTCCCAACACAGACGATGGCATGCGATTCATAAGATAGAATGCAGTGAGGATTGCATCCCCCCAGTAAGTATGAGGAGCACGACTCTGAATCAACAAGGCTCTAGTCACAACAAGTAAGTGATGGTGTTTGCACTCGGCAAAACCGTTCTGCTGGGAAGTATAAGCACATGAGGTCTGGTGAACAATGCCAAGAGATCTAAGAAAGTCAGGAAGTTGTAAGGTGCAAAATTCTAAGGCATTATCAAAACGAAGATATTTAACTTTGGTAGAAAAAATATTCTTTATCTCGTTAATAAAAGATTTGATAACAGATCCAGTCTCAGACTTATTCTTCAATAAAAAAGACCCAGGAAAGTCTAGAGAAGTCATCGATAGCAACCAGATAAAAATGATGTCCCTGGTGATCAAGGACACGACTCGGACCTCAAATATCTAAATGAAGGAGCTCAAATAACTGAGAACTGCTCCGACTCTGACGGGATGGAAAGGAGGAACGGTGATGCTTCCCAATCTGGCATGCCTCACAGTGGAAGGAGGATCTCGTGGAAATCTGAGGGAGAACATGACACAGCTTCTGCAGAGGAAGGTGGCCAAAACGAAGGTGCCACAGATATGGGGAGACCGATCCACTAGGTATAGTAGAAACCCCAACATAAGGAGGTTGGACCAGTCTGTAGAGCCCCCGCTGCTCACGGCCACATCCAATCATCCTGCTTGTGAGTATGCCCTGAAACACAAGAGACGAAGGGTCAAAAATGGCACGACAATGCAGATCCTTAGTAATATGACTAATGGAAAGTAAATTCATCTGAATGTCAAGAGCATATAAAGCATTCTGAAGGTGCATGGACGGCGTCAAATGCATCTCCCCCTGTCATGTAATGGGTAAGTGGTCACCATTAGCAATGACAACCCATCTACCATGTGGTATGGTCTTGTAGGACCTCAACTGCGCTTTATCTCCACACAGATTGTGGGAAGCACCAGAGTCCATAATCCACTCTATCATATCTGTATCACTACTACCAGTAAAAGCATAATCGATACCTGAGGAACTCGAAGAGGCTCTGGCTGCGGCTGTGGTATCTGTAGTGGTGGTTCCTGCAACAAGAGTCATATCTCTCGAATATGAGAGACAATATCATCCAGGTGAGGATCTGCTTGGGAAGTTAGAGTATCTGAAGCCTCAATGTGTTCTGTCACGCGACAAAAAGAATATTCTTGCTTCTGGTACCATATATCCTTTGCATGTCCTGACCGATGATAGTAGGTGCAAGGCCACACTGACGTCCACCGCCTTTGCCACGAGGGGTGCGTCCTTTGGACTTGGTCGTCCCTCCTCGGTCACGAGAAGCGGTCATCGTTGAAGAGGGCAGAGGAGTGATCGTAAAAGGCATGATAATCCGGCTAAGACAGCTATACGCCTCCTCCATGAGAGGTATGGTAGCTCCGGTGAGAAGTTGTGTACGCGCTGCATCATACTCGTTATCAAGGCCGACCATGAAAACTCCAACCATCATGGAATTCCTATATATTTTCTACTGCTCCAGCGATGTCGTAATAGGCATATAGCTATGAAGCTTCTCGAACATGCCACAGAGTGAAGAGTAGCACACGTGCAGAGGATGACCATTCTGCTTAGCTTTGTAGATATCGAATTGTAACTGGAGAATCTTAGCCTCATTCTTCACTTGAGCATAGGTGGATGCCAAAGTGTTCCACATGGCCTTGGCAGTGGGTTGATTCAGAATATCATTGACTATCTATGTGGTTAGGGTCCCACACAGCCAAACAACGAGCATACGTCTCATCTTGCTTCCAAGAAGCATTGGCTTTGGATCTGTTAGGATGTGCTCCATGTTGTTGCACTACATAAGGGAGAGAAACTGCATGGACCATAACTCATAATTGGTCACATCCATCTTTGTGATGGGAGTCAGGCCCTTGAAGGCACCGGATGAAGAAAATATATCACCCTTATTTTCTGACATGATGATAAAACGATCCAATAACAGAACTCGACTGGAGAGTAGACCGATATGAACGAGTATGCATGATCATACGGAGGATTGGTTGTACGTGCAGACTCATACAACCATCCTCGTCAACATTCATTGCGTGCTAGGGCTAGAAAACGTGATTTATAGGTTTGAAATCACGTTTTCCGGTCAAATCAGACCGTTTCAGACTGCAGTCCGCATCGTAGAGGTGTATGGAGAAGCGTAGAGGCACAAATAGGATCTCGAACGGCGGTCGGGGTGGAGTGGTAACCTAAGTGGCGGCAACCTCACCGGGCGACAACCTAGGCGAGCGACAACCTGGCCTGGGTGGGCAAGGGCGACGGCCTGGAGGAGGGGGTGCAGGTAGGGTTAGGACTTAATGGGATACGGGAACTCCGGTCTAGGACCGCCACTCTGATACCATGTAGAAAGAAATAATGAATTGCATATTGAGAGGCCCTATGGTTCTCTTATATAGGAGAGAAACATGTTGGGCAAATTACAGGATGAATACAAAAGAAATAGAAAATATGAAACACAATAAGAAAGATAACTAATATCTCAATAGTTATTTCATTTTGTTAGAAAATAGGAATGCGGAAGAAAAAAATGATAAACAGGGCATGAAGAACAGAAGAATAAAACACAAACATCAAGATTTTTACATAGAACCCTACTCCCTAAGGAGAGGGATGGAACCACGGGAGAACACCTCAAAGGGCTGATAGTCTATTTGATGCAGCATAAAATTAAAATATAGGGCTTGATGTTTTTATCCGTTAATTAGTTACGTTTATTTGAGTTGTCGTAATTTTATTTAAATAAAAGAGATCGTCTGTGATCTCAAATTAGTTAGTGTCAATTTGAATTTCAAATTTAGTTGGTTAGAGTCAATTAGAGATTTGAATTTATTTCAAATCAATTAGTTAGTCAGTTAGAGTCAAATTAGGATAAGTTTGTTTTGAATTTCGATTTTGGTTTCTATTTTTGTAATCTCATCCCTCCTATATAAAGGGATGATGATCTAGTGTTTTAGACAATTCAGTTGATACTGAAAATTGAGATTCATCTCATTATCTCTCTTTGTCTCTCTATTTTCCTCTCCCAACGTGATCTTCACGCTTCCCCTCCAAAATCCCACGTAGCCGACGTGTTTTCTCCTTTTTCCTCTCCTCTCTAAATTTCTTCAACCAAAATTATATTTTTCTACCGTTGAAAAATTCCTTTTTGCATCAATTGGTATCAGAGCATGGAAACCGAATCGTTTTCACGATTCGACGATCCTGTCGAGTATTGGCTTTTGCAATTCAACCAGAGTTGTCTATCTTGTGGCACGCATTCACGTTCGCGTTCGAGGAAGTTCAAGAAACGCATTGAATCAAGCATCAAAGTCCAAGAGTGGATGGATGCGACATTCAATGAAGATTCGCTCGACAACGACAAAATTCAGATCGTCGCAGCTGCTGAGCAACCCGATTTTGAGCAAAAAAACGAAGGTACTTTCATGCAAGATGAAGATTCTTTTGATACAACTCCTGTGCAACAAAACTATGAAGATAAAGGGCCGATCTTTGATGAAAGTATGGATGAAGACTACGAAATTATCGATTTCTGTAAGGTTGAAGTTGCTGTCCAGGAACAAAATAACGAAAAAAATAAAGATTTGGGGCCAATTTTCGATGAAGATTACATGGAGGAACATCTGGAAATCCTAGAGTTGTTTACGGTTGGAGGGACTGCCCATGAGGTCGCACCAACAACAAAGTTGGTTCCTGCATCACCATCTGCTGAAACTGTTGTCCAAGATGGTGCTTATCTATTGTCGACATCGGCGACGCAAACCCCTGCCCCAAACCATCACCGTCGATGCCACCATCGTTCCATTGCCGGGATCGCGGGTCGAAGCCACCGTCACCGCTCCACGCGACGCCCGCGCCACCAGCAGGTTCCGCCTCTGTGCCACCTTCATTGGCGGCGACCTCCATCACGATGTTGCTGTCATCCTCACATATCAGCTCGCCCCCGCCGGTGGCCTCCCGTCTCGGATCGATGCCGCCCTTGGAGTCGAAGACTTCGCCGTCGCCCGCACCTCTCGATCACGAGATCCCCTAGTTGGCGTGCGAACTCCTACAAGCACCGCCCTCATGGCTGACTTCTGCTCAGGCCCTCCTCGACGCCGCTATAACCATGTGGCCTCCCACCTTCGTCCCCACCTACTTCACGCACGAGAAGGCGGCGTTAGTGAAGACCGTCGCCGCCGACACCTGTCTATCCCATCTTGGTGCCACCGCCTCTTTTTGTGGGAGAAAGGAACCCTAGCGTGGGAAATCAAATCCCCGAGATTTGGGGTTGAGAGGTTAATTGGGAAAAATTGCAGGAAAAGCCCCCCTTACAAAAGTTCTTATCAAAAGGGGCAATTGAAGGATGTGTTATGCTATGAATCCTTTCAAATGAAGGGGTAGAAAATTTACAGCCATACCCCTCCGTGGAAAGAGATTACAAACGTAACATGGAAAAGGAGCAAAATTGAGGATTTTTGCTCAACCAATCCAGATGGGATTCTCCACCGTCAGAACGAAAATAAAGTAATTCGTCGGGAGACGAATTTTTCAAGCGGAGGAGAATTGATGCAGCATAAAATTAAAATATAGGGCTTGATGTTTTTATCCGTTAATTTTAATTACGTTTATTTGAGTCGTCGTAATTTTATTTAAATAAAAGAGATCGCCTGTGATCTCAAATTAGTTATTGTCAATTTGAATTCCAAATTTAGTTGGTTAGAGTCGATTAGAGATTTGAATTTATTTCAAATCAATTAGTTAGTCAGTTAGAGTCGAATTAGGATAAGTTTGTTTTGAATTTTGATTTTGGTTTCTATTTTTGTAATCTCATCCCTCCTATATAAAGGGATGATGGTCTCGTGTTTTAGACAGTTCAGTTGATATTGAAAATTGAGATTCATCTCATTATCTCTCTTTGTCTCTCTATTTTCCTCTCCCAATGTGATCTTCACGCTTCCCCTCCAAAATCCCACGTAGCCGACGTGCTTTCTCCTTCTTCCTCTCCTCTCTAAATTTCTTCCACCAAAATTATATTTTTCTACCGTTGAAAAATTCCTTTTTGCATCACTATTGCTTTTTCTCACTGGATACAGGGGGTCTGGGGCTTCTTATATAGCCTCCTCAGACCCTTCAAGTTCCACCACTGGTAGATGTGGGACTAAACTTATGGATGGGGTAAATGGATCCTGGAGAGATCCATTTACCCATCAATACATGTGACGCATATACTCCAACACTCTCCCTCAAGGTGGAGCATGCAATGCTCAGTTTGGACAAACAGAAAGAAATCTCAACCCACAATACAAGACACTACAGACAATATCAACTCAACGCGCATAATTGTCGGTTGCTGTTGAGGATGTTGCTTCTCATCCCGTGCAGGTGAGGAGGACGAATGTATTGGATTGTGAGTAAACCGAATCTCCTCGTCAGAGAGCATGTGCTCTGTACTGCGCATGTCAGAGTCACTGTAACTGAAAACGAGTCTCCACCTAAAGAACTCTGGCCCGCCACAATATATGGACAACTGCTCCATATCTGAAAGGACCGAAAAGAGCATCACTAATTATCCATACATAGATCTCTTGAAGATGGGTCTCTCTCATAGGGACCTCGAAGCGGGTTCTCTCTCATACAAACCTCGGAAGAATCTCGTACTGGAGTTCACAATCGCTTGAGAATGGAGTCTGAAGAAGTCTCATCGTCGGAGAACTGGGTCTCTCCCATCTAGCACAGAGAATGGTACTCTACTCTGGAGTCCCTATGAAGCCACATGAAAACCCTAGCCAATATGACATAGGGAATGGGATCTCTACTCTGGAGTCCCTATGGAACACATGAAAACTCTTGCCGACAAAATAAGAATGATGGAGACCATGACAAATGATGGCAAACATGTGTACATCTGAAAAAAACCGCATACACGTGCATGTCTGAAACTGAAGACTCGGAACCATCTGATGTCGAGTCTGAATATCTGGATTGTAGAGTCTGAACAACTGGCTTGTCTGGATTATGACATCTGAATCTGCAACAGATCTATGACTCTACACAATGCTCCCCCTTTCTCCTATACTAGTGTGAATACATGACATCGACTATGTTGGGAGAAGAAAAAATCATGGGGAGAAAACAAAAGCTGCTAAGCCGGTCACATTTTTTCCGGCTTTCCTTCTCAAAAATTTCTCCTGACTATTTTCCTCCCTTTTTTAAATAGCCAACTCATCATTTTTTAAAACATTTTTCCGGCTAATCCATTTTTTTAATATAGCTGACTCACCTTCTTTTTTGCAATTTTTTAATCTTTTTTTACAAGACAACCCCAGGATCTCATTATTTTCCCTTTTTTTATAACCTCGTTGTAGAGATTTATGTTATGTTATGTTATGTTATGTTATGTTATGTTATTATGTACCGTTTCATATTTCTCTATTTTTCTTCTGGATTCTTATGTAATTTACCCATGGGTTCTCTCTATATAAGGGAGCCTAGGGTTCTATGGAATAAACAATTCACTCATTTCCACCAACATTGTATCAGAGCCAAAACCCTAACCCTAACCCTCATCCTGTTGCCGCCTCTCTCTCTCTCTCTCTCTCAGCGGCGCCGCCCACTCATCCGTTGCCGTCCCATTTCCCCGCCGCCTCTCTTCCGCATCTCCGTCCAGCCCGTCGGTCCCTCCAGCCCCGCTCTTCCCTTCCGTCGGCCCCTTCCAACCCCCGGCGGCCCCTTCCAACCCCCGCCGGCCCCTTCTAGCCCTCGGCGGTACCTTTCAGCTCTGCCCTCCCCCGCGGTCGGCCACTATCTCGTCATGGATTTGAGTGCATAAAAGTCTACATATGCATTCAAATCCTATCAAGTTTATGTAGACACCGGTTTCTTGTCTACAATCCCTAGTTTTCGTCTCCAGCAAGATGTCAGAAAGTAAAGTCAATATGCCCTCCATAGGCGCATTCAAAGGTCCAACGCCAATAGTCAAGATAGATGGGACGAACGATGAGCTCTGGGCGATGCAGTTCATGAGACTCATGAAGTCGAACGGTAAGAAGCATATACTTACCGAGGATAAGCTGGCAGAGAAGACTAGGATCTATGCCTCCTGGGAGGCCGATGATTCTTATGCCAAGGTTAGCTATCAGAAACATTGTCGATGGAGATTGCCAATGATGTCCTCCATCAGCCCACCGCCAAGGCGATGTGGGATATTATAGCTACAACATATTCACAGGTGCGGAACGAGACCAAGATGTTACAGCTCCAGCATGATATTTTTATAATGAAGCAGAATGGGCAGCCGCTTCACTCTTTGTACACGTCCCTGCGAGGGATGTTTGAGAAACTATATAGCACTATACCACTCACGGCGACTCCAGAGCAGCAGAAGACCTTCCGAAATGCTACCATGGTGGGCGTGTGTACTACTAGCAGCACTTGATCCTGAGTATGAGGCAACCCGCTCTCAGATACTTGTCGATGCTACTATTCCTCCTATGGAGGAAGTTTACCGGAGGCTCAGTCGCATCTCTGTTTCTTCCAGCACATCTACTCCACCCCCTTCGGCGATGGCGGTATCGTGAGGGAGAGGTGGTCAGTCTTCCTTTCGTGGACGTGGACCTCGTGGCCGAGGAGGTCGTTTTCGCCAGCCGTGCTCTTTTTGTCATCGCACAGGTCACTCAGAGGATACATGCTATTCTAAGCATGAGTTTCTAGCATCAACACGTGTAGCTGAGCATGTTACATCTCAGTCGGCATCCACTACAGATCACCGGTTCGAAGAGCTTGTGGCGTGTCTGCGTGATATTATGCCTCAATCATCTATTGATTCTCCAGGTGGATCCTCAGATGTTGCCGCTTCAGCATTTGCCAGTACTTCTGCCGCTGCCAGTACCTCAGGATACTACTGCCTTTACATCTTGTCATGATCTTCTAGATTGGATTATGGATTCTGGCGCCACCCAACACCTCTGTGTCGTGACAGAGATAGACTTGAGTCATATAGGGACATCCCACCTAGACGCTCAGTACTCATAGCTGATGGGACTCATTCCCTCATCGTTAGACAGGGGGAGATCACCTTGTCACCTTCTATGCATTTACAGAATGTTCTACATGCTCCTGAGTTTTCCATGAATTTATTATCCATTAGTCAAATTACGAAGGATTTGCACTGTCGTGCTATATTTGACCCATCGTCTCTCATTTTTCAGGACATACTAACGAGCAAGGTGATTGGTTGTGGCTCTGAGCAGAATGGTCTCTATCGTCTGGTCTGGAATCCATATGTTGGTGTCCCTTCCCATTCACCCGGATCAGTCTCTCTGTACACCTGGCATCTTCGCTTTGGTCACCTCCCGCTCCAGAAAATGCGTCATCTCTTGCCTCAGATCTCTCCGAGTTCGTCATTTCGTTGTGAAGCTTGTCAGTTGGGAAAGCATCATCGTTCTAGCTTCCCTAGTCGTCAGAGTCGGAGCAGTAGCTCCCCATTTGAGTTGTTTCATATTGATATTTGGGGTCCGAGTCATGTACCTGATCATCAGGGACACAAGTTCTATCTAGTTGTAGTTGATGACTTTTCTCGTATATCTTGGGTTTTCCTTTTTAAAGAATAAATCTGAAGCAGGGGATGTTATTAAAATTCTTATCAGTGAAGTGCAGAATGTTTTTTCTTCTACTGTCAAATATGTTTGTACGGATAGTGCATTGGATTTCTGCACTCATTCTCTCTCACAGTTTCTTTCGTCCAAAGGTATTATTCACCAAACCACATGTGCTTACACATCTCAACAAAATGGAGTGGTAGAGAGAAAACATCGTAACCTTCTTGATATCACTCTAACCCTACTAATCCAGAGTTGTGCGCCTATCTCCTTTTGGGGGGACGTTGTCCTTACAGCCTGCTACCTGGTCAATCGCATGCTGTCCTCTGTTCTTGGTGAGGAAAATCCTCTTTCCGTTATTTTCCCTGATAAGGAATTATTTTCACTTACTCCTCGTGTCTTTGGTACTGTTGCCTTTGTTCACCACTTGTCTCCTGGACTTGACAAACTCTCTCCTAGAGTCGTCAAGTGTGTCTTTGTAGGTTATTCTCAGACTCAGAAGGGTTATCGTTGTTATGACCCCATAAACAAGAAATATTTTGTTAGTGCTGACGTTACATTTTTTGAGTCCTTTATGTACTTCTCCCCTGCAGGTGACAGGTTGGTCTCTTCCACATCTAATGATGATGTCTATGTTCCTCCTCCTCCTAGTCTGGGTCCACCTGCGTCCAATCCAGTTCCAGTTGTCACGCCAGCACCATCACCACCACCACCACCTCCACAACCACCTATCCCACCATTACCTAAATTTTATACACATCAGTCAGGTCCTGCTCAGACTACACATCAAGCATCCATCACGCCTCAGGTATGTTCAAATGCTATTACTAATGATGGGTCAGATAATGTGCATGTGTACGATTCTTCGTTGCAGGATGAGGATGCACCATCGAGTACAGTGGATGGTGAACTTGATGTCCCTATTGCTATTCGGAAGCAGAAACGGACTTGTGCGTCTTATCCATATGCTTCCCAGGTTTCCTTTCACCGTCTCACATGTGACTTTCAGAGGTTTGTTGCGGCTTGGTCTTCCGTGGAGATACCACGGACTTATCAAGAGGCTGTGAAAATTGATTGCTGGAGATTGGCTATGGAGGCATGCTTTACAGTCCCGTGGTACATGGAGCCTGGTTACCGCTCCATCTGGCGCATCTATTGTTAGCTGCAAATGGGTGTTCACAGTTAAATACCATGCAGATGACAGTCTTGATCGGTACAAGGCAAGACTTGTTGCGAGAGGTTTCACACAAGCCTATGGTGTAGACTATTTGGATACATTCTCTCCAGTGGCTCGGCACTCTACTCTTCGCATTCTTCTATCGGTTGTTGTGGTACGTGACTGGTCCATATTTCAACTTGATGTTAAGAACGCATTCTTGTATGGAGATCTGCAGGAGGAAGTATACATGCAGCAGTCACTGGGGTTCACTGCTGAGGGGGGAGAATCATATGGTGTGTAGACTTCACAAGGCAATATATGGCCTTAAACAGAGTCCAAGAGCGTGGTTTCAGAAGCTTTCCCACCTAATTGAACGACAGGGATTCAAAAGATCAAATGTGGATCACTCGTTGTTTATTCAGAAGACTTCTAAAGGTACGGTTGTCATCATGGTATATGTTGATGATATTCTGGTTATAGGAGATGACTTTCAGGGAGTAGAGATAGCAAAAGCATTCTTGGGCCGTCAGTTTGTCACGAAGGATCTTGGTACCCTAAGATATTTTCTGAGGTTGGAATTTGCCGGGAATGCACAGGGTCTGGTGATGACCCAAAAGAAATATATTACAGATTTTATGGTTGAAACATGCATGGTTGGATGTAGACCATCGAGCACTCCTATAGATCCAAGTATGAAACTGTATGACAATGATACTGAAGAAGTGGACAGGAGAAGATATAGAGAGATGATGGGTAAGCTTCTTTATATCACTATAACTCGACCCGATATTGATTTTGCAATAAGTCGGGTGAGTCAATTTATGGAGCAGCCAAGACAAGTTCATATGGATGCCATATACATGATACTGAGGTATCTAAAGTCTTCTTCAAGCTCAGGGTTGCTGTTTAGAAAGAACACATATTTATCTATTTTAGCTTGTGCAGACGCAGATTGTGCAGGGTGTCCTAAGGATCGTAAGTCTACTTCAGGCTTTGTCGTTTTTGTGGGGAGCTCTCTGGTTTCTTGGAAAAGCAAGAAACAAACTGTTGTGGCGAGGTCTAGCGCTGAGTCTGAATATAGGGCCATGGCGTAAGCGAGCACGGAGATGATGTGGGTTCGAGTCGTATTAGAAGACTTACATATAGATGTACCTCTACCCATGCCGCTTCAGTGTGACAATCAAGCAGCTTTGTTTATTTTCCAACAATCCAGCATTTCACGAAAGAACAAAGCATATCGAAGTAGACTGCCACTACACTAGAGATATGATCCAGAAGGGCTTGATTTCTACTTCACACGTTAGTTCAGAGCATCAGACTGCCAACATATTTATCAAGCCATTGCTCAGAGGACCCTTTCAGAGATGTTCTTCCAAGCTGAGCATGATTGACATTTATGCTCCATCTTGAGGGAGAGTGTAGAGGTTTATGTTATGTTATGTTATTATGTACCGTTTCATATTTTCCTATTTTTCTTCTGGACTCTTATGTAATTTACCCATGGGTTCTCTCTATATAAGGGAGCCTAGGGTTCTATGGAATAAACAGTTCACTCATTTCCACCGACACTCGCAGACTCCCCCCCCCCCCCGTTTTTCTAATCACGTCCCCAAGGGCCCTTACAGCTATTTAGGGTTCCCAAAGGAACCCTTCTCTTCAAAGGGTGTCGCCCTGATGGGGGCACCTGCTTCTCGGTCGTCGCCCCTGGAGATGGACCCCCGATGGGGCACCTGATGTAGGGTTGTCGTCGCCTCTTGAAGGGGCTCTTCTATTCTTGATGCCCCTAGCGCTGAATCTGCTGGAGGTAGCTCCAGGTTGTCTCCGAGCTCCGCATCCTGCAGGAGGAGTCCTTCAGCATTGCCGCCGATTGAGAGGCTTGCGGAGAGGAGATGCGGGTACTCGTGATGGGAGTTCTGCTCGAGGGTGTCGCCTCCCCTGATGGGAGTTGTTGATTGGGTGTGGGAGCGTGATGGTGCGCCTGTACGATCGATAAAGGACCTTCACTGGCAGGTGCTTAGAGTTTCGCCATGGATGGGTTGTGGCCTGGCGATGAGGCAGCGCTGCCCTCTGGAGATCGGGTCACCGCGCGCCTGCTGCGCTCGAGAAAAGGTATCATCGACAGGGGAGGAGATCCGGCCTAGGCGGTCTGGTGCATTGTGCGACACCGCTTGGAGGAGCCACTGATCATGGCTTCATTGTGCGACAGAGTTGCATGCGCAAGGAACGACATCGCCGCAGTGATCGGCCGCACTGAGACTTTTGACTTCCTGATAAACATCGTGTCGAGGGAGGAGGTGAAGGATGAAGCAGCGTCCTTGGCTGCGAATGCGGGTGTCGGTGGAGGTGACATCCTCCCGTACTTCTATGCGCTCCCTCCGAATATAATCATGGGCACGTAGGGATTGGATCAGCAACAGCATGTTTGGGCCCGAGGAGATTCAACAACACTTTTCTAGAGCACAACAGTCTGTTTGAGCAGGTCTTTTTGGTCTGAGGAATTGCAGGATCAGATCGAGCAGCCACAACAGCTGTCGCCAAGGCCATTGCTCATGAGAAACTAGGGTTTCATAATGAAACCCTAGAATTGAATCGAAACTTGAATAATACAGGATAAAAATCTTCGACTAATTAATCTTCAAGAACATAGAATGAAACATCGAATCTCGAATAAAAATAAAGAACATAAAATCCTCGATAATCGAACCCACTCTGATACCATGTTAGAAAATAGGAATGTGGGAGCGAAAATGATAAACAAAGCATGAAGAACTAAAGAATAAAACGCGAACACAAAGATTTTTACGTGGAACCCTAGTCCCTAAGGAGCGGGATGAAACCACGGGAGAACGCCTTAGAGGGCTGATAGTCTATTGCTTTTTCTCACTGGATACAGGGGGTCTGGGGCTTCTTATGTAGCCTCCTCAGAGCCTCCAAGTCCCACCAGTGGTAGATGTGAGACTAAACTTATAGATAGGGCAAATGGATCCTGAAGAGATCCATTTACCCATCAATACATGTGACACGTATACTCCAACACATTTCCATGTATTTTATTTCTGTTATATTGCTACCTAGGGTTTCGCATCTATATAAAGGAGCCCTATTGCCTGATAATAAACAAGTTACTCATTTCTTTCTACATGATATCAGAGCGGTGGTCCTAGACTAGAGCTATGGTATATCCTTGATACCCTAGGCACCACATGTCGACCTGTCTCTCCATCTCTCTCTCTTGCGTGCGCACGCTACCTTTTTATGTAAAATAGGGTAAAATCCCAATGCGGGATTCACCTCACGATGTATTTCATTGAATAAAGTTTAGAGTACATTATTGTGTCTCTCTCTCTCTTGCCACCTCCCACTACCTCTTGTAGTCGCAGGCTAGTCTGTGGTTTCACGCACTGACTAGCATTGAACCAGCGGGTCCAAAGACTTCGTGGCCCTCACACAACAAGTTCCGCGACCCCGCAACAATTGTGTTAGGTGCCCCTGGCCTCCACACTATAACAACAACACTATGTAGCACCTAAGTTCTCCACAGGGGTGTCTATGCATGTGCACAATTCATGCACATATCTTCTCGTCATCCTGGTAATGATTTTAGACAATCCAACACAATTTTAACCCTCCAAATCGGATTTATTAACTCTACAGTTTTGATAAAGAGATAGGAAAGGTTGTACTCTAGGTATGCACATACAACATGTTCCCTACATGATCGTACAGAAAAAAACTGATTTTTCTCTCTCTCAGTCATGTCCTTCCCATCTCCTTTCACCATGGAAGAAGACAAGGTCGATGTTACTCCATCCTTTGGAGCATTCAAAAGCCCATGTCTCATCATCAAGATGGATGGGACTAACTAGGAGTTGTAGGTGATGCAGTTCATGAGCATCATGAAGAGCAACAACAAAGAGTACATCCTGACGAAATCCGAGCCGACCAACAAAAATTGGAGCCAGTGCTTCATGAAAACAAGCTAGTGCATGGGTTTGTACTTATCTCTTTGATACTCTTGCAACGGAAATAGCCAAAGAAATTCTATATCAACCCACGGCAAAGGCGATGTGGGATACTCTTTCCACCACACATTCCCAAGCGAAGAACGAGACAAAGGTTCTTCATCTCCATTATGGCGTATTCACTACAAAGCAAGAAGGTTGTCCTCTACACTAATTCAATTCTAATCGAAGAGGCATGTTCAAGAAGCTCCATAGTTTCATTTATCCGAGTAACGGTCTTGATCAGTAGATGATCTACAAGAACACCATAACGGTGAATGTTTTTCTTGTGGCTCATGATCCCAGTATGATGCATCTCACAACCAGCTTTTTTATGGTGCGTCGACCCTCCCATGGAGGAGGCATATAACCGTGTGAGCAGAATCGTCACGCCCCTCAGTTCTACATCTCAAACTCCTCAACCATGTCAACATCACGTGGCATAGGGGGTTCGACTCAATTTAAAGGGTGTGGTGTCCATAGCAAAGGAAGTGGATGTCCTCACTCTTAGTGCATGCATTACAATCGCATAGGACATTTTGAGGGCACGTATTATCAGAAGCATGGTTGTCCTGCCTCTGCCCGTGCTGCTGGACAGCTTGAGGCTACTGCTACTCTTATTGATCAGAAGTATGATGATCTTGTTTCTTGTCTGAGGGAGATTATAGTCCCTTCAATCAGTACTACTATCGCTCCTCCGGCCTTATCTGATACAGATGCCTCCGCAAGCACCTCAGGTATTGATTATGCTTTTACCACATGTCACGCGCTAACATACAGAATGGATCGTTGACTCCAGAGCATCTCATTATTACAATGTTGACAAAGAACAATTCACATCTTATGGCATCATTCCTCCAGGTCGGTCTATTATCATTGTCAATGGAAGACATTCTCCTATCACAAGATAAGGGATATTTAGTTGATGTCTTTCATGCATCTGCAGATTGGTTTATGTCTAAATATTTCTATGTTTCCAGTATTTTTTATTTATTTTCTATTTATGTGGTTTATATTCTTTAATTTACCCATTATGACTCTTCTCTATATAAGAGAGCCCTAGGGTCTCATAGATGAAAATAGATTTATTTTTCCACCAACATGGTACCAGAGCAACGGTCTTATACTAGAGATCTCATACCTACAACCCTAACCCTACCACCTATCCGCATCGTCGCCGCCTCTTTGCGGCAACCGCCACCGCAACAGTTGTCGCAGTCGTGACAGCCGTCGCCACAGCAACAGCCGTCAGTAGCTGGTACTGCCGTCGCCAGCCCTACGCGGAGCCGCCGCCATCTTGGCTCTCTGTTATGGCTCCTAGCCGAGCTAGGATTGCGTCATTGCATCATGACGAGTTCTAGGGCATCGTACTCGTGATCGAGTGGTCACAAATGGTTTAATTTTGAAGATTCCATGGTGATTTCAGATTAATAAATCATCCTTTCTTGCCCTAGAACTCCCCTCATATTGATAGAGATGGTTGCAGCTTAAGCCTATACATGCAATCAATTCCCTTCATGTCCGTGTAGACAAGTTTTCCATGATTTATTTGTTCCATTCTTCGAATTCGGCATCATGTTGGAAAACAACGTTTATACTTCCTCTACAGGCGCATTCCGATGTCCAGCGCCAATCGTTAAGATGGATGGAACGAATTACGAACTATGGGTCATGCAATTTATGAGCCTGGTGCAGTCTACTGGTGAGAAGCGTATTCTTACTGAAGAGAAGTCGACTGACAAGACTGGGATAAATGCCTCATGGGAGGCCGATGATGCGTATACGCACGTCTGGTTGATTGGTACATTGGCGATGGAGATTGCCAATGATGGTCTGCATCAGCCTACTGCTAAGGCAATGTGGGATATTCTTATTGCTATCTATTCACAAGAACGAAACGAGACGAAGATCTTGCAGTTGCAGCATGATTTATTCACTATTAAGCAGAATGGACGACCCCTGTATGCTCTATATACATCTCTCCAAGGTATATTCGAGAAGCTTCACGGCTTCATGCCCGTTGCAGCTACATCTGAGCAGCAGAAGGAATACAGGAATGCCACGATAGTTGGTGTTTTCTTAGCGACTCTTGATCCAGGATATGAAGCCACTTGGTCACAGATCCTGGCAGATGCTATTATTCCTCCCATGGAAGAGGCATACCATCGTCTTAGCTGGATCATTGTTCCGTCGTCCACTTCATCACAGACCTCCTCTGCGATGGTTGCATCCCGTGGTTGCGGAGATACTTCACAGTATATGGGTCGAGGGCTACGTGGCCAAGGAGGTGGTTATGGACCTCGTGGTCCTCGTCCGCCCTACACCTACTGCCGTTGTCCTGGACACTTTGAGGATACATGAGCAGAAATGGTTTTTTAGCTTCTGTTCGTGCTCATGCACCTACTCCAAGCATGGTTTTTAGCTTTTTCTCGTGCTGCTGAGCAGAGTGAGATACCTGTTGTGCCTACTTCTGACCAGAGATTTGATGATCTTGTTTCTCACCTGAGAGAAATCATGCCTCCTACTGCGCCTTCCAAACCCTCAAGCACTTCAGATATGGCTGCTTCTGCCTTGACTAGTACCTTAGGTAGTGCCTATACTCTCACCAGTTGTAGTATGGGTGATCTTACAGAATGGATTATGGACTCAGGTGCCTCTCATCATTTGTATAGAGATAGAGACAAATTTGCATCATACAGACAGACAGCGCCTGGTAAATCCGTGATCATAGCATATGGGACTCATTCTCCCACCACTGGACAGGGGGAGATCAGCTTGACGCCATTCATGCATCTTCAAAATGTGTTTCATGCACCTGACTTTACCATGAATTTATTGTTTATAAGTCAAATTTTTAAAGATTTACATTGTCGAGCTATTTTTGATCCATCTTCCCTTGTGTTTCAGGACATACTCACGAGCAGGGCAATTGGATGTGGTTGTGAGCAAGGAGACCTATATCGACTGATCCATACTCCTCATGTTAGTGCTTCATTTGGTTCTACAGGATCGACTGATCCATACTTCCCCTTCAGAAGATGTGTCATGTGCTTCCGCATATTTGTCATGTGCTTCCGCAGATTTCTCCTCGTTATACTTTCCAGTCTGAAGCTTGTCAACTAGGAAAGCACCACCGGTGTTCATTCCCGAGTTGTCAGGGTCGTAATAGTAGTTCTTCCTTTGAGTTGATTCATCTGAATATTTGGGATCCAAATCGTGTTCCCGACCATCAGGGACAGATTCATATCGAAATCCTAGCAATACAACATTATCCCACTCTATGTTGTATTCACGATAAGTCATTCTTTTCATAAAGTAGTATCATGCAACTCCATCAGACCTTCTCTATAACTAAGATTGTCATTCAGATACTGACTGAATCATTTTAGGGTTTTTATCAGTTGTGCCCCTCCGAGATATCGCAATATCAGTTATGCCCCTATTTTTTTGATAATATCAGTTGTGCCCCCAACTTCTTGTCGTTCTATCAGTTGTGCCCCTCCATTACTTTGACCGTCAATAAGTTAAACTTAACCATGGTTTAACGAAACCGTCATATAGTTAAGAGGGGCACATTCGGAAAAAAAATCCCCCGTCTGGGAGCAGCTCTCCCCTTCCCATTTATGGTGCTCTGCTCTTCCCACACGCAGAAGTAGAGGCACCAACTTCGCCAAAACAAAAGCGAAAAGGTTCTACCTCTCCTCTCTCTCTGAGCACAGGTTGCAAGCAGAGCACATCGGAGCTCGAAAGGGAAAATGTTTTCCGATTACCCATCTCGAGAGACACCGGTTATTGCGCCAAAGACGCCGCCTTTACGCATATAGCGAGCACAGGGTCGCCGAGGAGGAGCTTCGGCGACGGCGTCGTGGGGCTGGGGATCGTGACAGCGATGGGCACAAGGGAGTCGCTACCGGTTCCGATCGTGTCGGCGGCGGTGGTTGTGGCTTCGGGATACTTGGAGAGGTCGAAGAGCTATACTTGTGTGGTCTCGCACGAGGGGAACGGGTATGTGAGGAGGGTGTACTTGGGAGGTGGAGGAGAGGAGGTTGCCGAAGGCGCAGGTGGAGGGAGGGTGGTGTTCTTCCAGTCGCCGCCGCCGCCGGCAGCGATGTTGCCGGTGGATGGATTCTTGAGAAACTGCTACTTGTGTGGGAAGAGCCTCCATGGTATAGACATCTTTATGTACAGGTAATCTCGATCATTGGGGTGGGGGGAGGTCGGGGCGGAGGGAGGCTGAGGTGGAGTTGGCACGGGGGCGGCAGGGGGTGGGGGGAAGCTCAGGGCAGGGGGCGGGGGGAGGTCGGGGCGGAGGGAGGCTGGGGCGGAGGAGGGGGCAGGCTGGGGCAGAGGAAGAGGGCAGGTTGGGGGTGGGGGAGGAGTTCCGGGCGAAGAGGGAGGAAGAGGAGGTTGGAGGAGGAGGAAGAGGATGGGGAAGAGGAGGAAGAAGAAGAGGATGAGGAAGAGGGTCTCAAATGACCATTGAACCCTTTTTTAAAAATTAATTTCGCTTATGTCCTCAAAGTCAACATATGTTTGCACTGTGGATGGACGACAACTAACCCAAGGAGCACCACTGATAAAACGGCAAGAAGTTGGGGCACAACTGATATTACCAAAAAGATAGGGGCATAAATGTATTGCAATATCTCAGAGGGGCACAACTGATAAAAACCCATCATTTTAAACACCTGCCTATATATCTCTAGATTTTCTACACCATTAGACCATAGAACAATCCATTAGGGGATCATTAAACTTAGCTATAGTGGTTAATAAGTTGTAGTTATGTTATAACTGGATTTGGATTGTAGAGACCAATCCTGAGAGATCTGTTCATCTTCATATCGGTTTATCCAAATACAATTCTCTACCATATTCTTCCTGAGAATTGAGGATCATAATTTTTTTAACTTTGCATACTTCAACGATAATCATAACTGTGTTACGAAGAAAGCCTTATCCACCGATGCAACTAGATACCTGATTCTATTGCGTTACCACAACCTGAGTGAATTTAAAAACAACAAAAAGCAGAACCTGCTCGAGAAAACGTAAAGAAAAACCGGAAGTCTTGGGAACAAGGACAAGAAAGATTCGAAATCCGTGCAAACCTTCAGCTGCGTCCGTCTTAGGTTGAGCTGTGGTTTGGGATCGGGCTCCACTTTCGAGGAAGAGTAGGAAAATCAAAAGGGTTGCTTTGAGGATGAAGGAGATGGATCTTTGAGGTGAATACATGATGATGGCCTCTGCTGGTGGCGGCGGACAACAACCGGGCGAAGGTGCTGCCGAGGAGTTTGTCACGCTCTCTAATGAAGTGTCGGCAACTAGAGAGAGATAGGCATAGATCGAGAGACGGGGAGAGAGAAAGGGTCAACAGATGAACAAAGTCGTCTCCCCCTCCCCTGTCTTTCTCATGCTTTTATCTTGGACTGTGACATTAAAACCATTGTTTTCCATTATGGAACTCTGACCCTTCAAGAAAATTCAGACCCTTCAACCAACTTGGCACTGTTGAAATTGAACGGATATATATTTATGGGATTTTTCTACACCATGACCCCTTATTGTCCTGTTACACCATCTTTATATTCGTGGTAATTACATCGCAGCCCTTCTTCTTTGTGACATGTGTAACTTACACCGTGACTAGCGTAATCATATTAAGTTATTAACTCTTCTTTGATCCACTTAAGAGTAATTTGTTGAAATAAAAGGCTCCACCAACTTCTCTTGGTTGAAGAAACTTCTTGAGTAAGTAATTACTCTACGTTTCTCGATTTCTCTTGAGAAGGAGAGATTTTCTTTTTTTTCTAGAGTTTTAGTAAATGGAAAAAACTCTTGATCTTCTAGAGTATTCTTTGGTGTGTTCAATGCCAATTTTCTAGAGAGCTTCATAATCTTCAAGGCTATTGGATCACAAGTATAACTAGGTTTGGGAGCCGTTGTGTAAAGGCATCAAGGAAAGGAATCGAAGCAAGGAAGCAGAGAAGTCAAAGTGGAAGATAAAGCAAAGAGAGCCATCAAACAAGTGAGCAAGAGAGAAGATTAAGTGTTTTGTTGTTGTGTCAAGTGAATGCTATTTCTTTTTAGAGAGTTGAGTGGTTGTTATATTAAGTAATGTATTTGTATTGTATTTTGGGGTAGCAATATTGTATACCTTATCTTTATTTGAGTCAAGTGTTCTACACATGTCTTCCTATGGACTTAGCTTTCGACAAAGTAGGTCGTTCCATCATCTTCCTTCTCCTATATTTCTTCCATGTATCAACTATATAGTTCGTCTCTCTCATATGTATGACAGACTTTATACAAGGCTTTACATTCTTCTCTCGACGAAAAGCATCAAGTTCTCTCGCCTACTCTCTTATTGGCATTGTGTCATAGTTAGGGCCACAATAGTTATCATCCTCATTGTCGCCCTTAAGATAGAGTTCCTCCCCTAATGTTGATCGTCGTTGTGATTCGTAACATATTATGGGAAACCACTCCTTCAAACCAATGGGTCCAATGGGTACAATTATGTAATTGTCCTCTTGGAAAGGCTCGTTCCGCTATGCTAGTCTTCCTTTGCAAGCCAATTTGATAGTTGTTTGTTTTTTTGGCAAGGTATTACGCATAGTCAGTGGTGTCCATCCCTGTAATTCCTACATCAACTTGTGTGACTCATCATCTTCACCTTGCACACATTGTGAATAGCCAATCATCCACGAGACTCCCACCAACCTCACTAACAACGTTTATCCCTCTCAACTCTTGTTCATCAGCTCTATCTATTTCAAGAAGAGAACACAAAAGTGTATAATAGAGTATTCAAATATATCTTGCACTTAGAGGAGAATGGGAAGCCTTATATAGATGGCATTTGAGATAAAAGTAGAAGCATGAAATTGAGGTGGAGAAAAAAACATGAGAGAGAATAAGTGAAGAGGATGGAACAACTTCCTTTAGGAGAGCTAAAATCTTATGAGGAGTCATCATTTTTGAAGGAAATATTCCTTCATTGTCATGCTCTCTCAATCAAAAGAGCAACGCGATTATTTATTAAACGAGAGATATCTTGGAACAAAGATTAAAAAAGATTTGTTCTGGTAGTAGTTAATGAGAATAACTACCAACTAGTATCTATTTGAAATGAACTAAACCAAGAAATGGAATCTCACATTAATGTGTTTGTTTGTACATGAAAAATGAAATGGCAATTAAGTAGCGCCATCATTGTCACAACACAAGTTGGGTACATAAGTTCGGTGAAGCTTTGGAAGTGGGGACCAAAGCATATGATTCTTGCAGTGACATCCACAAGTGTTCTATCCATAGATTAACTCGATAAGAGAGAGATATTCTTTTGCGTCTTTGCCAATTAGGAGATGAGATCAGATATGAGGAACACCATTTAAACACCAAAAGGCTGCACTAGTGTTCCAACTCAGCCTACGTTTGTAAATGCATGTAGTAAGGGTGAGGAGTTTATTGTAAATTGTGATCCATGTAAATGATTTCCTTTTAAGGAGGGTAGAACTTGCTTTATGTGCTCCTCATCAAATATGATAGGTTGATTTATCCGTTGAAATAGGGTTTTTTACTACAAATAAAAGATCTAATCAAGTTAATGATAGATATTTGTAAGTAAGGATGAGTTTATAGAGCATTCTTGTTGCTAATGATAATATCAGCTAGACATACTAGAATACACAGGAGATTGTTGTTATGATGGTACACAAATAAGGAGCATCAGTTTTTGACAATTGAAAGCCAAGAACTTGTAGAAAAAAGTCGAGCTAACTTAAGCATGCTCAATTTACATGTTTAGTTTATATAATGATCATAGTAGATGAAAAACATAATTTAAATAATGAGGATTGTTAAAGCCTAGAGGTTAGTCCATACAGACATATGCATTCAGTAAACCATTAATGAAAGCATTGATAATGTCAATCTTCTATAGAAGCCATTTATTAGTTATTTATATTTGAGAGCATAGTGTGAATGGTATTTGGTTTAATAAGTGGCTAAATGTGTCAACATAGCTCATCCCTTCACCTTGATTAAAGACTTTTGCAATGAAGAAAACTTCATGGTGTCCCACTGTTCCATTATCCCAAGAACTCTATGTACATGAGACATAATCTATGTACAATATCCACAACACAACCATGTTATGAGGACGAGGTGAAATTTTGTTTGCGGTGTTGACGGTCAGAGTGGACGCCATAGCTTGGTTCTATTGTAAGCATATCTCTTATGCAATTAGCACATTTGCAAGCTTGGGGTAGCATATTTAAGTGAGATGTGACATGGGAGCTACAATTGTATCAATATTTATTATTTACAATCGTATTAAATCCCAAATGGCTAATGACATTTCCAATAGGTGCTAGTTGATCTGCTAACTACTATGCTTTCTAAAGGTAAGCTAGGGTAGATATATATGTCCTTTCCTAAAATTTTGTAGATGTACACGAAGTTTAAGAATGCATATGGGTGAGGGTTCAGCACATGATCTATCTAAGTTATGGCACAATGTTTCATGCACATAATAGCTAAAAATTGAACTAGAATCCCCAGCAAACACATGTACTTGCATATTTATATAGCATTTAATCACTATTTAACATATAAAAATTAATAAAAATGTTAAAAATATGGAGACTAGAAATAAGAATGAGAGAGAGAGTATATCTGTATACATGACACGCAATAACGAAACTTATATTTTATATCTAAAAATAAATATTTTTAATTTAATTCCTTTCGCATTTGTAAAAGACTACGTATATTAACTAATTGCAAAAACTAGAAAACCAAAATGAACCGATAAAAATAAAGAAAACTAAAAATAGAAGTGTCAGGTCGTACACATATTAAACTATATATATTCAAACTATTAAATTACTTATTAAAATCCAAAAAGTAGGAATTTTGAGCATTATATTAACATAATGGCATATAATATGTACTTAATGTACTATGAAACAAAAGAAAAGGAAATAAAAGCAATTGGATATGTGGCAGAGCTAATTAAGAGAACAATAAAAAAAGAACCACTAAAAAATATCAAAATTATGATCCAAGTCCCCTGACTTAGGATTTCTGATCACCCGAGTTGATTAGTTGCTTCACTATACCTAGTTATTTGCATGAATAACTCAATTTCTTACAAAGTTTTAGATCAGAAACCAATATACTTTACAACTTTGGATCAACACACCAAAGACAACATCATCGTATCAAACATCATGGCAACGTCGAGGATTGGGCGTACATCAACTGTCCTCTGACTTTCTTGGGTTGGGTTGAGATCCACTACACCAAAGACAACACCATCTGATCTAACATCAAACTTGTATAAAAAGATATATAGAGAAACATTATAGTATCTTTTGTGTTACCATTAGTAGAGATATATTTCAAAACAATTATACCAATATGAGTACAAGAAATAATAATAGTAATATATCTAACAAAATAGCACATGTGAATATAAAAATATCACTTGAAAGATATCAACAATAATACCATTGCTGGCAGAAAATACTTTGACTAGTCGCAAAGGAGATCAAAAACTTGGAGGAGTCAGATTTGAGAGCTTTAGCATATTAGAACAACTCGAAGGACTCTCATAACTTTGAATCTTTTTGAGAAGCTCAAGAATTTGAAGAGAAGAGATTTGGGTTGGAAGAGAAATATATCTTCTCTAATTGTGTTGGAAGCTCGAGAATAATGTTATTGCCTCCAAAGTATATTCCATCTTTAAGGGTGTGTTTGGTACGTGGGTTAGGACGCGTTAAATTGGTAAAGGGTAACCCATTTTGTGTTTTGGTGTTTGGATAGACTGTGGGTGGGTTAGAAGTGGGTTTGTTGTGATATGATTGTATTGAGTTTGAAAAAGTGAGTAGTTATTGTGACGTGATTGTATTGAAGTTTGGAAAAGTGAGTAGAAGTGGAGTAGTTTATCATTTTTATATGATATGATGGTATAATATATTATTTTTTGATGGAATTGATGATGGAGAATTGATTTATTTAATTTTTTAAAAAAGAAATAAGGTAGGGCCCACATAGGAAAGAGAGGGGGTGGGTTAAGGGTACCCCTCTTGCCGAACGGCCCCTAAGTCTCTTTTACAACAAATTGGATCTAAAATGATGTTTATTTTAAATCCATCATTAAATCCTCCATTGTTAAGTATATAGTAACAAATATTTTTCATTATCAAATGATTTTTTATATTAAAAATTAATGACGAAAGTCATATCCATTGTTGTAGTAGCCTAACAAATTGTTGGGGCCAATTATCTCCCTAAAGACTCAGTTGTAAGCCTGGAATGTTACATACATGGTCAATTAGGGTGAAACGGATAATGATGTTTAGCCCTGATTTTATATAGTGTTGTGGAAGCATGTAATGTTTTTTATAATGAAGGATATACCTTTTAGTCTCTTGTTAATTAAATGTGAAGTCGAGTATCTAATCAAATTGTTGCTCCTTATCCTTCCGATATTTTCTTATAGGTATCGTGGGTGCGGGATGTGGGTTCAATATCATGAATCGGATCCTCTGCAGTACTGCAGAGACCGGTTGTAAAAAATGGGTACCGTGAACCGCTCGATCATGATCGAGCGGTTCACACGAAATCGGGATATTTTTTAGTCCTTATCGTGTGAACCGCTCGATCTTCATTGAACTACTCACGGCACCCTACTTTTTACAGCCGGCTGCAGAGGATCCGTGCTCTCAATATCAAGGAGATAAGGACTTGGAGGATGGCAACCGCATTATTTGGATTCTTACACAGTATCCCGAGAACATATAGTTTGAAGACATGATACTCCAAGTCCAAGCCACGGTCCACACGTTTCTCTCTTGATCATGAGCAATGCTCCACGCATCTCTCTCTTGATCAAGTTGCGGAGCAAGCGTAATCACATCTGCTCTCTTGATAAGGTTAGCAATAAGCTCAATAGCAATGGACATCTTTTATGTCCTTGCAAAAAATCTTTGCGAGATTGCGGTGAAGCCATTGCAAGGGCATGGTGATGCCACGCGTCCTCACCAAGTCTAACAATTGCAGTTGTGCTTCTTTATTGAAACTGACATTTCATGGAATGGATAATTTATTGCACGGGAAGTTGATATAAACATGTAGGATTAGATCGCATTCATCGACATGGGAGCAAGTGGCATCATGGGATAACTGTGTACGTACCCAGATATCCTACCTATCATACCATATCGAACAAAACTGATGCCTAAATGGTTCTAGTCCAAGTGGGTTACAGAGTTGGTCAGATTTAAGAGTTAGAGATAGATCGATTTCTATTAGGTACCTGGAAAACATGGGAAGTAGGCGTTGGCTGTTATTGACCCGAATATAAGATAAAAGGGAACACGATTATTTTTTTATTTTTTCAAAGGGAGTAGGAGTCACGTATATATGACCATGAAGACGTGTGTATGCAGTATTGGACTGTGGATAATATATGGGCATCCAGTTGCCGCTCCAATCCAATCTCCTCACCCGCGGGCATGCAAAGTCATTTTTTATTGTTAAAATGAAATGTTTTATCGGTTGTACCCTTACGAGATATTGCAATATTTATTATATCTCATCTTTTTTTGGAAATATCAATTGTGCTCCTAACTTCTTACCCTTCCATCGTTCCCCTAACTTCTTACCTTCCTATCACTTCTGTCCTCTGTTACTTTATCCGTCAATAAGTTAAACTTAATCATGATTTAATCAAATTATAGTGTAATTAAGAGGACATATCTGACGGAAAAGCCTCCACCTCCTCCTCTAACCCATACTCCTCATCCACCGCCTCCTCCTCCTTCATCGTCCCCACAGAATCTCCGAGTGCCAACAGAGGTGTCCGAGAACGTATCCTATTTGACCATTGAAGAAGCGGTTGTGGAGGTATGCTCTTCGTGGATAGGGTCACTGCTGGGATGGGCCTCTTTGTCGCCGGTGGCTTCAGAGCAGATGGTCCGAAGTGGAGGGCATCAGATGATGGGAGTTGATGATGAGGGAGGAGGGGGATCCCTAGGAGGAGGAGGAGTCATCGGGAGGCAAGATCTGGAATTGGGGATTTGGGGGTTGTCGGAACCCTAATAACACGTGGATTTGGTTGTTGTTGCTCCGGTCATTATTATAATGGAGGAGAGGAGGAGACCATTGAATTGGTCTTTCTATGGAGTTGATATTTGTCTTTTGCTTTCTCTTTCTCTGGAGCCGCTGGAAGAAGCTGAGGCGGCGGAGGAGGAGAAAAGATCACAGCAATCCTTTTTCAAAAAATTAATTCTTATTGGCTCCCCAGAGTTATCGTCCATTTGCATTGACGATGGACATGAATTATTTCTATAGGCACAAATGATAGAACGACAAAAAATCAGAGGTACAAGTGGTATTCTTTAAAAAGGAGGGATACAACTGATGTTGCAATATCTCAGAGGAACTGATAAAAATCCTAAACTGAAAGAGGAGGGGATGAAAGATCACAACAATTCTTTTTAAAAAGTTATTTCTCCTTGACTCCTCAAAGTTATCTTCCGTTTGCATTGGCGATGGACCGTAATTAATTTGATGGGTACAAATGATAAAATGATAAGAAGTCAGAGGTATAACTTGTATTCCTAGAAAAGGAGGGATACAATTGATGTTGCAATATTTCAGAGAAGCACAACTGATAAAAATCCTGAACGGAAAGGTTGATGACCATTATTGTGGCGTGCAGAGGAAATCAAAGTGAACCCAAAACATATACAGATGTACGGGATAGATCTGTAGCTGAATCTGTTATGCTGGTTCCATGCGCGTTCTTGCGGTGGTTCCTTTCTCAGGAAACATATATATTAGATTTAGATTATATCAATACTACTCTTCGAACGGTAGCCAACAAAAAGATGGCATCCAATCACGTTGTCACGTATTTGAATTATCTAATACAAATCTCTTGCTTGCATGCATCATGCATTGGATACAGATCTTAACTTCGAATTATTTAAGGGGGAGCTGGCTTTGTAGATTGAGTACAACGTATTCTATCGTTTTTTTAAGATAAGTATATTTTGTATTTTATTGGAGTCAACGAAAAAACTAGAATCGATGTCTGACTTTATCAGAGAAATCGGAGTGCTTTAATCGTGATATCAGATGATATTTTAAATATCATGTCACTATATATTGTTTATACAATTTCCCTAACCTTATCTTCAAGTATCCACAGATGTTGCACACGAGTTTTGATTGGATTAAGATTCATACATTGAGAGTTGCTTGATAATAATATGGATTGATCCCTTGTGAATAGGATTCATATAAGTAGGCATGCGATTAATGTGAATATTGATTTATATTAATCAATAACAATGTGAACATGATTCACATAAAAGTGGGCATATGATAAATGTGAATATTGATTTGCATTAGTCGGTAATAATGTGAATATGATTCACGTAAGTGGACATATAATTAATGTTAATATTAATTTACAGTACTCAGTAATAATGTGAATATGACTTGCATATTATTTAAGGACTAGATTGTAAATTTGATTCACACAACATAAGTTAATGTGATTTAAATATAAATTGGATTTACAATTAATTTCCAGCTCATGATTGTGACTCTTTTCTTGGTGGGTGTCTTGCTAACTATCGTAATTTAATTGTAAATAAAATACAATAATTGACTCTAATTCAAATAAGAAACAAAAGGAAAGAGAGGAAGAATTCTTCACCACATAGTGAACGGTAACATAAGGAGAATGGGACTCTCCATATTGTTAGGATTAGAGTCAAATTAGGATTAGGAATCTTAATGGGGTTGGACTCCTAAACCTAATAGTTATTGAGTTGTATTCTATTTATAGTCTTATTGAGAATATGACTATGGGGTTGTATTTGGGCTATATAAAGAGGGGGGTGGAGGCATTGCCTCTACACCATAGCAAGAGGGAATACCACAAGGAAGAGAGAGAGAGAGAAGTGAGAGAGAGATAAGAGAGAGAGGGAATGGAGAGAGTTGTACTCGTCTTCTTATAGTGATCTTTCTTCTCCGATGGTCATGAGAGGTGACCGACCACAGTTATATTTGATGTTCTTTCTTTCATGTACTTCCATTGTGGTGGTGGTCGTTTGTGTATCCGCTTCCGTATCCGGATAGGTTCGTATCCCCAACATCCGATATCTGAGAGGAGACGATACTGCTGGGTCGTGTTTCATCAACTGGAATTAGATCTTGGTTCAACGACAGCAAGGGATACAACACGACGGATCATAGCGAGATTCGACGTTGAGGAGAGGACGCAGCAGGTGTGCTTTCTTCAGAGGCAGTTAAGATCCAACGGTTACGGTGAACCGTTGAGATCGGGAGCATCTAGAGTCCGATTGAAGTAATCCAAGAGTCCAAATAGGGGTTTTTGCGCACTCCGGACCAGTTGGATGGTTCAGATTGGGATGATACTATTCTGATTTTTCATATCATACGAGGAGGTACGATAAGAAAGCGATGGTGAAATTTACATCGAGGGATGCATCATTTTTCGTGGAACTCTTTAACGAGGAGAATGACTTCAGCTTATGCCAACAACAAGTGAAGAACATACTCACGTGAGAAGGACTTGTGAAAGCTCTCCAGGATAAAGAAAAGAAGCCGGAGAAGATGAAAGAGGAAAAGTGAAAGGAGATGAGGGATCTCGGGAACAATACAATACAACTGTTATTGGCAGACAACACTCTTCGTGAAGTTATCAGCCCAGAGGATCCAGCGGAGGTTTGGATGAAGCTCGAGGGACGATACGAGTTCAAATCTTTGACGGATCAATTATTGATGAAGAAGAAGCTCTATAGTCTAAAGATGGCCGACGGGACAAATCTTGAGTGCACTTGGATGAATTCAACAAGATTTCGACAGACGTGCTCACACTTAACGAGAAGAATACGAAAGGAGAATCTCTCTTCAAGGAGGAGGATAAGGCACTGATCTTGTTGAGTTCCCTTCCATCTTCCTACGATCATATTGTGACGACGTTACTCCATGGCAAGGAGACCATCACATTGGACGAGATAATTGCTTCGCTGCTTATGAATGAGTCTCGACGGAGGTCGACGGATGAGGCAACGAATGATGAAGGTCATGTGCTGACAACCGAGGGTAGACACTCAAGATCAAGGGAGACGGGATTCAGAGTTCGATCCAAGTCATGAGGTCCGATCAGATGCTTTTATTGTGAGAAGGAGGGTCACAAGATAGATGATTGCCCAAGATGTGGGACGGAGAAAGTAAAGAAGAATGTTGGTGATTCTGAATCCGACCAAGAGGATTCCACCGCAATCTGCTAGGGAGACTTGATAGCGTGCTCTAAGAGATGATGGTAGATTTAAGATGGCTTCTGGAATCGGTATATTCAGATCATGCGTGCTCATCCAAATAGCAGTTCAGTACATATCAGGCATGCAATGATTGTACGGTCAAGATGGAAGGTGGAGAGGTTCACCACGTCAAGGGGATTGGATCAGTGCACTTTTGCATATTTGATAGAGCAGTACGAACTCTGACAGATGTCATACACATTCCTACAACCAAGAAAAATATGATTTCACTGAGAATGATCGAGTCATGAGGACATCGAGTCACCATTGAAGGGGGAGTTCTCAGAGCGACAAGGGAGCATGCGTGGTGATATGTGGGAAGAGGATGACGAATAGGGTGTATAAGCTCGAGGGAAGGTCATTACAGGTGATGGAGTCCAGTTATTTCCAATACGAGCAATATCATGAGAGAGCAACATGTTATCGGCATTTCTGTTGCAGAAATACGCAACAAGGAGAAGCGAGTGCGATTTGCTTTACCAGAGGATGTCGGCACAATCTCTAGTCATAAGAGATTTGTGGTGCCGTGTCATGAGGTACAATACTGAGTTGTGCGAGTGCCCAAGAGGGGTACGCCGAGGGTGCCCATTGATAGGTGTGTCACCTAGAGTTGGCGAGATCCTGCTAACGAGACATGCAGATGACGAGGATGGCCCAGTGCAGACTCAAGACAATGAAGAGATCGTGATGGAATTCAACTCAAGGGGGATGTTGTTAGGATTAGAGTTAAAATAAGATTATGAATCCTAATGGGATTGGACTCCTAATCCTAATAGTTATTGAGTTGTATTCTATTTATAGTCCTATTGGAAATAGGACTATGGGATTGTATTTGGGCTATATAAAGAGGGGGTAGAGGCATTGCCTCTACACCACAACAACAGGGAATACCAAAAGGGAAGAGAGACAAAGAGAAGAGAGAGAGAGATAAGAGAGTAAGGGAACAAAGAGTTGTACTGGTCTTCTTATGGTGATCTTTCTTCTCCGGTGGTCGTGAGAGATGACCGACCACCGTTATATCCGGTGTTCTTTCTTTCACGTACTTTTGTGGTGGTGGTGGTCGTCGTTTGTGTATCCACTTCTGTATCTGGAGAGGTTCGTATCCCCAACATCCGGTATCCGAGAGGAGACGATACCGGTTTTTTCTCTCCCATTAGCAGGAGAATGCAATTTTAGGCATGATGATTGATTTCCCACATGTATTATTTCTAATTCTATTTGAAATAAGACTTAATCCTAGCTATCCATCCAGGAAAAGGAGGTTAATTTCTCCAATATAAGGGATGGACTTAAGTCCCCGTGAACAATACTCAAGACTTCCTATTCTCTAATCCCTCTCAAAGGAGAAAATGAATTATTTCTTCTTCGCCTCAAAGAGGATGTCCACCTCTCTCTCCTCTCCTCCTCGATTGTCTGCTCGATCTCGTGAAGAGAATTATCTTCATGGTGGGAAGGATATATCATCTCTCATGTTCGCAAGAGGCTCACAAGGCATTGTTGTGCTTGTGGGTGCAAGATCTGCAAGATCAAATTCAAGCCAGGAGGTCTACTACTTTGGAGGATACGGTTGTGATCATGCTTCGATGGTATGATTTTTAATCTTGTGTTATTAGCGAAATAATTCGGAAATAGTTTCCACAACCATATGGTTTCATGGTTACTTTTTTCCACAATTCTGTTATATCATTACAATGTGGCTCATACAATGAGTCGATATTTCATCGAATTCGATTTGATGATTTCAGTTTCTGTGTTATGTGAGGCAATAAACCTCCTTCATTGGCTTGTTTCCTTTTTCGAATTTAAGATATGACTTTTTAGTAACACTCAAATTAAGGATGGATAAGCCCTTAAATACCTTTATAATGTTGATAGTCGCTTCTGAAGATTTTGCATGACATTTAGTAAAAAATAGGAGATCTTCTGCATATATGAAATGAATGAGTGAAATATTTCACCCATGCCCCATCGACCATAAAAGGTCCTTTTCCTCACCATTGTCCATCGAACAAGAAAAAGTCTCCATAACCACCATGAATAGGAGGAGACTTAAGAGATCCCCCTAGCGGAGACCCTTAGAGCCCTTGAAGATCCATGAGGGATGCCATAAGCCAAGACCAAGAAAGAAGTGGATCCAATACCATTATGAATCCAAGAAATCCACAAGTCCTTGACCCATAGTAGCCAATATATTAAGAAGGAACCGATGGTCAACCAATCAAAGGCCTTATCAAGATCCCCTTTGAGGCAATCCTTGGAGGTACATATTTTCTTATCAAAACCAAAGTCAATTCATGACCTAGTAAATGTTATACCCAATGGACATCCATTTAATGAAATCCATTTTGTTTGGAGTAGCAAGATGTGGGAGAACCTCAGAAAGTCTAGAGAAGAAAAACTCGATAAAAATCTTACAAATGAAATTGAAGCATGGAATGGGTCTAAAGTTGTAACATCCGGATCCGCACACAAACCCGAACCCGATCCGATCAGAGTCCATTTAACCTAATAAAGTTGTTAGTCGACATTAGATGACTCAAGTTGATCAATTGATCATGAATCAAAAGTCATTCGGGCAAAATCAACCAAAAATCGGTTGCATCGTAATGCATGCTGTAGAAAAGCCGTGACGTAAATTCAGAAACCGCGAAATGAATTGAGATCGGCATTAGATCCGATTCGATGAAACAAGACCAACATAATCTATCGTTAGTCAATCGGAGGTCGTTTGGTATTTTTAAAAAATCGTAAAATTTAACTCTAAACCAAAACTGTATCTGGTAAATTTCGGACATGCAAACTCGATCCAAGATATATCAATATTATACTCATTTTGATCGTCATTCAGAGACGATTAAATCAAGATATTGCGCGACGAATTCCAACACTTGAGTCGTGAAGGTCAACTTTAAGTTGTCTCACGTTTTCTCCCTAACCATCTCCAGTAGGAAGAAACAAGGAGGCTCTTTCATGCCTCATCGAGCTGTAGAAGGCCTCCTAGGTCAACCACCGCTGCTAGCTGATACTGGAATCAAATCGACGTGGAGGGGCCCTGGGAAGGTTTTGGTAGCATCGGAAGGGAGGACGGAGCTCATAACATCAAGATTTTGAGGATCCAAAGTCATCCAGGCAGTGTTCTTCGGTCATTCTTCCTCCTTGCTCTAACGTCGTTTGGATCTTCGCCTGTTCTTCATGAGGCACAACGACCGTCGGATCAAGCAAGCCAGAGCCATCAGATCATCCTGAGATCATCTAATCATGGCCACTCAGACGAAGAGGTATCGTCACACAGAAGGGTGACGCGTGTCCAAGTGAAACGACTGCAACCGTCACAGTGCGTGTGCTTTGAGTATTTTGCACCTTTTACCCAAGTAATTTTTGTATTTAAAAATTAAACTTTAAACTTTCATCGAACTTTATTTATTTTTGTAAAAAATTGTAGTTAGCCCCCCTAACTTTCTATATTTGTTATTTAGTCCACGCCATGTCACCTTACGTGCTTGTGCACGTGAGGGGACATTTTGCAGGCGTGCCCTTGTGAGTTTGGATATTTGTATTAGATTTAATAAATTTTTACCTACGTTATAAATTAAAATTGCAAGTTAGCCACTGGACTTTATTTATTTACAAAAATGCCCCTATTAGTAATGTAGTTTCTTTTTGTTGTCTCTATTTATTTTAAATAGCTATTTTGCTCGAAAAAATCCACAAAAATAGGATTAAGTGCCTGTTGCATTATAGTTCAAGGCACATTTTTATTTTGAACTTTTGGACCTTTTATCTATTTTATAAAAAAAATAAAAAATAGCTTAAAACGTCCTTGTCTAGCCTATAAAATCCATAAAAATATATAGATATTTTTGAAAAATTCCTCAAAAAATATATTTCACTTATTTAAGTATTTTAACCTTCAGACTAGTAAAAATAGAAAAAATAAAACTCTTAAAAATTGAAAAATATCAAAAACCTTTATAAAAACTTATAAAATTCTTAAAAAAATCCAAAAATCTTGTTTTCTATCATGTAATTTTCTTCTTATTATTATTTAAAATTAAGATTGATTTGGACAATTTTGGACTTTGCGTGGGCCAACTAGATTACAGATAGATTACTTTGCGTTGAGGAGAAGAGATCGGTTGTGTTGTAATGACTGCAAAGTAATCCCAGGAGAGAGTTTGACAACCCAACATCGTTTGTTAGTTTTGGATGTACAAATAAAAGGGCTGGTAAAGAAAAGGAGGGTTTCTAAGAACTAGAACTACATGGTGGAATCTTCCACTGAAGCAAGCGAGCTTCAGGGAGAAGGTTTTAGAAGACTTATCTTGGGATTGTAGCGGTAGTGCAAACGATATGTGGGAGGCAGTAGCATCTTGTATCCGAAAGGTAGCTAAAGAGATGCTAGGCAAGTCAAAGGGAGAAGCTTCAAGTCAAAAGGAGGCTTGGTGGTGGAGTGAAGGGGTGCAAGAGAAGCTAAAAATAAAAAGAGCTTGCTTTAAAGCTATGTCTAAGGACAAAACAGAGGAAACTATCACAAACTACAAAATAGCGAAGAAAGAAGCAAAGAAGGTCGTAAGCGAAGCTAAGTCAAAAGCTTATGAAGTTTTGTATAAAAATCTTGACTCTAAGGAGGGACAGAGGGATATATTCAGGTTGGCCAAAGCAAGGGAAAGAAATACCAAAGACCTTTCTCAAGTAAGATGCAATAGGGGCGAGGAAGGTCATGTGCTTGTTACTCAAAAGGATATAAAGACTAGGTGGGAGCAATACTTCCATAAACTTTTCATTGGGGAAAGAAATAGAGAGATCACTTTGGGTGATCTAGCTTGTAGTGAAAGTTACTTGAATCGTGCAAGCTATAGACGGATACAAAGAAAGGAAGTAGAGGAGGCTTTGAAGGTTATGAGACACGGGAAAGGTGTAGGACCGGATGACATCCCTGTAGAAGTATGGAGAGTTTTAGATGAGCGTGGTTTGACTTGGCTTACGAATCTATTCAATGTTATTTGGCGAAGCAAGAAAATGCTTGAATATTGGAGGAGGAGTATCGTGGTGCCTCTTTATAAGAATAAAGGAGACATTCAAAATTGTTCAAATTATAGAGGTATCAAGATGATGAGTCACACTATGAAAATTTGGGAACGTGTGATCGAAAGAAGGTTGAGGCAATTTTCCAACGTAAAAGAAAACCAGTTCGGATTCATGCTAGGTCGGTCAACGATTGAAGCCATCCATTTGTTGAGGAGAACAATGGAGATTTATAGAGCTAAAAGGAAGAATTTCCACATGATCTTTATTGATTTGGAGAAGGCTTATGATTCTGTCCCACGAGAGATATTGTGGAGAGTGTTGGAGAAGAGACAAGTACATGTCCTATATATTAACCTCATAAAGGATATGTATGATAGGGCTTTATCTTGTGTAAGGACCCCGTCTGGGAAGACTGGATATTTTGACATCAACATTGGTTTACATGAAGATTCTGCTTTGAGTCCAATTCTTTTTACTTTGATTATGGACGAGTTTACAAGTCACATTCAGGATGAGTTACCTTGGTGTATGTTATTTGCTGATGAAATTGTGTTAATTGACGAGACTAGAGATGGAGTAAATGAGAAGCTTGAGGTCTGGAGACATGAGTTGGAAACTAAAGGATTTCGTATAAATAGGGCTAAGAAGGAATATATGGAGTGCACCTTTGATGGAAGCAACGGTGAAGGAATCGAGGTGAAGATTGGTGACGATAACATTCAGAAGAGAGATTCCTTTAGATATCTGGGATCTATTCTGCAACATGATGGGGAAATTGATGGAGATGTTACTAATAGAATAAATGCCGGCTGGCTAAAGTGGAGAGGAGCATCTGCTATTCTCTGTGATAAGAAAATTCCTTTAAAAACTAAAGGAAGGTTTTACAAAGCAGCCGTGAGACCTGCTATGCTTTATGGATCCGAATGTTGGCCTGTGAACCATAAACATGTGCAAAGAATGAATGTAGCAGAAATGAAAATGTTAAGGTGGATATGTGGACACATACGTAAAGATCGGATTCGGAATGATGTAATCAAAAAGAAAGTTTGTGTAGCTCCGATCGAGGATAAGATGCGAGAAAATCACTTAAGATGGTTTGGACATTTGCGAAGAAGATCAGCTGATGCACCGGTTAGGAGATGCGAGTGTTGGGATGTTGAGCCGGCTAAGAGAGGGTGTGGACGGCCCAAGAAGTGTTGGAAAGAGACCATACGAAGGGATCTTAGTTTTGTGGATATAAGCCCGAGATTGACTCAAGATAGATCTGAATGGAGGCGAAGAATCCATGTAGCCGACCCTACTTAATTGTGGGAAAAGGCTTTGTTGTTGTTATTGTTGGAAAATTCTGGACTTTATTTTCTATTTTTAATTTCTATTTCAATTTTGACCTATTTAATTAGACTCCGATTAAGGTTATTTTTAAATTAAAAATATATAAAAGTGATAAAAAATAATTAAAAATCACAAAAACAGTAAAAAATTATTAAAAACCCAAAAAGATTTTTTTCTTTTATTTTGACTATTATTATTTATATCCATATTGGCTTACATAGCATATATACTTTATATAAAGCTATGTTATTTTTTAAAAGAAAAAATATATAAAAATACAAAAATATAAAAAGAAAAATATAAAAATAGAAAATTAAAAATCAAAATATGAAAATATAAAACAAAAGTAAAATATAAAAATTTAAAATTAAAAACCCACAAAAAAATTCATTTTGGCTAAGTAGTTGAGTGATAATTGTGCTTTGATTCATTGTCTTGCCTGTTGTTTAACCCAAAAATCGGCGGTCTTAAGTTCCCCACAAGGCGGGAACTCAGTCGCTGAGTCGACCACGTGAAATTCGGATTAAAACAACAATTAACCCACAACAGATTGATCAAGCAATGAAAATAAATGTGCGGAGTTAAAATATATTATAACTCTACAACAAGATGTGTATAGGTGCAAGTATCTGTAGAGGTCGAACACAGGGAGCAGAAAGGATAGATCGGGGCAAAATTGCTCAAAAGTGTGAATGTGATCAAATGTCTATTTATGCTATTTTTTGTGGGTTTTAAATTTTATATTTTTTATTTTATTTTTAATTTTATATTTTTATATTTTGATTTTTAATTTTCTGATTTTATATTTGCTTTTTATATTTTATATATTTTTATAGTTTCTTTTTGAATATTGGAATATATATACGATATAAGAAAAGGGAGGATAAGGTAATTATAAAAATAACTAAAATTCAGAAAATCAACTGTTTTTGTGGTTTTTATAATTTTTTATAATGTTTTTGTGATTTTTCTAGATTTTTCCTAATTTTTTAGTATTTTTAAAGTCAAAAATACTGAAAACAGTGGATAAAATACAAGGCTGAAACTAAAATGGAGAAATAAAATAGAAAACAGTAACAAAAATTCTCCAAATTAATTTTCACTTAAAGATAATAAAACCAAGAAAATTCAGAGACAAAGTTTGTATTTTTGGGAATTTTTATGGATTTTTAATATTTTTGAGAGGTTTTTGGTGTTTTGTAGATTTTAGGAGTTTTGTTTTGTAATTTTTAGTGAATTTTGGACTAAAGTTAAAACACACTAAAGAAATAAAATATATTTTTTTGGAATTTTTCTGGAGTATTTTTATATTTTTTATGGATTTTATAACGCAAACAATACTGAAATGGCTATTTTTTATTTTTAATAAATATTAAAATGCAATAAATATGAGAAATAAAAGTATGATGTTAAACTACTATGAAACAGAGACCTACTGTGATTTTTGTGGATTTTTTCGAGTTTAATAGATGCATGCAAAAATTACTAGAAGCACAAAGAAACTACATACATGTAGGGGCATTTTAGTAATATAAGGAAAGTGCGAGGGCCCCTGCGTAAATTCTCCAGAGAATACATAGCTGAAATAAAAACTTTCTGGACTATTATTAATACCCAAATGCTCGAGGGCTTGTCTGCAAAAAACCCAGGCCCACATGTGTATCACGCGTGCCTGAAAGGGCTGATCTGTAATTAAAGAAAACCCCGGGGGTATAACGGCAAAAGCACCACAATTTTTTAACTACAATGAAATGTTTTTAGACTAAATAAAGATATGCAAAAGCGCCGGGGGTCTCCACGCAAAAACGCCCAGTCACGTGCGTGAAGCACGTGACGTGGCAGGGGCCTACTTGCAATAAAGAGAAGTACTGGGGGCTTTTAGTAAATATTACAAAAATCTTAAACAGCACATGAAAGTTTATGCATCTGATAACAATCACAAAAAGGCTTGGGGGTGTGATGGCAATATACCCAAGGTAGGGGGTGATCCGACGGCGTGGCAAAAGCCACTTAAACACGTGTCAAGCTACCGCGCGCAGATGCCCCTTCGGTGCAGGTGGCCCAGATTAAAACGCAGATGAAGATCGGACGACACTTGTGTGCTTGATCCGACGGCACCTGCGCTCCCTGACGAACTCGGGCTGGATCAACGGCTCACGAGGAGCTCGGAAGAACACGATGAACTTTCCCCTTGGGCGAGTTTGATTCGAGTGCAGCTGACCCCTCCGAACACCTGGAAGCTCGCCAATGGCTCCTACTTGCTCCCGACGTGATTCCTCAATGGAGAAGCCCCGTAAAATGGCCGGGCGCCACCAGAGGAGGTCCGGCGACGCGCGACACCTGGGCTTCCTCCCAATCTTCGAAAACCCCTGCAAACACGTGTTTTCTTGTTGTTTCCTGCAAGGCAGATGTGAGCACAAAATACGGAACTCTAGGGAGCTCCTGGAGGTGGATTGGATGTGGGGGATGCTAGGTAGCGTGCGGCGGAGGGATGGAAAATGGTGGCTCGCCGGCGTGAACTCCGGTGATGGGTGAATGAAGAGTTCGAAGCGCAATAAACACGGATAAAAAGAGCACAATAAACGTACAACCTACAGCATGAAAAAGACAAAGAAAAATAGAATAAAACTACCTCGATTGGTGGAGAAACCAAGAGGTAGGGGTACCTCACGGCCGCGTGGCCGGAGATGGGCTGGAGCACCGCTTTTCTTCGCCAACCGCCTCCGCGAGGAGGCCGGAGAGGTCCTGTCACTACCTCAATCCAGGACCTGCAAGAAGAAGGGGCTTGTCTAGGGCAAAACGGGTTCAAGGGCCAATGGAAGGTTTGGGGGTGTTTTTGAAACAATGGCCGAGTGGGCTCCTAGAACGAGGAATATCTGATGAATCTTGGGTCCATTCCTCAAAAACAACTATGGGCGTGTAAGAGCATTGGTTCATGATCAAAAGTCGTGAAGGAATCTAGGTCAATATGTGAAAGGAATGGCCTAGAAAAAAGGGAGAAGAAGGCGACAAAACACATTCTGACACTGAACAGGCTGGGGTCAGAGAGTTGACCGCGAGTCAACTCTCCAACCCCCCTGGTTGGTCCACGTGGACCAACCAGGAAAAAGCCTGAAAAAAAGGTTTGTAAAATCAAATTAAAATAGTAAATCAATTTATTAAATTATGGTTACAAAATAAAAAATTTGTATTATTTTATAAATTATTTTATGGTAATTTTTATTTATTTTTTAGAGCTATATTTTTACAAGTTGCCTTTTATACCCCTCATAGGTATATTACCTATATATCTTATTTTTTATTTTGTGATTTTAATTTATTTATTTTAATTTATTATTTTATAAAGATGTAGAATACTTTTATGTATGTAATTATATTTTTATTTTATTTTTCTGAATTGTTTTGTGTATTTAATAAAATATAAGTATGAATTATGCAGGTATGTATACAGGTATTATACCTATGTATAATATATACAAGTATTTTATTTTATATTTTCTTTGAGTTTTTATTCTTATTTTAATGCACAAATATATTATAAGTAATATTTACAAAATTATAAAAATATAAAATTATAAAAATAATGAATAAATAATAAAACGAATATTTTAATCTGTACAAGTATACAATAGGGGCCCAAAACTCAACTTTCAAACCGTATCTCCGCCAAATGCAAAACCACCGCCATTAAATAGCTTATTTTATTCTATATACAATTAAAGTGAGTTTGATGCATTTGGAGTTTTCATTTGTGAGATACAGGTCTGGGAAGTTGGGATTCTGGATTCTTATTCAGACCATAACTTTTTATCTGTATATTATTTTTGAGTGAAATCAATTTTGTATTTTTATTTATTTAATTATCTACAACTTTCATGTACAATGTTTCTTTATTTGAGGTATAAAAAGTGGAACCAAAAATAGGTCCCAAAATGAATAAAGAATAGATAAAATAAAAGGGAATTTTTGCCGTATTTTGGCCCTTATCTCCCCCTACTTTATTCCGTGTCGACCTAGTCATCGAGATGCCTAGGTCTCGGGGTTTCGGGTCATAAAATATTTACAATATTTTATTCTTTTTCTTTTCTTTTCTTTATTCTATAATTTTGGATTTAAAACCCGCATTTTATACAGTATTTACACACAAATGCATGAATGCTAAAATGCATGAATTAGGCCTATTTACACGCATTTACTAGGGTTTTTAAGGCCAAAATGATAGAATAAAGATGATGAAACGTAGATTCATCATCCCCCTATACTTGCCTTTGCTAGTCCCTAGCAATCACTTATGCAATAAGTGCAGAATAGAAAAATAAAGAAAAGAAAAAGAAGAAGGTGAACTAAGTGTAATTATCAAACTTGTCTTCACAAAATCAAAGTTTGGAGCTTAAGTCGGACCTTTGGAATTTTAGTGCGGGCGGAACCTTATTGAGAACCGAATTTGAAATCCAACAGTCCCTGAGAATCCCAAAACTCTACCCAAGTCTCCTCAATAGCCAGGTCAGAAATACTTCAACTCATATACAAACCCTTACGACTATGAATCTGACTCATACAGTGTAAGTGATAGTGGCTCTCCCCAACTAGAATGACAAAGAGACTGACTTCTCCAGTACGACAACCCAATGATTCCCCAATCGAATAACTCCATCCTCGAGGAGCGGGGTATTCCCTTCTAAGTTCAAGTGGCAACCAGCTCAAGAGGAGGGGGTGAAGAGAAGAATGGACGGTAGCCTGTGTAGCTACCTATCCTAGGATGCAAGACCAGCGTAGTCAAGTCATCCAGCTGCAGGCTCACATGATTTGACTTTAGAACTCAAGCTTGCTTATTGACTTTACAACATATGTACATACTTTTGCAGGCATTTTATTTTTATACAAGCCTATCTTTTTTTTCTTTTCTTTTCTTTTTTTTGAAATACTATTTACAGCAGCATTTACATAAGGAGTTTTTCCTCTTGAGCCAGTAGACTATCCCTCTTTTGAAGCTTTATTGCAACCCACACTCTCCTGTCTTTAGACTTCCTCATCACTGGACGGGTTGGGATGCACTTCCCTCCCTAGAGGAGGACAAGTGTTTCCACTTGTGTGCGTCTCATACCGGCAAATCCAATCCCCTCACCACTCCAACTGAGTTGAGCCATGTGAAAGGTGCAGGTGTCCAAGTTAGGTCATTATCAACAAGAGTCGTACGTGTGCTCTGAAATACTCTACTTAGGCAGTCAAGAATCCATTGAACCAAGTCTCGTGATCCTCAAAGAATTAAGTCAACTAGACCTGAAGTACCTCAAACCCAGTTCCTATAAGGTTCTTGTTATTAAGTAGATTTTAAGGTCCAATCAAGCTCCAATCTCTAGATTTTACTTACACTCGTTCAACTATCAAACTCAATCCGAAAAATGCGAATGCTATGCAATGCAATGCAGAAAATATTTTTGTGATGCAATTTTCACAGATTTTGAAATTTTTATGGATTTTTGAAAAGATGATGATGATGATGCACAATTTTTATGTGTTTTTCAAAAGATTTTTCAAATGTTTTTGGATTTTAATTTTTGCAAATGTTTTTGGGATTTTTGAAAATAAAAAGATTTTGGCTGAAAACTAGGTGAAAACTATGTACACGGGAGTGCTTCTTATATATACAAGAGGTGGATTTTACAGGGTAAGTGATCAATTTTATACATATATACATAAAGAATTTTAGGTGTGAAGTATGTATTCCTCAAACTTATTTGAAAATAATTTTACACACAATTTTGAAAACTATAGTCCAAAATAGTTTTTACAAACAATTTTACAAACATGTACATACATTTGAAAATCATTTTGCAAAGGTTTTTCAAACAGTATAGATAGATTTTTCAAATATTTTTGCAACCATTTTTCAAACCATTTGCACATCATTTTTCAAACATTTTTATTTCACACAAAGAAAATAAATTTTACAAACCACACATTTTTACAAAGGTTGAAAACATGTAACAAAACATTTTCAAAATAGTTTTCAAAATATTTTCACACAGATTTTCAAACTATTTTTCAAACATTTTGCAAAAAAACATTTTCACCTGATTTGTTAATCAGTATATACAAAAAGAATTTGAGGAATAATCACATCTTTTTATTAAGGTTTTTAATGAATTTTAAAGAATTATTAGCCATATTTATTAAGAAAATACGAAAGTACGAGTTATGGCTAAAGTATATACGCAGTATATATGACCCCCTATACTTAGCTTGAGCTATGTCCTCATAGATCAGAGAGAAAAGAGAAGACATAACTCGTACTGAGTATAGGAAAATCTAAAGAATAAACGATTGAACGAATGAATCAATGAGAAGTTGACCGTCCCCCCTATACTTAGGATCAAATAATCCTAAGTATAGCAGGCTGTACACAAAGCAGGGAGGGTCAAGGGTGGGAATGAACAGATCGTACTCCGGTTGTCTCCCCCTATACTTAGGGTAAGATATCCCTAAGTATAAACAAGAAGAGGAGACAATGGATAGGATCGAAAAGAATAGAAGAACTCAGGGTGCACACCCCCTATACTTAGGACAAAGTACGTCCTAAGTATAGAAGACTGTCTACAAGGGGTGACACCTTTTGGATAGATAAAGAAAATAGAAGAGGAAAAGAGGAAAAGAAGAAAATAAGAAAATAGATGAAGAGACCATGGGGCTGTACACACCACTCCCCCTATACCTAGGGTAAAAGAAGCCCTAAGTATAGGCAACAACAGGAGTGATGAAACGGAACGAAGAATGAACACTCGGTTCGTCCACCCCCTTATACTTAGGACAAAGTACGTCCTAAGCAAGGCAAACACGAGAATGGGTGGATGAGCGAAATGGAAGATGGACAGAGATGAATGAATATACAACAAATATGGATGTACACATGGTCAAGAAGGTAGAAAGCGAACCTTCTTGCGGGACCGCTGAGGAATGGATCTGGTGTGATGCAGGTCGACATCGGGGTCCACAGTGGACAGAAGACGATCAGGGTCGACAGAGTGTATGTCCTCAGGGGCCCTAGGGTGTGAAGGCACAGACTGGTGAGTGGAAGAAGTACGGCTAGGTCCGGCCTTGGGAGTCTCGCTGATATCGAAGTGGAATGGGACGAACTCATCATCATCGGAAGTAGTGTAATCAGAGTCACCATGTGAGGTCTCGTCCAGGTCAAAACCAAAAGGCACGAACTCATCAGTAGAAGTAGTCGAACTCTGTTCGTCCTCTATAATCTTAACCGGATCATCTTTCTAATCAAAAGGCCCGAATTTCTGAATAAAAGCAATCAAATCAAATTCGGCCTTTGGCTCATCTGAATCTAAATGAACAGGAGCGGACTCATCAGTGGAAGTAGTCAAAACGTGTCCGTCCTGTCTGGTCTCTACCTCTGCCCTCCGCTCAATGGTGTCAATCTTGTAAATCCCGCGGATGTCATCAACACAACGCCAATCACAAGAAGCAGAAACACCAAGGTCTATGCTTTCCGAGCCTTCCTCCTTGGAGAGGAATTCTCGGGTCTCAACATCGGTCATGAAGAAAGTCTCTTTGATATCCTCATAAAGGTCATAGTCCTCGAGGTCAGCCAAAACAGTTGTGGTCACATCAGGTGCAGGTCTCTGGTCAACGGTGGGTGCGGTGATCAACACTTCGCTCTCGTCAGCAGGACTGAAGCGAATCTCTCCTGATCCATAATCGATAATGACCCTCGCAGATGCGAGGAATGGTCGTCCCAGGATGATTGGAGAGTGCTCCCCAGTGGAGGTCTCCATGGGCAAAACGACAAAGTCAACAGTATAGCTCGTGCCCTGAATCGAAATGACGACGTTTTCAAGGATACCCTTCGGCCTCTTGATTGATCCATCAGCAAACTGAACGATCATCCTGGTTTTCTTTAGAGGCCCTAAGTGAAGAGACTGTCCCAGCGAGAAGGGTAAAATGCTAATCGAAGCACCGCCGTCTAGGAGAGTGTGATCACATGTGAAGTCAGAGATGGTGCAGCTAATGAAAGGTGTGGCAGTGTTCCTCTTCCGAGGAATGGGACGGTGTGTGATGGCGTGGGCAGTGGCCATGGTCAAGATATGATGCTCAGATCTGCTCCTCCGCTTTCTCTGCTTGGGAAGAGAAGCAGATAAATCGGTCATGGCCTGCTGAAGTGGGGCACGAATAATCTCATGTATGGTGGCCACCACTTCGGGTTCAGTTAACATTTTTTTTGAATTTTTGGACCTCCTCCATACAAGGGAGGAAGTCGGAATCAGCATAAACACGAGGCATGCCAAGAGCAGTCTGTACATCGGCATCCTCGGGGTCAAAGGTGGGACGAGGTGTGAAAGGCTGTGTGGTCAAAGGCTTTGGCAAGTGGTACCCCTCCTCACAGTCTGACTCGATCATGTGTCTCCCGAACTCTTTTTGTATTTTTAAAATTTTCTCATTTTTTTGTGTTTTAGGCGATTGCAAGCTCTCATGGTCATCCTCAAATGAATCCATATCCTCAAAGAATGGAGCGACATTCTGGTTCTTATTTAAACTAGTAAGATCAATGATCCTCGAATTCATATGCTCCATCATCTGATTCAAGATCTCAAGTGTGGATATCATGAAAGGTGACTCCAAAATCTCAGGATCGGGTGTGTCGAATGTGGGTGGTGGGTGTGGACAAAAATCACATTCCGGATCGGGATACTCAAGGAAGAGCGAGTTGTCGAAAAGTGAAGGTGACGGTGGTGGAAATGATTGGTGAAGGTCAAAGTCTGAGTCCTGAAATAGTGGGTTGGTCGGATATGTACAAAAATCAGAAAAAGTAGGAGGAGGATCCTCCTGATAAAAGGGAGGTGGACCGGCTGGAGGGTACGAGGAATCCGCAAAATCTGGATAAAAATCGCTCCAGGGATCCATCTCGGAACAAGAGAAATATGATCGGGAGAACACGACGGTCAAGTCAAGAGATGTGTGGAGAAAGGCGCAAATGCGCAGAGATGATCTATGATGCACACAAAACAATCACAAACAAAAATGAAAAGAATACAAACCCTCAATTCACCTACTCAACTCGGTGAAGACCACAAATGTGGTCTTTTTATCTTGTTTATTTTAGAGTTAGGTGAGAAGTCCGAAATTGCGCAAACACTTAGGGGCTGAATGAGATTTGGGCACTAACCTTAGTGTGTGCGTGAGCAATGTAAAACGAAGACAATGAGGGGATTACTCACCCTAAAAGAAGATTTTTCTTTTTAGTCGATTTTAGGGTCGAGTAATGTTAGCAGTCCCAATTTTATTGATTATCACTTTTTTTGGATTTTTAACAAGCAATGCACGATCCTATCGGGGATTCAATTCCTTAGAGCTCCTAGGTTGGCCAAATCAGAGGGAGAGTCGGAAAAGCAATGCAAGCGGCAAATAATGATGAATGCTAAAGCGTAAATGCTCACCTTGCCTCCAGCACTCTACATGCAAGGATGCTCAACAGAATTGAAACCTAAGCTATATGCAAATGCAGACCGATGAAATCGCCCTAAGTTCAGAAATTGCTATTATCGTGAAGCACCACAAGTCGGTCACCGATCTTCAATCCAAGATTCCGGTCTAGGCTCACCCCTCCTCCTCTCGACAAATCGAGTTCAGGAGCAGCGCTTGGCAGGGTGAGCTCGCGGCGCGGTGGCTCGAAGATGGTGAAGCGACTATTTAAAGATTCGACTAAGTCTAAACGCGATTATAGGTACATGCAAGATATATTAGGGTGTTTGGCCTTAATATATCGCAAGTAATCCTAAAACTAGGGGCTCAATCACACAAAATAAATAAAATCGAAAATCGAAAAACAAAGTAAAAAAATGCGAAGAAAACACGAGAAAACAGAGGTGAGTCCCCAAGTGAACAATCACTTGAAAATTAGGCCCGAATGTCCAAGAGTCTGAGTACCTGTATTATTACAATAATAGCGTTCTCTCTCTCACTAAAATTACAACAATAAATGCAATAAAATAAAAGCTCAGAAATCGTCTTCAAAATTCCCTCCAAGTCCGCCTTGGTGCGAAGCCAAAGCTGCCTCATGTGGTTGCACGAGCGCTCCTAGAAAGGAGTGCCTCCCTCGATCCGCGTACCTTGCACAAAGTCAAACAAGAGGGTGGTCAGACAATTCAAATGATATATCAAAATAAAAGAGCAAAAATAAGCAAAAATAAAAAACCGCAAAATAGACAAACAATCACAATCACGCACAAACCTGAACTAAGCAATGTTGCTCTCCGACAACGATGCCATTTGTTTAACCCAAAAATCGGCGGTCTTAAGTTCCACACAAGGCGGGAACTCAGTCGCTGAGTCGACCACGCAAAATTCGGATTAAAACAACAATTAACCCACAACAGATAAATCAAGCAATGAAAATAAATGTGCGGAGTTAAAATTTATTATAACTCTACAACAATATGTGTATAGGTGCAAGTATGTGTAGAGGTCGAACACAGGGAGCAGAAAGGATAGATCGGGGCAAAATTGCTCAAAAGTGTGAATGCGATCAAATGTCTATTAATGCTATTTTTTGTGGGTTTTTAATTTTATATTTATTTTATTTTTTATTTTATTTTTTTATTTTGATTTTTTATTTTCTGATTTTATATTTGTTTTTTATATTTTATATATTTTTATAGTTTCTTTTTGAATATCGGAATATATATACAATATAAGAAAAGGGAGGATAAGGTAGTTATAAAAATAACTAAAAATAACTAAATTTCAGAAAATCAAATGTTTTTGTGGTTTTTATAATTTTATAATGTTTTTGTGATTTTTCTAGATTTTTCCTAATTTTTTTGGTATTTTTAAAGTCAAAAATATTGAAAATAGTGGATAAAATACAAGGCTGAAACTAAAATGGAGAAATAAAATTGAAAATAGTAACAAAAATTCTCTAAATTAATTTTCACTTAAAGATAATAAAACTAAGAAAATTAAGAGACAAAGCTTGTATTTTTGGGAATTTTTATGGATTTTTAATATTTTTTGGGAGGTTTTTGGTGTTTTGTAGATTTTAGGGGTTTTGTTTTATAATTTTTAGTGAATTTTCGACTGAAGTTAAAACACACTAAAGGAAACAAAATATATTTTTTTGGGTTTTTTCTGGAGTGTTTTTATATTTTTTATGGATTTTATAACGCAAACAGTGCTGAAAATGGCTATTTTTTATTTTTAATAAATATTAAAATGCAATAAATATGAGAAATAAAAATATGACGTTAAACTGCTATGAAACAGAGACCTACTGTGATTTTTGTGGATTTTTTTGAGTTTAATAGATACATGCAAAAACTACTAGAAGCATAAAGAAACTACATACATGCAGGGGCATTTTGTAATATAAGGAAAGTGTGAGGGCCCCTGCGTAAATTCTCCAGAGAATACATAGCTGAAATAAAAACTTTCTGGACTATTATTAATACCCAAATGCCCGAGGGCTCGTCTGCAAAAAACCCAGGCCCACGTGCGTAGCACGCGTGCCTGAAAGGGCTGATCTGTATATAAAGAAAACCCCGTGGGTATAACGGCAAAATCACCACAATTTTATAACTGCAATAAAATGTTTTTAGACTAAATGAAGATATGCAAAAGCGTCGGGGGTCTCCACGCAAAAATGCCCAGTCACGTGCGTGAAGCACGTGACCTGGCAGGGGCCTACTTGCAATAAAGAGAAGTACCGGGGGGCTTTTAATCAATATTACAAAAATCTTAAACAACAGATGAAAGTTTATGCGTCTGATAACAATCACAAAAAGGCTTGGGGGTTTGATGGCAATATACCCAAGGCAGGGGGCGATCCGACGGCGTGGCAAAAGCCACTTAAACACGTGTCAAGCTACCGCGCGCAGATGCCCCTTCGGTGCGGGTGGCCCAGATTAAAACGCAGATGAAGATCGGACGGCACTGGTGTGCTTGATCCGACGACACCTGCGCTCCCTGACGAACTCGGGCTGGATCAACGGCTCACGAGGAGCTCGGAAGAACACGATGAACTTGCCCCTTGGGCGAGTTTGATTCGAGTGCAGTTGTCCCCTCCGAACACCTGGAAGCTCGCCGATGGCTCCTACTTGCTCCCGACGTGATTCCTCAACAGAGAAGCCCCGCAAAATGGCCAGGCGCCACCAGAGGAGGTCCGGCGACGCGCGGTACCTGGGCTTCCTCCCAATCTTCGAAAACCCCTGCAAACACGTGTTTTCTTGTTGTTTCCTGCAGGGAAGATGTGAGCACAAAATGCGGAACTCTAGGGAGCTCCTGGAGGTGGATTGGATGTGGGGGATGCTAGGTAGCGTGCGGCAGAGGGATGGAAAATGGTGGCTCGCCGGCGTGAACTCCGGCGATGGGTGAATGAAGAGATCGAAGCGCAATAAACACGGATAAAAAGAGCACAATAAACGTACAAACTACAGCACAAAAAAGACAAAGAAAAACGAAATAAAACTACCTCGATTGGTGGAGAAACCAAGAGGAAGGGGTACCTCACGCCCGTGTGGCCGGAGATGGGCTGGAGCGCCGATTTTCTTTGCCAACCGCCTCCGCGAGGAGGCCGGAGAGGTCCTGTCACTACCTCAATCCAGGACATGCAAGAAGAAGGGGCTTGGCTAGGGCAAAACGGGTTCAAGGGCCAATGGAAGGGTTGGGGGTGTTTTTGAAACAATGGCCGAGTGGGCTCCTAGAACGAGGAATATCTGATGAATCTTGGGTCCATTCCTAAAAAACAACTATGGGCGTGTAAGAGCATTGGTCCATGATCAAAAGTCGTGAAGGAATCTAGGTCAATAGGTGAAAGGAATGGCCTAGAAAAGAGGAAGAAGAAGGCGACAAAACACATTCTGACACTGAACAGGCTGGGGTCAGAGAGTTGACCGCGGGTCAACTCTCCAACCCCCCTGGTTGGTCCACGTGGACAACCAGGAAAAAGCCTGAAAAAAGGGTTTGTAAAATCAAATTAAAATAGTAAATAAATTTATTAAATTATGGTTACAAAATAAAAAATGTGTATTATTTTATAAATTATTTTTATGGTAATTTTTATTTATTTTTAGAGGTATATTTTTACAAGTTGCCTTTTATATCCCTCATAGGTATATTACCTATATATCTTATTTTTTATTTTGTGATTTTAATTTATTTATTTTTATTTATTATTTTATAAAAATGTAGAATAGTTTTATGTATGTAATTGTATTTTTATTTTATTTTTCTGAATTGTTTTGTGTATTTAATAAAATATAAGTATGAATTATGCAGGTATGTATACAGGTATTATACCTATGTATAATATATACAAGTATTTTATTTTATGTTTTCTTTGAGTTTTTATTCTGATTTTAATGCATAAATATATTATAAGTAATATTTACAAAATTATAAAAATATAAAATTATAAAAATAATGAATAAATAATAAAATGAATATTTTAATCTGTACAAGTATACAATAAGGGCCCAAAACTCAACTTTCAAACCGTAGCTCCGCCAAATGCGAAACCACAGCCATTAAATAGCTTATTTTATTCTATATACAATAACGATGAGTTTGATGCATTTGGAGTTTTCATTTGTGAGATACAGGTCTGGGAAGTTGAGATTCTGGATTCTTATTCAGACCATAACTTTTTATCTGTACATTATTTTTGAGTGAAATCAATTTTGTATTTTTATTTATTTAATTATCTACAACTTTCATGTACAAAGTTTCTTTATTTGAGGCATAAAAAGTGGAACCAAAAATAGGTCTCAAAATGAATAAAGAATAGATAAAATAAAAGGGAATTTTTGCTGTATTTTGGCCCTTATCTCCCCCTACTTATTCCTTGTCGACCTAGTCATCGAGATGCCTAGGTCTCGGGGTTTCGGGTCATAAAATATTTACAATATTTTATTCTTTTTCTTTTCTTTTCTTTATTCTATAATTTTAGCTTTAAAAACCGTATTTTATACAGTATTTACACACAAATGCATGAATGCTAAAATGCATGAATTAGGCCTATTTACACGCATTTACTAGGGTTTTTAAGGCCAAAATGATAAAATAAAGATGATGAAACGTAGATTCATCACCTGCTCTACTCCATTGCTTCATATGTTTGAGCCCTACTTTCTTGCAATTATACATTCTTAGTAGGATATAATAAATGTTAACTCTTGCTCTTAATTGTCTAATTATCTGTGTGGGTTAATTGTTGAAACAACAAGAGGATTTGAGTAGTCGCCTCAACGATAGTGAGCATGATTTGTCAGGCCATTATTTAGCGGCTCCTATTTTCTCGCTTTTTAGTACTTCGACATCATCCTCATTATTGACACAATAAGAGTGACCCCTATATTCATTGTCTAAGGCCAATGCTAATGAACCATATCCGAAATCATGGCATGTGTAAGTATTCGTGTTTTTCTCATGAGATGAATCAAATTCACTTTGAATTTCATCACTATCTACTTCATGTATTCATGTCGATAAATCAATATCTTCATTTAATTGTGAGGGTTCATCGATATTCTCAAATACTGAATCATTTATTGGTCTGATTAAATTATATATTTGTTAGTTTAGAGTTGACGAAAACATGATTATTAGTTAATTTAAATTTAATTATATTACCTCGATGACGATGCCATATTTTCCTGAACAAGAGGGGCAACTTCTACGAAAAGGTAATTGAATATCACTTTACCAATTGAATCCATCATCGTCAAAGTGGATTCATCACCATGAATTGGTACTGGATAGAATGTGGATCCTTCATACTACCACTTGCATGTAAATGTACTGATGTATCGATCGTGTAGAATACTAGTGGCTTTGGAAACTCAACCCAATACATCAAAATAAGTTATCCGATGTGGGAATATAAGCATACGCTTTTATCCCCCAATATAGTCTGCATGACCATCTGACACACTCATTGATCCATCCCAATATAGTAAAATGAGAATATTGTTGGATGTCATTATCTAAGGATAAATCACATGGATTGATTATTAGATCTAGTTTAAGAGTAAAAGAACGATGCTCAATACATTTTGTCAGATGTGAGTATATAACTATTTTTTATTTTTATATATTTTGCTTAATCAAAACGCTTACATTAATGCAAATATTTAAATCCCACAAAGATGAATATTTAATCTAATATGTAATTTACTTTTTGGAATTAATATTCATTTTTAAAAGTACATAACTACTTTTAAAAATTTTATATTTTACTTAAACATGACACTTACATTCATGCTAATTGTGTAATTATTTTTAATTTTGGTGCATTTTGTTTTAAGATGACATTCACATTCACAAAATAGTTTAAAGACACAAAGAAGCACACATAATCTAATATCTAATTTGATCTACGAAATTAATATTTATTTCCTGCATTGTGTAATTACTATTTGATCTATGCTGTAATATACATTTTTTAGATAATAATTAATCTCATTCATAAAAGGGAAAATGATTTTGACTTTATAATATCTAAATCACACAAAAATTATTTCCTATTCAAAAGTCAACTTCTCATTATCTTAACTGTAACTACTAAAATTGAATCCATGATAGTAATATTTATTCTCAAAATTTTGTAATTATTATTAATTTTGGTGTACTTTGCTTTAAGATGACACTAGCATTCACAAAAATAATTTAATGAGACAAAGAAGCGTACATAATCTAATATTTAATTTGATATATGGAATTAATATTTATTTTTTTACATTGTGTGATTATTATTTGATCTATGACACAATCTACATTTTTAGGTAATAATTAATCTCAATCATAATAGAACAAATGATTTTGACATTATAACATTTAAATCACACAAAAATTATTTCATATTCAAACGTCAAATTCATATTTTTTTTATCTTAAATGGAACTATTAAAATTGAATCTACAATATTAATATTTATTCTCAAAATTATGTAATTATATTTAATTTTGATACATTTTTCTTTAAGACGACACAAACATTTATGAAAATACTTAAATGATACAAAGAAGCATGCATAATCTAATATCTAATTTGATATACGAAATTAGTATTTTTTTTACATTGTGTAATTGTTATTTGATTTATGATGTAATCTACATTTTTTATCTAATAATTAATCTCATTCATGAGATAGCAATTGATTTTGACATTAGAATATCAAAATCACTAAAAATTTTTATTTCTTATTCAAACGACAACGGAATTTATTTGATATTAACTAAATTTGCACAACTCAGATATAATTAGATTTAAAAAACTTTATCTATAAATTTAAAATTACATGGAATAAAGATGATCTTCAAAGCGACCAAATATATCCGAATAGATAATGAGATATAACATAATATCCACAGAAATATAGTCTTCTATATTGATCAATGAACCTGCATAAAATGGTTATGAAAAAAAGGAAATTCTCAATTCACTCTTACTCAAAAAATATTAACAGAAGCCAGATGGGAGAAGAGCAATCCGAGAGAGATTGGGAGGATTGAGAAGAAGAAATGAGAGGCATGAGAAGAAGAAATGAGGAGGACGAGGAGTAGATGTGATGAAATGGAGAGGGGAGGGAGATTTTAAAGGGGTAAAAGGGTAGGGGCCAACATGCATTTTTGATATCGGTTAGATGCCTATTTTTTATTTTTCTTAACATGCTACCTATTTAATTAATTATGATTATTTTAATAATTATTAAAAAACTTAACTTGTCCAACCGTTGCTCCTCTCAAGAAGGGGGATGCCCAAAGCTACCATTACATCCACTCCAATGAATTTCCAATGAAGTTAGAAAAGTTGCATTAATCCATACAATATCGATGACTTGGAGGAGGGGATTGAACAAAGGGGACCTAAAACTTCCTCTTCAACCAATGACCTTCCCAACCAATCTATATCAGCCATAATAAGGACCTTTTTTGGTGCACATGGGAAGAGTAAATTGGCAACACTTGCAATGGCCTTGCTAGGAGCGACTTAAAGAAGGAATCTACTTTGGAAGCTACCATAAAAGAAAGTCCACCAGCATGTAGACAATCCACTAAATTCCTAAGTTAATTCATCATTTTTAATGTAGCACAGTAATTCAACGATTAATCAAAACCACACAACAAATCTATCTATTTATTTTAATGTGATGATATTTCTTTTACTTTGGTAAGCCCCAAAGTCGATACAAAGAGGATATCAAATACTTGAAATAAATTCCAGACAATATGATGCACATATCAAACAATATGATGCACATGGTTTTTAAAAAGAGATTCTTAAAAATTTAAATGCAATTTAAACGAGATAATGCAATGTTGATCAAGTATATGGGCTATTTAGCAATTTTTCAATCAAATCAATTCCAAAAATATAAACTGATTAAAATGTTAAATGATACAAAACGAGCCTAATGTGTTTTTTAGGGATTTTTATGATAAATGATTTTTTTATTTAATTTTTTAAGTGTATAAAATATATTTGCTAGTAATTCTTTTCTAATAAATATCAAACATCAATATCTTCAAGAAATAAAATTATTTTTTACATATTAGTGAGAGGAATTCATAGCAATTTTTCTTCTAAAAATACCCTATGATTGATCAGTAAAAATCAAATACTAAGAATACTTGACAAATTATCCAGAGCAAACATGCAAATGAGATGATTTTTTGGTGTATGACAAAATACAATTTATCCTAACAAATGCAATTTTCTTGGAATTTCTCAAGTTAAAATTGATTTACCATGAGTTTTTAATCAGGAAGTAGGAAAACTATGATTTTATTGTGCACAAAATTTTACTGCTATGAAGTCAAAGTTTTACAACTCCATATTATTTTTTCACTACCACTTCTTCATTTCTTACCATTCAAATTTATTTATTACAACTTCTTATTCATTTCACTTCTCTAAATTCATTTTTTACAACATCTTACAAATCATAGTTATTTTCATACAATTGTTTTAATCATTGTTTATGATCCATTGTCATTTATTATAAACGTGGTGGATAATAGTATGCAATAGTTGTATTGAGTATTTAGAGGAGGGAGAGTATGCAACTCATCTGCATAAAATTTTATGTTTAGACACACACATGAGGCTACGTGAACAAAATTGTCCATGGTGATGATTAATTTAGTAATGCTTGTTATTATCTTTTCATGATATATATTTATCACAACAAGTATTTTTTATTGTTAAACTATTATTTATCCTTGTATTCACAATGAATGACATATTCATTGCTAACTATTTATAGTGATGATTGTTCATGGACTTTTCATCAAAATTTGCATTAATCATCTTTAATTTAACAACTAGAAGATTTTTTGTGAAAGTCAATGTGTAAATGTTGTTATATGACTTGTTGGCAGCGAAATAACAACAAAAACAACATCTATTGCCAATCTAACGATAAATATAATTTGACAATAAAAAATATTAGTTGGCATAAATTAAAATCAGAAGATATACCAGTTAATCACTAAATTATCCTTTATTATTTCTCCATTTTGTCTTAGTAGATCCATGCATAAATACAAAGTATACAAAGGTTATAGTGTTACGATAATTTCTTACAAGAGTGTGCGTGCAAACTTTCCTCAATAAAACATGAATTGCGATCTTAATCTCTCCTGTTTAATTTCATAAAATTGAATTAAAAGCATGATAGTTGTCTCGATTGAAGAACATGCATATATATATATATATTCATGCTATGATAAAATAATCAAAGTGGATAACCTAGAAAATATAGTTTGAGAGGAAAATTCCTCTATAGCTCAATAGCCATATCTAATGTCAGAAAGTTAATTCTATTATGTATCATAGGTAAGTTGGTTTTTGAAGAGGTGACTTTACCTATAGTTTTTTTATGTTTGTGGTACTATTGAGAGCCACATCCTAGATAAAACGAAAGGAGTCTTTTCAAGAGGCACCTCTTGTTGTTTTTGTGAATAAATTCATAGGAAACTACCTCTTGTAGAGGTAATTTTAACTAAATCAAAGTCATCATTTCCATGAGATCGGAGATAATCGTAAATTCCTACTCCATGCTTGGTATCTTGATGATGGGATGATCAATGGGGACACCTTAGAGGTGGCCAAGGCACTTGACATTATTCAATGCAGGGGTCTAGAGATGGAGCTTATTTTGAATATAAAAAAACAAAGCTTTTCTGGCCTTCATGTGATGGTCAGAAGATATGTAAAGGGTTGTTTCCCGGGGATATTGGGAGGTCGGTGCTAGGTGTGAAGTTACTTGGAGGAGCAGCGAACAGGGATAAAGACTTTATTGAAGACTTGGCTATGTTGAGGGCCACCAAAGCTGTTAACTTAATGCATTTACTTCCCAGTTGGATGATCCACAAAGTGAGCTACTTCTATTATGATCTTGTATGGGTACCACCAAGCTTATGTTTGGCTTACGGACATGTCAACCTACATACATGAAACGGGCAACTACATGGGTCGAAAAAGGTTACGCGGAGCTATTGAGGATATTGTGGTTTGTGGCCCATCAAACTCGGTGGTTTAGGTCTGTACTTGGCTATTGAGGCTTCTTCATATACTTTTGTGGCCTACAGAGTTCAATCATGGATGCTCCAAGACCACATGCTACGAGACAATGGGATACATGGTATGGATTCTGACTTTCTTAATGCTTTGAAAGGCCTACGTATTGCACTTCCATCTCTTGATCTTACATATTTTGCTAGTAAGGATACCTTTCCCCCTAAAGCCCAGAATGTTTGGCGAGTTCCTATTTTAACAAAATAATAAAAGAAATGGAAGTTGTGTTTGACATGACTGATGGACAAAAAGTAATTTTCCGATGTTTACAAGATGAACATGCTCAAGATTTCCTTATTGGCATTCCTATAGAGGGGCTTGCAATCCATATGCTACACATTGAATATCGTATTATTCTCAAGTACTGTCTCATGATTCCTCTATTCCCAGCGGATGAGGCTTGCTCGGTGTGCCACAAATCATGCTTAGATGCTTTTGGGGAGCATGTCGTTCATTGTCGCGAACTTCCATGTTTTAAATATAGACACAATTTTGTCAGAGTCCTTTTTAATGCACTCAGACATGCGGGGTTGCTTTAAAAAGAGAAGCACTGGTGAATTTTTTGATTGATCCACAGGAGGGGAGATCGACACTTAGACCAGCATATATTTTAATATTTGGATAGTTTGGAGGAAAACATGTGTGTGTCGATTTGACTGTAGTTTCTCCATTGGTGAGTCCGATAAAGAGTGATTTTATTGCGGGATACGCTGCACAAAAATATGCCTCAGGCCCTCAGCTAAAGTGGCTAGGCATGAGAAGGCCTATATTGACAATCAACATGTATTCATCTCCTTTGATTTTTATACATTTGGGTTCTTGACAAGTGAAACAATGGAGCTCCTCAAGAGGATCCAAAAAATTATGCATAGCAATGTTATGGTTCCTAAATCTATGAATGTTGTATTTCGAAGGATAGGATTTGTCATCCAAAAGGGATTGGCAGCACAACTTTTTCTCGTCTCTCATCAATTTTATGTAATGACTAGTATTTATATGAAAAAAATAGAGATATCCTACATATGATATATAGAAAAATAATTTTTTTACGATAAAAAATAACTAATAAAGTTTGAAGATTAAGGTATACATCAACTTTCCTCCCAGTTATCATATCGGACCGTTTTTTCCGTGGTTGATCGATTTCCAGCCGCATGAGAGATCGAGGGCAGAACGATAATCCCACGTCAGTCAGAATGAGAAAGTCAATATCTATCCGCCTCAAAACCAAACAAACGCTCTTTATTCTGTCATTGATTACGGCGGAAGAAAACATTCAAATAATCTTTATCTCCGTCGTACTGCGGGCCATCCCACACACCCCCTCAAAACAACTACCGATGGGCAGCCGTCTTTGTTTAATGCGAAAGGAAAGCCTCTCAATATTCTTATAATAATAAATATATACTGACGAAGTCATTGACAATTATCTTTACCGAATAAAAAAATTCCATGTTACAGTTTTTGATTCCACTATCTTGGATGGTGGTCAATTTCTAAAAGCCTCTCTCGCACTCCCGTATCTTCCCCAGATAGGAGAAAGCATGACGAGAAGAAAGATGTCTGCTGCTTCTGCTGCTGCTGCTCATATGCCTATGCTTCTCTTCAAGGTGGTGGCGGTGGCGTTTGCTCTTGTTGCTTCCTTCGCTGTGGAATCTGCAGCTGGTTCCTCGCCGAAGACCGACCCGGTAGAAGGTATGGAGATCCTGATCTTTGTTTCTTGATGCAGCCTGTTCAGAATTCTCGTCGGGATTTAGGTCGCTCTTTGTTCAGTAGCAGGAGAATCTCGATTCAAATTTAACTTCGATCTCCTGCGGGGAGGAAGGGTGCAACTGAAGGGGAAAAAAGAAAGGAAATTTGCTGATCATATTGGATCAAAGATTTTTAGGTTTTTGTTCCTTTGGTCTCCTTCAATACTCTTCTACAAGGGACATGCATGTTCATCATCCCATCGTTACTACGGAAAAAGCTATATATGGAGATTTTGTATATATACGCCTGCTGATATTTTATATTACACAGACATTCTCCGAATTGGTTTAATATGCGATCTGACCCCGGTGAAGATAAACTTGTTTAGTTTCGGTTCACATATATGCATACGTATGTGTATATTAAATATATCCAAAGTCAAGAAACTGTAAGAAAAATTCAAAATTAAAAGGAAAAGGGATTTTTACACCATAACAAAGCACAATAGAAGACATGATCGGAGTATAAGGGGAGAGTTTCACTAGTGCAGAGCAACAACAGAGGAAAATAAACAGAGAGCAGATTGTTTTATAGCATACCTGTTTTTTTGCGATTTCGATTCTAAAATCCAATCTTATAGATTGAATATTAGATTAATGCTCTACATATCCTCTAAAATTTGCTCAAATCCGAGCTTATTTGCTGTTTTATTTTAATGGTTTAAGATTCGGATTTTTTAAATTAAATTTAAGTTGCTTAGATCTTGATCGACTGATTGACCATTAAGATACAATAGCAAATAAGCTCGGATTTGAGTGAATTTTTAGGACATGTAGAGCATTTAATCTAAGATTCAATATATAAGGTTAGATTTTGGAATCGAAATCACAAAAAAATAAAAAGAATCACAGCAGACCTGTTGTAACTCGTTACAGCAGACGATCTGCTCTGAAATAAACAATTGTTGTAGGAAAGGTCTGTTGGAAGAAGAGGGAGAGGGGGTATAAAATGTTGGGTTTGAATTCGATCAACGCTTCCTCACACTAGACTCTCATCTTTCTATCTTTGAATGTAATTGGAGTATAATATGAGGCTACCTTAAGAACTTATTTATATATTACAGTTAAGGTCACATGGGAGGTGCATATTTGAGTTACCAATGCACCCCTTGTACATGGTAAATTTGCCGGTTGATGGAGGCATGCACATCACCAATCAATCATCTTCATTGGACGGAACCCCCCAAAAAATACATTTTATGGAGGGATTTTTTAAACATTTTTCTTACTTTTAAGTCCTTACCATCAAACAAAACAATCTGACCAAAATAAATTAGAGAACACGCGCTTATGATGTTAAATAGAGAAAAATTGTAGTGGTTGTGTTGTGATATAATCTTATAAAGATTATATGGATTGGGGATCTGTGGTGTAACTGAACAAGATTATAGGGGTTGTGGAGCTAAAGCCCAAAAGATAAATGAGCACCATCCCTGCACCTTTTCCCCTTGTGCAATTCTCCTTGTAATAGAAAAAATGAGGGTAACTTTCCCTTTTCAACTTTGTGTCCAGCCTTCCTAAAAACTAAACCCTAATCCCATATTAGGCCTTGAGGTTAAACAGTGGTGAGCTGTGGGCGTCTTCTGTTTAATACATGAGGTGAACTGCCTCGTATTCTTTTGCATGTGATGTTTTAGTCTACCTAGCCATTTTCAGTCCAAAGTTTACTGTCCCCTTGAGATGTTAAAATAGGCGATTCATGTATAATCTTGAGAATCTGTAGCTATTCTATGTGATGCATATGAAGAAAGTTTGGACTAAAGGATAGATGGGAACGAATATATTTTCCATAGCTGACACATAGTAGGATCACATTTATCCATTTTCTCCGGTAATGTCACGTTTCATTTGTGGTCTAATATTGTCAAAGATGGCTCTTGTTTGATATTTGAGAATGTAAACAAGATTATCTGCATTAGCGTTACAGGTTCCTTATAAGTGCAAAAGTCGCACCATGGTAATATGAGGTTCATGAAGTACAGACCATGGTTCAAATCCCATGGTCAACCATTTGTTTGAGTGCATCTTTCGAATTCACATCGTTAAAGTAAACATGTTGAGTTGTTCTTCATGAGTATGTTTCGTAATTCTTGCATCTATTAGATTAAATTTGCTTTGATCAGTATCTCTTGTTCAATGCATACCTGTGTTGGTAATAACAACACAATCTACTGGAAAATACGTGCAGTTCAGGCACTCAATGCGATCTTCAGGAAATGGAATATATCAGCCTCAAGTTCCAGAGTAAAGTGGAACCAGAGCGATGACATTTGCCATGGTTTGCCGCTGCAAATTGGTCAAAGTTTTGAAAGTTCTGATCGTAATCCATATATTGTCTGCAATTGTGAATTTGATGGTGCAAATACATGCCATATAACAAAATTGTAAGTTAGCTTGACATACACATGTTTACCCTCATTGTCAATTATATTGGTCACTGTATAAAGCCTTCAACAATTTGCGTAGAGATTGGGATCCTCAGACAAAGATAACTGAAACAACATTTTGGGGATTATTATTTGTGGAATATCATTATTTAATGAATACCCTGCTTCCCTGACCTTGCATTTTAAGGTAATTAAAGGGGGTGAGGAAATTGAAAGGAAATAATCATGTGAAGCTCAGTTTTCATCTTCATATTCACATTTCTTTCCTTCTTCCTTTTGAAACACTAGACTATGGTAGCAGAACTTTCCATTTCTATATGATACAAAGATTAAAACGATCTCTCTCGTTTTAATGGAGGAATTTAATGATTGTTAATGACATTATATCGATAAGGTCCTTTTCTTAAAGATACTAACCAAATATGAGTTCTGAATGTTACTATTTAATAACAAAATTATTAAGGATCACCAGACTGCACAAAGAGTATACGTGGAAAAGCACTTTCATAGTAGAAGGAGAAAACCCTTGACAAAAAGGGAGTCTACTATGCAGAAGAAATAAGTATGATGCACTCATCACCCCTGGAGAAGGCATTATCCCAGAAAACATGTAGCTTAATCCTGTGCCTTACTCTAATAAAGTACAACACACTTCGAACCCTAGAGAAAGCATTCTCTTGGAGCAACGTGCGACTTAATGCCATGCTTTACCCTAACACGTACACACAAATCCACCATGTAGAATGTAAAAATACAACACTCTCAAAACCCCTAAGGGTGCGTTTGGTTGGCGGGTTAAGATGGGTAAAACTGGTAGAGGGTAACCTGTTTTTGGATTTTGGTGTTTGGATAGAGGGTTAAACTGGGGGTGGGTTAGAAGTGGGTTTGAGTTGATATGATTGTATTGAAGTTTGAAAAAGTGAGTAGTTATTGTGATGTGATTGTATTGAAGTTTGAAAAAGTAAGTAGAAGTGGGGTAGTTTATAATTTTTATATGATATGATGGTATAATATATTATTTTTTGATATGATTGATGATGTAAAATTAATTAATTTATTTTTTTTAAAAAGGAATAAAGTGAGTCCAATGGGGAGAGAGAGGGATGTGGGTTAAGAGGGGTAAACTCCCCAAAGGGGAGTTTAACCCGGTAGCCGAACGCTACCTAAGGCACAAATCCACCATGTAAAAGGTAAAAATACAACACTCTCGGAAACCCTAAGGCATGTTTGGTAACTGGGTTGGATTGGGTTGAGGTAACCTCCTGTGAATAGTAGTTGTTTGGATGGTTAATGGGGTTGGAATGATAAATGTGATGTGATGTCACATTGATTGTATTATATTAACTTTTTTAATGATCACTATATGTTTTTTATGTTAACTTTTTTATTTAAACATGGTTAAAAATATTATACCAAAGAAATTGTGGGGTCCATACAAGTAATCCCAACTCAAGAATGCAAGGATGGAGCTGGGTGTATGCCAGGATACCCTGAGGTACCCTGGCAACCAAACAGAGAAGACAATCTCATTCTCCTAGAAAAATGTTGTGAGTAACGGAAGCAAACACGAACAACCACAAAAAAGCAAACCATGTGCATACAGATTTATGAGGTTCCTCCTTAACCGGGTTATGTCCCCATAACACCCCCATAGACTTGTTGATCGGGCAACAAGATCTCGTGCTGATAGGATATGGTGCAATGGGTGTGCAGAAGATAGTTCTTCAACTGGGTTCAACCAGACAGGTGGTTAGGATTCAAGGTATATCAACAAAAAACATAAGACTTAATCACACTCACAAACATGCATGCATGCACACGCATGCAGATATTTAAATATATGTATATTGTTATGTATATGTATATATGTATGATTGTTATGTATATAGTGAAATGAATTGAGTGAATTGTTTATTCTAAGTCCCTAAAAGTCCGTTATATAGGGAGGAAACCCTAAGGCTACAAAGGGAGGCCATAGGACACACATAGAAAGAGAGATACATATAGAAAGAAGACAAATAAAGAAATAAAATATTAGAATATTCCTTCTACATGCCCCCTCAAGCTGGAGCATAGATGTCTGCCATGCTCAACTTGGATATACATTTCTTAAAGGGGCCTCTTGACGAAGATTTTGTGAAAATGTATGCTATCTGATTAGTAGAGCTGACATGAGATGTGGATATGAACCCCTCCTGAATCATGTCTCTTGTGTAATAACAATCCACTTCTACATGTTTTGTTCGCTCATGAAAGACTTGATTATTTGCAATGAAGAGGTTGCATGGTTGCCACACTATAACTTCATGGAAATAGGTATGTTTTTTTTATCCAATAAAGGGAGAAACACGCTATGGTGTCCTCCCAAATATATTAAAAAGGAAGTTTCCGAAAAATTTACAGAAGCCATGACTCGATGCGAAATTATATTGTCCACATAAAAGCGTTGAGTGTAAAACATCATACTATCTCTAGCAAGCCACAACGCCTAAATAACCACTAATGGTAAAAGGAACTCATTTCTGGGTCTATGTTTTTCTAAATGTAAAGATTCCCAGACGTATCAGAGTTATGCAGATTAAGCCACTCTAAACCAAGCTCGTGCCAAATAGGGGAAGAAATCTCACAATGGAAAAAGTGACGGTCCATCATCTCGATCTCAAAATCACAGAGGGGGCACAAGTTTGATATACCTATAAAGAGTCTTGCACAATGGTCTCTTGTCATGATGCGCTTTCGTCTTAACATCCACAAAAAGATGTTAATTCTACTTGGAAGGTTTAGGACCTAAATCAAATTTGTATCTTGGATCAGAGTTTCTGCTGCTAGAGGAGATGATCTGTTCATTGCTCGGTAAGTTCATTTCATCAAGAACATGTTCTCTTTCCATACCCAATGGTCTCTACCTTCGGCTAATCCATTTACGTCACTCAAGGAGTCCAGAAGACATAGGAAGTCCTCTAAGCATTAATCTAGAAAATCTGTCCGAAATGAGGGCATCCAACTCCAGTTGATCTAACAATCTTTGACCTTTGCCTCATGTTCCGCTGCCAGAGCAAAGAGATGTGGGAAACGTAACGCCTATGGCCATTACCGGTCAAATTATCTAACCAATAATAGGAGAAACTGTTGCTAAGAATCGAGCGGAAAAGATTATAAATCCTCAACATTAGTGATCTGATTCCTTTCCAAAAGGTCGATGGAAAGAATGATGGACGGTCGGAAATGCTGTGCTGCACCTATATGCAATATATACGACGAATAAGTCTATAACACAGATCTTTTTCTTTACCCCAAATCCTGCTAACCCATTTTATAAGAAGAGTTTCATTCATAATTTCTAGATGGGAGATGTTGAGGCCACCTGTAGAATTGGGAACGAAACTGTTCTCCAATCTGTTAGATGAACAATTGACCCATCTTTTCCTGACCCGCTCCATAGAAATCTTCGCATGATCATCTCCAGGCGATGATAAATCCCGGCGAGAGGAGGCGTGCAAACATGAAGAACACATGAATTGTCATGAGAACGACCTTTATCAGCACCAGTCGTCCTCTCCATGATAGGTTGCCCTCCAGCCTACCAACTTTATTTCCAATTTCTCTACTATAGACAACCAATAAGACATTCTAAGCCTACCACTTGTCAAAAATAGACTCAGGTAACATATTCACGAAGACCCTCTTTATGTGCCCAAATCTACACTACATGCACGGGCCTCCATTTCTGTCATACTAAACGTGATAGCTATTGTGATTGAGAACAAGCCCCTAAAGCTCTCCAAAAATCTCGAGCGTTGTAGCTATCCCTCTAGCTTCCTCTCTACTGCCTTCAATGAAAAAGATTGTGTCTTCTGTGTACTGTAGAAGAGGGATACTGATATCATCAAGTGAAAAAACTGTAGTGACACCATGATGCAGTACCCGGTTGACCATAAGGCCAGAACATCATCGGCTATAACAAAAATCATAGGGACCGGGGGACAACCTTGTCTCACTCCCAATTGCGGTTGAAAGAACCCTCCCTCAGGATGACTGTTTACCAGTATCGAGTAAGATGCCGTGGTCATGCAATGCTTTATTCAGGATATCCTGGTAGTTGGGACCTCTGTTTCACTAATGCTGCCCAAAGAAACCACCTCAACTATATCACATGCTTTGGAAAAATCCACTTTCCATAGATTTCCTTTCACACAACGTATTTTCCAAGCAGCTATGATCTTTATGGCCATAGTCAGGCTATCACTTATTTGTCTACCATGTATAAACTCTGACTGTAGAGGCGAGATAATTTAATCCATAACCTTGTTCATTACCTCAAAGATTTTTCCGTGTAACGTAGATAAAATGTTACTCCGCATTTTTCGTTTATCCTTGTTAAGAAGGATTTTCCATTTCCGGTTTTTGTCAATATCTATTATTTACTTCTATGCTCATCTTTGTTATGCTAAGAGCCTGTTTATAATTTGAGGTGATTCTATGGAATTGTTAGATGATCAATAACGTATATATGATGATCTACAGGTCTGAGTATGATTAGCTTGATTAACTGACCAATTTGTAAGGCAATTGGATGCAAACTAATTAGATTATAACATCACATGATACACTGAATTATTGCATTTACCACTTGTATCACTTCAGATTTCAGTAATCCAAAAGGAGCCTTGTTGTCCCCATAGAATCTGGAAGTATTGTACTATCATAGCAACATATATTAGAGAAATCAAAATCTGGTGGACTGATATCTCATGGGTTCATAATCACCCTATCAAAATAGACATGAAACCTTGACGTGCTAACGACTCTGACAAAGATCAGCTTGTTAACATTTTTACAAAGCTCTTCCTCTGTTACATGTTAGAGTCAATTATACCTAAGTCAAGCACTCCCAAGATTCAATAAAAAAGGGAAAGGGTAGGTGTTAGGTCAGCAGAAAATCATATTACAATAACCAGAAAAAACCAAGTCTTCCCCCAATTAAGTAGGATAGGTTGTTCTTCAGAAAACAATAATATAGTTGAAACTATATAAAAAGGGAAAAAACTGTCATTTTAATATTATAAAGTAAAATTTGAAACAAGTCATTACAGTGACGGATTTGTTGCAAAAAAACATTGGGCTGCCATGGACTTGAACAAAATGCACAAAAGCAGAGAGATTACCATGGATCATTAAATCCAGTAAACGGGGGAATCACGATGGTGAAGCAATGACATTAACTAGAAAACATGACATGTGACACAGTATGCAATCAATTGTTACCAGACATGAAATTCAGAAAAACTGCATAATACTGGAATGTATCTACCTGTGACTCCCCATGATAAGCAAATGATAGATAAAACTTATAGCATGTCCTTCTCGTCTATCCCAAACAAAAGCATGTCCTTTGAAACTGAGAGTTCAGTCTGCAAGACTACTAACATACTGAGCGAACCTCGTTTTTCTATCTTCACAAACATATATGTACTACCTTCCTGAAAATGTGTTCACGTTGATTGCATACAACTATCGAAAGTGGTTGGGGATACACTGACAGTAAACATGTGAGATTATGAACTCTGTGTTAAGAGAGCTCTTTCCAAAGCACTACATCTGACCTTCTTAGTTCCTAACTAAATATTGATTTCCAGTTTAGAATCCAAAACATGTATACATATTTAAAATAGTAACCTCGATGATTTTGGGTTCCATTCAAGTGTCTTGTCCATACAAGGAAATTCCAACCAAACAATGCCCTCATGGATGATTAACCTATTTCATATATTGAACAGGAAGTTTCAAACACAAAAGAACACTTGATTGAATTTATCATCACAATACCCACAGGGGAAATATGTGAACCATTTTATCTTAACACTAAAAACCAACTTGGATGAGGGTGATTGTAGAGTATGACGTACTTCTCATCCTTGGTGGTCTGTTTTACTATGGAATTAAGGGTGCTACTAGCTATTAAAATCGATTCCATGGTGCGCTGCTTTATAATGGGAAAATGGAAGCAATTCAGTAAATAAAGCAGTTTTTGCACTACAATAAACCAAGACATTCATCACCGAACAAGTTGACCACGAGAAGGTCCCCCTTACGGATCTGATTCCGCATGTGCGATTAATGTAGATACATATTTGATCCAAATATGATTTACGACAATGTCAGAAAACCAACCCATAGGAGATGAAATGCGGAAAGCGACAACAATGAGGGGAAATTTGTACCTCACAAATGCGAAAAACGAGCTTCTCGCAGCAAGCTCTCTGCGTGGACGCCTTCGGCTTCGCGATCAGCCGCTTTGATGGTGGTCTGACGACGCTCTGACGAGCTCTAGGACAGTGCTCTGGTGATCTAAATTTGGACTCATGCCTAAGCCCTTTTATACTTGGGTTCGGTTAACTGGATCTGGATTCGGATCCAGTTCGAGTTTGGGTTTGTTTATCGATCCACGGTCGTAAAACGACCCTATCTCCCTCGTCCGATGTTGGATTTCGACATTCTTGGTGCCTTTGGAATGGTCTCGACGAGTACTATACAATAAACTCTTTTTTACTAAATTGCATCGGATCAGGTCTGAAATCTAAAAAGAAGTGAATGAAACTATATGAGAGTCTGATCGAAAAAAGTATTTCGAACCATATCGACATCCGATTTGTATGGGTAACTGATACCTATAATGTATTTTATATTTTAACGTATACATAAGTCTCCAAGGTCTCATAGTGGTTGTCGTGGTGGTTTCAACCACTTGGAGGGATGTGGTGTGAGGTGATTATCGATCAAGGGATAGATGGCGTGGAGATTGCAGGTGTAGGTTTGACAAGGAGTTGAAAGCGAAGGAAGAGGAGCTGTGGAGTGGTTGGATGAAATAGAAAAAGACTGGTGACTCACAAGGTTTGATGGCTGGAGAAGGGGGAAGTTGGGGGAAGATGATGGAGGAGATCCGTCTGATGGAGTTCACCAAACGGATGACGGTTGATAGGGAGCGGGCGATGGAGATGAAATCTGATCAGGCCATCAGATGGTTGTAGAGGAGTCATGCTGGATGGGCTTTCGATCATCTGATCAAGATGATCAGACGGTTCAGATGGAGGGTGTCTAAGAGAAAAGGGCCAGGTGAGGTGTCTGCACAGGATTGGTCTACGTGGCCCAATCAGGAAAATCTAAGAGCCAAAAAATGATGTAAAATGAATAACAAATAGTTAGAAGGCTTAAAATGAAAAATGTTCAACATGAAAGTTGTACATCTTTTCAAGATCTACAACTTTTACGTAAAACTCAAAAAGAAAATATGGCATATATACAACCTAGTATTTTTAAGTATTTTTAAGTAATTAAAAATATTCATTTCCTTTTCTTTTGCTATTTTTTTGTATTTTTATTAATGAATAATGCTAAAATAAATATATATACAATATTAATCTAATTTTTATGGACTTTTTAGTGTTAAGAAAATACAGAAAATAAAGGTATAATAATAGGTTTATTTATGTACAATTAATTAGGGTTAGTTATAAACAAGGGTGAATTTGTTAATGTGAGTTATATGTCAATGAATCTTATTGAATTGTTTAAGTTTAGAGAGAGAATAATTAACAAATATGATGATAAATCATGGATTTATCCGGACCTTAATGATAACACATGTAGAGGATGGGGGCCTCACGGTGTTGAAACTTGGAGAGATGAACATCGATCCTCTTCCTAAAAAAAATATTAAGAATATGGGGCTAGCCTGGGGGGAGTACTTAGTCAACTGTATGGTAAAGAGAATCTATGGAGGGCACCCTTCCTCTGTAATCTGTCTTCTGTTAAGTCTGGTTTGGGGTTTTAGGGTGCGGTCCGATAATCTAAATCACCCTAGTTACCCAGAGAGGCCTCTAACGGATGGAAGAGGGTTATAGGTATAGATTCATATCACAACCTCTTCCATTCATTGGAGGCCTCTCTGGGTAACTAAGGTGATTTAGATGATCAGATCACACCCTAAAACCCCAAATCAGACCTAACATGAGACAGAAAAGGGGCGGAGGTCCCCCTCCCGGCGGTAGGGCAACTACTGGAGGTTGTTTCTACCGCTGGCTGGATGGCAGCGGCTGCTGCTGCCGTGGATCGACTGGTAGCGGCTACTGTCGCGACCGCTGATCGGCTGGCGGTGGTCGTGTGCTCGTGCAAAGGGTTTTGGTGGGGGTAGGTATCTAAGGCACATGATCCCGTCTAGGACTGCCGCTCTCATACCATGTAGAAAGTTGTGAAATGAAAAGTTATAATTCATCGTAGCCCTAGAGCCCTCTCATATAAGAGAAAAGCTCTAAGGGAAACTTACATAAAGTAGACATAAGAAATAAGAAACTGCAAAATAACAATAATGAGATATAAATGTCTCAACAGATAATAAATTCATAGAAAAGTTAGGTGCATGCAACACATTCTGCAAACGCATCGAAGGCGTCAAACTAATCTCCACATGCCCTATGATCGAGGAATGAGTTCCATCTGCAAGGACAATAGTTCTCCCTAGAGGAACTTGTCTATAAGATGCAAGCTTATTTACGTCTACGCACAAGTGATATTTTGTCCCCTGAGTCCATAATCCATTCTGTAATATCAGATCCATGACAAGTAGTAAGAGCATAAATGCTACCTCAGGCACTGACAGTAGCAGAGGTACTAGCATCAACATAAGCAACAATATCTGAGTGGTTCCCTGGAGCAGGCGAAGAAGCACTGGGACTAGCAGGAGGCATAATTTCCATTAGTCAGGCTATTAGGTCATCAAACCTTTGATCCGAAGAAGGAGCTATAGGAGAGTCAACCTGCTCCGCTACACGGGCCAATGTCAGAAAACTATACTTGAAGTAGCATGTATCCTCTGTGACTAGGGCGATGATAGTAAGTGCAGGGCTGACGAATACAACCTCCTCTACCACGAGGTCTTACGACCATGATACTGAAAAGAGCCCCCTCTACCATGGGAGGCTACCAACGCAGAAGATGTCTGAGTAGAAGCAGGTAATGAGACAGTGATACTGCTAAGACTACAAAAAGCTTCCTCCATAAGAGGAATAGTAGCATCCGCCAAATATCTGTAAACGAGCAGCCTCATACTGTGGATCGACCACTGCTAAGGATACATCAATCATCGTGGCATTCCTATATGCCTTCTGTTGCTCAGGAGTAGATGTAAGAGGTATAAAATTGTTGAGCTTTTCAAATATTCTTCGCAGGGACATGTATAGAGAATGAAGGGGTCGTTTGTTCTGCTTTACAGTAAATATGTTATCTTGTAGCTGCAGAATCTTTGTCTCATTCTTCGCTAGGGAATAAGTAGCTGCGAGGATATCCCGTATCATCTTGATGGTGGGCTGATGCAACAAATCATTGGCGATCTCTGTCATCAATGTACTGCATAACCAAACTTGTGCATAAGCATCATCTGCCTTCCACGAGGCATTAACCCCAGTTTTCTCAACCAGCTATTCTTCGATAAGAATATGTTTCTTACCCATAGACTTCATGAGACTTATGAACTGTATGACCCATAGTTCGTAATTCATCCCGTCCATCTTGACAATTGATGCTCGACCTCTGAAAGCACCTTTCGTGGGGATATCGACTTTGTTCTTTGACATACTACCGGATGAAGAAAACCAGGGTTTTGTAGGCCAATAGAAATACGTCTACACAGGCATAGGGATTTGATTGCATGTGTAGACTTAGAATGCAACAAAATCCATCAACACGAAGCGGACCAGGATGCGGGCGGAGACGGAAGTTGCAAAAGCCGTAAAGGGATCCGCTCGCAGTGGTAGTAGCACGAGGGAGGGAGATTCCCTCGGTGTTGGCGTGCGCTGGAGAGAGGTCCAAGTGGCGGGTGGCGTAGCGGCACGATTGGAGAGGGAGAGAAGACCGACGACATGCGAGAGGAGAGAGATAGAGGCTGGTGGGTGGGGTTAGGGTGTCTCGGGTACAAGAGCTCTGATCTAGGACCACCGCTCTGATAACAATGTTGGGAAAAATAATGAAGTTGTTTATTCCATGAACCCTAGGGCTCTCTGTTGAGATATTATATATCTTGTATACTGTTTATGTAATTTTTTTTCTTCTAGTCTTCTTCTTGTAATTTGCCCAACCGGTTTCTCTCCTACATAAGAGCACCCTAGGGCCTCTCTATAATGTAATTGACTCTACATGGTAATAAAGCGACGGTCATAGACTGGACCCCTGACCTAATCCCCACCTCACCGCTAGCCCAACTCACGCCGCCTTACGCTGGGCCTCTTTGAGTGGTGCCACCAGCCTCTAGGTTGGCTTCAGGCCCTCATTGTGGCCCCTTTTGTACTGCCAAGGGGCTGAGGCCCCCCTTTCGCCACCACTAGGGAAAAGCCAGCCACAACCAACAATTGTTGGGACCTTTAGGCCGCTGCTAGACCCCTCGAGGCACGTCTCCAGCACTGCAGGCCCCTCCAGGCCCATCTTCAGCACCGCAGACCACTGCTAGACTACTCCTCTAGTTGTTAGGCCCCTTTTCCAGGCCTCCATAGCCGTCTCAAGCCTGTTGCGGCCCATCTCGCACCACCAGGTTGTCTTGCTCTCCTATACGTTGCCCAACATTCTGATTTGACCTGAAGATGGTTTGATTTTGATCGGAAAACATGATTTCAAACCTGTAAATCACGTTTTTCGATCGTAGAGCGCACTAAGAATTGACAAGGACGGTTGTATGAGTCTATATATACAACCATCATCTGTTTGATCGTGTAGACTCGCTCAGATCAGTCTACTTTCCAGTCGAGTTTCATTTTCTGTCGATTTTCCATCATGTTAGAGAATAAGGGTGACATATTTTCTTCGTCTGGTGCCTTCAAGGGTCCGTCTTCCATTGTAAAGATGGATGTGACCAACTATAAGTTGTGGTCCATGCAATTTCTCACCCTCATGTAGTGCAATAACAAGGAGCACATCCTGACAGATCTAGAGTCAACGGATAAGACTGGGGCCAATGCTTCTTGGAAGCAAGATGACGCGTATGCACATATTCAACTCTCCGAGACCCTCACAACGGAGATGGCCAATGATATTGTGAATTAGGCCACTGTTAAGGCGATGTGGGACATTCTGGCATCCACCTAGCCTAAGCGAAGAATGATGCCAAGATTCTTCAGCTTCAGTTCGATATCTACATGGCCAAGCAGAATGGTCGTCCTCTGCACTTCTACTCTTCGCTCAGTGGCATGTTCGAGAAGCTCCATAGATTCATGCCTATTACGACATCTACGAAGCAATAGATGACATAAAAGAACTCCACTATTGTTGGAGTTTTCTTAGCTGCACTAGATCCAGAGTGCGATGTTGCATGTACACAGCATCTCACCATATCTACAGTACCTCCCATGGAGGAGGTCTATAGCCGTCTTAGCATGCTTCTCATGCCTCCTTCTCCCATACCTCAGCCCTCCTCAACGATGGGTGCATCTCACGGTAAAGGAGGGTCCACCCAGTTCAGAGGATTTACCCCCTATAGCAGAGGCAGTTGACGTCAGCGTGGTCCTTGAACCTCCTGTCGTCAATCAGGATACTCAAAGGATACATGCTACCAGAAGCATGGATACCCTGCATCTACTTGTGTGACATAACATATTGAGCCTTCAGAGAATCCAACTTCCCAGGCCGATCCACACCTGGATGATATTGTCTCTCGTATACGACATATCATGGCTCATGTTGCTAGCACCGCCACCACAGATACCGCAACCGCAGCCAGAGCCTCTTCGAGCTCCTAAGGTATCTCTTACGCTTTTGCGGATAGTAGCAGTGCAAATATAATGATCATGAACTCTGGTGCATCCCACCATCTGTATGGAGACAGAGCCCAACTGAGGTCCTACAAGACTATACCTCCTGTTAGATGGATTGTTATCGCTAATCGGGTCTACTTATCTATTACAGGACATGGAGAGGTGTATCTGACACCATCAATGTGCCTTCAAAATGTTTTATATGCTCGTGGTTTTCATATGAACTTACTTTCTATTAGTCAGATTACTAAGGATCTGCATTGTCATGCCATTTTTGACCCTTCGTGTCTTGTGTTTCAAGACTTACTCACGGGCATGGTGTTTGGATGCGTTTGTGAGCAACGGGGTCTCTATAGCCTGGTCCAACCTCCTCATGCTAGTATCTCCACTATTCCTACTGGACCAGTCTCACCATATATGTAGCACCTTTATTTTGGCTATCTTCCTCTACAGAAGCTGTATCATGTCCTCCCATAGATTTCCATGAGATTGAAGGTTTGCAGGTTACACGAGGCTATCTCTGGCCTTAAGCAGAGTCCAAGAGCATGGTTTCAGAAGCTCTCGGACTTGATATAGCAATACGGGTTTGTGAGATCGATTGTCGATCACTTCTTATTTGTACACATGACTTAGAGAGGTACATTCGTCATTCTTGTCTATGTTGATGATATTATTATTACAGGGGATGATGAGCAAGGCATTCAGGTTGCCAAGGGCTTCCTAGGTCAGTAGTTTGTGACCAAGGACCTTGGTAGTTTACGTTACTTCCTTGGACTAGAGTGTGCCAGGAACCCGCGAGGTCTTGTAATGATCCAGAGGAAGTACATTACATATCTACTTTCTGAGACATGCATGATAGATTGAAGACTTGTCACTACTCTTATGGACTCGAGCATGAAGCTCTATGACAATGACACTGAGAAGGTCGACAAGAAGAGGTACATGGAGCTTGTTGGCAAGCTCATGTATGTGACCAATACCAGGCCAGACATATCCTTTGCCTTGAGCAAAGTGAGTCAATTTATGGAGTAGCCTAAACATGTACATATGGATGCAATCCATATGATTCTGAGGTATCTGAAGGCATTACCTGGCACGAGTCAGTAGATGTACATCACTTTCAGTTACAACATGTGCAGATGCAGAATATGTTGCGTGTTCCAAGGATAGAAAGTATACTTCTGGCTTCTCAGTGTTCATAGGGAATTCCTTGGTGTCATAAAAGAGGAAGAAGCAGACTGTGGTTGCCAAATCTAGTGCCGAGTCAGAATACAGGGTCATGGCGCAAATTAGCACATAATGATGTGGCTACATCTATTTTTACTGACCTGGCTATCGATGTGCTTCTTCCCATGCACCTCCAATGTGGCAAGCATGCATCTCTTTTCATTACAAACAATCCTATCTTCCATGAGAGGACCAAGCACATAGAGGTGGACCGTCACTACACTCGTGACATGACACAGAAGGGTCTCATTGCCACTACTCACGTCAGTTCTTGAGACCAGACAACAGATATACTTACTAAGGCCTTAGCCAGAGGAACTTACCAGAGATGCTGCTCCAAGTGAGCCTGATTGATATCTATGCTCTGGCTTGAAGGGGAGTGTCGAGATATTATTTATCTTTTATATTATTTATGTAATTTCTTCTCTTCTTGTCTTCTTGTAATTTGCCCATCCGATATCTCTCCTATATAAGAGAACCCTAGGGCTTCTCTGTAATGCAATTGACTCTTTTATCTCCACACTCTCTTATATAGAGGAGAGACCTATTGGGTAAATTACATAAGATAGACAAAATTACAGAAACATAAATATATATCTCCACAGTGATTATTAATTTATAGTGTGGTATACACAATTTTTAGGTGTTTGCCCCTTTTTCTTTAAAAAAAATCCCGTCTTTCTCATGTTTATCTCAACCTTTGTAGCACGAGCCTTTGCTGACTACTTGTTCTTATTGTTCTTTCACAGGAAAGCATTTGAATTGGGCATTGTGGGACCAATTCCGGATGAACTTCAAAATTTGACATACCTTGAGAACTTGTACGTGCTCCCATTGGCTCTATTTTTCCTGAACAGATCTCATTCTGTAAATCTAATAGTGTTGGGAACATCTCAAGTTGTATATTTTGCCATAACTTTGCATAATGAAGTTAAAGATGCCACTCACAAAAAAGTTTAACTTCTATTCAGGTTATCCAGCATAAAAGACCATCGAGCAGATTTACAGGGTTCAAATGTGCATGAAAGAAGAGCATATCACATTTTTGATTCTCGCTCATGTATAATCTTTTTTCTGTTAACCGGAGAAATGACTAATCTTTGGCAATGTTTTACTTAGAGTTTGAACATTTATAAGGTGCCAAACTTTTAAAATATTTGAATTCTCTCACTAAGCTTACAGACTATTTCTGTATAAACTGATATTATCTTGGGCTGAAAGTGTTTGAGGGTAGCATCGATTAGTTCAATTGATAATGAATTCTGAGTATCCAAACAATACATGATTACTTTGATTTAGGTAAGTGCCCCATGCGGCCTTAAGATGTGATCTAATCAGGGTTTGTGCAATGTGAAGATGGAAAATTGTTGCTGCTGTGCATGTGTCTAAATAACTTATACTCTTTACACAACCCCACTTTGCTTTTTGCTTGATACATAACATGCATGAGTGGTGGTCAAATTTTCTTGTTTTAATTCTAGCCATGGATCTTCGCCTGCATGATCCTCGCACTTCTGTCTTTTTCCCACGATGATTAAGGGATAGACAATACCATTGTTTTTTGAAATAGAAAAAAGGTTCTGCAAATAAAATTAAACATTTTTTGTGCTACTCTGTTTTTAAGAGCGCTTCCCGACTCCTAGTATAGTTACTTTATCTTTTTTGAAAGAGTGTATAGATAATTTATTATAACCGCTGAAAGACAACCGAACACAAAACACACATGGAGAGCATGGATTTACGTGGAAAATCCTTCTCAATTGAAGGGATAAACTATGGAAGGGAATGTACTAGCATGTATAGGTATTTCGGTTTTCTTTTATTTCACTTAGCGAACAAGAATGTGGTATACAATATTTATAGGAAAGAGATAATTGGGTCTACACCAAGATCCATATACTCTAGTGCACCCCTTCAACAATCCCTATTAAATTGGACATGGATGTCAATCATGCTCAACTTGCCCATGTTTTCCTCATGTTGCATTATGTCCTTTTGTGAATACACTGGCCAACTGGTTTCTGGATTTGGTGAATAATAGATGGAACTGGGCAGTGCCAATCTTCTCCTATATAAAATGATGATCTACCTCAATATGATTGGTACGATCTTGCTAAACAGGATTGTTTGCAAGGTTAATTGCCGCTTTGTTATTGTAGCAGATCTTCATTGGGATACCGGTTTGGATGCTCATATTATTAAGTGTGATTTGTTCCCATAGCATTTCCAAAACATCAAGTGCTATTGTGCGGTACTTAGTCTCATTTCTTAATCTAGCACAAACCATTTGCTTCATGTTTCACCCTTTAGAGATATTTTATGTTATAGTTCTATTTCTGCATTTTCTGTTTCTTTCTTTTATATTTTGTAATTTACCCTTTGGATCTCTCCCTATATAAGAGAGCCCTAGGGTTCCTTTGAAACATAGATTAATTGTTTCTCTCAGCATGGTATCAACTACCCACTCGCTGCCACACACTCTCTCTCTCACTCGTCGCTATGCCGTCACCTCCCCTCGGCCATCTTATGCCGCAGCTAGCAACGCCCTAATGTGCCCTTGCGGCTGCCACTGCCCACCAACTGCTCCACGTAGCTACCACCACCCTCCCAGCAATGCTCTAGGCCGCTTGACGCGGTTGTTGTTGCTCACCAGCAGCTCTCTAGGTCGATCCAATGGCTGTTGCCGCCAACAGTTGGTGCCGTTACAAGCGGCCTCCAACGGTTGCTACTGCCGCTTAGGTCGCACCCTCAGCCCATTCGCCCTCTCCTAGGGCTCTGAAAATGTGATCATGTGATCACGGCAATCTGATTTTGGTGTCTTGTGAGTAGTTTTCAGATTTGTTAATCACCCCTTCGTGTGAGGCATCTTGTAAAGATAATGGGAATGTTTGCATCTTGAGTTTACACATGCAACCACTTCTCTACATATCTATGTAGAGAAAAAATCTTTGGTCTACAAACCTCAATCTTTGATCTGGTAATATGTCAAAAAGCAAAGTCGATATCCCCGCCATAGGCGCTTTTCGAGGTCCCGTGTCAATAATGAAGATGAAGGGGACAAGTTATGAACTGTGGACCATGTAGTCCATGCCCCTAAACAATTTACAGGCAAGAAACATATTCTTACCGACGAGGAGCCGGCTGATAAGACCGGGGTGAATGCCTCATGGGAGGTTGATGATACTTATGCACGTGTGTGGTTGTCTGGCACATTGATAATAGAAATTGTCAATGATGTTCTGCATCATCACATCGCCAAGGTGACGTGGGACATTGTCGTCGCTACATATTCTCGGGCGAGAAATGAGATGGAGATTCTGCAGTTATAGCATGACATATTCACAGTCAAACCGAATGGTCGTCTTCTGCACTCTTTGTACACATCTCTCCGTGGCATGTTCAAGAATATTCACAATTTCATGCCTCTCGTAGCCACCCTTGAGCAGCAAAAGACGTATAGGAACACCACCATAGTTGGCATGTTTTTGGCAGCACTTGACCTGTAGTATGATGTTACTCATTCAAGATACTTGCAGATGCCACCATCCCTCCCATGAAGGAGGCATATCACAAGCTTAGCAGGATCATCGTTCCATCGGATGTCTCTACCCAGACCTCCTCTGCGATGGCAGCATCTCGTGGTAGGGGAGGTACTTCACAGGTCTATGATTGTGGTACTCGGGGTAGGGGAGGTCGTATTCACCAGTCATGTACCTATTGCCACTGTCCTGGTTACTTAGAGGATACATGCTACTCCAAGCATGGTTTTCCAGCTTCTGCTCATGTGCCTGAATAGGCTAAGCCTCTTGCTACTTCTACATCTGATCAGAGATTTGAGGACTTTATTGCTCGCCAAAGGGAGATTATGTCTCCTGTTGGTTTTCATGCATCATCGACTGCTCAAAGAAGTCATTCTGATGTTGTTGCCTCTGTGTTTTCCAGTACCTCATGCAGTATCTATGCTCTTGTCAATTGTCATAAAACTGGCATGACAAAGTAGATTATCTACTCTGGTGTGTTCGATCATATGTGTGGAGATAGAACTTAGTTTGCAATGTACAGACAAATACCTCTTGGGTGATCAGTTATCATAGATGATGGGACTCGTTCTCCAGTTGCAGGACAAGGGGAAATTGGTATGTCACCATCTATTCGTTTACATAATGTGATTCATTCCCCTATTTTTCAATGAAATTATTGTTTATTAATCAGATTACTAACGACCCGCATTGTCATGTTATTTTTTACCTATCTTCACTTGTGTTTCAGGACATTCTTACTGGCATGGTAATTGGATGTGGCTGTGAGCAGGAAGACCTCTATCGACTAATCCGAACTCCGTATGTTGGTGCCTTGTTTAGTCTCACAGGACCAGTCTCCTTATTTGTGGCATCAACTCTTTAGTCACCTTTCCCTTAGAAGATATGTCACGTGCTCCCTCAGATTTCTTCTCGCCCCTCTTTCCAGTACGAGGCTTGTTATTTAGGACATCATCACTGGTCTACTTTTCCAAGTCATCAGGGTCAGAGCAGTAACTCCCTTTTGAGTTGATTTATGTAGACATTTGGGGTCCGAGTTGTGTTCCTGATCACCGTGACCACATGTTTTATCCTGTTGCTGTAGATGATTTTTCTAGATTATCTTGAGTTTTCTTGTTAAAGAATAAGTCTGAGACTGGGACTATGATAAAATCTTTCATAAATGAAGTGAAGAATATTTTTTCCTCTACAATTAAATTTGTGCGAACTGACAATGCCTTGCAATTTTGCACTCTTGAGCTTTTGCATTTCTTTTCATTACTTGGCGTTGTTCATCAAACTTCATGTGCTTATACGTCACAACAAAATGGTGTTGCTAGACGTAAGCATCGCTACTTGCTTGATGTGACTCAGACTCTTCTCATTCAGAGTTGTGCTCCACTTTCGTTTTGGGAAGATGCGATTCTTACTGCTTTCTATTTAATGAATCACATGTCTTCTTCTGTGTTGGGTGAGAAAATTACATTCTCCATTACCTTTCCAGAGAAGGATTTGTTCTCACTCATGCCTCATGTGTTTGGTTCAGTCGCCTTTGTGCATTAATTATCACCTGACCTTGGCAAGCTCTCTCCTATAGCTGTGAAACGCGTCTTTGTGGGGTATTCCAAGACAAAAAGGATACAAATATTATAATCCCCTTCGTAGGAAGTACTACGTTAGTGCGGATGTCATCTTTTTTGAGACCATGATGTATTTTTCTCCTATAGGTGTTAGATTAACTCCAACTGATGCTGGAGAAGAGGTTTACATGCCATCACCTCCTATTACCATAACCGCATTACCAACCCCACCTCTCATACCACCACCTCTTGTACCGCCGCCACCACCCAGTACCCTGGCTCAGTTCTTGCCATGATTCTACATTCGTAAGCCTTCATCTTCTCAAGGGCCTCCCCAGTCATCCAGCACACTCCAGGTATATTCTGAACATATTGTTTCCTACTGACGACATCCAAAATTTGTCTTTGCAACCGTCTCCTGCACTGCCTGAGAAGGTGCCTTTGCAGGATGCTATATACAGATTGAGGAGATTCCCAATAACTTGGATGTGCCCATTCCAGTTAGGAAGCATATGCTTGTTTGTACGCCATATCACCTTTCTTCCCATGTTTCTTTTGACCGCTTGACTGCGAATTTCAGAAAGTTTGTTGTTGGACTTTCAGCCATGGAAAATCCACGAACTTACTAGGAGGTTTTGTGAGATAGTCAGTGGCGTCTTGCTATGGAAGAAGAGATGGTCGCATTGCAGTCGTGTGACAGCTGGAGTTTAGTTCCAACTTTCTCAGAGGCCTCTATTGTCACTTGTAAGTGGGTGTCCACTGTGAAACATCGTGTAGATGGTACTATTGATCGCTACAAGGCTAGACTAGTTGCACGTGGGTTCATCTAGACGTATGGGGTGGACTATCTGGACACATTCTCTCTAGTTGCTCGCCACTCCACTCTTCGGGTTCTTTTTACTTGTGGTACATAATTGGCCTCTGCTTCAGCTTGATATCAGGAATGCATTTCTATATGATGATTTCCATGAGGAAGTTTACATGCAACAACCACCTAGGTTTGCTGCTAAGGGGGAGTGCCAGTATGTTTGTAGACTTCACAAGACCATCTTTGGTCTCAAGCAGAGTCCAAGCACATTGTTCCAGAAGCTCTCGGACTTGGTTGAGAAGCAGGGATTCACGAGGTCGAATGTGGATCATTCTTTGTTTTTTCAGTAGACCCACAGAGGTACTAATGTTATTATGGTATATGTTGACGATATCATTGTTACATGAGATTATGTACAAGGTGGTTAGGGAGGCAAATGGGTTTCTTGGACAATAATTTGTCACCAAGGACCTTGGCACCCTAAGGTACTTTCTGGGATTAGAGTTTGCCAGGAGCCATCATGGTCTTGTAATGACCCAAAGAAAGTATGTTACAGATCTTCTAGCTGAGACAAACATGATTGGGTGCAGACCAGCTACTACTCCTATGGATCAAGCATGAGGCTATACGATGATGATACCAAAGAAGTGGACAAGAGAAGATACAGAGAACTTGTGAGGAAGCTATTTTACCATCACCAGGACAGACGCTTCATTTGTTGTTAATCGGTCAATCAGTTCACAGAGAAACTTAGGCATGTGCATATGGTTGTGGTCCATATGATTTTGAGGTACTTGAAGTCATCCCCAAGTGCAGGATTATTGTTCAGAAAAGAGACATCTCTTACTGTCACAGCTTGGGCGAATGCAGACTATGCAGGATGTCCTAAGGACATGAAATCTACTTCAGGTTTTGTTGTATTCGTTGGCGGTTCTCTAATGTCCTGGAAGAGCAAGAAGCCTGTTGTTGTTGCCAGATCTAGTGCTGAACTGGAATACAGAGCTATGGCAAAAAGGAGCACAAAGATGATGTGGGTCAGGTTTGTTCTAGTTGACCTTGGCATTGGTGTACCACTTCCTATGCAATTACAATGTGACAATCAAACAGCTTTATTCATTGCCAATAATACTGCTTTTCATGAGAGAACGAAATACATTGAGGTGGAATGTCACTATACACCTGACTTGATCCAGAAAGGCTTCATTTCCACTTCCCATGTAAGCTCAGGGGAGCAAACTGCAGACATCCTCACTAAGGCATTGACCAGAGGACCATTTCAAAAAATGTTCATCCAAGCTGAGCATGTTGGGCATCTATGCTCCATCTTGAGGGGGAGTGTAGAGATATTTTATAGTTCTATTTCCGCATTTTCTGTTTCTTTCTTTTATATTATGTAATTTACCCTTTGGGTATATCCCTATGTAGTAGAGCCCTAGGGTTTCTTTGAAACATAGATTAACCGTTTCTCTCAGCACATCCTACAATGTGAATTTCTCTGTCACTATAAACCTGCCATACTGTTCCAATGTGAAGGTCTCTGTTGTTATAGGAAAACTTTATCAGCTAAGAAGGTAGAAAACATGTATTATCTACTTTGAGTAAAGTCGTATGTTGTTATAGGAAAACTTTATCAGCTAAGAAGGTAGAAAACATGTATTATCTATTTTGAGTAAAGTCGTATGTTATGCATGATCAGAAAATACCAATAAATGTAAAGTTCTCTGTCACTATAAAACTGCCATGATGTTCCAATGTGAAGGTCTCTGTTGTTATAGGAAAACTTTATCAGCTAAGAAGGTAGAAAACAGGTATTATCTACTTTGAGTAAACTCGTATGTTATACATGATCAGAAAATACCAATAAAAATTTTCACGATTGTTCATAATTTTCTAATTTTATCTGAAGCAATTTTAAGTCTCGCTGAGTTTACAGTCAAATGCTCCAACATTTTAGCAAGAGATTTAAATTTAAAATGGTTTCGTCTAAAGGATATAAATAAACATTCACGTACATATTCTTGTTATTTCTATGGCTAGCTTATAGAAGTTGTCTTCATGTTTCTTCATTGACATTTCTGGATAAGTTTTATTACTGTGATGTAAACAATTAATTAAGTCGGAATAAACTGAAAATCTAGAGAATGCCTGTGCATAAGATGAACGTTGGGTAAAGAGGGTGCGAGAAACCCAACTAATGTTATATTAAAATTTTAAAAAGTAACATTAACCTAGCATTCTTTGTCATGTAACAGCCACAATTTTTTTCAGGTGTTTTGTGCAATATTTAGCCAACCCTACTAATGCGGGAAAAGACTTTGTTGTTGTTGTGTCTTTTTTGCAATATACATGATGCAGTGTTGCCAAGGTAGTGTGGTATTGGGTCTCAAGACTATGCTTCATTTTCTTTTGGCAGGCAAATTGCTCGAAACTATCTAACTGGTCCGTTACCACGTTTCATTGGGAATTTTTCAAGATTACAATACTTGTAAGAACTGATAACTTTAATCTCATATTGAGAAATGCTAGATGCTTGACTATGGAAGTTTTTAATATAATCTTCCTAATTTTATAAATTCTCAGAAGTGTGGGTCGTAATGAGCTGTCGGGACCTGTTCCTAAAGAACTCGGAAAACTTAAAGCTCTGAAGTCATTGTAAGCATGTATTTTTTTATGAATCTTCTAATTATAAAATTTAAAAAAAAAACAATACTAGTTCTACTTGCTTATTCTTTATATACATGCTGACAAATTTCCATTCTCACTTTCTTAAACATAATCCATGCTCATTAGGGGTATTGACTCTTGTAAGTTCAGTGGTCCACTCCCTGAAGAACTAGGAAACCTGACCCGTTTGGAACAAATGTAAAGCCAACTTTCTGTTTCTTTTAGATTTTTAGAGAAGCTTTCTATGTATTTTCCTTAAGCTGTTGATGTCTTAAATTGGAATAGAGTTTCACTTGTATAGATTTCCTAAAGTTAGCAGCCGTCAAATTCTCAGGTATATAGATTCTATGGGTGTAAGTGGTGAAATTCCTGCAACATTTGTAAAACTTCAGAAGTTGCAAACATGGTAATGTTTATTGGGTTTGTCTTGTTTTGACATATTTATATGGACTTTTCAAGCATTCAAGCTGTTTACAATTGTGGCATCCATCAGGTGGGCCGGTGACAACAACTTTGGTGGTAAAGTGCCTGAATTTATCGGGAACATGCCAAACTTGCAAAGCCTGTAAGAGAAAAAAAAAGCCCTTTGGTATTTAGTAGTCCAGCTTCCGTTCTGAATTAGTATTAAACTGGCTGATTTTTGTCAAGTTATGATTTATTGCTGGTGATAGTTTAGTTATGAAGTGTGGTTATTTCCATTTAGCATATCAACCCAGCCATAAGTATGGCGCAGGAAAATCTTGCACCATACTTGCACAACTGATTTAATTCTGCTGCAGGAAGTTCCAGGGAAATTCTTTCCAAGGCCCCATTCCTTCAAGCTTCGCCAATCTAACAAATCTGACATTATTGTGAGTTCCTTTATGATACCATAAAACATGGCTAGGGACAACGCATCTCCAATTGATATGTTCTTCTTTAGATTCCCGTATTATTGTCCAATTTTTATCTAATAAAGAGGCTTATCAAATCTAAAGCCAAATATGGACTACACTTTTTAGTTGTGCAATTACAGTTTCGATTGTTGAGTAATTATTATATTTTATAGCGGATGCACATCTAAATATTACTTTTTTCAAAAAAAAATAATTGAAATTGGAATTTACATTGGAGGGGCCGAATAGTGTTCCAAGTAGTTAAATAAAACTAGCTCAATTATAAAGTTATCAAGATACTAGAAATAACTAAGTACTCAACCAGAATGCACATGGGATTTTTATACTAGTTTTCATGACCTTAAACATTGACGATATCAGCGATAAATAAATGTCACTAAGTCGACAATATCGGCAATAGAAGATATATCTTTTAAAAGGATATCAACATCATGCTGGCAATGGGAAATGGTGAAAATTTCTCATGTTTTATATACTTTGTTTGAACGGGCAAATATTGGTTACTTATTTTTTCTACTTCACCCTAATCGTCCGGTGAGCATTTCAGAAGGCCATCAATATGGGTGAGATATTGATATAAACCATCTAGTGGCCACTTGATATTTGAGGTCATGAATAGGAACTATTTGATGGACTGCGAAACCACGTTCTCTATGACGTGGGAGAATTACATGGAGGCTCAATTAAGATGTTGATATGCCTTGAACCCTAGCAATCTACTCTGTTGAACTCAGTTGAAGAATCGTTTCTCAGCACCCACCACAAGAAGTCGCATGTCGCTATACCATACCATACCATACCATACCAACAACAAAATTCTATTTGGGTATTTGAATCGTTTGTCTTTGAAATCCATCTGTACCGGGATTACTATTTAAACTCCCTAGGGTTAGAGTCTCAAAATCCTCGATATTTTCCTATTCTCCAAATGTAGTGAAACCGATCGTTGCCGCTCAAGGACAACTCAGATATGGGTGAACCTTGTAAATCCACGTGTACGTGGTTTTCTTATATGTGTTTATGCATGTTTGCTTCCGCTACTCACAACACATGAGATGATACAGAGGAGCACATCAATCATGATACATAAATATAGCAAAAGATTCATTCTAATGATTGATGAATCTTTGAATGATTTACATGGTAAGTATTGTATTGGTACATTATAAATTACAACTTTATGGGATTGGTTTATTTGTTGTTTTAACTTATTTATGCATCCATATGACTGAACTTCCGATGCATGGTGCCTAAACTTCTATTGCATGCATTACATAGTACTATAAAGAAACCAATGCAGTGGTTATGATGAAAATATTACCACAAAATTTACATCAAGACCTCTATTTCAGCAAAGAAATGTGTATTTGTCTATTATTATTGATTAAAGATCATTAAAAACCTTGGTTTTTGGAAAAAAATGGTTTTATAACCAATTTTACGATTTATGGCGATATAGACAATACACCTATGATATTCCCAGATATTTCCCTTTTTGGGCTTGGAAATTACACCGATATTTATATTTAAGGTCCTGCTAGCTTTTACTCGAGCCCATAAACAAGATGCAGACTGGAGATCTCGAACTCGTCGATTTTGTGATATGATCTTCAAAATTATCGTTGAATCAAATTTTTTGTAGAAGAATTGGGGTTTCGGGAACCTTAGACATATCTCGAGCTTGCTAGAATTGTGTAGAGGCAACATAGAATTAGGGTTTCATCAGAAGCCTTAGAACTTTTCAAATATGGCGTTGATGACGATTTAATCTTCAGAGTTGTTTGGAACTTGTGTGTGTATATACATAATGACCCCATGTAGAAAAACAATACAATTACCATCGACATAGATTTAGGGTTTCGAAACTCTAGAATTTTCTCGAACTTTAACAATCTCAAACATCAATATAAGAATAAATGTCTAAGAATAACTCCATGGACCAAACTTACTCTGATATCATGTAGAAAATGCTCTGATATCATGTAGAAAATGACAATGTAGAAGCGTAATCATTAGAGATAAAGATAAACAACCATGAACAATACCTGGTATAATGTGGAACCCTACTCCATAAGGAGTGGGATGAAACCATTTCTATTATGTTTTTCTTTCTCTTAATGAATACAAGATGTGTGGGGCTTCTTTTATAGCCCAACCATATAACCAAATCCCATCAATAGATGATGTGGGTTTAACATAGGTATATGTGGTAACTAGACCCTGAAGGGATTCAATTACCCACCTATGGTTGCGTATTCTAACATATACAATAGAGGATTTTAAGCCCATTGCACCTTTTGATGCCATTTACGTCATCTTGGCCAAATTGCTTGCAAATCATCTTTAGAGGTTATTAGTTCCATCATTTCCCTTGCAAACGACCTTCATTCCGAGGAGATGTATGATGGATATTTTGTTGGTGAAGACTGAGATGATTCTTGAGGTTAAAAGGTGAAAGGTCAAGGGTATGCTTTAAAGGGTACTTTTTCAAGGTGTATGATTGTGTGAGGTGGGGATTTTTTTAGCCTTTCCTTTATAAGAGAGGTATTTAGAAACACTATATTGCTTGGATGAAGATATGCATCACCATTGCATCATACTATATTTTGGTGAATGGATAGTTGGTGGGTTCTTTCTACCATTTGTAAAGTGGGGTAGTAAGATTGCAACCTTGTGTCTATCCTTTTTTATTATGATTTTAACATGCAGGCAATAAAAGGTTATCATGTTGTATAAGAGGGATCTGCTTTAGATACAAGTGGGAGGAACTCTTGATTTGATTCTGCAGCATGTTGATACCATTTTGCTTTTCAGTGCATTGTAGCTAAGGTCGAGGAAGATTTTGACTAAATCGAGTAAAGTCTACCTTTGTATCTTTTGGACTATCTTTAGAGGAGACTATTGAATATAGGAGATCTTTGTTTAGCCTTTAGGATTACAAGTAAAGGGATCAAGTGGCATCCGAACAATTTTAGGGATCCTTTTTAGATGCTTCATAACACAGAACGGTTACAAGTGCTTCGTGTAACCCCCTCGGATACGGGTATCTGTTTATGCATCATTCGCGGTATTACATTCAGCAAACGGTCGCATTTGTATTCAAATTTAGGGAAAATTTTTCACGTTTCTGCAAATGACATTCACATTTAAACTAACAACCACAAAACCAACAATAAGATATGTCACCAAAACTTGTATTCATCAATTTTCAAATATATATATATATATATACACACACACACACAACATGTACAAAAGAGGCTAACAATACATACATGTATTTCCAAAAATGCGGCTGAAGAGAAAGAAAGCAATTTACATCATAAATGAACAAACCTGTAACAACTGTAACTGTACCGTCTAGTGTAGCAATGAATATCAGGAATCTTCAGCTAGCTACTGATTCGCATGTTGCTTGCTTGCCAAGCATGAAAGGAACACCAGACATCAACGGGTGCTGGTACATTTCAAAACTTGTAAAGACAAGCATGCATTTAAGGTGTGTTGGAGTATTTGGTTGTGCGCCACTTATGTAATAGGAGGGTAAATGGATCCAGGATCCATTTATCCCATCCTTGTGTTTAGTCCCACATCTACCAGTGGTGGGACTTGGAGGCACTGTGGAGGCTATATAAGGAGCCCCAGACCTCCCGTATCCATTAAGAAAAAGGAATCGATAAATCAAGAAACATAAGGGTATAGAATAAGGGATCAAGTGGTCGATGAGAATAGAGAGACTGGCGTTGTCGTATAGAATAAGGATTTCCAAAAAACCAGAACAAATTTCCAGCTCTCGATCATATGACGAACAAGAACAATAACCAAAATAAATCTTTAAAAGAAAAGTTTACAACCCAAAAATCGAACCCGCTCTGATACCATGTTAGAAAATAAGAAGCGGAAGTGGAATCGATAAATCAAGAAACATAAAGATGAAGAACAAAGATTTTTATGTGGAACCCTACTCCCTAAGGAGCGGGATGAAACCATGGGAGAGGCTCTCAAAGGGGCAGATATTGCATTCCTTTTTCTCAATGGATATAGGAGGTCTGAGGCTCATTATATAGCCTCTACAGAGCCTCCAACTCCCACCACTGGTAGATGTGAGACTAAACACAAGGATGGGGTAAATGAATCCTAGAGGAATCCATTTACCCTCCTATTACATAAGTGGCGCACAACCAAATACTCCAACAAGGTGATTGCAAAAGAAGCAAGTAGTAAGGCACAAAGAACTTAAAATTTTTATAACTACTTGCTACTCTGAAGGGATGCCTTAAGTTTTACCCATTACCTTTCAAGTCATATTCTTATATAGTGGTTAATGACTTATATGTATCTATATTAATTTATTGTCATTTAGAGATCATAAATATGGATTTTTATAATAAAATGATGAGGTGATTGATTTAATTCTTGATTTCTTGGTGATGGAAAAGATGAGATTCTGATCAGACTCTCAATTCTATTTAACTCCTCAAGTCTAGTGGATAGTCTGTGGTCTTGGTCTATGTGTGATCTCACACTATGACTCTAAGGCATAAAGAATGCCTTAGGATTGGGGTGCCTTCTTAAGCATGCAGTGGAGTATAATGTATCCTAACTAAGTTCCCAACACGTCCACTAACTTGTCCCGACACTCGGAGTAGTAACTCTAAGATCTGATTGGTTGTCGATGATTGATTATTGACATTGTTGTAAAAGTCCCCCGACTGACCCGACTAGTAGGTCCTACTAGTTTAGTCAGTGGGGTGGCCGACCGAGTATTGACTAATTCCGACTAGGCTAACTAGTTGATCAGTTTTGCTTGGGAATATTATATTTTTTACTTTTTTAAAAGCAAACTTATTCTAATATGCTTAATGTTTTATTTAAATTTAATTTCTTCTCTTCTTTCATTATGATAATATAAAATATATACAAATCTTTGTAAATATATAAGAATATATGTATAAAAATGATTTATATATTTAAAATAATTAAAAAATTGAAATCCGATTAAAGTCCGACTAAATCCGATTAGTCGCCCGACTACCGATTAATCCTTGGTCAGTGACCCAACCGACTGATTTCCGATTACCGATTTTTGCAACCTTGATTATTGATAGTTAATGAAAATCGTTGATTCTGTATCCATCTTAATTATAATCAAGTCTAACTGATAGGAGAAAAGAAGTCGATACATTATACATACCCAAGGGCTCTCTTATATAGGAGAATAGCCCTGGGTTAATTACAAGATAAGTACTCTGAGAACATGAATTAAATAAGAACGACATAACACGATAATTAACTTAACACTCCCCCTCAAGCTGGAGCATATATATCTATCATGCTCAGCTTGGACCAACACTTCTGAAAAGGACTTCGGGCTAGAGCCTTGGTGAAGATATCTGTTGTTTGATCTCCTGTAGACACATGAGATGTAGATATGAGTCCCTTCTGTATCAGATCTCGAGTGTAATGGCAGTCCACCTCAATATGCTTCATCCGTTCATGGAATGCAGGATTATTTGCAATGAATAATGCGACTTGATTATCACATAATAGTTGCATAGGAAGAGGGACTTCTATGGAAAGATCAATCAACACCGATCTAACCCACATCATCTCTGCACTTCCTTGGAACATGGCTCTGTATTCAGATTCTGCACTAGATCTGGCAACTACAGTCTGCTTCTTGCTTTTCCATGAGACAAGTGAGTGTCCAACAAACACTGAAAACCCTGAAGTAGACTTCCTGTCCGTGGGGCATCCTGCATAGTCAGCATCTGCACAAGCTGTTACATCCAAGGACATATCCCTACTGAATAGGAGTCCAGAACCAGGTGAGTTCTTCAGATATCTCAAGATCATATAGATAGCATCCATATGTACCTTTCTGGGTCGCTCCATAATTGGCTGACCTTGCTTACTGTAAACATAATATCTGGTCTGGTGATAGTAACATATAGAAGCTTCCCAACAAACTCTCTGTACTTCCTACTATCAACTTCTTCAGTATCGTCATCATACAATTTCACACTTGGATCCATAGGAGTCGTAGCTGGCTTGCATCCAGTCATACCCGTCTCAGAAAGGAGATCCATGACAAATTTTCTCTGGGTCATCACTAGACCACGATGATTCCTGGCAAATTCTAACCCCAGGAAGTAGCGAAGAGTGCCAAGATCCTTGGTCACAAACTCTTTACCTAGGAACTTCTTGGCTATCTGAATGCCTTGAGCGTCATCGCCTGTCACAATAATGTCATCTACATAGACAAGAATGGCAACCGTACTTCTCTGTGTCTTCTGAACAAATAGTGAGTGGTCCGCAGTGGACCTCTTAAATCCCTGTTGCTCAATTAATTCTGACAGCTTTTGATACCAAGCTCTAGGACTCTGCTTTAGGCCATAAATATCCTTATGTAGCCTGCATACCTTCTGGGACTCCCCCTCAGCAGTAAACCCTGATGGTTGCTGCATGTAAACTTCCTCGTGAAGGTCTCCATAGAGAAATGCATTCTTCACATCAAGCTGAAATAATGGCCAATCACGTGAAACAGCGACTGCTAGTAAAATCCGAAGCATCGAGTGTCTCGCTACTGGAGAAAATGTGTCTTGATAATCCACCCCATATGTCTGGGTAAAGCCACGGGCCACCAACCTCGCCTTGTAGCGATCCACACTCCCATCTGCGTTGTGCTTAATGGAAAATATCCACTTGCTGCTAACAGTCGAAGCACCACGTGGAGGCGGAACTATAGTCCATGTCCCGCGATATGTTAAAGCCGCCATTTCTTCTTCCATGGCCTGACACCACCTGTTGTCCTGTAAAGCCTCCATGTATGTTCGGGGTATAGTAACCACAGAAAGACCAACAACAAACTTCTTATACTCATCTGAAAGATGATCCAAAGAGACATGTGCCGCAAGTGGGTATTTGACACATTGACGTCGTGGCTTTCTCAGCGCAATAGGAACATCCAAATTGTCCTCCTCAGTGTCCTCTACAACAGAGTCATCCTGTAAAACTCCAGTGCCATCAGTAGAGATAATGTTATCATGACATACCTTAGGCGTGCTGGATGATGTGGACTACTATTGAGCAGAAGAGCTAGTAGAAGACCTGCGAGTGTAAACAATGGGTAAAAATTTTGGCTCAGGTGGTGGTGGTGGTGGAGGTGGTGGTGGTGGAGGTACAAGTTGCTCAGGTTCAATTGGTGTGAGAGATGGAGGTGGAGGAACAACAATATCGTCCGCATTGTTATTGGATAACCTGTCACCTGTGGGAGAAAAGTACACGATAGACTCAAAGAAAGTTACATCTGCACTCACATAATATCTCCTACTCACCGGATCATAACATCTATACCCTTTTTGAGTACGAGAGTACCCAACAAACACACATTTGATAGCTCTTGGAGAGAGCTTATCACGACCAGGGGTACAATTATGCACAAATGCCACAGACCCAAAGACACGAGGTGTGAGGGAGAATAGGTCCTTCTCGGGAAATGCAATCAAGAAGGGAACCTTCTCTCCAAGAACAGTAGACAGCATACGATTCACCAAGTAGCACGTAGTGAGAACAACATCCCCCCAAAAGGAATGAGGGGCACGACTATGGATCAACAACATCCGAGTGACATCTAGAAGGTGGCGATGTTTGCATTCCGCCACACTGTTTTGTTGCAAAGTGTTACTGGAAGAAGTTTGATGAACAATGCCCGTGAACTGAGAAAATCGGATAAATGTAATGTTGAAAACTCCAAAGCATTATCCGTGCGAATTATTTTGACATGATAGAGAAGGTATTATTGACTTCAATAATAAATTTTTCGAATAATAGTACCAGCTTCAGACTTTTGTTTTAACAAGAATACCCAAGATAATCTGGAAAAATCATCAATAACAACCATATAATAACGATGTCCCTGAAGATCGGGGACACGACTCGGACCCCAATTATCAAAGTGAAACAGTTCAAAAGACTGACTACTATGACGACTCGGACGAACTGGAAATGAAGACCGATGGTGTTTCCCAAGCTGTCAAGCTTCATAATCCAATGATGTACGGGTAGATATCTGCGGCAAGACATGACACATCTTCTGCAGAGGCAGATGGCCAAAGCGAAGATGCCAAAGGAATGGAGAAACAGATCCAGAGGGAATAGTAGCGGCACCAGCACATGATGATATAGCAAGCTTATACAAGCCTCTCTGCTCACGGCCACTTCCAATCATCCTGCCAGTCAGTATATCCTGAAACACAAAAGTAGAGGGGTCAAATATGGCAGGCAATGTAAATCTTTCGTAAGATGGGTAATTGACAACAAGTTCATCTGAAAGTCAGGTGCGTGTAAGACATTCTGAAGGCTCAAAGAAGGCGTCAGAGTGATCTCCCCCTGACCAATAATGGGTAATCGGACCCCATTGGCAATAACAACTGATCGGCCTGGTGCATGTGCTCTGTAGGTAGTAAACTGCAATTTGTCGCCGCACATATGATGGGAGGCCCCGGAATCCATATTCTAGTCTGTCATGTTCGAGCAAGTAGTACTGGTAAGTGCATAAGGATTACCTGAGGAGCTAGAGGACGCTCTGGCCGAAGCTGCAACATCCGTAGAACCTGGAGACGGAGACGTTGGTGTAGTTATCATCTCACGAAGTCGGGAGATAATATCGTCAAAGCGAGCATCAGGAAGAGTTGCAGCGGTAGCCTCAGTCTGCTCAGCAACACGTGCTGAGGCTGGATATCCATGCTTGTGAAAGCATGTCTCCTCAGAGTGGCCTGGACGGTGACAGTGAGTACATGGGCCACGCTGTCTGCCTCCCCCTCGACCACGAGGTCCTTGACCCCGAAAATGTGATGCTCCTCCTCGGCTACGTGTGGCAGCCATAGTTGAAGGGGTAGGCTGGGCGGTAGATGCCGAGGCAGTAGTAATCCTGCTCAATCTCTTATACACCTCCATCGGTGGAATAGTCTCGCCTGTCAGAAGTTGAGTACGAGTTGCATCGTACTCAGGATCAAAAGAGGACATAAATAAGCCGGTCATGGTGGCATTTCAACATGCATGTTGTTGTTCCGTACGGGTAGTGATCGACATGAAGCTATGCAATCTCTCGAACATGCCCCGTAGATGAGAGAAATATGCATGTAATGGCTTCCCATTCTGTTTCGTAGAGAAGATGTCGAATTGTAACTGGAGAATCTTGCTCTCATTCTTGGTCTGCCCATATGTAGCGACCAGTATATCCCACATAGCCTTTGCTGTAGGTTGATTCACAATATCATTTGCAATCTCTGTAATCAGCGTCCCAAAGAGCCAAATACGGGCATACGCATCGTCTTATTTCCACGTCGCATTTGCTCCAATCTTGTCCTCCGGCTCGGATTCTGTCAGAATGTGCTCCTTGTTGTGGCACTGCATTAGGGTGCGGAACTGCATATACCACAGTTCATAGTTGATCCCATCCATCTTGATTATTGGGGTTGGGCCTTTGAAGGCACCCGAGGATGTAAACACGTCACCCTTATTTTCTGACATGATTGATGAAGAGCTGCAGACCGACGGAGATAACTAAAATAGGCGGTCTATAGTATCATATGAGGGATATGTTGTATGTCTAGACTCATACAACCATCCCTAGTCCTTGTTGGAGCGCCGACCTAGTTCACATGGTGCAAATACAGCGTCTGTGGCGGCCTGTGCCACGCGGGTGGGCTGGAGTTGCTCGGGAAATCGCCTCGGGGCCGCCGGGGGGGCGTCAAGGTGCCGCCGGGGAGGCGTCAAGGTGCCGCCGGGGAGGTGTCAAGGTGTCGTCGGGGAGGCATCAAGGGCCGCTTGGAGGGGGGGGGGGTCGGCGGTACCCGCAGGGCGGCGAGAGCCGCTTGAAGCGGCACTGGGGGCGGCGGTGTGCCGCAGGGAGCCGAGTGGAGCGGTGGGGTTGGCGCCTGGAGGTGCGGGAGCGGTGCCAGGGCCGCCTGGAGGTGCGGGAGCGGCGCTGTAAGCCGCTAGAGGCGCGCGGCGGGGGTGGGGGGAGTGGAGGACTTAGGGTTAGGGTTTGGGTGGGATACCGAGACCCCGATACCTTGATAGGAGAAAATAAGTCGATACATTATACATACCCGAGGGCTCTCTTATATAGGAGAATAGCCCTGGGTTAATTACAAGATAAGTACTCTGAGAAACAGGAATTAAATAAGAATGACATAACACGATAATTAACTTAATACTAACCAATACAATTCTAATTGATCTCAACTCTAGTCACATTCCATTATAATTCATTCATCCTCAATTGTAACCTCTCCTATCCTCGGTTGTAGCCGTTTCAGATGTAACCCTAGATGATTCAGATGTAGCCATAAGGATTCAGATGTAGCATCGCCAATCCTATTGACAGAAAGTAACCAAAACTCAAGCGGTGAGAAAGTCTCCTAAGGAGACTCTTCCGTTTCACCCTCTAAATGGAAGTGCGGTCAATTGGAGGAATAGGTCTACTCCAAAACTACACCAATAAGACAGGTGAGAGAGACTTCCCAGAAAAGTCTCTCTAGAAACTAGCCTGACTAGTACAGGCTAACAAGCTTGTGAGAAAAACTAAAACCGAGGATCCCATGCATGGGTATCCTAAAACAGAGGGTCAACAGAGCTCATCAAAAGTCGGGATCCCAACGAGGCGTAAAAACACTGCAAGCTCACATAAACACCGTGAAAAGACTGGGATCCTAGACCCGCGCACTTGGCAGCCACTGCCCTAACTGGACTTCCTTTCCTCCGCCCAGTTGAGGGTCACCGCGCCCTCGCACGGTCAGGTGCAAAAGTTGCCATGACCGAGACAATTGATTGTCATCACTGATTCTCAACAACCATGTAGATTCACTTGATTATAGATTCAATCACATCGTAATGAGGACATAGATATTAATAATGACAGGGAAAAGTCTTTCGAAAATTGTATGTGGTTTGATAATTCCAACCATTTTTCTTTCGCCAGGAGAGCTAAATTCAATTGCCTACTTTAACCATTTCATGAGATTCTTCTCCATCTTGTAACCAACACACCTTTCTCTACAAGCAATTAAGTTGTAGAATCCATAATAGAAGTAAGGTCTTCCTGTTTACTCCATACTACCTCACCTTGTTGTATCAACAACAATGAGTGGTCTGCAAAGTCTTGAAACCATGGGTTCGGTCTATCTATCATAACTATTTTAAAAATTAATTCCCATATTCCCTCCTTTGTTAGTCCCATGTTTACACTTTCCAATACAAAGTCCCCCCCATTTTTTTTAAAAAAATAATGCAGAACACTCACTCAAACAATAATTAATTGTATTGTCCACTCTTGAAGTTTCCCAAAATATTTGTACTATAGACTCAATTTGGAAATGGACCTTCCATGAAATCAGAATGAAACTGAATTTTAACATCCCATTTGTGTGTATATACATATTTAGAATTTTTTTGAGAATAACCCCTCTAGGCAACGGTTAATACTGCCACAATAATTACAAAGGTATATAAGAACATGACTATTCCTAGCATATTCGATTTTTTTTACCAATTTTCAATTCCATAAAAAATGAAGCAGAAAAAATCCCGAACTTTACAAGGGAATTATATTACACTGTTGGGATGCTTGTGATCTTCTATTTCCTTATTCGACTAATACAGATTTCCGGTTAAAAGTTAATATACCCAAAAACTTATAAATGGAGATTCTATATGATCAAAGTAATATTAGAGGAGGCTCGGAATTATCTATATACTTTCTTATCTCTTTTTTTCTAAAAAAAAGAAATTACTACCTCCCTTGAGGTGATTGAGTAACATTTTAAATCAATCAAAAATGAGATTAATTTGATAATTCTATAATGTGACACATCATAGTTAGATCTTCAAGAGAGAGTGAGCAAATAAAATCAAAGCACCTCTTATCTCTTATCAACATTCTCTTATCAACATTTTTCACCAAACACTAAATCTGGCACCCTCTTTCTGAAATACTGGCAAATAACCCTTAAGTGTGCTTCTATGAAGAAGCAAAAGCTTTGCCACATAGAAACACGACAAGGACATCAAATGCTAAATTGATAAACCTCATACTAAATCTGGATTTCTTAGTGATAATATCATTGTAAATTTCTGATCAAAGGGTGTCAAAAATAACATGCAAGGCAGCAAGAGGGAGGTAGGAAGGATTGTACCTTTTGATCTCTAGGCAAGGTGAAGGGGCTGCAACAGAATATGAAATGAAGCTTCAACAGCTCCTCATCTTTGGAGAGGCTACATCAGTGGCAACATTACACACTGCAGGAACTTCTAGGTTCTTCCAACTACAACAATAGCTGCAATAGAAGCTAACAATGGAAGTTGTAATGCTCAATTTAGGGTTGCAGCAGCTTGGAGGGAAGATGACTGGAGTTTGGGGAAATAATTTGGGCAAAATAGAAGAGGAAGAAAGGGGAGAGCGAGAGGCTCTAACGTTGATGTTGGGAAAATGAGAAAACTTGTTTATTCCATCCGCCCTAAGCTCTCTTATATAGGAGAGCAGCCTATGGGTAAAATACATAAAGAGTCCAACAGAAAACAAAAATATAAGAAAAGTACAGAAGTGAATAATATATCTCTACACTCCCCCTCAAGGTGGAGCATAGATATCAATCATGCTCAGCTTCGACGAACACTTTTGGAACGGCCCTCGAAGTAATGCCTTGGTAAAAATGTCTGCAGTTTGATCCTCTGAGCTAACATGGGATGTAACAATAAACCCCTTCTGAATCATGTCACGTATGAAGTGACAATCAACCTCAATGTGCTTGGTCCGTTCATGAAATGCTGGATTATTTGCAATGAATAGAGCTGCCTGATTTTCACTTTCTAGAGCCATAGGAAGCGAGACTTCTATATATAGATCTGCAAGCACAGCCTTTACCCACATCATTTCTGTATTGACCTGGGCCATAGCCCTATATTCAGACTCAACACTGGACCTTGCTACAACCGTTTGCTTCTTGCTTCTCCATGAGACTAGAGAATCTCCAACATACACAACAAACCCAGTGGTGGACTGCCTATCCTTGGGGCACCCTGCGTAATCTGCATCTGCACAAGCTGATATAGTAACCTCCCTGCCTTTATTGAACAGCAGACACGCACCTGGAGATGACTTAAGATACCTGAGTATCATATGTATAGCATCCATGTGTACCTGACGTGGTTGCTTCATAAACTGGCTCACTCGACTCACAGCAAAGGAGATATCAGGCCTGGTAATAGTAACATAGAGAAGTTTGCCCACCAGTTCTCTGTATCTTCTCTTATCCACCTCATCAGTGTCATCATCATATAATTTCATACTGGGATCCATAGGTGTAGTGGCAGGTCGGCAACCAAGCATTCTTGTTTCACTCAACAGGTCAGTGACATACTTCCTCTGGGTCATTACCAGCCCATGAGGATTTCAGGCAAATTCCAGTCCTAGAAAATATTTAAGGGCCCCAAGGTCCTTGGTGACAAATTCACGACCCAACATTTCTTTTGCCCCCTGGATTCCCTGTTCATCATCACCTGTAATCAGAATATCGTCTACATACACCATAATAGCAATAATACCTCTGGGTGTCTTCTGTACAAACAGAGAATGATCAGCATTAGAACGTCTGTACCCCTGTTTCTCAAACAGGTCTGAGAGCTTCTGGAAGCAAGCTCTGGGGCTCTGCTTAAGGCCATAGATAGCCTTATGAAGTCTGCACACCATAGGACACTCCCCCTCAACAGCAAAACCAGGTGGCTGTTGCATGTAGACTTCCTCCTGTAAGTCACCATATAGGAATGCATTCTTCACATCTAACTGGTATAGCGGCCAATCACGAGTAACTGCAACAGAAAGGAGGATCCGTAGGGTGGAATGGCGAGCAACCGGCGAGAATGTATCAAGATAATCCATCCCATATGTCTATGTGAAGCCACGAGCAACAAGGCGAGTCTTGTATCTGTCAATGCTGCCATCTGCATTCTGCTTAACTGTAAAGACCCACTTGCAGCTAACTGTAGACACATCAGCAGGTGTAGGAACAAGGCTCCAGGTGCCTCTGGACTAAAGAGCTGCCATTTCTTCTTCCATGGCCAGGCGCCATCGACTATCCTTCAGTGCACCTTGATAATTCCATGTAATATCCACTGCTGACAATGCAATGACAAAGTTCCTGAATTCTCCAGTGAGACGGTCAAACGACACAGAAGATGCTATAGGATATGACGCGCAGCTCCGCTTTTGCTTTCGTAGAGCAATAGGTACATCTAAATCATCTGTCTCCTCAGCTGGCCTCTGTAACAGATCCTGCTCAGGAAAATCATCAGATCCATCAATAGTAGTATTTTCAGAACATACCTCAGGCGAGCTAGATGATGAGCGGTGACCATGAGCAGAAGCAGGCCTACGGGTATAGTGGAATGGCAATGGTGGAACATGCACAGTAACAGGAGGTGTAGGAGATGATAGCGGTTCTGGTGGTGGTGGTGGTGGTGGCATGTATATAGCATCAGTAGTGTCAGAGGGAACCAGGTGATCACATGTAGACGAGAAGTACATAACAGATTCGAAAAAGGTGACATCAGCACTGACTAAATACCTCATGCGCAATGGATCGTAACACTTGTACCCCTTTTGTGTTCTGGAGTATCCGACAAAGGCATACTTGACAGCCATAGGAGAGAGCTTGTCAGTCCCGGGAGACAACTGGTGAACAAAGGCTACTGAGCCAAACACAGGAGGAGTAAGGGAGAACAATTCTTTGTCAGGGAAAATAAGAGAGAATGGAATCTTCTCACCTAAGACAGATGACGGCATTCGATTAATAAGATAGCACGCCGTCAGGACAGCATCACCCCAGAAAGAATGTGGGGCATGACTCTGTATAAGAAGCGACCTAGTGACATCGAGTAAATGACGGTGTTTCCTTTCAGCAACCCCATTCTGTTGGGAGGTAAGGCACATGATGTTTGGTGGATAATCCCTTGAGCTGAAAAATAACTGGATGGGGTATGAGTATAGAATTCCAGGGCATTATCACTTCTCACAATCTTAACAGATGCAGAAAACACATTACGAACTTCATTAATGAAATTGATGATAATATTCCCCGCATCAGATTTATTCTTTAACAGAAATATCCACGACACACGAGAGAAATCATCCACAATAACTATATAAAACATGTGTCCCTGATGATCAGGAACACGACTAGGACCCCGGATATCGACATGAAATAACTCAAACTTGGAGGTACTACTCCAACACTAACAACTGGGAAAAGTAGACAGATGATGTTTTCCCAACTAACAAGCCTCACATTGAATGGATGTGTGAGGTGAAACCTGAGGTAACACATGACGCAACTTCTGAAGCGGTAGATATTCAAAGCGCAGGTGCCACAATAATGGGGAGATAGGTCCAGCAGGTAGAGTTGATGTTCCAGCATAAGGAGTCCGACTAAGGTGATAGAGGTCGCCTTGCTCATAGCCACGCCCAATCACGTTGCCCGGAAGGATGTCCTGAAAAACAAGAGAGGATGGATTAAAAATTGCTCGACTATGTAAATCCTTTGTAAGTTGGCCAATGGACAACAAATTCATCGAAAAATCAGGTGCATGTAACACGTTCTTGAGATGCATGGATGGTGTCAATCTAATCTCCCCCTGACCAATAATCGGGGAATGTGTTCCATTAGCAATAACCAATGTATAGCCTGAAGAGTCCTGTCTGTATCCTGTAAGTAGACCTTGATCACCACACAGATGATGTGTGGCACCAGAGTCCATAATCCACTCTAAAGTATCTGATCCACTACTGCTAGTGAATGCATAGGTGCTACCTGATGTACTGGTGGATGCAGATGCAGATGCGGCAACATCGACGTGACTCTCAGAAGTAGATGTTGATGCAGTGGGACCATATGGAGGAATGATGCCCCTCAGACGGGCTACAAGATCATCAAAGCGCTGATCCATAGATGATGCGGCTGGGGGCTCGATATGTTCAACAACTCGTGCAGAGGCCAGAAATCCATGCTTAGAATAGCATGTCTTCGGTATGTCCAGAACGATGGCAAAAAGTACGTAATGGCCGAACATGGCCTCCTCTACTGCGAGGTCCACGACCACGGAACTGATGGTGACCACCACTACCTCGATTGGCTGCCATGGCTGAAGCGGTCTGATTTGTAGCAGACGAAGGAACAATGATACGGCTCAACCTATGAAAAGCTTCCTCCATAGGAGGAATAGTAGAATCCGTCAAGAGCTGGGAACGTACTGCCTCGTATTCTGGATCAAGGGCAGCAAGGAAAACACCCACCATAGTGGCATTCTGATATGTCTTCTGTTGCTCTGGAGTGGCTGTCAGAGGCATGAAGCTATAAAGCTTCTCGAACATTCCACGTAAAGATGTGTACAGTGAGTGGAGAGGCCGTCCATTCTGCTTGATTGTAAAAATGTCATGCTGAAGTTGCAAAATCTTCGTCTCATTCTTTGCCTGTGAATAGGTAACAGCCAGAATGTCCCACATTGCTTTGGCAGTGGGCTGATGGAGAATATCATTAGCAACCTCAATTGCTAATATTCCGGAAAGCCAGACTTTGGCATATGTATCATCTGCCTTCTAAGAGGCATTAACCCCTGTCTTCTCAGCGGGCTCTTCCTCAGTAAGAATGTGCTTCTTACCGGTTGATTTCATCATGCTCATGAACTGCATGGCCCGCAGTTCATAGTTTGAGCCATCCATCTTCACAATAGGCGCTGGACCTCTGAAGGCGCCTGTAAAAGAAATATCTTCCTTGCTTTCTGACATTATGATATAGGAAGACTAGGGGAGTAGACTGAATAAATGATTTTGTCTACACCGACATTAACGGGTTTAGTTGCGTGTGTAGACGCAAGCAACCAAACCCATCAGATTGTAAACGCGCGCGCAGAAAGGACTGAAGTTGTACATCGCACGCGTGCTAGTCTAGGACTGCACGCGCACGGAAATCACGCACGTACATGCGCGCGCAGATGCGCATGCTGGATCACGTCACGGGGATGCACAGGCGCACGCGAGCAGGTGTGCGCGTAGAGGATCACGCAGTGCGTGCACTAGCGTGCAGATGCGCGAGTGCAGTGCACAGAAGACGCGCGAGTGCTGCGATTCAGATGACGGCGCACCGATGCACTGGAGATGCAGCGCACAGATGACAGCGCACTGACGTGCGGTTGTTCCTACGCGCAGACACCGGAGGAGGAGCACAGGAGGAGCCGCGTGCGTAGGCGGCGCAGGCGTGCGCACGGAGGCACAAGGCAGCGCGGGCGCGCGTGGAGGGCTGGAGGGTAAAGGCTAGGGGTTAGGGTTTTGGCTCAAGAACTCCGGTCTAGGACCGTCGCTCTGATACCATGTTAGGAAAATGAGAAAACTTGTTTATTCCAGCCGCCCTAGGCTCTCTTATATAGGAGAGCAGCCTATGGGTAAAATACATAAAGAGTCCAACAGAAAACAAAAATATAAGAAAAGTACAGAAGTGAAGAGGGAATTGGATGGAAAAGGTTCCTGGAACCTTCTTCATTATTTTTTAAAAATATGACATCATCCATGACATCAGCATGCTAACATCAGCCTGCTTATGTCATAAATCCCCCCTCTCTTTCTCTTTTCTTATATTTTTTTATAACAGCAGTAGTACAAAATTTTAAATTTTAAAATTTAAAATATTTATTTATTTGAGATTCTAACAAAATATCCGTATTCACGCCACGAATGTTGGATTTTGATGCGCAATAACTTATATGAGTATAATATTCATATACTTTAGATCGAGAATGAATCTCTGACATTTTTGGTTTGGGGTTAATTTTGTATTTTAAAAATATCAAACAACCTCCGATTTACGAACGATTGATTCCATTGGTCTTATTTTGTCGAATCGGATTTTATGACAGTGTCGGTTTGTTTTGCGGTTTTCGAATTTCATGATGCGGCTTTTCTGTGGCACACATTACGATGCGATCGTCTTTTGGTCGATTGCGGCCGAACGACTTTTTATTCACGATCACTTGATCTATTTTGGTTATTTAATCTTGAATTATAATTTTATTGGATCAATCAGACCCTAATCGGGTCGAGTTCAGATTTAATCGGATTCAGATATTACAAATATAAAAACCTTGTTGGAGAATGTAATAGGTGGGTTAGTCCCACATGGATGAGCGGTGGGACTCCAAACTGTCTATGAGGCTATATAAGGAGCCCCACACCCCCTGTACTCATTGAGAATTCTAATAGAATATCCGCCCCTTTAAGGGCTTCTCCCGTGATTTCATCCCGCTCTTTAAGTAGTAGGGTTCCACGTAAATCTTTGTTCTTCATGTTTATATTTCTTGTTTTATCGATTCCGCTTCCACTTCTCTGATTTCAACATGGTATCAGAGCGGCTTCGATTCTCGAGATTTTTATGTTAGTTCATTATTTTATTTAAGATTCGATTGTGTTCTTGAAGGATGTATTCTTTGAAGATTATTATCCTCTACGGTTCAAGTGTTTTTTAGGGTTTCTTTCAAACCCGACAGCGAATTTGTATCTCATTACATCTTGCATCCATCATTTGACATCACGTTGCTGAGATAGATTATGTTCTTCAGATGATTGCATCATTGACCGTGGCCACAACATGAGCATCTCTTCTAGATCTGAAAAACAATAGCGGCACATCTTTGTTTTTGGAGCATACAGCGGTGCTGAAGGCTCAAGGCGGTGCTTATGCGTCATCGTCAATCTGTAGGCTACTGGACTGCTCCAAAGTCCATATGTATATCGTGAACAGTTCCAAGTGCCCCCTCATATCAAGTCACAAGTCCCAACAAGAACAACAACTGCCACCTCCAAGCGTAGATCTCCAAGTCCAGGCGACAACCCTCCTTCGGCGAAACATCTCCTGGACTCCATCTCTACCGCGCGCGTCAACAACAGAAGGGTTACCCAACCTCGCGTGCACCTACCAGCGAGGCGCGCACGAAGAAACCTCCCCGCCCCTGGACACGATTCTCCAGACCGTATCTCTCCTCTCGCCGGCGAGACACCTCCCATGCGCGCGAGAACTCCTGGCTGCGATCTCGCACGGCGGCAGGTCGTGCACGCTTCCCGCACGGGCTGACATCATCCCAGGCGGCTGCCCCCTGACCTCTCATCCTCGCGAGCTCCAGCACGGCTCCGCTCGCGGTGCGCTTCCTGCCCTAGCTCGTGCCGCCTCCTACGCGGCGCTCCCTCAGGCGCCTCCTGATCACCGTGAGCAGCCCATCGCAGGTCCACTGGCGGCGCCTTCTTTCCAGAGAGGGGTTCCCATCGTGGGAACCCTAGGATCGGTGGCCTGTTTATTAATAAAAATTTGGTTAAAAGGGCCCAGCTCGGAAAAAAAAGTGAGTGAGGAAAGGGGGTCCCGTTCTTATTTGGGTTGTGATATATGAAAAAAAAACAAGCAAGAGTTCAATGGAAAAAAGGGGGGAGTGGATTTGTTGAAAAAAGAGAAAAAAGGGAAAAAAAGACGCATACAATTTAAAAAAAAGCAGTATGCAATTCAAAACAAAAAAGAAGATGACCGAAAAAATGAACGGTACGAAAAATAAAATTGTGAATTGTGCAAAAAAAATGACGAAGCACAAAAAAAATTGAATGATAAAAAAAAGAAAGGTTGCATGTTATTCATTTGTTTCTCCCAACTTAATGCTATATGCTCCTATTCTATCAAGTATGGGAGAAAGGGGGAGTCAGACCTAAATGCTTCAGGATATCTGTACGCCCACAACTGACAGACCGACACTCTAGATTTCTACAAGATATCCGTCTTCACCGAGCATCATCGTCTTCGTCGAGGCGTATACTTCTTCTTTTACGACCCGATCAGTTTACCGCGCTGGACTTCTTCTGCAACGATTCTTCTCCGGGCATGACAGAGATATGTTACGGTGACCTGATATCGCAACGGCTCTACAGGCATAGCAGAGATACGTTCCGATGACCTGAAAGCCGCAGACACATCCTCGTGCGAGGTCTTCTACCAGCAGCGAACTTGTGTTCTTCTTGTGATGTATCGTGTGAAGATGTGTTGTATACTTTCTTTTTGTTGCAAGCTGCAGCTTTCTCAACCCCAGCTTGAGGGAGAGTGTTGGAGAATGTAATACGTGGGTAATTGGATCTCACCAAGATCCAATTACCCCACTCATGTTTAGTCCCACGTGGATGAGCGGTGAGACTCCGGACTGTCTGTGAGGCTATATAAGGAGCCCCACACCTCCTGTACTCATTGAGAATTCTAATAGAATATCCGTCCTTTTGAGGGCTTCTCCCGTGGTTTCATCCCGCTCCTTAGGGAGTAGGGTTCTACGTAAATCTTTATTCTTCATGTTTATATTTCTTGTTTTATCGATTCCGCTTCTCTGATTTCAACAAACTCAATGGAAGTCTCATTCTCGAGACTCGACTCGAGGTTCCTACGTGACTTGTTTAGATTTCATTTGTCCATAAAAACCTCAAAGGGTTTTGAACCCATAAAAACCTCAAAGGGAAAACAAATCATATCCTTTTAACATGTATATAACTACAAAAGCTTGTTTTGATGATTACCTGAGAAGTGTTGCGGGTATCGTACCGCATGTCTGCTTCGGTCTCCCATGTAGCTTCTTCGATTCCATGTCGGTGCCACAATACCTTGACCAATGGAATCTTTTTATTGCGAAGCTTCTTCATAGCACTGTCAAGTATCTGCACTGGCCTCTCCTCATATGTCAAATCTGTCACCACGTCTAAATTCTCGTAGCTGATGATGTGTCAAGGTTGTGCACATACTTCCTCAGATTGGATATATGAAAAACATCATGGATGGTTGATAGGTGTGGAGGAAGGGCTATTTGGTTGGCCACCTTCCCCACACAAGCTATAATCTCGAATGATCCAATGTATAGTGGCGCCAGCTTGCCACGAACACCGAATCTCTGAATTCCCTTCATGGGAGATACTCAGAGAAATACCCAATCTCCTACCTGTAATGACAGGAATTTCATATTTATGAGATTAATTGAATCTCAATAAGTATCTTTTTGCAAATTGATTAAGAGAAGATGTTCGGATTACCTGAAACTCCAAGTCTCTTCTCCGATGATCTGCATAGCTCTTCCGACAGCTTTGTGCCGTCAGAAGCTTCCGCTTTACTAGATAACAACTCTCGTAGTCTCCTCCAGGAGATCTACAGAGTAGAAAGCATAATTACCTACCTCATGCCAACTGAGAGGTGTGAGGCATCTCCGCCCGTATAGGGCTTCCAATGGTGCCATGTCGATATTGGAATGATAGATGTTGTTGTACATGAATCTACCAATGGCAGATGGTCCTTCCACGACCCTTTTCTACTCTAAAGTGCATGCATGTAGCAAATCCTCACGTGTTTGAATGGTGCGCTCGCTTTGCCCGTCGGTCTGTGGATGGTACGCAAAACTCATCTTCAGCTCTGTATGTAGTGCTGACATGAACTGACGCCAATAATGCGATGTAAATCGTGAGTCTCTGTCAGACACTACCTCTCATGGTATACCATGAAGTCTGATAATGTTCTACACATAAACCTTGACCAATCTGGATGGAGTATAAGTCATGCTGATAGGTATAAAATAGGCTGATTTGGTCAACCTGTCAACAACGATCTAAATAGAATCATGGCCACTTGGTGTCTTTGGCAATCCTATAACAATATTCATAGAGATACTTTTCCACTTCCACTCGGGAAGGGAGAGACTGTAATAATCCTGGTGGTCTCTAGTGCTCAGCCTTGACCATCTGAAAGGTCATGCATCTAGTGACATGCTGCACCACATCACGCTTCATTCCATCCCATCAGAAATATCGACGCAGATCACGCTACATCTTTATGCTGCCAGGATGAATAGATAATCCAGAACTGTGTGCCTCATCAAGAATGTCTCTGCGTAACTGCTCATCGTTGGGCGCAAGGATCCGGTTAGCTTTCCACAAAATAGACCCTGCCATGACAAAATCGATAATCTCGTCCTTAACAATGCGCATGTATCTATCTCGAATCCAAGGATCCGACTTCTGGCCTCTACGATGCGATCCCACAAAATGCTGAATCATGGGGGTACGACAGTAGAAATGGATGCACTCTCCTGAGGATGCCAATCAGTCAAAGATGAGAGTATATCCTACGTATATAGCCAGTTTGTCGTACCCGTTGCATGAGCTCTCCTGCTAAGCGCATCCGCTGCCATGTTTCCCTTACCGGGATGGTAAGAGATCATGCAGTCATAATCCTTCAGTAGCTCGAGCCACCTGCGGTGTCTCATGTTCAGTTCCTTCTGATCAAATGTGTACTTCAGGCTCTTGTGATCAGTGAAAATCTTGAAATTCCCCCCTTGAAGATAGTGGCGCCAGATCTTCAAAGCGAAGACAACTCCCACCAACTCCAAATCGTGGGTAGGGTAATTCCGCTCATGCGATCTCAACTGACGTGATGTGTATGCAATAACGTTGCCTTGTTGCATCAATACCACTCCTAGACCTTCACCTGAGGCATCTGTGTATACTGCATAAGCCTGCATGCCTGATGGAAGTGCAAGTATGGGTGTTGTCGTCAACCTCTCCTTCAGTGTCCTGAAGGCCTGCTCATATGAATCATCCCAAATGAATGGAACTCCCTTCTGTGTCAATCGTGTCAGAGGGTGAACAACTTGAGAAAATCCGCTGACAAAGCATCTGTAATAGCTCGCTAATCTAAGGAAGCTCCGAATCTGAGTAACTGTCTTGGGTTGTTCCCAAGACAAAACTGCCTCAACCTTCGCAAGATCAATTGTGATGCCTGCTCCAGAAATGACATGCCCATGGAATGAGAGCTGGGATAACCAGAACTCACACTTGCTCAGCTTGGCATCTAACTTGTGCTCTCGCAATGTATCCAAAACAATCTTCAGATCATTCGCATGATCTCATTCATTCCATGAATATATCAATACATCATCAATGAAATCATCAATGATAAAGTCACCATGACCGACACAATTGATTGTCATCACTGATTCTCAACAACCATGTAGATTCACTTGATTACAGATTCAATTCACATCGTAATGAGGACATAGATATTAATAATGACAGGGAAAAGTCTTTCGAAAATTGTAAGTGGTTTGGTAATTCCAACCATTTTTCTTTCGCCCGGAGAGCTAAATTCAATTGCCTACTTTAACCATTTCATGAGATTCTTCTTCATCTTGTAACCAACACATTGATCTATAGGCAATTAATAAGTTGTAGAATCTATAATAGAAGTAAGGCCCTCTTTACTCCATACTACCTCACCTTGTTGTATCAACAACAATGAGTGGTCTTGTATCACAGACAGAGTCTTGAAACCATGGGATCAGTCTATCTAGCATAACTATTTATAAAATTAATTCCCATATGCCCTCCTTTGCTAGTCCCATGTTTACATTTTCCAATACAAAGTCCCCCTTTTTTAAAAAAAATAATGCAGAACACTCACTCAAACAATAGTTGATTGTATTTTCCAGTCTTGATGTTTCCTAAAATATTTGTACTATAGACTCAATTTGAAAATGGACCTACCATGAAATCAGAATCAAACTGAATTAAAACATCCCATATGTATGTACATACATATTTAGAATTTCTTTTAGAATAACTCCGCTAGACAACGGTTAATACTGCCACAATAATTGCAAAGGAATATAAGAACATGACTATTCCTATTATATTCAATTTTTTTACCAATTTCCAGTTCCAGAAAAATTGAAGAAGAAAAAAAATCAGAACTTTACAAGGGAATTATATTACATTGTTGGGATGCTTGTGATATTCTATTTCCTTATTCGGCTAATACATGTTTCCGGTTAAAAGTTAATATACCCAAAAACTTATTTACTATCTGTCATCTAAATGGAGATTCTGTATGATTAAAGTAATATTAGTGTAGGGTCGGAATTATCTATATACTTTCTTCTTTTTTTTTCTAAAAAAAGAAATTACTACCTCCTGTGAGGTGATTGAGTAACACTTTAAATCAATCAAAAATGAGATTAATTTGATAATTCTGTAATGTGACACATCATAATTAGATCTTCAACAGAGAGTGAGCAAATAAAAGCACCTCTTATATCTTATCAACATTTTTCACCAAACACTAAATCTGGCACCCTCTTTTTGAAATACTGGCAAATAACCCTTAAGTGTGCGTCTATGAAGAAGCAAAAGATTGGCCACATAGAAACATAACAAAGACATCAAATGCTAAATTGATAAATCTCATACTAAATCTGGATTTCTTAATAATAATATCATTGTAAATTTCTTATCAAAGGGTGTCAAAAATAACATGCAAGGCAGCAAGAGGGAGGGAGGAAGGATTGTACCTTTTAATCTCCAGAATAGAGATTGTTGGAGTATTTGGTAGTGCACCTATTGAGTTGTAGCAGGGTAATTGGATCCTGGAGAAGATCCATTTACCCCATCCAGTGTTTAGTCCCATACCGCCTGTGGGTGGGACTTGGAGGCTCTGGAGAGGCTATATAAAGAGCCCCAGACTTCCTGTACTCATTGAGAAAGTCAATAGAGAAACATGCCCCTTAGAGGGCTTCTTCCGTGGTTTCATCCCGCTCCTCACGGAGTAGGGTTCCACGTTAATCCCGCTGTTCTTTTGTGATGTTTATTCTTATTCCATGTTTTGCTTCCGCTTTCTATTTTATAACATGGTATCAGAGCGTGTTCGTTTCTCGAGGAGTTATTTCATTATTGTTAGAGATTCGATTTTGTTCTTGGAGATTTCACTACATTTGTTTCTATTCCAGTTTTGGTTCAAGATATGTTCATGTTTGTCTAAAGACTTCAAGGGTGTTTCTCGTGAAACCCTAAATCGTGAGTTTTCGCACGAGCCATCTCCAGGTTGGAGTTCTCTTTGACGCTCGTGCATCCGATCCTCGACCCTCTAGCAACATGCAGAAGGTGAAGTTGGTTCCTAACCAGGGACCCTAGGTTTTCCACATCTCCAGGAGGCGTCGCCCTCACGCTCTTCCTCAAGCTGCACATCCTCCTGGCGGAGGTCCCGACCTGGTGCTGTTCCTCACGCCCTTCTCCAGGCGGCATCGCAGACGGCATCTTCTCCCCCCTTCGTACAGCAAAGGCGGCGGCATCCCCTTCGAGCAGCAAAGGCGGCGGCACAAGACATCCATCAATTCCAGGAGATACTTGAAGAAGATCGAAGAAGACGTGGTGGAGAACCCAAGCACTCCAGGTGGAGCCCCATCACATCTGGGCATCATGGCTCGCCGCGCGAGCACCACCTCCACAGAAGAAGCCGAAGAAGAGGAGGCGGTCGGTTGCTCAGTTCTCCATGCCTGAGCGCCTCCCACCTCCAGGCGATGCCAGATCGCATGCAGCCCTCCAGCTCTTGGCGCAGCAGAAGGCAGGGCCCTTCGGGTCCCTGTACACGACCCCTTGCATCTCGCGGTGCCTCCCCTCATGCCGCCTCACGATGTTTGTCGCCTCCCCTTGGCGCAGGACTCGCACAAGCAGTGCCGCACCCCCCCTGGCTGAACACCGGTCCCAACTCCTCCCTATGCGCGGCGGCTCCCAGCGGCATCGGCAGAACCTCAAGGCGGCGACTCCTATGTCTCTGCATGTAAAGGGGTTCCCCGCTGGGAACCCTAGTAATTGGTGTGTGTGGGGTAGCCCAGTAGGCCCCGGGTTAATTATAAAAAAAATTGATGAGGGGGGCTCGGTTCCAGGGGATCCATATGATTGGGCCTATATGGATCGAATGTATTTTTTTAAAAAAAAGGGGGGTGGAGGGGACGCTACTTTGTTTTGAGCCCAAACGTAGGCCGTATGATGTGAATAAAAAAAAAAGAGTTGGCATGTTCCAAAAAAAAGGGAAGGGAGAGAGATTAAAAAAAAGAAGAAAAAAAAGAAGAGAAAAAAAGGGAGGTCGCATTTATTTCGAGAAAAAGGTGCGTACAAAAAAAAACCGTATGCAATTTCAAAAAAAAGCGCGTACGCAAGGCAAAAAAAAAGGGGAGGCTTATAAAAAAAATGCAAAAGTCGGAAAAATAAAAAGAGAAAAAAATGTTGATGAAAAGCCGAAAAAAAAACAACGGCTTAAAAAAAATGTTTCGAAAAAAAAAGGAATTGAATGTTTTGAAAGCCGACAAATGTGTAATCGGCTAAGTGGTTTTTGTTTTATCCCCATCATTGTTGTCTTCTCCCAACTTGGTCGACGACCATGTTTTCCGACAAGTATGGGAGAAAGGGGGAGTATATGTAGAGTCACAGGTCTTGTATTCCAGATCTAGATTTCAGATGCCAGTCTCCAGACCAGCCAGATGATCAGACTCTACAGTTCGGGTTCAGACTCGACGATTGTCTTCCGAGACCAGTTTCAGACACGCACAAGTGTGCGGTCATTGTCAGATGAGCATATGTTGCCATCATTTGTTCGAGGTCCCCATCATTCTTGTTGTCAGGCCAGAGTTTTCATGTGAGCCATAGGGACTCCAGAGCAGAGGACCATTCCCTATGCCATTGAGGGCAAGGGTTTTCATGTGGTATCATAGGTACACCAGAGCAGTGCACCATTCTCTGAGCCAGATGGGAGAGACCCAGTTCTCCGACGAGGAGACTTCAGGTGCAGTTTCAGACTCGATGGTCAGATTCCGAGTCTTCAGTTGACTCACACTCCAGCCCGTTCGTCCTCCTCACATACACGGCATGAGAAGCAACGTCCTCGACTGCAGCATGTGCGCGTTGGGTTGATATTGTCGTAGTGTCCTGTAGCGTGAGTTGAGTTTCTTTCTGTTTGTTTGTCCTAGCTGAGCATTGCATGCTCCAGCTTGAGGGGGAGTGTTGGAGTATTTGGTAGTGCACCTATTGAGTTGTAGCAGGGTAAATGGATCCTGGAGAAGATCCATTTACCCCATCCAGTGTTTAGTCCCATACCGCCTGTGGGTGGGACTTGGAGGCTCTGGAGAGGCTATAAAAAGAGCTCCAGACCTCCTGTACTCATTGAGAAAATCAATAGAGAAACACGCCCCTTAGAGGGCTTCTCCCGTGGTTTCATCCCGCTCCTCACGGAGTAGGGTTCCACGTTAATCCCGATGTTCTTTTGTGATGTTTATTCTTATTCCATGTTTTGCTTCCGCTTTCTATTTTATAACAGAGATCAAAATACATGTATTGGCAAGGTGAAGACTGCAACAGAATGTGAAATGAAGCTTCAGCAGCTCCTAATCTTTGGAGAAGCTACACCAATGACAGCATTACACACTGCAAGAACTTCTAGGGTCTTCCAACTGCAACAGTAGTTGCAATAGAAGCTAACAATGGAAGTTGTAATGCTCAATTTAGGGTTGCAGCAGCTTGGAGGGAAGAGGGCTGGAGTTTGGGAAAATATTTCGGGCAAAATAGTAGAGGAAGAAAGGGGAGAGAGAGGTTCTAACATTGGAAAGAAGTGCTTCTTGTTGGAATTTATAGGAGAGAGAGGAGAGGGAATGGAATGGAGAAGGTTCCTGGAACCTTCCTCGTTATTTTTTAAATATGACATCATCCATGACATCAGCATGCTAACATCAGTCTGCTAATATCATAAATCCCCCCCCTCTCTCTCTCTTTATATTTTTTATAACAGTATACTACTGTACAAAATTTTAAATTTTAAATTTTTTTCATTTATTTGAGATGTTCACAAAATGTTCGTATTCACATCTCAAATGTCAGATTTCGATGTGCAATAACTCATTTTGATTGTCTCTAAATGACGATCAATATGAGTATAATATTCATAAACTTTGGATCAAGAAAGAATCCCCGATATTTTTGAGATCCAGTTTTAGTTTCGGGTTAAATTTTGTGTTAAAATGTCAAACAACCTACGATTTACGAACGGTCAATTCCATTGGTCTTATTTCATCAAATCGGATTTTATGACAGTCTTGATTTGTTTTGTGGTTTCCGAATTTCATGATGTGGCTTTTCTGTGGCACACATTACGATGCGATCGACTTTTGATCGATTGTGATCGAACAACTTTTGATTCACAATCAATTGATTGATTTTGGTTATCCAATCTTGATTGATAATTTTATTGGATCAATCAGTCCCTAATCGAGTCAAATTCGGGTTTAATCGGATTCAGATGTTACACTTCGACCCTCTCACATGGTGTAGATATATCATGAAGGATGCTACCTTTTTTTTAAACCATTCTTATTACTTTAAATCCCCTTTTAAAGGAAAAGTTCAGGTTAAGTTTAGAATTGTGAAATTTCAATATTAGCCCTTGGGGTGGTTGAGGTTAAATTAGGTGCATTCAATAAGGGAAAGATGGTTATTGAAGAAGAGAAAAGGAATAGTTTTTTTAAGGATAAAGGCCATCCATCATATATATTATATGATTCATGGTGGGTCTCGTCTTGAGACTTCACCCTCCTTTACCTTAAAAAAGGATAAAGGCCCTCCATCATATTAGGTTTGTGCCTAAGAACTTCATCATTAATTCACAAGATTACAGGTACATGGCTATAAAAGCCTACAATAAGTGCATGATCCAACTTTCAGCTAGTGCCTAAGCATGTATAATTAAATTTTCACTATTAAGTGATCATGATGGAATACCACCCTATTTTTGCTAGCTAGAAGGCCCGCACAACATCGACAACACTACTTTTATCCTCATCTATGCCCTCCAATTGGACCCAATCAACTCCTAGAAATTTGTAACGTAGTCCGTCACAACCATTGTGTTGCCAAAATTTATCTAAACACCCACAGAGTTCGCAGAGGTGAAGAAAAGATGATCCACGTCTTAAAACTCCTCCAAGCACCAGCTGCATATAGAAGCTGGGCCATAAAAGAAGCACGCATGTCTGCTACCCGTCATCAGTCGTCCACATCGTAGTAGCCACATAAACACCTTAACTCTTGTAGGTGTCTTCCAATGTCATATCCTCCTACAATCAACCACACAATAGTTTGGCTCAAAGGTATTGATCCTATCAGGGACTTATAGGCCTTACTGAGGGAAAATGTCAACCCCTCAGGATCCGGGTACCCGTTTACGACACAATTCGCGAAATTCCATTTATGACATCGCATTAAAAGCATAGTTTTTATGGGGAAATTTTTCGCAATGAATATATTTGCAAGTGACATTCGACATTCACATTCACAACCACAAGCTAATAAGGAAAATTGGCACCAAAATCATATTTCATTAATTTGCATGTATTTTTACATCATGTACAATGTCTGACAGTACATATAGTATATCCCAAAAATCTGACTGAAGAGAAAATAAGCATATTACATTAATAACAGGACAAAAACTTGACACAAAAACACATACCTTCTAGTATAAACTCTATCTCCTGGAACCCTATATAGCTACTGAACAACAGACTCCTTTCCTGCCATGCGTGCAAGGAAGAAAAGGAGTCACAATTGTGAATACAAACCCGTAGTTTAAAAATAAATAACAATTATTTATTATGTGCAAAAGAGAGCAAGTAGAAAGGTGGAATAACTACAATTTACATCTACTTGCGTAAGTAAAAAGGTAGTCAGGTTTGTAAGCATTTCTCATAAACTCTCATTATCCAAACACTTTTCATATTTAACAAATCAATTGTTGATAATTATAGGAGTATGCATATGTGTATATATCTCTATTATTATATTGACCAGATATCAAATCTGTGGATTTGTCGATGTGAAAGATGGAATATGAAATATTTATAGATTACTTGATTCCCAAGTTCAATAGGTAGGCACCCAATTCTTAATTTCAATTGTTTCAGATATAACTCCAGATGATGTAGATAAAGATCATGATTCTGGGTCTTGGAGATCATGTCGTGGAACTTGATGGCACATAAATGATGAAATTGCTAATTTCTTGTCATTGAGATTACATCATGGTTTTCGATATAGGACTGATATAATGATGATGGATTTGGTTCTTAATGCTATTTACTCCTTTTTAGTTAGTGGATAGTCTGTGCTCTTGGTTCGTGTGAAACCTCACACTATGACTCTAAGGTATTCAAAGTACCTTAGGGTTGGGGGGCCTCCGTAGGCATGCGGTGTTGTGTAATGCATCCTAACTAAGTTCCCAACACGTCCACTAACTTATAGGGTTTTTGAATCAGATTAAAATCACTTCTAATCAACTCAATTTTAATTGTGATTTCCTCCAAACCTTCACTGTAACTCTCTCCGATGTACTCTAAATGATGTAGATATAGATGTAGATACGAATGATCTGGATGTAGAATCGCCGTCTGTTGGCGAAAGAAAACTCAAGCGGTGAAGAAGCCTACAAATGGCTCTTCCGTCTCGCCCTCTAGTTGGAAGGACGGTCCAATAGAGGGATAGGTCTACTCCCCAACTACGCCATTGAGACGGGTGAGAGGGACTTCCTAGAAAAGTCGCTCTAGAAAACTGCCCGACTAGTACGGGCGGACGAGCTCGTACGTAAAAACTGAAAACCAAGGATCCCCCGCCTGGGTATCCTAAAAGACAGGGTCAGCGGAATGGTCTAAAGTCTGGATCCCAACGAGGCGTAAAAACACTGCGAGCTCGCGTAAAAACCGTGTAAAAGACTGAGATCCTAGACCCGCGCATTAAGCGGCCGCTGCCCTAACTGGGCTTCCTTTCCTCCGCCCAGGTGAGAGTCACCGCGCTCTCGCACAGTCAGATGTAAAGGTCATCTTGACTGGCATTAATAAATTATTAATCATTATTGATTCCCAACCAGAGATACAATCTTGTGTTGTTAGCCTTGCTGCCCTAACGCGGAAAGTTTTCGATTCTAACGTGATCCTTAGCGTTGGACATTGCTACTACCTCAAAGATCAATAGTCATTAGGCTTTCATATTAGCATTCTCTGCCTGCCACCACTTTCTTGGCTAATAATCATCTTTCAGTCTCCTCTATAGGTCTAGGTATCTTGTCAATACATTTTATCAATAGTAATCTAAAATTATTATTTTCAAGGATTAGTTCCTGAAGATTATTCCAAAGATTGATCTACTTATATTTGAGTTATTATAAAAAAAAATGTGTGAAGTTTCTAGATCTTAACATTCACACATTTAATTTCTATTATTCCAAAACTATGATTATTACATGCACCCATATTTTGTTTTTACCATTTCAGCCTTGAGACCACCAAAATGTCAAGTTTTAAAATTTTGTTTTTGTTCCCTGAGGTAGATTGCCATATACTTTGCCCCCAAAACAGTCCAAATTAATGCCAATGAAACCTGCTTTTAAACAGGAGCATAGCATTCTGAAAGTCATAATTTAGATATATAATTAAATGAGGATTCTCAAATCTGATGTAGTATTATCATGAACAATTTCCACGGATAAAGTACCAGCTATAGTCCAAAAACTCCCCTGACCAGAGAACAATTTTTTTTATCTTAATAGATAAGAAGATAATTAAATCTTTTATCTCTTTTTTTGACAAATACCATCCCTTTAAGCCATCCCAACCAAATTCAAGTATCGTTCCAATGTTATATGGGATTAACCACATATATAACAAGTTCCAATAGATTCTAAGATTAATGCCTTCTTTCCAACAAAATATTTTATTTTATTTTGGACGATTTGGGCAATCCCCACCACTATATTTCACAATTCATGATATATATATATATATTTAAAGTCCTCGTGGAATGAATGTTTGCTAACTTTGTCAATATATGCTATGGATTTTCATACTAACATTGTATAAAATGTATCAATAGAACAAAAGATACATTTACAGACTTAAGAGAGCTTCCGAATTAGAGTAAAACATATTCTATAATCTATTGGAAAAGAATTAAGAGAAAGAAATGTTAACACACAGAACGTCTCTCCCTCGGCCCAACATTAATTTATTTATATAATATTTCATCATCTTACATGCCAACCACAAAAAAATCAAAACAATATTGCATGTGCCATTTTTGCAGTTCTGGATTGTTAATAATATACATAACAGTAGTACCTATGCATTGAGATTCACACGGATTTCAAATGAAAAATTTAGTAGCAATATCACCCCCATTATAAAGAAAATTATACAGAACATGGTTTCAAGTTAAAAAAATATCTCCCGTAAATATAAGTGTATTTTTTTTTCCAAAAACAACTTGAAATCATAAATCCATCAACTGAAGATATATTTCACAAGAAAAAGAACTTCAAGGATGTGTAATCAACATGTATGGCAGCAAAGGAATGGGTTGGGGATGGTACCTCAACTTGTTTCAAGATGGAGAATTTGGGGAAAGATTGATCTTGCATGCAGCTGGAAGAGTTGGAGAAGAGCAGCTGCTCCAAATGGCTAAGATGGCTGAATGAATTGGAGCTCCCAGCAGCTCTTTCGGCTGGAGATTGAAGGAGAGGGTCGGCTCCCTCTCACGTTGTGAATTTGAGAGTATTTGGGGAAAGTTTATGGGAAGAAGAAAAAGAGAAGAAGGGACATCGGCTGGAATTTGGGGGAAAATTTTAGATTTTGGGGGCTATTTATAACCAAGGAGGAGGTCCTTAGAATGGACATGTGGCAAGTAACACTATGGCAAGTGTTATAACAAAGAGGAGAAACACATACGGCTGGAAAGGATAGTCCAAATTGGTGGTCAGCAATGGTAGCAGACTGCTGAACTGGATTATATATATATATATATATATATATAATTTTTTTTTCATTTATTTGAAATGTTAAAATATGACCGTATTCGCGCCTCGAACACCGGATTTCGACGCGAAACATCTTATTTCGATCGTCTCGGAATGACGGTCAATATGAGTATAATATTCATATACTTTCGGTCGGGTTTGGATGCCCGAAATTTCCGAGATACGGTTTCGGTTTGGGGTTAAATTTTACGATTTTAAAAATATCAAACGACCTCCGATTGACGAACGGTCGATTCCGTTGGTCTTGTATCGTCGAATCGGATCTAATGACGGTCTCGGTTTGTTTCGCGGTTTCCGAATTTGCGTCGCGGCTTTTCACGGCGAGCGTTACGGTGTGACCGATTTTCGGTCGATTTCGCCCGAACGACTTTTGATTCATGATCAATTGGTCGTTTTAGGTTGTTTAGTATTGACCGACAATGTTTTTTGGGTTCATTAGACCCAAAATCGGACGACTTCGGGTTTGATTGGAAACCGGATGCTACAAATATAAAAACCTCAAAGGGAGTCTCGTCCTCGAGACTCGAGTCAAGGTCATTAAGTATCTTGTTGGGATTTTATATGTCCATAAAAACCTCAAAGGGTTTTGAACCCATAAAAACCTCAAAGAGAAAACAAGCCATATATTTATAATGTATCTAATTACAAAAGCTTGTTTTGATGATTACCTCAGAATAGCTGCGGGTATCGTGCCCGCATGTCGGCTTCAGTCTCCCATGTTGCCTCTTTGATGCCGTGTCGGTGCCATAAAACCTTGACCAATGAAATCTCCTTGTTGCGAAGCTTCTTCTCAGCGCGGTCAAGTATCTGGACTGGTTTCTCCTCATAGGTCAGATCCGGCTCTACATCAAGATTCTCATAACTGATGATGTGCCAAGGGTCGTGGACATATTTCCTCAGATTGGATATGTGGAAAACATCATGAATAGCTGAAAGATGTGGAGGAAGGGCTACTCGATAAGCAACCTTCCCCACTCGAGCAAGAATCTCGAACGGTCCAACATATCGTGGCGCCAACTTGCCACGAACACCGAATCTCTGCACTCCCTTCATGGGAGATACTCGCAAAAATACCCAATCTCCAACCTATAATATATAGGAACATAATTAGTATGAGATTAAGTTGAACACATATATATCATAATTGAGTGGATGAGGAGAAAATAATTAGATTACCTGAAACTCTAAGTCTCTCCTCCGACGGTCTGCATAACTCTTCTGGCGACTCTGTGCCGTCAGAAGCCTCCGTCTCACAAGATCAACAGCTCTCGTAGTCTCCTCCAGGAGATCTACGGAGTAAAGAGCATGATCGCCTACCTCACGCCAACTGAGAGGTGTGAGGCATCTCCGCCCGTATAGGGCTTCGAATGGTGCCATGCCGATACTGGAGTGATAGCTGTTGTTGTACGTGAATTCTACCAAAGGCAAATGGTCCTTCCAGGATCCTTTCCACTCCAAAGTGCATGCGCGAAGTAGATCCTCAAGCGTCTGAATGGTACGCTCACTCTGTCCATCTGTCTGCGGATGGTATGCAGAACTCATCTTCAGCTCTGTCTGTAGTGCTGACATGAACTGATGCCAATAGTGAGATGTAAATCTCGAATCCCTGTCAGACACCACCTCACGTGGTATACCATGTAGTCTGATGATGTTCTGTACATACAGCTTGGCCAATCTGGATGGAGTGTAAGTCGTATTGACAGGTATAAAATGGGCTGACTTGGTCAACCTATCAACAACGACCCATATAGAATCATGGCCACCTGGTGTCTTCGGCAGACCTGTGACAAAATCCATAGAAATACTCTCCCACTTCCACTCGGGAATGGGGAGAGACTGCAGTAATCCTGGTGGTCTCCTGTGCTCAGCCTTGACCATCTGACAGGTCATGCTCTGCTAACATGTAGCGCCACATCGCGCTTCATCCCATCCCACTAGAAATGTCAACGCAGATCACGGTACATCTTCGTACTGCCTGGATGGATAGATAACCGTGAACTGTGTGCCTCATCGAGAATGTCTCTGCGAAGCTGCTCATCATTGGGTACAACGACCCGTCCTGCCTTCCATAAAATAGACTCCATCACAACAAAGTCGTCAAATTCGTCCTTGACGGCGCGCATGTATCTATCATGAATCCAAGGATCGGTCTTCTGGCCTTCTACAATACGATCCCAAAGACTGTTGTATCGTGGAGGCACGACGGTAGAAATGGATGCGCTCTCCTGAGGATGCCAATCGGTCAAAGCAGCAAGCGTATCCCATGTATATAGCCAGTTCGCCGTACCATCAGCATGCGCTCTCCTGCTAAGTGCATCAGCCACCACGTTTCCCTTACCGGGATGGTAAGAGATCGTGCAATCATAATCCTTCAGCAGCTCGAGCCATCTGCGCTGTCTCATGTTCAACTCCTTCTGATCAAAGATGTACTTTAGGCTCTTGTGATCTGTGAAAATCTCGAAGTTCACCCCATATAGATAGTGGCGCCAGATTTTCAAGGCAAAGACAATTGCCGCCAACTCCAAGTCATGTGTGGGGTAGTTCCGTTTGTGCGGCCTCAACTGCCGTGATGTGTAAGCAATCACCTGTTCTTTCTGCATCAACACTGCTCCTAGACCTTCTCCAGATGCATCTGTGTAGACTGCATAGTCCTGAGTGCCTGAAGGAAGAGCGAGAATAGGCGTTGTAGTCAACCTCTCCTTCAGTGTCTGGAAGGCCTGCTCACATGAATCGTTCCAAATGAATGGAACTCCCTTCTGCGTCAACCGTGTCAGAGGGCGAACAATGCGTGAAAATCCGCTGACAAAGCGTCTGTAATAACCTGCTAGCCCAAAGAATCTCCGAATCTGCGTGACAGTCTTGGGCTGCTCCCAAGACATAACTGCATCTATCTTCGCAGGATCAACCGCGATACCTGCTCCAGAAATGATATGCCCGAGAAATGAGACCTGGGATAACCAGAACTCGCACTTGCTCAACTTGGCATATAGTTTGTGCTCTTGCAATGTATCTAAAACAATCCGTAGATCATTCGCATGATCCCATTCATTCCGTGAATAGATGAGCACCACTACAAACTTGTCCAAGTATGGACGAAATATACGGTTCATCATATCCATGAAAGCCGCAGGTGCATTGGTGAGCCCAAACGGCATCACCACAAACTCGTAGTGTCTATAGCGCGTCCTGAAGGCTGTCTTCGGAATATCCGATTCGCGAATCCTCAGCTGATGGTAGCCTGAGCGAAGATCGATCTTCGAGAAAACTGAAGATCCCTGGAGCTGGTCGAACAAATCATCGATGTGCGGCAAAGGATAACGGTTTTTTTTCACCGTTCTCTTGTTCAGCTACCTGTAATCGATGTACAGTCTCATGGAACAATCCTCCTTCTTGACAAATAGAACCGGAGTACCCCAAGGTGAAGTGCTCGGCCTCACGAATCCCAAATCAAGTAACTCCTGCAATTGCACCTTCAGCTTCCTCAACTCAGCTAGTGCCATGCGATATGGTGCCATAGAGATCGGGTGTGTATCTGGCAGCAATGTGATCTTGAACTCGATCTCTCTCTCAGGAGGTAATCCAGGTAGCTCATCAGGAAACACGTCAGGGTATTCTGAGACTATTCAGATGTCCTGTGTCATCGGCTCCTGATCAGATACCTCCCGAACAAATACAAGATATGAATCACAGCCCCGATCGACAAGTCGTTGGGCTTGCAACACTGAGATGTACTCCATGCTGGAGTCATGTACAGTACCCTCAAAAGTAAACTTAGATAGATCTGGAATCCTGAAGACAACAGTCTTCCTAAAGAAATCACAAGTGCATGATGAGCAGATAACCAATCCATGCCCAAAATCAAGTCGAACTCATTAAGCTGCAGACGTAGACAATCTGCCATCATCTCGTGACCGTCAATCAGTACAAGCAAGTGTCTGACTATCACAGAAATGATAAATAACTGGCCACCTGGCCCTCGTATGTGATATGGGGAAGAAAGAGTATCTGCGACTCTACCTAAAGAAACAAGTAATCTCGAAGCAAGGAAAATGTGTGTCGCTCCAGAATCAAATAAAACATGGAAAGCTCGATAAGAGCAGTCAGTATGTGTGCTAGTTGGTTAGTCATCTCCTGGTCTGGTCGGTGAAGTAGTCGTATCTATACTTCGGGCTGGTCCTGCAGGTGGTCTATCTGCTCGCTGCGACCCAGATGGTCGAGCGGAATCTGTGCCACGTCCGGCAAGTGCTCCTCCTAATATAGTCGATAGAGATGAGCGAGCTCTACCCGAAAATGCTTTTTCTCTTCTTGGGATATACTATGAAAATTAATGAAATTGGTGACGTTTGTGGTTATTTAATTCGAATGTCATATTTCCCTTCTCGGACTCACGTTAAGTCGGGAGATTGTCTCTATCCGAGAACTTCATGCGATCGGAATTGTAATACCGCGAATGTGCGTATCGGGGTACCACTGCTCTGATACCAAACTTGTCAACCCCCAAGGATCCGGGTACCCGTTTACGACACAATTCGCGAAATTCCATTTATGACATCGCATTAAAAGCATAGTTTTTATGGGGAAATTTTTCGCAATGAATATATTTGCAAGTGACATTCGACATTCACATTCACAACCACAAGCTAATAAGGAAAATTGGCACCAAAATCATATTTCATTAATTTGCATGTATTTTTACATCATGTACAATGTCTGACAGTACATACAGTATATCCCAAAAATCTGACTGAAGAGAAAATAAGCATATTACATTAATAACAGGACAAAAACTTGACACAAAAACACATACCTTCTAGTATAAACTCTATCTCCTGGAACCCTGTATAGCTACTGAACAACAGACTCCTTTCCTGCCATGCGTGCAAGGAAGAAAAGGAGTCACAATTGTGAATACAAACCCGTAGTTTAAAAATAAATAACAATTATTTATTATGTGCAAAAGAGAGCAAGTAGAAAGGTGGAATAACTACAATTTACATCTACTTGCGTAAGTAAAAAGGTAGTCAGGTTTGTAAGCATTTCTCATAAACTCTCATTATCCAAACACTTTTCATATTTAACAAATCAATTGTTGATAATTATAGGAGTATGCATATGTGTATATATCTCTATTATTATATTGACCAGATATCAAATCTGTGGATTTGTCGATGTGAAAGATGGAATATGAAATATTTATAGATTACTTGATTCCCAAGTTCAATAGGTAGGCACCCAATTCTTAATTTCAATTGTTTCAGATATAACTCCAGATGATGTAGATAAAGATCATGATTCTGGGTCTTGGAGATCATGTCGTGGAACTTGATGGCACATAAATGATGAAATTGCTAATTTCTTGTCATTGAGATTACATCATGGTTTTCGATATAGGACTGATATAATGATGATGGATTTGATTCTTAATGCTATTTACTCCTTTTTAGTTAGTGGATAGTCTGTGCTCTTGGTTCGTGTGAAACCTCACACTATGACTCTAAGGTATTCAAAGTACCTTAGGGTTGGGGGGCCTCCGTAGGCATGCGGTGTTGTGTAATGCATCCTAACTAAGTTCCCAACACGTCCACTAACTTATAGGGTTTTTGAATCAGATTAAAATCACTTCTAATCAACTCAATTTTAATTGTGATTTCCTCCAAACCTTCACTGTAACTCTCTCCGATGTACTCTAAATGATGTAGATATAGATGTAGATACGAATGATCTGGATGTAGAATCGCCGTCTGTTGGCGAAAGAAAACTCAAGCGGTGAAGAAGCCTACAAATGGCTCTTCCGTCTCGCCCTCTAGTTGGAAGGACGGTCCAATAGAGGGATAGGTCTACTCCCCAACTACGCCACTGAGACGGGTGAGAGGGACTTCCTAGAAAAGTCGCTCTAGAAAACTGCCCGACTAGTACGGGCGGACGAGCTCGTACGTAAAAACTGAAAACCAAGGATCCCCCGCCTGGGTATCCTAAAAGACAGGGTCAGCGGAATGGTCTAAAGTCTGGATCCCAACGAGGCGTAAAAACACTGCGAGCTCGCGTAAAAACCGTGTAAAAGACTGAGATCCTAGACCCGCGCATTAAGCGGCCGCTGCCCTAACTGGGCTTCCTTTCCTCCGCCCAGGTGAGAGTCACCGCGCTCTCGCACAGTCAGATGTAAAGGTCATCTTGACTGGCATTAATAAATTATTAATCATTATTGATTCCCAACCAGAGATACAATCTTGTGTTGTTAGCCTTGCTGCCCTAACGCGGAAAGTTTTCGATTCTAACGTGATCCTTAGCGTTGGACATTGCTACTACCTCAAAGATCAATAGTCATTAGGCTTTCATATTAGCATTCTCTGCCTGCCACCACTTTCTTGGCTACTAATCATCTTTCAGTCTCCTCTATAGGTCTAGGTATCTTGTCAATACATTTTATCAATAGTAATCTAAAATTATTATTTTCAAGGATTAGTTCCTGAAGATTATTCCAAAGATTGATCTACTTATATTTGAGTTATTATAAAAAAAATGTGTGAAGTTTCTAGATCTTAACATTCACACCTTTAATTTCTATTATTCCAAAACTATGATTATTACATGCACCCATATTTTGTTTTTACCATTTCAGCCTTGAGACCACCAAAATGTCAAGTTTTAAAATTTTGTTTTTGTTCCCTGAGGTAGATTGCCATATACTTTGCCCCCAAAACAGTCCAGGAGCATAGCAATCTGAAAGTCATAATTTAGATATATAATTAAATGAGGATTCTCAAATCTGATGTAGTATTATCATGAACAATTTCCACGGATAAAGTACCAGCTATAGTCCAAAAACTCCCCTGACCAGAGAACAATTTTTTTTTATCTTAATAGATTAGAAGATAATTAAATCTTTTATCTCCTTTTTTGACAAATACCATCCCTTTAAGCCATCCCAACCAAATTCAAGTATCGTTCCAATGTTATATGGGATTAACCACATATATAACAAGTTCCAATAGATTCTAAGATTAATGCCTTCTTTCCAACAAAATATTTTATTTTATTTTGGACGATTTGGGCAATCCCCACCACTATATTTCACAATTCATGATATATATATATATATTTAAAGTCCTCGTGGAATGAATGTTTGCTAACTTTGTCAATATATGCTATGGATTTTCATACTAACATTGTATAAAATGTATCAATAGAACAAAAGATACATTTACAGACTTAAGAGAGCTTCCGAATTAGAGTAAAACATATTCTATAATCTATTGGAAAAGAATTAAGAGAAAGAAATGTTAACACACAGAACGTCTCTCCCTCGGCCCAACATTAATTTATTTATATAATATTTCATCATCTTACATGTCAGCCACAAAAAAATCAAAACAATATTGCATGTGCCATTTTTGCAGTTCTGGATTGTTAATAATATACATAACAGTAGTACCTATGCATTGAGATTCACACGGATTTCAAATGAAAAATTTAGTAGCAATATCACCCCCATTATAAAGAAAATTATACAGAACATGGTTTCAAGTTAAAAAAATATCTCCCGTAAATATAAGTGTATTTTTTTTTCCAAAAACAACTTGAAATCATAAATCCATCAACTGAAGATATATTTCACAAGAAAAAGAACTTCAAGGATGTGTAATCAACATGTATGGCAGCAAAGGAATGGGTTGGGGATGGTACCTCAACTTGTTTCAAGATGGAGAATTTGGGGAAAGATTGATCTTGCATGCAGCTGGAAGAGTTGGAGAAGAGCAGCTGCTCCAAATGGCTAAGATGGCTGAATGAATTGGAGCTCCCAGCAGCTCTTTCGGCTGGAGATTGAAGGAGAGGGCCGGCTCCCTCTCACGTTGTGAATTTGAGAGTATTTGGGGAAAGTTTATGGGAAGAAGAAAAAGAGAAGAAGGGACATCGGCTGGAATTTGGGGGAAAATTTTAGATTTTGGGGGCTATTTATAACCAAGGAGGAGGTCCTTAGAATGGACATGTGGCAAGTAACACTATGGCAAGTGTTATAACAAAGAGGAGAAACACATACGGCTGGAAAGGATAGTCCAAATTGGTGGTCAGCAATGGTAGCAGACTGCTGAACTGGATTATATATATATAAATATATATATATTTTATTTTTTTTCATTTATTTGAAATGTTAAAATATGACCGTATTCGCGCCTCGAACACCGGATTTCGACGCGAAACATCTTATTTCGATCGTCTCGGAATGACGGTCAATATGAGTATAATATTCATATACTTTCGGTCGGGTTTGGATGCCCGAAATTTCCGAGATACGGTTTCGGTTTGGGGTTAAATTTTACGATTTTAAAAATATCAAACGACCTCCGATTGACGAACGGTCGATTCCGTTGGTCTTGTATCGTCGAATCGGATCTAATGACGGTCTCGGTTTGTTTCGCGGTTTCCGAATTTGCGTCGCGGCTTTTCACGGCGAGCGTTACGGTGTGACCGATTTTCGGTCGATTTCGCCCGAACGACTTTTGATTCATGATCAATTGGTCGTTTTAGGTTGTTTAGTATTGACCGACAACGTTTTTTGGGTTCATTAGACCCAAAATCGGACGACTTCGGGTTTGATTGGAAACCGGATGCTACAGAAAACCTACCAACAAACCAACACCAACAATCACACTCTGTGATAGTCTCTCCCGATCTTCTAGACTCGCTAATAGCCCCATGAGATTGTTCATTCATCAATCTGAAAGGTCAGAACAAAAATGTGAGAAAAAAGAAACACCATCCCACGTATCAGCCACACTAACGTCTGGCTCAACTGCCAGAGCTATCAGACATGGAAATCTCACTCCAAGCACGCCACCTTCCTATCCAATCATCACACTAGAAACGATAACTGCTCCGATCCCCCAACATCGACCACAACCAAGTATGAAATTCTTACACCACTACACGAATCCCCCTCGAAAAATGGGATGGTGCTAGACCAATCTCCTCTTCTTCCTCTTCCAGTTCAAGGTTCCCAATGGGCAAGAGGTCAGATCTTCTTACTTCTTTCGCAGACATTAATATAGGTGGCCAGGATATGCATTTTGTAGCCCAACGTAGATGAAATGCTCATGCTCATTTGAAAAGATGTGAGAGAGTACCCCCTAGGATACATGGTTCAAAAGGATATGTTATTATTCTCATCTAAGTGCTCGATATATATGTTTTGAATTTTCTACGTTTTTTAAGTATGTTTTCTTTTGTCATGTCGTGCATATGGAAGAACCTTCGGTGGATCCAAAATGGAGTGATGGCATGCATGAAGAGATTAAGTTTCTTATTATAAATAATACTTACGAGGTGGATGTCCCCATTAGCATCCATATTGTGGGAAAACCAGGTGTATACTATAAGGAGAGTTGATAGACATACAAGTAGATACAAATCCAAATTGGTTGTATATGAATATACATAAATTTTCATGATAGTTTTTTAGGAGACTTTTGATCTCGTGGCCAAGATTAATTACGTTCGAGCCATTCTATTTTTCACTGTCATTTTTAAATGGTCTTTGCATCAACAGGACATGATGAATAGTTTTTTCATTGATGATTGAACAAAATAAATTTATATGGAGTTACATCCTAGATAAGAGGAGATAGACAAGTGTTGCAAGTTAAAGAAGTCCTTATACATCATAAAGCAATCATCGATAGCATGGTTTAATTGCCTTTGGGTGGTTGTAAAGAGTTATAAGCATGGAAATATAGATTATACACTCCTCATGAGGCAGAATCAAGAGAGTATAGTACTATTGGTTCTCTTTGTTGACGATATGATCATCACAAGGGATGATGCAGATGAGATTGATAGGTTCAATGCCAAAGTTGTCCAAGAATTCAAGAGTAACAACCTATGACAACTTGTACACTTCTCAAGCATTGATATCGCTAAACCCAGAAAAGGTACAAGCAATTGTCAAAGGAACTAGAAAAGGTGCAAGCAATTGTCAAAGGAACTATGCCCTTGAATTTTTAAAGGGAATAATAAAATTGGGATGTCATCCAACAAGAACTCTTATTGAGACTAAATCACAAACTACACGTAAAGTCCACAAAATCTTGAATGAATCGTGAAGGAGACGATATTATGGTTATATATTATGAATGTCATGAATATTGTAAGTGAAATATATGCATGCCCCTTCTTATGCATATTTGAATATTGTTTACAAGATCTTGAAATACCTAAAAAAGAATTAGGTTTAGGACTTTTCTTTGTTGTTGGGAAGGATGTGAGGATTATAGCTTACACAGATGCTAATTGAGTTGATTTTGTGATAAGCGACATTCTACACGAGGTTACTCAGTGTATTTAGGTGGAAGCCTTGTTATATTGAGAAACATAAACTAAATTGTCCCCGCTAAATCTAGTACATAAATTAAATATTAGATACTCTTGGTTTCGTAAATATGTAGTGGGTGGAATTTATGATTCACGACATTAACCTACCCATAAAGCTTTATTATGATAACAATACCATTAGTAACCATGCTAAGAATACCATACTAAATGATCAAAATAAGCATGTCGAGATAGATATGAAGATTATTAGTGAGAACATTGATGTTCAAATGATTGTATCTCCTATTCATTAAGTCAACACACCAAGTAGCAATCACACCATGCAATATGATTAAAATATGGGTTGTAGAGATATATTTTTATGTTACTATATTTATTTCCCGTTTCTTAGATTGTTTCTTAACTCTCTTTACTTATGTCTGCTTTTTGTAATTTGCCCATAGGTTGCTCTCCTATATAAGAGATTATAAGGTTCTTGCAATAAACAACTTGATCATTTTTCCCAACATGGTATCAGAGTGACGGTCCTAGACCGGAGCTCTTGTACCCAAAACCCTAATCCTAGCCATCCACCGCCCAACCTTTCGCACGTCTCCACCCTCTTGCGCGACTCCCGCAACCTCCAGCCGCCTAGCAACCCCCTCTGTCAGTGGCCTCCGGGTCCCTAGCCTTTCATCGCCCAGCAGCTCCGTGGCCAACAGCATCACCGCCTAGCAGCCCCGCGGCCTATCGGCGCCCATCGAGCTTCGCCCTTGTAGTTCACGTCGCCCCCTGCGACTCTCTCAGCCTCTACGGCCCACCGCCCCCGTGGTTCACCGACCCTACCGGCAGTCTCGTATGGCTTTCTTCAAGGGGGTTGGTTACGATCTAAGTCTACACATGCAACCAACCTCCTATATGTCAGTGTAGATATTTACTTTGTCAAGTTTACAATCCTCGTCTTCTACGATCGGCAAGATGTCAGAGAACAAGGTTGATATTCTCACCGTGGACGCCTTCAGAGGTCCAACGCCCATAGTCAAGATGGATGGGTCGAATTACGAGTTGTGGGCCATGCAATTCATGAGCCTAATGAAGTCGATGGGTAAGAAGCACATTCTTACTGTAGACGAGCCGACGGAAAGGACATGGTTGTATGCCTCATGGGAGGATGATGATGCATATACACATGTCTGGTTATCTGGTACCTTGATACCAGATATTTCAAACGATGTTTTGCACCAGCCCACAACCAAAGCCATGTGGGATATTCTTGCTGTCACGTATTCACATGTCAAGAATGAGACGGAGATTTTACAACTATAACATGACATCTTTATTATTAAGCAGAATGGTCGTCCATTACATACATACTATACTGCCATGCGCGGAATGTTTGAGAAGCTTCATAGCTTCATGCCTCTCACGTCTACTCTAGAGCAGATGAAGACATTCCGAAATCCTACGGTGGTTGGAGTATTTCTGGCCTCTTTTGACTTACAGTACGAGGCTGCTTCCTCCAAGGTACTGGCTGATGCTACTATTCCTCCCATGGAAGAGGCCTTCCGGAGGTTCGACGGGATTAATGTTCCACTTCTAGTGCCAAATTTTTCTGCCATGATAGCCTCTCGAGGAAGAGGTGTTTCATCTTAGTTTCGTGGACGGGCATCACGTGGATGTGGTTGTGGACCACAGTGTACTTATTCTCGCATATCTTGTCATACGGAAGATACATGCTACTCCAAGCATGGTTTTCCAGCATAAGCACGTGTAGCAGAATAGGCCTAGAACCAACAATTTGCTCCACTCACATCAGATCGGCGATATGATGATCTTGTTTCTCGATTGAGAGACATTATGCCCCTATCAGTACCCAAACACTTGCTTCAGAGAACAGCCCAGACTTTGCCGCTACTGCAGGAGCAAGCACCTCAGGTAGTGTTCTTACATCTGCTTCTTATCATGGTTCTAATACCTCGGAATGGATTATTGGAGCCACACATCACTTGTGTGGATATAGAGGTCAACTCATAGCCTATAGGCATGTTTCTCCTGAAAGAATAGTAGTCATAGCTGACGGGACTCATTCCCTTATCACGGGACAGGGGGAGATCACCTTGACACTTTCTATGCGATTGCAGAATGTGTTGTGTGCTCTTGATTTCTTAATGAAATTATTGTCTATCAGTCAGATTACTAAGGATTTAAATTGTCGAACAATTTTTGACCCATCATCCTTTGTTTCAGGACATTCTTATGGCCAGGGTGATTGGGTGTGGCCGTGAGCAGGGCAGACTTTGTTGATTGGTCCACACACCGTATATTGGTCTATCGTCCCATATCACTGGACATATTTCTCCCTTCCTGTGGCATCTGCGTTTTGGTCATCTCCCACTTCAGAAGATGTGTCAAGTCCTCCCTCGGATTTCACCTCGCTCGTCATTCAACTGTGAGGCATGTCAATTAGGAAAGCATCATCGATCCGTCTTTCCTAGTTGTCAGAGTCGGAGCAGTAACTTCCCTTTTGAGTTTTTCCACGTCGATATTTGGGGTCCAAGTCATGTTCCCGATCATTAGGGACATAGATTTTATTTAGTGGTTGTGGATGATTTTAGTCACATGTCCCGGGTCTTCTTGTTGAAAAATAAATCTGAAGCTGGAAATGTCATCATAAATTTTATTGAAAATTGTACAGACTGATAGTGCGCTTAAATTTTGTATACAAGTGTTGTCTCAATTATTTTCTTTGAGTGATATTCTTCATCAAACATCATGTGCCTATACGTCTCAACAGAACGGTGTTGCTAAAAGATCGCACCGTCACCTTCTTGATGTCACATGTAAACTCCTGGTAAAGAGTTGTGCCCCTCATTCATTATGGGTTGATGCGGTTCTCATGGTCTGTTATCTCATTAACCGCATGTCATCATCAGTGCTGGGGGAGAAAGTCCTTTTTTCACTTGTTTTTCCTGACAAGAGATATTATCCGCAATATCTCTTGTCAGTGCAAATATCTCTTGACACGGAAGGGTTATCGTTGCTATGATCCGCAATAAAAGAGATATTATGTCAGTGCAAATATCACATTTTTCGAGTCTGTCATGTATTTTTCGCCTACAGGTGACAGGTTGACTCCTTCAGATTCGGATGATCAGGTCTACATTCCACCTCCGCCCATGCGTCAACCACCTTCCTCACCATCTCCATTACCACCTCCTCCATTACCATCTCCATCACCACCATCAGCCCCACCACCACCCATTATTCAAGTTCCTCCACTACCTTCCCTTCAGATATTCATTAGGTTTATGGGTTCCCTGTAGTCAGCAGAAATAGAACGCAGACCAAACACACAGACAAGCAATTACAAAAACAACCTCAACATTGGATCCACAATCTTCACTCAACTAGGCTGCGTCCTCTGCGATAGGAATGGGTAGCAGGGGGAATCCAATAGGATAAAATTAATAAAAAAATAGAAATCTAGTACTCTATCGGTGAATATTCAAAGTTAATCAACCATATTTATAGTTGGGTTTGCCATATTGAACGAGCAAATCATGACGGGTCTTTTTATTTTTCAAAATTTTCTCGTTTGTATAATTATTCCCATTCTTATTTATAACCGTTGGCATGCATACATGTCTTTCATGCAATTCTTTACAAGTTAAAACAATGCAGATACTTGTCAGACTTGTCTAACGGGAGCTCTTCCTTGGCATTCATTAAGAACATGGTATCTCTTGAGAGCTTGTAAGTTCACATCATCTCTATGTTATGTACTATTTTTATTTTTGGCATTGCAGTGCATTTCGTTATCTGAAATCCTGATCTTATTTATACTTTGGCAGGGTTTTAAGGGATGGCAGAATTACTGATATTCTTCCATCGGACATTGGAAAGTACAAAATGTTGTCTGTGCTGTGAGTATGTCACATTTCAGAAATTTTATGGTGGTGTTGATGCTTAAGGTCCCGATGTTTCTTAAAATGACACTCTTCAGGGACTTGAGCTTTAACAATTTGAGTGGTCAGCTTCCCCACTCTCTGTTCAACTTGCCAAATCTTCGAGATTTGTAAGAAGGTTTAATTTGTAGGCATTGCTGGCACTTGTTCCTGTTATTTGTTCTTATACTGTATTTATAAGCAGATACCTAGGGAACAACAGCATATATGGAAGTTTGCCAGATAACAAGAGTGATTTGCTTCTTAATATGTATGCCTTGTTTCTTGAATATGAATGTTATAAGTTTTATTTTTGCAAAATTATGATGTAATAAACATCATGAATTATGCCATTATATCATATCTTTTTTCTCTGTTGCTCTGAATTCATGTACTTGATGTTTGTTTTCAGAGACCTTTCCTATAATAACCTCTCGGGAGATCTACCTTTATGGCAAAATAATCCTGAGCTGCAAATGTATGTAATGTGAAAAATAAGTTCTTTTCCTTGATTTGACTTCATGATATCTTTTAAATAAAATGCATATTGGTCAGGGGATGATTTATTTATTTCATCGTTGAGATTTGGAAATGATTTCCATCTGATCCTTGCTTTCTAAAAAAAGAATTTAGATAATATCATGAGGGCATGTCACATACTTTCCATCAGACATCTAACATGAGCATTGTGGAGATTGTACGATTGTTTTCCTTTCTTCATGAATGGAGTACTGTTAAAAGAATATTTTCCTATGATCTAGCTGACCTCTTTCTTTGCATCTATACAGAAATTTAGTTGCCAACAATTTTGATGATTCCAGCAGGTATGCATCAGGAATTTTACTGCAATTTACAATGATATTTATTTGTCATGTATTTATTAGTCCATTTATCAATCCAGAGGCCTTTCATGGCAATTGAAATGTCTACAGAAGGATGTCCCATGCTACCGCAACTCTCCTGTATGTAAGTTGAGTTCCTTTATACATGTCACCTTTTTTCTTACACCTACTTTTTAACAAGTTAAACTTCTCATTTCACAGTAACTGTTCTTTGAATTTGCAGATTACTCTTTTAATATCAATTGTGGTGGAGATGAAGTAGTAGCATCAGATGGTACTGATTATGACCCTGACAATAATAACCTTGATGCGGCATCTTATTTTTTGAGAGATGATTATAGATGGGCAGTCAGCAGCACTGGAAAATTTCTTGGAGCAGCAAGTCCTAATTACACAGAGTCCCATAAATCTAACATTGCGAATACCATTGATCCTGCATTATTTAGGACAGTTAGGTTGTCGCCTTCATCTTTACGATACTACGGCCTTGCACTTGAAAATGGGAACTACACTGTAAAACTTAAGTTTGCTGAATTAGCTTTTCCAAATGACACTTCGGTGGGGAGCCATGGAAGACGGATTTTTGATATTTACATTCAGGTAAGCATGACAAGTTTGATATTTACATTCAGGCAAGCATGACAGGAAACTCACTTCCCCTTTCTGTATCTTCAACTTTATTCGTATATCTTTACATGCACCCTGTTTCCACTATACCATTTTTTCCGCCAATGCAATTTTGATTGCGATGAAAATATTGTTCTCCAGTTATTGCATAATAATATTTTCACTGCAGTTTTGGATCATTTAATATTAGAGGTGGAGGATTTTCCTTCAGTTCCTTTCCTTCTCCCTTTCTCAACCTTCTTTCAATTCTGTTCTCATTGGCATATTTTTTTAGATGATTATAATGGTTAAGAAAATGTGATTACTTATCAGGGAATTCTTGTGGCCAAAGACTTTGACATTAAAAAAGAAGCTGGTAACAAGCCTTTTACTGCAGTCATTCGCAACTATACAGCTACAGTTAAAAACAATTTTCTTGAGATCCACCTATTCTGGGCCGGAAAGGGTACTACTGCCATCCCAAGCTTCGGATATTACGGACCTTCCATTGCAGCCGTCAGTGTTTTTCCAAGTATGTCCAATAATATTTTGGTTCTATTGTATAATCTTTTGAGGCATTTGATAACTGGATTTTTCTTACAGATTTCAAACCTACCGTTCCCAATCGATTACCACCTAGAAAGAAGAAAACATCCTTAATTATCGGAGTTACAGTTAGTGTTGCTATATCTTTTCTCATTATGTTAACTGTTGGACTTCTCGTATGGTTAAAAAAACGGCAGAATACAGATGACGAAGGTATTAGATCTAAAGCTTACCTTTCAAAGTGACCTTTATTTTAGTGTACATGAAGATACAAAATAATGGTTAACTTTGTGAAGCAGATGTGGGAATACCTAATGTTTATCTAACTTCATAAAATATGGCAGAATTGCGTGGGCTGGAGGTCATGCTAAATACATTCAGTCTCACAGAAATAAAGAGTGCGACGAAGGACTTCAGCTTCACAAATAAGCTCGGTGAGGGAGGATTTGGTGCCGTTTTTAAGGTGACTAGATTTTTAGACTATATCAATGAGCTTATGCATTTTTACCAAGTATTTCTTATCATTTTTACAACCATGCCATGCTTGCAATCTTAGATACGCCGTAATTTGTCTGAAACTATTTTTCCACGTCCCTTTGTTTTTGTAGAATACTTGACTCAAAGAAAATTGTTGATATGCCTTGAATCTTAACCATCTGATCTAGGTTGAAGAGTCGTCTAATGTCCTCTTCCCCCCCTCTCGTGACACCATATACCCTACTAGTACGGGGATCCCGCATTTTTTTATATGGGTATTCGGATCCATCTGACTTTGGGATCTGTTTTGTACTTGAGTAGTATATAAACTCCCTAAGGTTAGGGCTTTCGGTATTCTCTATACTTTCTTCTTTTTCTACACAGTGAAAACCGGTTGGCGCCCCGCCCAAGGACATAGTCCAGTTATGGGTGAACCTTGTAAATCCGTGTATCTTCGTGCTTCTGTGATTGATCGTATTTATGCGTGCTTCCGTGATTCCTAACAAAAAGAATGTATTAGATATCACTACTTCAAAATATAAGAATACACTATATTCATACAACAACCTACCTAATTCTCTATCAAGCATCGACACTCATTTAACACACCACAAATCGCTCAAGATCTTTACTTTCACTTGCTTCCTTCCTAGCTTGGTTTCTTGCGTCCATACAATGGATGCCATGGCCTATATTTACTTGTGTTATAGTGGCCTTAGAAGACATGAAAACCTCTAGAAAATTGAAGCTGAATGTACCTAAGAAAACTCTAGAAATTTAGACTTTAATCCACTCAAGGACACTCTAGGTTATTGAAGTCTCATTTTCTCAAGAAGATTCTCGAGTTTCACTTATGAAATATCAACAACTAGGTTGTGCCTCAATTTATTTCAAACACTCTCCCTCAACACCGACTCAAATCGGTAATGGACTACATTTGGATTTCTTCTTCCATTCCTCTACATATATAGCTAGTTCATGCAACATTCATCTTTAGCATTTGCATCATTATGTACTTGGGTTTAGATTTGTGTAGTCTATCGTCGAGGTAGGGCAATTGAATCTTTGTCAATCTCGAGTTAACTTGACCGAGATTCCTATGGAGTTTCTTGATGAACTTCACTTTTCCAGAGACTAGTTGTCTCTCTATAGACTTACGGAAATCTTCTCTCTCTTTTAGGCTACCATCAGTTGGTTGTCTTCTCTTTTAGCAAATTGACCCAAATATTCAAAAATGACTTACAATTGGCTTCTATAGTTTTTAGAAAGGAGACATAAAGCCCGGCTTTCTCTGAGGTAAATGGTTGACTACGTCCATTATTATCTTCATGCATTCTACTTAAAATCTAGGTGAAGCATGTTTTGCATGCAACAAACGCCAACATATCTCTGTAGTATGTCAATTATTCTTTTCTACAACTCCATTATATTGCGGTATACTTGAACATGTTAGCTGTCTTCGAATTCCAGCTTCTTTGAGATAGGTGAATAATTCTGTAGATGTATATTCTCCGCCATTATCTGTTTGTAAACATCAAAGTTCCCTTCTAACTATATTGTCAACTTCTTATTGGAACTTCAACTCCTTATTGGAACTTCTTAATATTGGAAAGGGTCTTAGATTTTTCTTTGAGAAATAAGACCCATATCTTGAAAAATCATAGATGAAAGTTAACATGTAACTCATTTCGTTTACAGAATGTTGCTTGACAAGTCCAAACACGACATAGTGGAATAGGCAATGGCTCCTCTAATTAAAACCAAGATTCCTTGCAAAGTAATTGATGAGCTTCCCATATTGACATTTAACACAAATAATGTACTTTAAACATCTAATTGTGAAAGACATTAGAGTATTGTGTGATTCATCATTATCTTCAGCTTGTGATAGATCATATGTCCCTACCTTACATGTTGTGGAAAGGATTGAAATGAAAGAGATGCATTCACCGTAGCCCTAGAGATCTCTTATATAGGTGAATAGCTCTAAGGACAAATTACATAAAGAGACAAAAGAAATAGAAAATACAAGATAACAATAAAAAGATATTAATATTTCAACATTCCCTTCAAGTTTGAGCATATATATCTATAATGCTCAGCTAGCAACGGTGAAAAGGTCCTTTTGCAAGAGCTTTGGTAAACATATCGGCTATCTGATCACCTAAAGCAACATGAGAAGTGAATATAAATCTCTTTTGAATCAAATCACGGGTGTAGTGGCAGTCAACCCCACTGTGCTTTGTTCTTTCATGGAAGGATGGATTATTAGCTATGAATAGAGTAGCTTGATTATCACATTTCAGGTGCATAAGATTATAGAGGAGAGACCTATGTGTAAATTACATAAGATAGATAGGAGAAGTAGATTATTAGGAAAAACAATATAGAAACATAAATATAACTCTACAACGTATGCCCAAACGAAAAATGAGACCAAGATTCTTCAGCTTCATTTTGACATTTACAAGGCTAATTAGAATGGTCGTCCGCAGCACACGTTCTACTCCTCGCTACGTGGCATGTTCGAGAAGCTTCACTGCTTCATGCCTATTATGACATCTACAGAGCAATAGATGGCATACAAGAACTCCACGATGGATGGAGTTTTCTTGGCTGCGCTTGACCCGTAGTATGATGTTGTACATGCTCTGCTCCTCACTGGGATGACCATAACCCCATGGAGGAGGCCTACAACTGTCTTAGCAGGCTTCTCATTCCTCCTGTTGCTACCCCACAACCCTCCTCGGCGATGGCTACTTCTCGAGGTAGAGGAGGGACTACTCAATTTAGAGAGCATAGTCCCCGTGACAGAGGCAGTGGACACCATCGTGGTCCTTGCACCTACTGCAATCGTCCAGGACACTCAGATGACACATGCTATTAGAAACATGGATACCCCGCATTGGCAGAGTAGATCGGGCCTTCAGATACTCCAGCTTCCTAGGCAGATCCACGTCTGGATGACATTGTCTTTCGTATATGAGAGATCATGACCCCAGTGGCCGGCACCACCATTATAGGATCCACAGATATTGCAGCCACGACCAGAGCCTCTTTGAGCTCCTCAGTTATCGCTTATGCTTTTACGATAGTAGCGGTGCGTATATGACAGAGTAGATCATGAACTCTGGCGCATTCCATTATCCGGGCGGAGACAGAGCCCAGTTCAAGTCCTACAGGACTATACCTCTTGGTAGATGGGTCGTTATTGCAAATAGGGTCCACTTACCTATCATAGGACAGAGAGAGGTTCATATAACCCCATCCATGCACCTTTAGAGTGTTTTATATGCCCATGATTTTCAGATGAACTTACTTTATGTTAGTCAGATTACTAAGGATCTGCATTGTCGTGCCATTTTTGACCCTTCATCTCTTGTGTTTCAGGATATACTCACGGGCAGGGTGATTGGATGTGGTCGTCAGCAGCGTGAACTCTATAGACTGGTCCAACCTCCTCGTGTCAATACCTCCACTATTCCTACTGAACCAGTCTCACCGTACATGTGGCACCTTTGTTTTGGCCACCTTACTCTGTAGAAGCTGTGTAATGTCCTCCTACAGATCTCCACGCGATCTTCCTTCCAGTGAGAGGCTTGCCAGCTTGGGAAGCACCACTGTTTATCCTTTCCATCTCGTTAAAATTGGAGCAGTTCTCAGTTGTTTGAGCTCTTTCATTTAGATATACAGGTCCAATTCGTGTCCCTGATCACCAGGGACATTGTTTTTTATCTAGTCGTTGTAGATGATTTTTCTAGATTTTCTTGGGTTTTCCTTTTGAAGAATAAGTATGAGACTAGATCTGTTATCAAGTCTTTCATTAATGAGAAAGAATATTTTTCTGCCAATGTTGAATATCTGCGTTCCGATAATGCCTTAGAGTTTTGCACCTTACAACTATCTGAGTTTCTTAGATCTCTTGACGTTGTTCACCAGGCCTCATGTGCATATACATTTCATTAGAATGGTATTGCCGAGCACAAACACTGTCAACTACTCGATGTGACTAGAACCTTGTTGATTCATAATTGTGTTCCTCATACTTACTGGGGTGATGCGGTTCTCACTGCATACTACTTAGTGAACAACATGCCCTCTATATTGGGAGAGAAGGTCCCTTTCTCGATTACGTTTCTCGAAAAGGATATGTTCTCCCTTAAACCTCGCGTGTTTAGATCTGTTGCCTTTGTTCATGATTCTCGCCAGGTCGTGACTAGCTCTCCCCCAGAGCTGTCAAGTATTTTTGTTGGCTACTCTTATACCCAAAAGGGGTACTGTTGCTTTGATCCGTTTCGACGGAAATACTTTGTCAGTGTTGAGGATACTTTCTTTGAGTCTGTCATGTATTTCTGTCCTACAGGTGACAGACTGGCCCCATTAGACTCTGATGAGGAGATCTACATGCCTCCACCTCCTATAGTCAAACCACCACCTCCACCTACTCCTGATCTACCACCTCCCACTCCACCAGCACCACTACCGCCATCTCCACCACGATCTATTGTACCTACTCCTGCTCCTCCACATGTTCCTGTGGTCGCTCCCTGGACCCCCACCTACCTTGACTCAGTTTTTTCCATGTGTGTTCACTCGCAGGTCTCGCTTTGTTCCCCCTGCTCACATGACTTACCCACCATCCAACACACCTCATGTATGTAATAAACACATTGTTTCTACTGATGGCACTTCTGAGTTGTCTGTGCAGCAGGATTCCCTACAGGATGAGCAGGTACCCTCTCAAGAGGGAAATTTACAGGTTCAGGACATGACAGATGATCCAGATATGTTGATTGCTCTGCGAAAGCAAAGACATACATGTGTTACATATCCTCTTGCAACCCATATTTTTTTAGCAAACTTTCAGAGGATTTCAGGAGATTTACCTTGGCACTGTCAGTTGTCGAGATACCATGGACATATCAGGAGACTATTCAGGATAGTCAGTGGTGTCTAGCCATGGAGGAGGAAATGGCAGTGCTACAGTCGCGTGGCACTTGGAGCCTTGTTTCAACTCCAATTGGTGCATCCGTTGTTGGGTGCAAGTGGGTGTTCGCAGTGAAGCACTGAGCATATGGTAGTGTAGATAGCTACAAGGCGAGACTTGTGGCACATGGGTTCACCTAGACATATGGGGTGGACTATCAAGACACCTTTTCTCCAATTACCAGACATTCTACTATGTGTATTCTTCTATCTGTTGCAATGACATGGGATTGGCCCCTCTATCATCTTGATGTGAAGAATGTTTTTCTATATGGTAATCTACAGGAGAAGGTCTACATGCAGCAGCCACCTGGGTTCGTTATTGAGGGGAAATGTTAGAAGGGGTGCAGGTTTCACAAGGCTATTTATGGCCTTAAGCATAGACCAAGAGTATGATTCAAGAAGCTCTCGGACTTGATAGAGAAACATGGATTTATGAGATCAACTGCCGATCATTCTCTGTTTGTTCACAGGACTCAGAGAGGTACAGTTGTCATTCTTGTCGATATCATTGTTACAGAGGATGACGAGTATGGCAGTCAGGTTGCCAAAGAATTCATAGGTCAGTAGTTTGTGACCAAGGACCTTGGTAGTTTATGCTACTTCCTTGAACTGGAGTTTGCCAGGAACCAGTAAGGTCTTGTGATGACCTGGAGGAAGTATGTTACAGATCTTCTTTCTGAGATATGCATGGCAGATTGCAGACCAACCACTACTCCTATGGATCCGAGCATGAAGCTATACGATGATGATACCGAGGGGTCGACAAGAGAAGTACAGGCTTGTTGGCAAGCTCCTATATGTGACCATCACCGGGCCAGATATATCCTTTGCTGCGAGCAAAATGAGTCAGTTTATGGAGCAGCCCAGACATACACATATGGATGTGGTCCATATGATTCTGGGGTATTTGAAGATCTTACCTGGCACTGGACTTCTATTCAGCAGAGGTACATCTCTAGCAGTTACAACATGTGCGGACGCAGATTATGCTGGGTGTCCCAAGGGCAGGAAATCTACTTCGGGCTTTGTAGTGTTCATAGGAAGTTCCCTAGTGTCGTGGAAGAGAAAAAAGTAGATTGTGGTTGCCAGATCTAGTTTCAAGTCAGAATACATGGCCATGGTGCAGGCTAGTACATTGATGATGCCAATCAGATCTGTTCTTACTAACCTGACTATTGAGGTGCCTCTTCCCATGCACCTCCAAGACGACAACCAGGCTGCTCTTTTCATTGCAAACAACCCTGCCTTATATGAAAGGACCAAGCACAGAGGTGGATTGTCACTACACTCGTGATATGATACAGAAGGTCTCATCGTCACTACTCATGTCAGCTCTGGAGATCAGATAGTAGCAAGGTTGCAAAAAGCGGTAGTCGGTACGCGGTCGGCGGGGTCATTGATTAAGGATAATCGGCAGTAGGACGACTAATCAGATTTAGTCGACCATTAGTCGGTTTTAAATTTTTTAAATTATTTTAAATATATAAATCATTTATACATAGATTTGTACATTTTGTATACTTTCATAATGAAACAAAAGAAGTAATTGACTTTAAATATAACATTATTGCATATTAGAATAATTTTGCCTATATATATATACATAGATTTGTACATTTTCTATACATTCATAATGAAACAAAAGAAATATATGACTTCAAATATAACATGAAGCATATTAGAATAAGTTTGCTTTTAAAAAAAGCAAAATATTAAAAAAAATAAAACATTGATGTAAAAGTCGGTCGATTAGTCGGCCCGACTAGACTGGCTGACCGATTAATGGCCGACTAGGCCTAGTCGAGTCGGTTACCCCTCGACTCGACTAGTCGAGCCGACTAGTCGACCTAGTCAGCCGACTTTTGCAAGCTTGGATAGTAGATGTACTTACTAAGGCCTTCACCATAGGGTCTTACCAGAGATGTTGCTCCCAAGGTTTGAAAAATTGAAAGGCAGAACGAGGTGTTTTCCTTACAATTGAAGCGAGGCGTAGCCTCAAGGCGGTCGAGGTGCAAGCCTCAGTTTATAGAGAAAAATGTGCAGAAAACTATAATTAAATATATGACAATGTAATTATATGTTCTTTGCCCAATATAATACTTAACACTATAAAATATGATGAAATAATAAAGATAAAAATACCATAATAAAAGATAGAACAACATAATATCTCTTTCTACACATTTCCATCCAATCAAAGAGGAACTCATTGTCTATAATATGTTGTGAAATAATTAAAAAATACATATCTATCTTTGAAATATTATTGTAATTAAAAGTACGATTAAATATACGTCGAAGAAATTTATGTTATATGTCTAACATATAATATATGACAGCAATATTGTTGTAATTAAAAGTACGATTGAATATACGTCGAAGAAATTTATGTTATATGCCAAACTTATAATATATGACAACATGATAAATCATGAACCCTATCTATTTTTGTTTTGTTTGATATATTGCGAAGCTCATTAACTTTATGAGTATTATTGGATTTGATATTTAAAAATTCATTCATTAAAAGAGAAATAGTAAGAGTTTGCCAAATAGTTGGACACAATTAATAGTAAATATGAAGTTATGGGCATGAAAGAGACATCAGATTTAGGCATTTATCTCGTATAATCATTATCCTAAAGAAGCGAGTATTTATAAGCCTCTCAAACTACCAAGTACACCATTAAAATCATAAAAAATACATAAAAAAAACGTCGTGCAAAACGCCTCGACCGCCTCGAGACGGAATGCCTCGAGGCTATGCCTTAGCCTCTTGAGGTGCACGCCTCACTGGATTGGACTGAGGCGTACGCCACGAGGCCAAAAAGGACCGCCTCACCTCGAGGCGTACGCTTCGATCTCCTCGAGGCTAATTTTTTTATACCATGGCTGCACAAAGCTGAGCTTGATTGATATCTACGCTCCAGCTTGAGGGGGTGTTGAGATATTTGTTATCTTTCATATAATTTATGTAAGTTTTATTTTCTTTATCTTATTTATGTAATTTACCCAACAAGTTTCTTTCCTATAAATAAGAACCATAGGGATTCATCAATAAGAAATTCTTTCTTTCATCTCCACAATGACCTATAGATGCTTTAATCTATTTTGAACATGTGAGAATTGTCATATAAATCATCGTCTTGCATTATGCTTGGAAATGTACCTTGCGCATATTGTTAGTGAGACCACCATATTTGGTATAATTAATTTTTTGAAATCACTTACTTCACTATTAATAGCAGTTAACTTGGCATGCCTATATTGTTAGAAAATGGAGAATGCGGAAGCGAATGATAAACATAGCATAATAGAGAAAGGTAAAACATGAACAAAAGATTTTTACGTGGAACCCTATTCCCTAAGAAGCGGGATGAAACCATGGGAGAAGCCCTCAAAGGAGCGTATGCTTCATTGCTTTCTCATCTGATACAGGAGGTCTGGGGCTCCTTATATAGCCTCCACAGAGCCTCCAAGTCCCACCACTAGTAGATGTGAGACTAAACTCTTGGATGGGGTAAATGGATCTTGGAGAGATCAATTTATCCATCTCCCTCAAGTGACGCATACAACTAAGTACTCCAACACTCCCCCTCAAACTGGAGCATGTAATTCTCAGCTTGGACAAACATAAAGAAACTCAACCCACGCTACAGGACACTACGGACAATATCAACCCAACGCGCACAACTGATGTTGTACAGGACGTTACTTCTCATGCCGTGCAGGTGAGGAGGACGAATGGGTTAGAGTGTGAGTCTGCTGAATCTCCTCGTCGGAGAGCATGTGCTCCGAACTGCGCCTGTCAGAGTCACTGCAACTGAAAATGAGTCTCCTCATCGAAGTACTCTGGCCCGCCACAACATGTGGACAACTGCTCCATCTCTCAAAAAGGGCCGAACTGAAAAAGACTGTGGAAGTGCTATCCTCGTCGGAGTCCACGGTCGCTGGAGAATGGAGTCTGAAAGAAGTCTCCTCATCGGAGAACTGGGTCTCTCTAATCTGGCACAGAGAATGGTACACTACTCTGGTGTACCTATGATACCACGTGAAAACCCTTGCCAACATGGCATATGGAATGGTCCTCTACTATGGAGTCCCTATGGCTCACATGAAAACTCTGGTTGAAACAATAAGAAGAAAGATGGGGACCACTCCAAAAGATGGCAAACACGTGCTCATCTGAAAAGACTGCATACTCGTGCGTGTCTGAAACTGAGTCTCTCTGGAGGACTCGAAAATTGGGTCACTCAAACATGGAGTGCCTCGAACTTTGACTCTGACCAATCCGAATGTCGAGTCTAAATCTGCGCATCATACTGGGACTCGGAATCTGATCATCGAGTCTGGAATTGCACATGTAGAATCTTCATCTGAAAAACTGTAGAGTTTGGAAATCTGGCAGGTTTGTAATCTGGAGTCTGGAAAAATCTGGATCTGACTCGGACCTGTAACTCTACATAATACTACCCCTTTCTCCCAGACTTGTCGGAATGACAAACATCGACCAAGTTGGGAGAAGACAATAATGATGGGGTCAAATAAAACCAATTAGCCGATCACAACTTTTCGGCTTCTCAAATAAAAATCAAAGATTTTTTTGAACAAAAGCCGCTCATTTTTTTTTTTGGAATTTGTGTACGGTTTTTTTGGTGTACGCGCCCTTTTTTTGGAATTTGCCTATGGCTTTTTTTCGATGTACGTGTCTTTTTTAACAAGCTCTTTTTTTCCTTTTTTTTAACTGATGGCCCATTGGACCCTTTCTCCCGATTTCTCCTTTTTTTAAATGAGACCTTTCCTCCTTTTTTTGAATAACTAACGACCCAATCAGAGCCTCTTTTTTCTTTTTCTTATAGCAGACTTAGGGTTCCACTTGAACCCCCACTTTCGAATGCCGCTCCCCCTAGGGATTTTCGATTGCCGCCGCCACTACTTCGGAGAGGAGTGCGCTCTCCTGTTGCCGCCAATGGGGAAAGCTTTCGCGCGCGGCTAGGGTTCCTCCGATGGGAACCCGTGTGATCTGTACCGCCGGGTGTTAGAAGGGAGATGCGCTGCGGAATGGTCGAGGATGCGGTTGCGCCTGGGGAGAAGATGGGGCGACCTGGGCACACGGGGGAACGCCTCCCGTCGCCTGCACTGGAGACCGCCTGGAGGTACGGTGCATCTAGTGCCACCTTGAGCATGTGGAGAGGGCAACGCCGCCGTAAGGAGCTTGGAGAGTCGCACATGCGAGATGTAGCTCACCCTGGGAGGTCGCTCGAGAACATGGCTGCCTGGATCGGACCGCTAGAGGTGTAGCTCCAGCCGCAAGAGAAGAAGCGGCGCGCTTGAGATGAGCCACCTGCGGGGGTGGCGCAGCCTGGGATCGGCGCTGCTCTGTGACTTGGGTCTCCAGGAACTGCATGGTCGGAGAAATGGTCTTCAACGGGCGTACGGCCTGGATGGTGGATCTAGGGTTTTAGAAAACCCTAGACACCTTTCTTCGTCGATCGAAGCCGCCGGATCTCCTGACAGAAATTAGGGTTTCGATTGAAACCCTCAACTTGGATAGAATAGGCAGGAACATGGCAGAATCCTTCTTGATGACGACAATCCTCGAATATTGAAATAATACAAACAATTTTCCAAATCGAATCTCGAATAACAACAAAGAACTTAAAAACCTCGAGAATCGACCCGCTCTGATACCATGTTAGAAAATAGAGAATGCGGAAGCGAATGATAAGCAGAGCATAATAGAGAAAGATAAAACATGAACAAAAGATTTTTACGTGGAACACTACTCCCTAAGGAGCGGGATGAAACCACGGGAGAAGCCCTTAAAGGAGTGTATGCTTCATTGCTTTTCTCATCTGATACAGGAGGTCTGGGGCTCCTTATATAACCTCCACAAGGCCTCCAAGTCCTACCACTGGTAGATGTTGGACTAAACTCTTGAATGGGGTAAATAGATCTTGGAGAGATCCATTTACTCATCTTTCTCAAGTGACGCATACAACTAAGTACTCCAACATATATAAACAGGTCAGTAGGAGAGAAGTTGGCCTTGATTGAAAAGGAATGTTTCCTTTAGTGTATATTACTCATACATTACAAATTTCCACTCCATGAGAAGCATGCATGTATAGTAGTGACAAGAAAAATGTGAAAATCGATCAAACAAAAACAACAATGAACTATATAGCTATGTAGATAACCCTACTAAATGGTACAACAAAGCCTTTTCCCACATTAAGTAGGGTCAACTACATGGATTCTTTGCCTCCATTCAGATTTATCTTGGATCATTCTCAAGCTTAGATCCAAAAAAGTAGGATCCCCTCATATAGTCTCATTCCAACACTTCTTGGGCCTTCCTCGCTCTCGTAGAAGGTCAACATCCCAAAAGTCGCATCTCCTAACTGATGCATTGGCCGATCTCTTTTGTAAATGGCCAAATCACCTTAAGCGATTTTCTCTTATCTTATCCCCAGTCGAAGCTACACCAACTTTCCTTCTGATTGCATCATTTTTAATCCAATCTTTACGTATATGTCCACACATCCACCTTAGAATTTTCATTTCTGTTACTGTCATTCTCTACATGCTTATGGTTCACATACCAACACTCAGATCCATAGAGATAGAGCATAGGTTTCATGAGGGCTTTGTAAAGCTTTCGTCTGATTTTTAAGAGAATTTTCTTATCACATAGAACAATAGAGGCTACCCATTTAAATGGTTTGGTGGTAGTGCATTATGCCTACCATCCAAAAGACCATGATTCACATCCCCCCTTGTGGGGGTTGCATTAGGTAGTCGATAACCAGCGTAAGAAATAGTCAAATCTTTCAACATGGATTTGAGCAAGAATCCATGTAGCGGACCCTACTTATAGTGGGAGAAGGCTTTGCCATTTTTATTGAACAGTAGAGGCTCCTCTCCACTTTAGCCAACTTGTATTTATTCTATGAATAACATCTCTATCAATTTCCACATCATGTTGCAAAATAGATCCCATGTATCTAAAAAAATCTTTTTTTTGAATGTTATCGTCGTCAATATTCACCTCGATTCAGTCACCATTGCTTCCATCAAAAGTGCACTCCAAATATTTAGTCTTAGCCCTACTTATAGGAGATCATTTAGTCTCTAATGCATATGTCTCCAAACCTCAACCTTCTCATTGACTCCATCTCTAGTCTTATCGATCAACACCATATCATCAACGAATAACATACAACAAGGTGTCTCATCCTGAATGTGACTAGTCAACTCGTCCATAATCAAAATAAAAAGGAATGGACTCAAAGCTGAACCTTGATGCAAACCAATGTTGGTGTCAAAATAGTCGATCTTCCCAGACTGGATCCTTATACAAGATGAAGCCCTATCATACATATCCTTATTCTATAAATCTCCATTGTTCTCCTCTGTAAGTGGATGGCTTCAATAGTTGAGCAACCTGACATGAATCCAGATTGCTTTTCTTTTACTTTGGAAACTTGCCCCAACCTTCTTTCGATCACATATTCCCATATTTTCATAGTATGACTCATCAGCTTGATACCTATGTAATTTGAACAATTTTGAATATCTCCTTTGTTCTTATAAAGAGGCACCACGATGCTTATCCTCCATTCTTCAAGCATTTTCTTGCTTCGTCGAATAACATTAGATAAATTTGTAAGCTAAGTCAAACTATGCTCACCTAGAACTCTCCATACTTCTATAGGAATGTCATCAAGTCCTACACCTTTCTCAGGATTCATAACCTTCAAAGCCTCATCTACTTCATTCCTTTGTATTGGTCTATAGCTTGCACGATTAAGGTAACTTTCACTACTATCTAGATCTCCCAAAGTGATCTCTCTATTTCCTTCCCAAATGAAAAGTTTAAGGAAATACTACTTCCATCTAGTCTATATATCATTTTAAGTAACAAGCATGTGTCCTTCCTCATCCTTAATGCATCTCACTTGAGAAAGGTCTTTGGTCTTTCTTTCTCTTGCTTTGGTCAATCTGAATATATCCTTCTAGCCCTCCTTAGAGTCAAGTTTTTTATGCAAAACTTCATAAACTTTTGACTTAGCTTTGCCTACAGCATTCTTTGTTTCCTTCACTATTTTGTAGTTTGTGACAGTTTCCTCTGTTATATCCTTATACATAGCTTTAAAGCATGCTCTTTTATTTTAAGCTTCTCTTGCACCCTCCACTCCACCATCAAGCCTCCTTCTGCCTGGAACTCCTCCCTTTGACTCGCCTAGCATCTCTTTGGCTACCCTTCGGATACAAGATGGTATCGCCTCCCACATCTCATTTGCACTTCCATTACTATTCCAAGATAGGTCTTCTAAAATCTTTTCCTTGAAGCTTGATTGCTTCAATTGAAAATTCCATGATCTAGTTCTAGTCAGCGTTGTAAAAGTTGCCCAACTAATAAGTCAGTTTAGTCTAGTCAATGGGGTGGCCGATTGAGTACTGACTAAATCCGACTAGGCACACTATTCGATCGATTTTTACTTTGATATACCATTTTTATTTTTGCTCTTTTTAAAAGCGAACTTATTATAATATGCTTAATGTTTTATTTAAATTCAATTACTTATTTTATGTCATTATGATAGTATAAAAATGTGCAAAATCTATGTAAATATATGTACAAAAATGATTTTTATTTTTAAAAAAGGTGAAGCCTTCTCCCACTCTAAGTAGGGTCGGCTACATGGATTCTTTCTCAAATCCATGTTGAAAGATTCGATTATTTTTGCGTTGGTTATCGACTACCTAACGCAATCCCCACAAGGGAGGATTTGAACCCTGGTCTTTTGGGTGGTAGGCACACTGCACTACCACTAGACCATTTAGTGGGTCGATTTATATATTTAAAATAATAAAAAAATTCAAAGTCGAGTAGAGCCCGACTAAATCTAATTAGTCTCTCGACTGTCGATTAATCCTTAATCAATGACACGATCGACTGAATATCGACTATCGACTTTTGTAACCTTGATTCTAGTGATCTTAGAAACCCTCCTTTTCTTTACCAGGCCTTTTATCTGCACATCCATGACTAACAAACGATGTTGAGTTGTCAAACTCTCTCATGGGATTACTTTGCAGTCTTTACAACACAACTGATCTATTCTCTTCAACGTTGTTAGAGTTATTAGATTTATATTTATGTTTGTAACCCTTCGGGTTCCGTAACCTCCCGTGACCCTTCGGGTTCTGTAACCCTCTGTGACCCTTCAAGTTCCGTAACTTCCAGTGATCCTTCAGGTTCTGTAACCCTTGTACTCTCTAAGGTTTTCTCTCTATATAAGAGACCCTAGCTCTATGGAATGAACATCCCATTCGTTCCTCTTCTCAACATGGTATCAGAGCGACGATCCTAGATCGAAGCTTAATACCCTAAATCCGCAGCCGCCACCAGCCCTCTCTCTGCCGACAAGGAGAGACTGCTGGACCTCCTGCATCGCTCGTGGATTCCATAGTCTCACGCAAGGCAGTCTAAGTCCCCAGTTGCCACCTCCAGCGGCACCTAAAGCTTCGTCTGAGGCTCCAACGGTACCTCCTGCATCGCCGGCACCGCTTGGAGCCCCCCTCCAATAGCCCTTGCTTCACCACAACATATTTCTCCCATCTTTTTCCTTCTCTCGAATTGATGTTCCATACTCTTTATTCTATCAAGTATGAGAGAAAGGGGGAGTCAGAGATGATTCTTCAGGACGTCTGTTGCCCTACCATGACTGATAGACTGATACTCTAGACTACTATTCAGATCATCCGTCTTCATCGAGCATCGACTTCTTCGTCAGGGAGTATACTTCTTCTTTTACGACCCAACATCTACTCCGCGTTGGACTTCTTCTACAACGATTCTTCTCCAGACACGACAGAGATATGTTTCGGTGACCTGCAGGCACGACAGAGATACGTTCCGGTGACCTGATATCGCAGTGACTCTACAGGCATGACAGAGATACGTTCCGGTGACCTGAAAGCCGCAGACCCGTCCTCGAGCGAGGTCTTCTACCAGCAACGGACATATGTTCTTATGATGCATCGTGTGAAGATGTGATGTATACTTTTTCTTTTTGTTACAAGCTGTAGCTTTCTCAGCTCCAGCTTGAGGGGGAGTGTTAGAGTTATTAGATTTATATTTATGTTTGTAACCCTTCGGGTTCTGTAACCTCCCGTGGCCCTTCGGTTCTGTAACCCTCTGTGACCCTTCGAGTTCCGTAACTTCCAGTGACCCTTCAGGTTCTGTAACCCTTGTACTCTCTAGGGTTTTCTCTCTATATAAGAGATCCTAGCTCTATGGAATGAACATCCCATTCATTCCTCTTCTCAACAAATGCAAAGTAATCTATAGGTGTTCTAGTCAGACCACTCTTATAAGTAATTAAATGCTCCTCCCTCTTCTTGAAGATAGTGTTTGCTATGAAAATATCATAAGTCGTTACAAAATCCAGGAATTTGATATGAAAACCCTTTAGAGAGAGATTCGGGGAAAACCATGGGGCACGCCAACACTACACACTCTAAAGGATATGGTTCCTCTTCTTTTTTAGCTTTACTAGTTAATAGTAAATTCATTGAAAACTCTTGGACTTGTATAATAAAGAAGAAAGCGATTAACTATAGAAAATGCGTCTTTTCTAGCAATGATGGAGGGAGAACCATCAGAAACAGTAATATTATCATTTAAAGATAGTTATGTTAGAAAATAAAGAATGCGGAAGCGTAATATCAGAGATACTAATAAAAAATAAAGAACATCAGCATTTTACGTGGAATCCTACTCCCTGAAGAGCCGGATGAAACCATGGGAGAATACCTCAAAGGGCTGATGTCATTGCACTTACTCTCATCTGATACATGAGGTGTGTGGCTTCTTATATAGCCCCCACTGAGTCTCCAAGTCCCACCACTGGTAGATGTGGGACTAAACCATTGGGTGTGGTACTTGGACCCTTTAGGGATCCAATTACTTATCTATACATGAGTGATGCATATACTCCAACACTCCCCCTCAAGATGGAGCATGCAATGCTTAGCTTGGATAAACAGAAAGAAATCTCAAACCCACAATACAAGACACTACAGACAATATCAACACAACGCAAATACAATTGTCGGTTGATGTCGAGGACGTTGCTTCTCATGCCGTGCAGGTGAGGAGGAACAAACGGGCTAGAATGTGAGTCGAAATGGGTCTCCTCATCGGAGAACATGTGCTTTGTACTGTGCCTATCAAAGTCACTGAAACTGAATGAGTCTCTTCATCGGAGTAGTCTAGCCCGCCATATGTAGAAGACTGAATCATGTGGACAATTGCTCCATCTCTGAAGGGTCGAACTGAAAAAGCTGTGGAGACATGCTCGTCGGAGTCCACGGTCGCTAGAGAATGGAGTCTGAAAGTCTCCTCGTCGGAGAACTGGGTCTCTACCATACTGGCTCAGAGAATGGGATATCTACTCTGAAGTCACTATGAAAGCACATGAAAACCCTAGCCCACATGACATAGGAACGTGATCTCTACTCCGGAGCAAGGTTTGAAAAAACAAAAGGCGAAACGAGGCGTTTTAGCTGGAAGCAAGGCGAGGCGTAGCCTCGAGGCAGTCGAGGCATAAGCCTCAGTTTACATAGGAAAATAATTACAAAATATATAATAAATATATTTATTGGTGAACTAAAGTAATCTGACAAATATATAATACATAACAATGTAATATATGATGATATTATGAAGATAAGAACATGGAAAAAAAGGATATGTCAATGCCATAAACATTTCTACTAAATTTCTACCCAGTCAAAAGGAAATCGTTGGCTATAACTATCACTAAAATAGTTATCAAAAAGGGATTGGCTATAGTTGTCATTATAGATATCCAAAATATTGATATGAATCATATGATTTGAATCCTAACCGCATGATCTACCGAACCTAGATAAGAACGATTTGATGTCCCCCCTGTGCCACCATACCCTACCATGTCCCAAAAAATTTTCTTATATGGGTATTCGAATTCAAACACGGTTTCTTATATGTTTAAGGGTGTAATAGTAAGAGTTCTCCAAAATAATTGGACATGTTAATGGTAAACATGAATATGAAAGAGGTCAAATTTAAGCATTCATCTTGCATAAATATATACTCAACAACTAGACCTTTATAAACATCTAAAAATACTAATATGACTAATTATTTACTTTAAAAAATGCTTGAAATAACCCCAAACGCCTCACTTTGCACCTCACCTCGCCTCTCGGCTGCCTCGCCTCGACCGCCTCGGACATCTGAGGCGCACGCCTCAAGCAGGGGGTCCGAGGCGGTCGCCAAGGTTGCAGAAAGCGGTAGTCGGTACTCGGTCGGCGGGGTCACGTACTAAAAGGATTAGTCGGCAGTCGGGCGACTAGTCGGTCATTAGTCGGTTTTGAATTTTTTAATTATTTTAAATATATAAATCATTTTTTATACATATATTCTTACATATATACATATATTTGTACATTTTATAAACCATCTTAATGAAACAAAAGAAGTAATTGACTTTAGATAGAATATGTTTGCTTTTAAAAAGAAGTAAAAAACTAAAAAAAATAAAAAGGTTGTTGTAAAAGTCGGCCGATAAGTCGCCTGACTAGGCCGACTAGCAGGTCGACTAGTCGGGTGGACCGACTAAAGGCCGACTGGGCCTAGTCGAGTTGGCTACCCCCCCGACTCGACTAGTCGGGCCGACTTTTGCAAGCTTGGCGGTCGCCTCAAGGCATTTTTCCTCCGTCCCATTTCGCCTCGACCGCCTCAGCGCCTCGAGGCACGTTTTTTTAAACAATGCTCTGGAGTCCATATGGATCACATGAAAACTCTGAAACCAAAAGCAACAAAGATGAGGACCTCACAAATGATGGTAAACATGAGCGCATCAAAATGAAGACTTGGAATCAATCTGAACGTCGAGTCTGAAATTGAAATGGTTAACTGTAGAGTCTGAAAACTGACATGGAGTCTGAACTGGAAAATCTGGAGTCATACCTATAGAACTCTACACAATACTCCCTCTTTCTCCCATACTTGTCGGAAAACAATGACATCGACAAAGTTGGGAGAAGACAAGAAAATGGAGAGAAATAAAAATCCAATAAGCCGATCTTACAAATTTTCTCGGCTTTTCTAGTCGCATTTTTTCTCGAATCATTTTTTTTGTGCGGGTTCTTTTTTTATGATTTTTTTCATTCATTTTTTAAAATCCATTCAACATTTCTCTCTCTCTCTCTCCGGTGTTTCGCCCTTTTTTCAAAATAGTCCACCTCTTTTTTTTTTGTTTTTTTCCTTAAAACAGATCACCCCTTTTTTTCTCTTGAACATGGCCCAAAGGGCCCACCCCTATTTAGGGTTCCCATCGAGGAATCCCTGACAAGGACACGACCCTCATATAACTGGGAGTGGCCGCCGCTTCCTGGATCTTGGAGAAGAGGATTGTGCATGGCAAGGAGCACGGCTGGAAGGAGGCATCATCTCCCATCGCTTGCTCCACCGCTGCACTTGCTGAGCTGGAGGAGACGAAGAATCTCGTGCCACCTGCGCGAGATGTTGATGTTGTTGCGGCTTGACTTGTGTCGCATGCAAAGGTTGTAGACATGGTTGGAGATGGTAATAGGAGGTGGAGATCTGGAGGAGCAGCAAGGGCAGTGGTCTGGTGCCACCGCTTGGAGAAATAAAGCTGTCGCCAGCATGAGAATGGCACCATCACGCAAGGTGATTGTGCCAGCGAAGATGGAGAAGGAACTTGGAGCTCGTCGCCTTGAGCATATTGGGTTGGGTGCCTTCGTCGTTGGGACTCGATCGGTAGGGGGCTTAGAGAGAGAGGAGGTCTGGTGCCTCCTTGCGTCGCTTCCTCTTTTTCTTTTGTTTTTTGCTAAAATTCATGTGGGTCGTGCGCCTGGAGAGAGTTGTGGGGAATGGCGCAGCCGCTTGCTGCAGCTAAGATCTACGTCATGCTATGCGAGGAAGGAGGAGCTCCGCCTATGCACGATCAACATGATCGCCTGGAGATGCTAAAATTAGGGTTCAAGAAATTGAACCCTAGAACTGAATCTGGAACTAGATCACAAACTTGAACTTGAATCGAATAATAAATCCGTATAAATCGATCTCCCAGAAACTTGTGACAGATGAAAATTAGGGTTTCAAGAAACCGTAAAAACTGGAACTCGAACTTGGCCGATCTTGAAAAAACAAAATAATCTTCAAGAATAACTCAACCAAGAACAACCCGCTCTGATACCATGTTAGAAAACGAAGAATACGGAACTGTAATATCAAAGATACAGAATAAACAATAAAGAACACCGGGATTTTACGTGGAACCCTACTCCCTGATGAGCGGGATGAAACCACGGGAGAACACCTCAAATGGTTGGTGTGTTCATTACACTTTATCTCATCTGATACAGGAGGTGTGGGACTTCTTATATAGCCCCCACCGAGTCTCCAAATCCCACTACTGATAGATGTGGGACTAAACCACTGGATGTGGTAATTGAACCGTACCCTGGAGGGATCCAATTACCCATCTATACATGAGTGATGCATATACTCCAATAATTATAGTTTATACTCAAGAAACACTTTTAGGTCACCTATCATATAGTTGGAGGCATCACTATCAATGATCCACCCACGAGTAAGAAATATTACTTTTAATTTTCTTGGTGAACATGCCTTTAGTGTTCTTTTGAGCTTAAATCCTCTACCAGATTCTTCTCCAAAAGACCTTGTTGTCTTTTTTTATCTTTTCCAAAAGACCTTGTACTTTTTTTAGATTGTGAGACTTATTTTCACTTGGAAGAGGAATAGAAGATTCAGTAGCGGTGGCAGCAACCTTCTTTCCTTTGCTCGAAAATCGAGGATGAACTTGTTGATCAGTCTTAAAATTAGCTTGCTTTCTATCAAGATAGAGCAGCCAACAACCATCACTAGTGTGACTTGATTTCTTGCAATGGATGCATCTCCATTTACTTTTCATAGCATCATTTGCGCCACCAACAAAGGCAAAATGTTCAACATGCCTATTATTCATAAGAAGAAAAGGTTGCTCCTATGCAAGAACATGGTCATAAACTTGTTTAATTAACACAATATTTCTAGAGTTCAGAATTTGACTACTAATATTTTCAAAGACATTATTTAAGCCACCAAGGAAAGTATATATCTTGTTCTTCATTCATGATTCCAGAAGATGCCAGTCTTATGTGGGCATTTCAGGTTTTCCTCAAATCGATAATCAAGGTCCTCCCATTTGGATTTCAGTCAGGCATGATAAGCAGGGACAAATAAATCACCTTGATGCAGATTGAAAAATTATCTGTTCAATTGATGTAACTTTACATCCTGACATTTCAAATGCCACATCTTGAGAGGTTCATCACCCCCGTTAATAAATTGTTAACTATCATTAAACATAACAATCCATGTTTCAAAGAGACTATCTTTTGTAAACCAATTGTCCCATGCAGCATCATCAGAGGAAGGTTCCTTCTTCTTTTCAGTAATATAATCTATCTACAAAAGATAGATTAATGCATATCAATTTACCCAAGTACATGTGACCTTAGAAACCGACAATCATGGGCTGCTTTGCATATTGGTAAAACCGTAGTCAACTCCCTTACTTCTTTATGCGCCCTGGGTATGAAACAACTCTGTAAATTTCAATTTCAATAATTCGAATGGACTAATGCATATCAATCCAACTGTGGCATTACTCACTATAAAACTCAAACTAGAACATGATCATGCCCTTAAATATTGCATCTATTACAGGGGAAACTCAATGATGGAACGATGGTGGCTGTCAAGCAACTTACGGTGCCGTCTTCTCATGGGAAGAGGCAGTTTGTTACGGAGATTGCTACCATATCTGCAGTTCAACATCGAAATCTCGTGAAGTTGCATGGGTGTTGCTATGAAGGAGGGCACAGACTTCTCGTTTACGAGTTCCTGGAAAACAGTAGCCTTGATTTTGCACTTTTTGGTATAAATGAGCATTTCTATAATTTTTTATGACAAGTTTTGTAAGGCTTACCTCATGAAATATGACTGCTGTGCATTTCAAATTGATGTACTTCAGGAAAGTCTGATTTGCAACTAGATTGGCCTGCTCGTTTCAATATCTGTGTCGGGACAGCTAGAGGACTCTCATATCTCCATGAGGAATCGAGGTTGAGGATCATACACAGGGATGTTAAAGCTAGCAATATCCTCCTTGATGCAGATCTTATTCCCAAACTTTCAGATTTTGGATTGGCAAAACTCTTTGATGAAAAGGCGACTCATGTGAGCACTCGAGTGGCTGGCACCATGTAAGTAAGTTAGTAATGCATTCCTTTTGCGGTTTCTCTTTCTTGTTTCAGATGACCAAAAAACTTCCAATGTATGTAGTGGCTATCTTGCACCAGAGTATGCCTTGAGGGGTCATCTTACGGAGAAGGCTGATACTTTTGGATTTGGCATTGTTATTCTTGAAATTCTAACCGGTAAACCGAACACTGGAACAAATTCTGCAGGGGATAAAGTCTATCTACTTGATTGGGTCAGTGAATCCTCACTTTCTCATAATTTTCTGTTATAACATTTATTCTGCTATATCAACCTTCTTATCCTAGTTATGATATTGTACAGTATATTAACCATGGTTTGTTATAGTTAACAGCATGCTAAAACAACAATTCTGTCATTCAAATTTCCCAGTCCAGTTACTAAATGGTTACACGAATTTGAGAAACCATAAAAAATATTAATACCAAATACATTTTATTTACATTGTTGACGCGAGCATTTAGCAGTTATACTTTGATAATTATCTTTCCGTTGAGCCGTTATTCTTTTGACTCCATGACACAACTCTTAAGATTCCATTCAGCAAAGTTGCATATCATTAAGGAGGTAAAGAGTAGAGCCTGGACATGGAAACCGGTCCATATTTCATCACAGAACTAGATATGCACTAAGTATCTTGAATGTTACAAGGCCAGCATCTTAATTTGCTTCAGATTAAGCATTCATTCTTAGGAATTATTTCTTTTATAAGATATCTTGGTTTGTTTTTTGTGTAACTTCATACATCTCTTGATTGTGATTCTAATATACTTTATACCAAGGAGAACCTGATTCTTTCTTGCTAAATTAGTTCGACCACGCTTGGTTATTTTCTGAATTAGCGTGAACAATATTTTATCGTGTTGCAACTGTAGTTAGGGGGATCTTTATTTGTGCTTCATTGCATCGACAGGCCTGGCAATTACATGATAGCAGCCTTGAATTAGAGATGATGGATCCAAGGCTCCCTTCTTATAACAAAGATGAAGCACTGCGGATGATTGGTGTCGCTTTTCTCTGTACTCAGACAGACCCCACCCTACGTCCACCCATGTCGCGGGTGGTTGCCATGCTGGTTGGAGACATGGAGATTAGTGATTCCGTAACCAAACCCGCTTATTTGGCAGACTGGAAATATGATGAAGAATATTATGCCACCACACCTGGATCGTTACCATCGTTTAGCATTGAATCTTCTAGCCAATATGAGCCGATTAATCCGGCTGTACATTCTTCATCATTGTTGGTTCCAGAAAGAGTCTGAAGAGAATCATCATTGATCTGTCGGTGATGTTCTACAGAATTCCGGGCATTGATCTATATAGAAATCTCCGGGAATTTAAGTTTGGTTCATATAAAGAACATTACAAAATTCTCGGTTGCGCATCTCCTAGCTTTGTACATGTGTAAAGAAATGTCCCTTCATAATAAGTTTGATAAACATAGATGTCTTAATCTTCGAAGAATTTTCATGGCCAGCATCTTCAGTCAGTTTTATGGTTAATTTGATGAAATTTCTGTTTTTGGAGAAAAACAGTTTATTAATTAGTCAAGTTCTCGAAATGCTAATAAACATTCTCACATGCTCATATATGTCCTCTGGTGCTTGTGCCCAGGGATGAAAATGATTGGTTAAGGATATGAACATGCATGTTGCGATTACAGTTTTAACAGAATTATTAATTTCATTCAAATGTTTAATTGAAAAACAATTCATAGAATACACAGATTTAAACAAGTTCACCCAAACAATGCTTATATATCCCATATAAAAGCACACGGTTTATTACGATTTATCTTCTACCAAAGAAAAAATGGTTCCCGGAAAACATTTCAAAGTATTAATACATCATCAAGAATTTATATTATGTTGAAAAAGATACGCCTTAACGAACCTGTATAGAAGCCGAGGTCTTTGTTTTCACGGAGAAGTGGGCGAGAATACCACGATGTATCAAGGGCGGCTTCCATCCGCAACAACCGTGATGAACCAGCCTTACATAAACTGGCCATCGATCGATGCAGGTCGACAAAAAAAGCAGCTCGATACTGTCAAGCATGTCGTCTAAGAAAACATCGCGAAGGATTCCGGCAGCAAGACACCGGGCTATTGCTGCAATCCCGGTCGAGGAGTATTCCCGGCAAATTCCTCCTCGGAAAGACATTGGACACGATGAGTGCAACTCCGAGAGGTCTGGCAGCTCGCAGAGTCCCCCGACGTCCATCAACCTTGCGGATACGAAGTCCTCCGGCTCGTTGTCGACGCACAGGAGGTACTCGATCTCGTGAACGCCATGACGGGGTATGTACAGGAGTTGCTCTGAGAGACATTCCCGATCGGTGGCGAGGGGAAGCACGTCACAATTAATATTGAATTAATATTAATATTATACTATTAATAGTGGCGGAAACGGAAAATGGTTTGCCTTCGCAATCATTAGCGGGCGGCTTTTGTGGTAAACATCAATTACTATACTAAAGCTGGATTTTTGCCCAAGCTTTAGGCACATGGTGTAACCTCTACAAGACACGTGAGTGGCTCTCCCGATGTTCCTTTCCATATACGAAGCTATTCCTTCGCTTATGTTTTCTCCTCAATCGAGCCTTCATCTGCGGTGTCCCATGGCTATCTTGGTGTGTCCCGTGACTGTGACATGTTGGCCTTTTGATCTTTTGAGTATTTTTCTTTGACACATTTTTGTGCAATTGTAGATCCATTAAGATTTCCTTAACGACGTGTTTGACATGCCTCAGGTCTGTTGCTTTCTTTCCGAAACCCCCATAACCCCAATTCCAAAACGCCTATTCGTCTTCCATCATATATGCCATCTCGGCTCTAAAATGTTTCTCTTCTTCCTCTATCTGTGTCGATCATCTGTTCGTTACGATGCTTGGATTACCTCTTCCTTCTCGGATGTCAACTTTGGTTTGATCGTACGATCGCACCTCTCCCAGATATCTTTTTGTGACTCTTCCTCTTCCATCGTGTATGTGATCTCGGCTCTGATAGATTTCTCTTCTTTCCCTCTCTGTGTCGATCATTTCTCCATTCATGATGCTCGGAGCACCTCTTCCTTCTCTAATATCAATTTTGGTTTGATTGTATCATCACACCTCCCCCAGGTATATTTCTATTTACCTAGGTTAAAATGATGGTTGCATGTTTTATTAAGTCTATTCTATTTGATCCTATGGATGGCGAGGCAACTTGAGACGTCTTCATAGAATCTTGGGAATGCTTGAATCTCTGAAGAGAATTTTTCAGCCATATCTTGGGATAAAGATGTAGACCGGAGCATATTTTGTGTATTACGCATTTTGTTGTTTGATCCCATGGAAGGTGAGGTAATTTTGAAATTCTTCATCAGAATCATGTTGTTCATTCATTGGATGTAATACACCTAATGTACATAAGTACTCATTTTGATATGAAATTTCATCTATGTAGAGTACGATGTACCAATTGTCTGAACCTCTGTTTTTAATATAAGCACGCCGATATTGAAATAACCTACGGTATTTCTTCGTCTTTTTAAGATTGGTATCTTCTTTTTTATTGATTTTATATTGGATGCTATCTCTATAACCATATCTGCATGATATGCTAACTTTTGCATTTTATTTCGAAAATGAAGTTATCATTTATTATTTATGTCTAAGCTTCTGATTGAGTTTAGTTGTATTTGATCCTATAGATGATGATGCAACTTGAGATTTTTTTGCATAATCATGTGAATGCTTCAATTTAAGAAGGAATCATTTTGCAACCATATATCGGGATAAAGATGTAGACTGGAGCATACACCTTTGCTTTTAAGCTGTTTGAGTTTAAAATTTATTCTACGATGGCATAATTTAATAAATTTTGCAGTTTATTTGAAAATGCAATAAATCATTTTGTAGTCCAAGTTTACTAATTTCACTATTTAGATATGTTTTTAAATGTGGCATCATTTGCATCTGTAAATGAACAAAAACACAACTTTACTATTAGATAATGATGCATATTGGAAAGTATTTCATGTGATTTATGTCTAAATATATGATTGAGTTCTATTGTGATTGATCCTATGGATGGTGAGTCAATTGGAGACATCTTGACAGGACTGAAGAGTCAATTATAGAGGTTTTCATAGAATTATGCGAACACTTGAATCTACGGTCGAACCATTTTGCATGCATGTATTGAGATAAAGTTGTAATTAAACTAGAACATGATTTATGTATAATATAGGTAAACGGTTATTTGATCCCATAGGTGGCAAATTAATTTTTGAGTCTTCATCATAATTGTGTTCATTTCTGTAGGATGGAATTCATCTACTCTATATAAGTACTCTCACTTTGGTTGAGTACTCAATTTGGCTTATCATTTCCTTGTAGGTTTTGAAAAACGGGACCCGCGGGTTGGACTGGGAATCGCGGGAATCAACCTGATTAAATCGGTTCGATCGATTTTATGTAGTTAATTTTAAAAAATAAAATAAAAAATCAGATCCGACGGTGGTCAGATCAAGTTGACCTAGATATACCTAAATTTGAAGATTTGGTACATTTTCACAAAAAATAATGATTTAAATAAGAAATAATATGATTTTTATCATTTGTGCCCTTCTTAACTTTTGTAATGTCAATTATGCCTCTCTTTTTTGGAATATAAGTTATGCCACTACTTTCTTGGAGTAATTTTCAAGAAACAACGGTAAATAAATAATTACAATATTATCTTCATATATAAATATATAATGTTAGAAAATAAGACTAATTTTTGTAGAATTTTATTCGAAATAGATCATCATGTTATTCTATTGAAAGATTTCACATTTTAAACGATTATTTCATTGATATATAAATACATACTTACATATATGTATTTGATTTTATCAGTTCAAAAAATCAGTTCAATCGGTCATACTTGTAACTTTAGCTCGATCTGATTTTTTCCGAGTCGACGGGAATGATGACAGCATGCTGACATCATAACCAGTCCAATCAGTTTGGATAGACGATCCAACCCGGCATATGTTTGATAAAAAAACACCCGTATTTAATGGATGGGATTTTTACCCGGCAGACCCTATAATCTTTTCCAATTACCTATACGACCTTTGAAACATCGTAATTCCTCGCCCGACCTCGTAAACTTGCTCCGTCTTACCCAACAAACCCTGCCGTCAATTTTAACTATATTTGAGTCAAATACTTGGGTTAGTCTTGAGTTAACCTAACCAATTTACCATTGAACGGCTAGGATTAGCCAAATTTTTTTAAAAAAAGGAAAAAAATCGAGCAGACGTTCTTGCAGGGAGGTTGAAGTATCGGCTGCGGGGGGAGGGCCTCCATCGTCGGCGGTGGGGGGGGGGGGGGGGGGGGACTCCATCACACTGGGGGTGGCGGGTCCTCGATCGTCGACGCACGGGGAGGGGGGTGCTCCATCGCGCGGGGGGTGGGGGTCCTCCATCGTCGGCGCACGGGGGGGTGGGGGGAGGAGGGGGAAGCAGGGGAGGGGTTCCATCGCGCGGGGAGGGGGGGGGGAGCAGGGGGCTTCATCGCGCCGGGGGTGGGGGGCTCCATCGCACGGTGGACGGAGGGAGGGTGGGGGGAAGCAGCAGCGACCAGGGAACTCCATCACACGCGGGGGAGGGGGTGCGAAGCAGCAGCAGCCAGCAGCGACAGGGTGGGGGCCTCCATCGACGACCGGGCAGGGGGCTTCCATAGCAGCAGCTGCAGTCGAGGGGGGGGGCTCCATAGCAGCAGTTGCGACCGGGGGGAGCAGTATCGTCGGGGTCGCGGAGGAGAGAGGGGGGAGGGAGCCAAGCAGCGAAGTGAGGCCTCCATCGCCCGGGGGGGTCTCGGATGATGGAGTGGCACTCATTGTAAATTTAATAAACAAAATGGGTATAGTATAAAGGAACATAACGGAATCTGGTTAATTTTAACGGGTAAATTAACGGGGCTTAACCGCAGGGTCTGTAGGGTAAGGGTTAGCAATTTTACAAGGTCAGAGGATGAATTACGATGTTTCAAAGGTCGTAGAGGTAATTACAAAAGATTATAGGGTCTGCCAGGTAAAAATGTATCATGAGTTACGGATGAAAACGAATCAGATATGGATCGGATATGCCTATTTCCATATCCATATTCGCTTCATCTATATCGAATATGAATACGGATACGGATATGATTCGGATATGCATTATGGAAACGATATCAGTAAAAATACAGATCCGAATCCGAATCGGAAATTTATCGAATCCGAATACGGATCGAATAAAGAACGGATCCAAATATGGATCGAATAGAGTGAAATCCCAATATGGATCCAATAAACATGAAACTCAAATACGGATTGAATAAAAACCACAAACGAATATCAATTGATTTTTTTATCAAAGTTCATAATGATTTTAAAAATAGCAATGAAATATAAATAAGTTACATCATGACAAAAGGGAGTGTCGACGTAACATGTATTCTTGATCGGAAGCAAAAATGGGATAGAATTTCATAAATTTTGTTAGCGCTCATACCCAAAGAAATATAAATTTATTAATATCGTTAATATATTGTATTATATAATGTAGAATACTAATATAATAGCATAAGGTTGTAGCTTATATTATATAAACTAATATATAAAATAATATTAAATATTATATTCGGATATCCGAATCTGGATATTCAAGCTATTACTATATCCGTATCCGTATTCGGAATTTTTTTACAACCTATATCCATATCCGATCCGTATTCGATTAATATTCGGATACGGATATCCATATCCGATAATTTTTCGAATACGGTAAGCGGATATTCGAATATATCCGTATCCGTTTTCATCCCTGTCATGAGTGATTAACTCCAGTCCAATAAAAATCGTCCAAATTTCACTAAAAAATATTCCATGCACACCGTCAAACTAAAGGGTTGGGAGATAATTAAATATAGTTGATTATTAAACCCGACCAGATGATCAAACGACATGCACCTGAAACTAATTAATCACACCTCAAATTGCGTTGATGGTCAACCTGCATCTAAAAATCAGCAATCTGACTTCAAATTATTAATTTTACCTCAAATTATTAATCGCATCTTAAATTGCGTTGCCTATTAATATCGTATCGATACCGAGATTATTAATCTCAATTCAGTTTACATTGATTGTCTATCTCACCTCAAATTACTAAGAAATTTATGCTAAGGAACTTCTATGGATGATTTGGTATCGAGCGTCTATCAGAAGCCTCTAGCATACATTATCCACAGTAGTACTCTAAGGCCCTGTTTGGTTGGAGAATAGGCCCTTGAATAAGGGGCCAATTCTCCTCCCGACACGGTTCCCAGTGGTATGACTGCATTTGGTTCAGAAATAAACAAGAATAAGGATAGGAAATAAAGAGAATAACGGTATATTCTCTGTTCGGTTGGAAAGATGCGAATAAGGGTACGCAAAGTGAAATAAATGTAAGAATAATAATGGAATAAGGCAGAATAATGAGATGTAACATGAGAATAGTCATACTCTTGAGAACCGTATCAGACGGGGAATTGACCCCTTATTTCAGTACTTATTCTACAAACATGGCCGACATACATGGGTATAAGGACCTCTCTATCGCCCATGCCCTTAGGGAATGCAAACAACTTTTTTCTTTTTTAACGATATCTTCTTTTTTTCTTCTTTTTGACAGTTCTTTCTTTTTGGACTCTCGTTGATTTTTTTCCATAGAATTGCCATAATTTAGTCACATTTTTCACAGCCTTCTTTTCTTTTTCCACTTTTTTTGTGAACCGGTGGATTTCTTGGGCTTTAAGAAATAAACAATACAAGAAAATATTTGCGCCCAGAGTCCATTCTATAAAAAAAAGGGCACATGATGGAAAAGCATGTTAAATATGTTAATAGTTTTTTAGAGTAAACTACAAAAAAGTCCCTGAACTAGACATCCGATTTCATTGTCATACCTAAACTTTAAAAGGTAACCGTGTGATACTCAACTTTAAATATTTGTCTCGATGTCATCCTTGAAGGACAACATTGAGACAAATCTTAAAGTTTGAGTTCCATATTGTTACCTTTTAAAATTCAAGTATGACATTGAAATAAGGTGTATAGTTCATGAACTTTTTTTATTGTCTTTTTTATATCAACAATGGTTTCGTTTCTTCTGGCGCTTAAAACTAGTAAATCATTGTACGCTTCACATAAATAAAGTTAGGAAGAGACTCTAGGGGCCTGTTTGGTTGCAGGGTTGGGCAGGGTTGGCCCAACCCTGGTTACTATTCCCAAGGGTACTTCCTCCTCACAGATTACTATTCACCCACCCCAACCCAGCCCAACCCAACCCAGTCCAACCCAGCAACCAAACAGGCCCTAGAGTTCCAAAATCTTTTCCTGATAGTTTTGTTATTGTTTCCCATTGGACCGCTCTCTATAAGGCACCAAAGAAGAAGAACAAGGAAACGGAAAGCAGAAGGCAAAGGAAAACGAAAAACTAACTTAACGTGAAGGCAGAACCTTCACAAACAGCAGTCCCTTCACTCGTGTAGGTCTTTTGCTCCTAGCGAAAAGGAAGAACCTTCACGATTAGTTGTCCATTCACTCCTCATAGAACTCCTTCGCCTACCTTGTTAGGCTATGGGAAAAAACAAAAGAAGAAAACACTTCGACCCAGAGCCCTTCCAAAAAAAACACATATGGGAGAGACCTACCAAGAACCTAAAATAAATGAAATTGGGGTTTGAGGGACTCACTCTTCCTCGTGAATGAAAGTGGGTCTATGGGAACTCATCATCATCACCTTTGTTGCTGGCTCCTTGTGCCTCCACAACGCTCGTGGATCTCGATCGATGCCATTGTTCGCTCGCATTGCCTCAAAGATCACTGCTGAGTGGCTGCCGAGCACTGCCATGGTGCACGGATCTTTGGTTCCCTCCACGTAACCATCCGCATGATAAGGTCCCAGAATAGGAATCCATCACCAAGTAGGATCTTGTTGTCGAGACACGGTGTTGCTGAGGAAGGGGACAATGGTCTGCAAGTGGAATGTAAAGAAGAAGCAACGATGCACTGTTAAGTAGAAGAAAAGGCTGCTTTAGAGGTTGCTTGGAATGGTTGAGGCTTTGCTAGAGCTTTGCTTTCCAAGTGATGAAAGAAATTATCTGGATCTGTTTTTGGGCCCGTGAGAATCCAATGACGTGGGCAGTGGATCTGTTGGGCAATGAGGAGGCGATCCAATGACTCTGGTGCTTCATGAACAACGAGCCCTGCTGGAGGATATTGCTGGTAGTAACTTTTCTTCACAACGAGGTGCGAAAGGCCTGGAGGATGAATGGATGGAGGAGGCTTTCTTTAAAGATGGATAGAAGCAAACGATCTGAAATGGGATGTAACGAAACTTGTTTTACTCTTGGAATAGGTAATGATCTTAGGAACGGGAGCTTTAAAGCTTTAACCTCCTCATTGATTGCTTTCAGAAAAAACAAATATATTTCATCATCATGAAAAATTGAAAGATTGTTAGATATATTAACTTTTGACAATAACAAAGTAGAATAAATATATTTGTTTTCTTGTGAAAGAACTAACATTTTACTAAATGAAGCTCCATGCCATGTTCTTGCATTATACAAGCCACAAAAGATCCAAAAATATTGCTCTCGTTGCAAGAAAAGGTATATCTACTCTCATTTATGAAGCCTTTCATCCAAGTTGTAGATGACCACATGAAGCCTATGCAAGATATGCTCCAAGTAATGATCACTCAAAGCCTATGCAGTAATGCAACCTTAATGACTACTATCAAAGATTCAACTTACAAAAGTTCAAGGGAATATTCAACGTATAAGCCAACATAAAATTACACTTCGGATACGTCTCAAGAGACAAAATATTACTAAACACTTGAGATCCACAAAAATAAAGGTCTGTCAACTCATTAACCATATAATTGAAATACTAAACGACTAATAGTTTGACCCCAGACACCTCCTTATCTTCTTTTCTTTTCTTTTTTTGTACATATGTTACATATGCTCAATGTTCTATTTTCTATCGTCTAATATACACCTTATTTTAACCTCAATAAATGAATGCATGTTTTAACACTAAATTTAGTATTGTTAGGTTTTTTATACATTGTACTTCTTGGTTTCCCTTCTTTGGCTTTTAGGTGCATTTGACTTGAGATTTAGTTTAATTATGCATGATTATGCATATAATGAGCGTACACATGAATAACCTTGTCCAGTTTTAAAAAAAGACATTCATCATGCCAATAACTATAAACAAGGTTTTTCCATATATTGACTAGCATAACTGATTGCGAAGGCTGAAGCTAATATCTAGTCAAATAACTATGAAATGTAGTTTCCCAACAATGCTCCTGTTGAGATATCTATGGTCTTTAGTCCTTATTTATATTTGCTTATTTCCCATGTCTATTTTATGTAATTTTCCCATAGAGTTGTTCTCCTATATAAGAGAGCTCTAGGGCTATGTGGAATGCATCTTTCGTTTTCACTTCAGCATGGTATCAGAGCGACAATCCTAGACCGGAGCTTGTGATCTAAACCTAGCCCCTCCCCACCAAGGACCCCTCGCCAGGCCGCCACCACCGATGCGCGGGCCTCCTCACGTTGACCCTGCACGGGCAGACGCTGTAGTTGTCTCGCGTTAGGCTGCCGCCTGCGCCGCTAGGGCTGCCTTGTGCCTCGTGCCGCACGGGAAGTCCCATGTTGCCGCCCTTCTCGGCGCCGCCTACTGCCACCTTCACGCGCGAGTTGACGCTGCAGACTCTCTAGGGCTGCCGCAGCCCCGCGTGTTCTCATAGAGGGTTGACAATGCCGACTCTCTAGGGTTGTTGTAGCCCTGCGTGTTCTCCTTGCTGCCTTCGATCTCGACTTAGGTCCTCTGTTGGACTTCTAGGGTGTGACGTGTTCATCTAGAACACCTTAGCCACCCAAAGGCAACGTCGAAGAATGGAAGAGGTTGTGGTATAAGTCTATACCCACAACCATCTTCCCATATGCTCATGTAGACACAAGTCTTATTTGTTGCAAGTCCCAGTCTTGGTAGTTGTTGTCATCATGGTTGACAACAAAGCAGATGTTTCATCCATGGGGGGCTTCAAGGGTCCAGTCCCCATAGTCAAAACGGATGGTACGAAATATGAATTGTGGGCTTCAAGGGTCCAGTCCCCATAATCAAAACGGATGGTACGAACTATGAATCCATGGGGGGCAGTGTAATGGAAAGAAGCACATCCTCGTGGTGGAGGAACCAAGTGACAAGACTGGGATAAATACCTCATGGGAGGCAGATGATGCTTATGCACAAGTATGGCTATCTGGGATTGTGTCATCTGAGATAGTTAATGATATTATGAGCCGGACAACGACGAAGGCTATGTGGGACATTCTCGCTGCCACATACTCACTGGCGAAGAATGAGTCGAAGATACTGCAGCTCCAGCACGATATCTTCACATCCAAGCAGAATGGTCGTCCCCTTCATACCCTCTATACTTCCTTGAGGGGTATGTTTGAGAAGCTACATGATTACATTCCCTTGACTGCTACGCCAAAGCAACTCAAGGAATACAGAGACTCTGTGATGATTGGAGTCTTCCTAGCAGCTCTTGATTCTGAGTATGACACTGCTCGTGCCCAGATCCTTACCGACGCTACCATACCTCCAATGGAGGAGGCATATTGCAGATTGAGTAGACTATCTATATCCTCAGGAGGTACTCTGCAATCCCAGATATCTTCAGCTATGGCTGCTTCTCGTGGTAGGGGAAGCCATTTACCATATCGTGGTAGAGGGAGCTCTAGTCGTGGCAGAGGAGGGGGTGGTCGACTCCGTTAGTCGTGCACCTACTGCCACAGATCTGGCCACTCTGAGGATACATGCTATTCTAAGCATGGGTTTCCTACTTCAGCTCGGATTGCAGAGCAGACATAACCAGTTGGGAGCCCTTCACCCACAACTGATCAGAGATTTGATGAGCTTGTTGCTCGACTCAGAGAGATTATGCCCACTACCAGTTCGACTAGCTCCTCTTCAGGATCCTCAGAAGTGTTGTGCCTCAGCATCAGCGTCTACATCAGGTACGGCGTATCCCTTCACTACTTGTTACAAGGCAGACTTGTCAGAGTGGATCATGAATTCAGGAGCATCTCATCATTTCTGTGGTGATAGATACCAGTTTAGTGTTTTTCGTTCGACTCAGCATGGACGATCTGTTTTGATAGCAGATGGGACACATTCTCCCATCACCGGTCAGGGGGAGGTGCAATTGATCCCAGGAATGAGGCTTCAGAATGTTCTTTATGCTCCTAAATTTTCTATGAATCTACTTTCTATTAGTCAAATCACAAAAGATTTACATTGTCGTGCCATATTTGATCCATCTACTCTTGTGTTTTAGGATATACTAACAGGCAGGGTGATTGGTACTGGTCTTGAGCAAGGGGGTCTCTACAGATTAGTGCAATGTCCTTATGTTGGTGCCTCTTCGCACTGGATATGCTTCTGCCTATATGTGGCATCTTCGATCTGGTCATCTTCCTCTGCAAAAGTTGTGTCATGTTCTTCCACAGATTTCTCCTCGCTCCACCTTTCAGTGTGAGGCATGCCAGCTTGGAAAGCATCATCGCCAGGGGCGGAACCAAGAATTTCATCAAGGAGGGGCCGAGTATACAACTATAATGTATGCTCAAAAATAATAAAATCTATGTATTTTTTAATGATATTTTTAAATAGAATTAATATTTTTAAAATGAACCTCTTTCAATCTTTTTTTTGAAGCCAAGAAAAGGGGGATTGGTATTTTGAAGCCAATCTTTCAATCTTGATAAACGTAGTATTTAAATCTATTATTAATGTTAAAATTTCAAATAGATTGGTATTTTCCGTGGCTATTTTTAAAATTGGATAAATATACTAATTTAAGCCTCTCTAAATCCATCTTAAAAAGGCTAAATTATCAAGTGATATTTTGAAACAAAAAAGTTCATGGTTAAAAGGAAACAATAAAATCTATTTTATTTATAAAGAGTACTAAAAATAATGGGAGAGATAAATAAACTCGAATAAAATTTTATATTAAATTATTTTAATATTTTGGAAGTGATTGGATAAACCATATAAAAGAAAGTAAAATTGAATCCCTGGTCTCCAAAATAATAACTTTGCCACTCTACCACTTGACCATTTAATGATTTTGCATCATTTCTCTAACAACATTAATTATAATGTATACTAGTGATGTGTAATAGTGATGTGTAATAGTCATGGAGGGGTTATAATGTATACTAGTTCCGCCCCTGATTCGAATACAATTTTATATCAAATTATTTTAATACTTTGAAAGTGATCACATAAAATATATAAAAGATTGTAAAATTGATGGAGATGAGATTCGAACCTTGATCTCCAAAATAATAACCTCACCACTCTACCACTTGATCATTTAATGATTCTGCAACATTTCACTAACAACATTAATTATTATACAATTAAGGAGGACCGTATTAAAAACTTAATACATTATATAAGTGACGTATAATAATCATGGGGGGGCCATGGTCCCCCCATAATGTATACTAGTTCCGCTCATGATCATCGCTCTACCTTTCAGAGTCGTCAGGGTCTAGCAATCATAGTCTGTTTGAGTTAATTCATTTTGATATTTGGGGTCCCAATCGTGTCCTAAATCATCGGGGACATAGGTTTTATCTTGTTGTAGTTGATGAATTTTCAAGGTTGTCTTGGGGTTTTTCTTCTTAAGAACAAGTCCGATGATAGTCCTATTGTTCAGACTTTCATTAATGAAACCAAGAACATTTTTCAGCAAAAATCAAGTTTATACGTTCTGATAATGCACTAGAGTTTGTAACACTCAGCTTTCCCAATTTCTCAGATCTCATGGTATCATTCATCAGACATCCTGTGCATATTCTTCTCAACAGAATGGGGTGGCTGAATGAAAGCACAGCCATCTATTGGACGTTACTAGGACTCTTTTGATTCAAAGTCGTGCTTCTCATTCATACTGGAGGGATGCTGTTCTAACCGCTTGCTACTTGGTAAATCGTATGCCTTCTTCAGTTCTGGGGGAGAAGATTTCGTTCTTGATTGCGTTTCTCGAGACGGATCTTTTATCTCTTACGCCCCGTGTCTTCGGCTCAGTAGCTTTTGTTCATCAGATATCTCCTGGTCTTGACAAACTCTCTCCTAGAGCTGTTAAATGTGTGTTTGTTGGGTATTCCAAGACCTTAAAGGGATATCGTTGCTTCGACCATGTTCGACGAAGATACTACGTTAGTGCTAATGTCACCTTCTTTGAGTCCATTGTGTATTTTTCCCCTACAGGTGACAAGCTCGTCTCTTCAGAGGATGGAGAAGAGGTCTATATGCCTTTGCCTCCGATCTCTACCATACCATCTCCTCCTCCGCCGCCATCTCCACCTCCTTCACCACCACCACCGCTGTCGTCGCCTCCACCACCTCTACCATCATCTACTTTCTATCTGCAGGTATACCAACGATGGCCCCGTGCTCATGTGCATCCTCCGTCATCCACCACGCCCAAGGTATGTTCTGAACATTTGAGTTCTTCTAATGGCACTGATGATGTGATTGTACATACAGAGGGACATAAGGTGTTAGAGAATACATCTTCTGTGCATACCGAAGATCTCGACGTACGTATTGCCTTACGGAGACAAAGGTGTGCATGCACCATACATCCTATGGCTTCCCATGTCTTTGTTGAACGCATGTCACATGATTTCCATAAGTTTGTTGTGGGACTATCTGCTGTGGACATACCACGGACCTATCAGGAGGCGTTGCAGAGTAGCCCCTGGTGTTTGGCCATGGAAGAGGAGATGGCAGCCTTGCAGTCTCGTGGCACATGGAGTATTGTACATGCTCCCCCAGGTGCGTCTTTTGTTGGTAGTAAGTGGGTATTTACTGTGAACACTGTTGCAAAAGTCGGCCGACTAGACCGACTAGTCGGACCGACTATGCGAATCGGGGGGGTGCCCGACTTGAATAGGCTAACTCGGCCTATAGTCAGTCGAGCCCGACTAAGCGGCCGATTAGTCGGTTGAGGCGGCCGAGTAATCGGCCGATTACTACATAAGGATCCATGCCGGATCCGAATACCAAATGACTTAGCCCCTTTCGAGGGTTACTGTCTAACAGTAACCCCTCGCCCCCAGAAACCCTCCCGACCCCCTCTCGCTCGAAAACCCCAGAAATACCCGACCCCTCTCCTCTCTCGATACCCCCGACCCCATCGCCGCTCGCCTCGCCGGCGCCGCCCTCAGGAGTCGCCGCCCCGACGCCTCGAAGCTGCTGCTCCAACGCCTCGCCGCCCCCTCGCCTCCAGTGCCTCGCCGCCCCCACGCCTCCTGCGCCTCGCCGTCCGCACTGTAGGTTAGGTTTTTTTATTTTTGATTATTTGTTGTTTTCTCTTCTACTTTTTTATAGGTTGATAATGTTGAGGATAAATGTTAATGTGTTATAAGTTATTGTTAGCAAATATGAATTGTTAGGTTATTTTTTCTTCATTTCATTTTGCTTAGGTTGATCTTAGAAGTAAGAAGTTGACATGTAGTTGCTTAGAATTGCTTAGGTTGATGATGTTGAACTTAGATGTTATCATGTTAATATGTTATTGTTACTTGTTAGCCAATAACAATGTTAGGTTAGGTTTTCATCTTTTTTTTGTTTTTCTTAGGTTGTTTTTATTTCTTATTCCAAATGGTTAGTTAATTTAGATACTTGTTGTTAATTAGATACTTGTGTTTGATGATTACTTGATTAGTAATTTCTGAGTTTGTGACTATGTAGATGGATACACCTCCCGCGAACGTCGCTTCTGGTAGCGACTCGTCTTTTTACGTGCCTCCAGGATCAACTGATCCTGCATGGCAATATGGTTATCTTTCGAACCGTACAGATCCGAATACAGTTACTTGCAGATTGTGCAAGAAGGTTGTCAAGGGAGGTGTGTACAGGTTCAAGCAACATCTAGCACACCGTAGAGGCAACGTGGCTGCATGTCCAAAGGTGGATGAAGATACGAAGAAGAAGATGATCGCATATCTTGATGATGTTGCAAGGAAGAAGAGCCAGAAAGCTGTTGATGTTCAAGAGCTGAGAGATGATGTTGATATCACTGGAGATGCGGGTTCGACGAAGAGACCACGAGCATCCGACTCGTTGGAGCAGAATGTCGCATTGGAAGGTGCATCGCGTCAGATGACCATAAAAGATGCATTCTCCAAAGAGCATCGTGATAGGGTCACCCCGTATATAGCCAATTGGGCATATACATCGGCGATTCCTTTTAATGCACTGACGACGAAGCCCTTCATGCAGATGGTGGAGGCAATTGGGAAGTATGGGCCTGGACTAAAGACTCCCACGAGGTATGAGCTTAGTGGTCCACTTCTGAAGGATGCGGTGAAGAAAATGCACGATGACTTGCAATGTCATCGTGATACGTGGAAGTCGACAGGATGCTCTTTGATGACCGATGCGTGGACAGACATGCGCGGAAGAAGCATCATCAATTTTTGTGTTAATTGCACCTTGGGGACTTCATTTTTGAAGTTCATAGATGCCTCAAATGAGGCACACACTGCGGATTACATCTTCAAGCTGGTGGATGAGTGTCTTAATGAAGTGGGCATAGATAATGTGGTTCAGATTGTGGCGGATAATGCATCTGCCAATGTAGCAGCGGGAAGATTGCTGCTCACCAAATATCCACGGATTTGGTGGACTCCATGCGCCGCGCACTCCCTTGATCTTGCTTTGGAGGAGATAAGCAAAGAGACGAAGGTGAGGAGTGCAATCACAAAGGCAAAGAAGCTTACGGTGTTTATATACTCTCACACCAAAACTCTAAGCTTGATGCGTAAGTTCACCAACAAGAGAGACATTGCAAGGCCTGATCAAACAAGATTTGCAACCACTTTTCTTACTCTTGAGAGCCTGAACGAGAAGAAAGACAAGCTTAGATTGATGTTTTCCTCAGAAGAGTGGAGAAATTGCAAATGGTACAAGGCCAAGAGGGGAGAAGCAGCGAGTTCTATTGTTTTCAGCCTTACATTTTGGAATCACATTGCACACGCCGTCCGAGTTTTCACTCCATTGGTTCGTTTATTGCGTGTTGTTGACGCAGATCGACGTCCATCTATGGGTTTTGTGTACGGAGGGCTTGAAGAGGCCAAACGAGAGATAATTGCATCATTCAATGGCGTGGAGTCATCTTACAAATTTTTTGTGGATGTTGTTACCTCCAAGACAAAAGGGAGACTCGATACTCCATTGCATCTAGCGGCTTATTACTTGAACCCATTTTTCTTCTACACCGAGTCTCGTGGTGATCCGGATGTTGTGGTGAGGAGAGGGTTTAAGGAGTGCATGGAAAGATTTTATCCAGATTTGGATGTACAAGATGCAATTACCAGGGACGAGCTTCCGGCATACAGACTTGGTCGCGGTGATTTTGGCAAGCCTTTAGCTGTGAGACAGAGGATGACAAATGACAACAATTATGACCCAGGTATTTCATGCTGGACAATTCTCTCTTTGGCAATATTATATTATATTTATATTGATGAATTCTCTATTTAAATAGCTAACTGGTGGCATAATCATGGAGATGACACGCCTCATTTGAAAGCCATGGCCATTAAGATCTTGAGCTTGACGTCTTCATCCTCCGGATGTGAGCGTAACTGGAGTACCTTTGACTCGGTAATGACTCCATTCCATCGACCAAATTTGGTTACTAATAGTAACGTATAACGTAGTAATTGATATAAATTTAAAATTTGAATTTTGATGTTCAGATCGATACCAAAAAGAGGAACAGATTGGAGACGAAGAAGCTGAATGATCTTGTGTATGTTCGTTTCAATTCAAACCTGCGGGAACGTCGAGTTGAAAAAGAAAAAGATCCTATCTCATCTCGTTATCGTGCATACATGGCTGAATGGACTGGAGGTGTCGATGCTCATGATGAGGAGGTTTTTCCAGGTTCTGGATTGACACGGAGTGCTGTAGCACATGCTAGTGGTGCTGAAGAGAATTTGGAACCGAGAAGGAGCCAGCGAGTTGACCGTAGCAAGGGAGCTTCATCTTCGAGCTCCAATACTACGCCGATGAATGAGAACGAGGAGTTACATCTTGATGATATAGAAGAAGTAGAAGAAGAAGAAGATGATGATGACGACGACGAAGAAGAAGAAGAAGAGATGTACTTGGATAATGACATTGAGGATTGATTCGATTGACATGTTGTAGTATTTTTTTGGACATGTTGTATGTGCTTTTGAACATTTCCTACTTGTAGTATTTTTTTGGACATGTTGTATGTGCTTTTGAACATTTCCTACTTGTAGTATTTTTTTGGACATGTTGTATGTGCTTTTGAACATTTGCTAGTGTTATGTACCCAAATATTTTGAATGTTAGATCTTAACTTCCTTCATTTTTCCTTCTCTTGATGTATTTTCTTAAGCTCTTGAAAATATTAAATTTGTTAAAATTATGAAGATAAATGATGGTATATATATTAAAATTTGATTTATATATTAAAAATAATTAAAAAAATCAAAACCGACTAATGCCCGACTAAATCCAATTACTCTCCCGACTGCCGATTAATCCTTAGTCAGTGACCCTGCCGACCGAGTACCGACTGCCGACTTCTGCAACCTTGACTGTGAAGCACATGGCAGATGGTACTGTAGACAGATATAAGGCCAGGTTGGTTGCTCGTGGATTCACCCAAACATATGGGGTGGATTACCAATAAACTTTTTCTCTTGTTGCACGTCACTCTACATTACGGATTCTTATTGCAATTGCCGTAATATGTGATTGGCCGCTTTTCCAATTGGATGTAAAGAATGCCTTCGTGTATGGAGGTTTGCAGGAGGAGGTTTACATGCAGCAGCCACTAGGGTTTGTTGCTGAGGGGGAGACAACTATGGTGGGCCGACTTCACAAGGCCATCAAGGCCCTAAATGTCGGTTTCGGTCACCATTTCGGTATCGACCAAAATAGAATTTCGATGGAATTTCGGTGGAATTTCGACCGAAATTTCAATCATTTCGGTCGTTTTTTTGTACTAGGACCCCCATATTTCGGTCATTTCGGTCATTTCGGTCGAATTTCGATTTCGACTGGATATCGATATTCGACAGAAATTCGACCGAATTTCGCTGAAATTTGAGGCCATGAAGGCCATATATGGCCTTAAGAAAATTCTGAGGGCTTGGTTTCAGAAGCTCTCAAACTTAATTGAAAAGAAGGGGTTTGTCAGATCCACTTCAAATCATTCTCTTTTTGTTAAGAGAACTCAGAGAGGTACGGTGGTTGTTTTGGTTTATGTTGATGACATCATTGTTACTGGCAGTGATGTACATGGGATTCAGGGAGCTAAGGATTTCCTTCGGCAAGAGTTTGTGACCAAGGACCTTGGCACATTGCGCTACTTCCTTGGCCTAGAATTTGCACGGAATCAAAAGGGTATGGTTATGACACAAAGAAAATATGTTACTGACCTTCTATCCGAGACGGGCATGACAGGTTGCAGACCTGCCACTACACCAATGGACCCTAATGCTAGGCTCTATGATGATGATTCTGAAGAAGTGGATAAAAGAAGATACAGAGAGCTGGTAGGAAAATTGTTATATGTCACCATTACCAGACCTGATATATCATTTACAGTGAGCAGGGTTAGACAATTTATGGAGCATCCCAGACAGGTTTATATGGATGCAGTTGCATGATTTAGAGATATCTAAAATCTTCCCCAGGTGCAGGTCTCCTTTTCAAGAGGGATATATCCCTCACAGTCTCTGGATGTGCAGACGTGGATTATGCTGGATGTCCCAAGAATAGGAAGCCCACTTCAGGCTTCGCGGTGTTTATTGGTAGCTCACTAGTATCATGGAAAAGTAAGAAACAAACAGTTGTTGCTCGATCCAGCGCTGAATCCGAATATAGGGCTATGGTCCAAGGAAGCACAGAAATGATGTGGGTCAGATATGTCTTGATTGACCTAACTATTGAGGTGCCTCTTCCTATGCACCTCCAATGTGATAATCAGGCTGCACTGTTTATAGCTAACAATCCAATGTTTCACGAGAGAACAAAACACATTGAAGTAGATTGTCATTACACTCGTGATTTGATCCAAAAGGGGTTGAATTCCACTTCTCATGTTGCTTCATGTGATCAGACGACAGATATGTTTACCAAAGCGCTTGTGAGAGGCTCTTTTCATCATTGTTATTCCAAGCTGAGCATGATAGACATATATGCTCCAGCTTGAGGGGGAGTGTTGAGATATCTATGGTCGTTAGTCCTTATTTGTATTTGCTTATGTCTATTTTATGTAATTTTTCCATAGAGCTTTTCTCCTATATAAGAGAGCTCTAGGGCTATGTGGAATGCATCTTTCGTTTTCACCTCAACAGCTCCTATAGTGTTTAGTATCTTCAAAAGTGCAGAGCACACGCTCTCCGACGAGGAGATTCAGAAGACTCACACTTCAGCCCGTTCGTCCTCCTTACCTGCACGGCATGAGAAGCAACGTCCTCGACTGCAGCAATGTGCGCGTTGGGATGATATTGTCCGTAGTGTCTTGTAGCGTTGAGTTGAGTTTCTTTCTGTTTGTCTAAGCTGAGCATTGCATGCTCCAGCTTGAAGGGAGTGTTAGAGTGTTTGGTTATGCGCCCATTGAGTTGTAGCAGGGTAAATGGATCATGGAGAAGATCCATTTACCCCATCCAGTGTTTAGTCCCACATCGTCCAGTGGTGGGACTTAGAGGCTCTGGGAAGGCTATATAAGGAGCCCCAGACCTCCTGTATCTCTTGAGAAAGTCAATAGACAAACATGCCCCTTTGAGGGCTTCTCCCGTAGTTTCATCCCGCTCCTCACGGAGTAGGGTTCCACGTAAAATCATGGTGTTCCATGTTTATGTTTCTTATTCTTATGCTCTGTTTATCATTCCGCTTCCGCTTTCTATTTCTTAACAGTTATCACAGGAGATGATGTGATGGTATTCAGGAGACCAAGGCCTTCCTGCATAAGGTCTTTGTCACGAAAGATCTCGGCCAACTTCGTTATTTTCTTGGCATCGAAGTAATACGCACTACAGAGGGGCTACATCTTTCACAGAGAAAGTGTTGCCTTGATATTCTGACTGAGGTAGGACTTCTTGGATGCAAGCCATCTGGCATTCCTGCAGAAGTGAGAAAATATTCAGCATCTACTGATCCAGCATTTGAGGATGCAACACGATACATAAGCTTAGTGGGAAAACTACTCTATCTCACTGTTACTAGGCCAGATATATCATATGCTGTGAGCAGAGCCAGTCAATATATGGAGAAGCCTCTTTACAGTCACTTGCAGGATGTTCTTTTGATCCTTCGATATTTGAAGGAATCTCTCGGACGTGGATTTTTCTATGGGGTGAATGGACACACTAATATCTCCGCCTATACAGATTCTGACTATGTCAGCTCTCTTGAGGATCGTCGATCTACTACTAGATACGCCATGTTTGTTGGGGATAACCTTGTCACTTGACGAAGCAAGATGCAGACAGTGGTATCCAGATCTAGTGCGGAAGCATAATACAGGGCAATGGCTCAGGCCACATGTGAGATCACATGGCTTGTTTCTCTCCTAACAGAACTTGGCATGTCAGTCGCCACTCCTGTACCCTTAAACTGCGACAACAAGTATGCCACGTATATCGCCACCAATCCAGTTTTCCATGAGCGGACAAAGCACATTGAAGTTGATTGCTATTTTATTCGTGATGCAGTACGAGAAGGACGAATCAGCACTCCACACATCTCCACTGAACTTCAACTTGCAGACATCCTCACAAAGGCTCTTCCAAGGAAGCGCCTAATGTACTTAGTATCCAAGTTGGACATGATCGACAGATATGCTCCAACTTGAGGGGGAGTGTTAGAATTATTATACTACAATTATATTTGTAACCTTTCGGGTTCCGTAACCCTTAACCCTTCGGGTTCCGTAAGTTTTAACCCTTCGGGTTCCGTAACTCCTCAAGGGTATTTATGTATGTTTCCTCTTGTACTCTCTAGGGTTTTCTCTCTATATAAGAGACCCTAGCCCTATGGAATAGATATCCCATTCTGTCTCTCTTCTCCACAATACACATTGTCTATGTATTTTTTTTTGAAGTCTGAAAGATAGGGGAAACACTCAGTGGTGTCCGCCCCAAAATATATTAAAAACGAAAGAAAAAGATAATAGGAACAACCGAGACAAAAGCACCGCACCCCACCCATTACAACCCCCATTACAGAGTCCAATCGTCCAGCAGCCGATTAACTAACACACACACATTTTCTTTGTAAAAACGTTGGCCCGAAAAAAAGTCGTTTCTTCCCCTCCAAACCGCCCAGAGAATGGCCATCGGGATAATCCGCTCCCTCCGTGGTCTATGAAGGTTGGCATGGGCCGAATCCCAAAATGAGAGGAAGTCACTGCTGCTGCACCATGCCGGTCCCAAATCGAGCCAGACCTGAGTTACCACGGGGCACGAGAAAAATAAGTGCTCAGTCGATTCGATCGCCGCGTTGCATAGAAGGCACCTATCAGAAATAACCCCGAGCAGCCTCATGCATCTATCCCTCGTCATCAGTCGCTTACGTCTAAAGAGCCACAGAAAGAAACCAATCCGCTCCGGGAGCTTCAGACCCCAGATCAGCGAGCAATCTCTGGAAAGCAGCTCCGAGCATGAGGCTGTATTTTACTTATATTTCAAATATATTCAAGTATATATTATATATATATATATTATTTCATCTCGGTTTGATTATATGGTTCAACCACTTTTTTTCTCACTGGTCTGGTTTAACCGATTTTAAATAATGATGACATCATAATCCGATTGAATCGGTTTGATTATATGGTTCAACCTGATCCGACCATTTCGGTAAGATTTCTGGTTCAGTGTCCAGTTCGGTTTCAAAAACATTGGGATAAACAATAAAGGGTCATTCCTTAATCAACTTTTTAGTAAACAATCCGAATGACACTTTGTTATTGAAGTTTGTGGATGCATATGACAAAGTAAAGAATGCATGCTTATTTTTTAACATGTTAGATGAGTTGTGGAGAAGGACGATGAAGGCATTATTATACATGTTAGCACGGACAATACCTCAAATAATAAGGAAGCTAGACAAATGTTGATGGAGAAGAAAAAACATATTTATTGGACTCCATGTGCAGCCTGCTGCATAGACTTAATGTCAGTAGACATCTTGAAATTGTCTCTACATGCATCTGTCCTTGAGAAAGCAAAAACAATCAATAATTAGATTTATGCCCATTATTGGGTTTGGCCATTGGTAAGGAGTTATGCAGAAGGAGATTTGGTATGATCAACAGTTACAAATTTTGTAACAGTTTTCTCATGTTGCAAAGACTACAAAGCATGAGGGACTCTCTATAATCTTTTTTTACTTCTAATAAATGGATGAAGAGTCCCTATGCTTCTAAACGTCAAGAGCAAAGTGTATGTCACAAAATTTTAAAAAGCAATTTTTTTGGACCGATTTTGCCTATGTGATACCGACAACGAAGCCATTGGTCATGATTTTGCGGATGGTGAATTCCGAAAAATATCCAGCAAAGTGTTCCATCTATGAGGCCATGGATAGAGCCAAGGAAGAAAGTACACAATCATTAGGGAATACGAGGAAACAAAATATAAAACATTACGGGATACTGTGGATAATAGATGGGATCGCCAGCTCCATACTTATTTGCATGTGACGGCATACTTTCTCAATCTATGATGTCAATACGAGCCGTCATTCTCCAAACATTGTGAGATAAAGATTGGCATGTATTCTTGCATTGAGAGGTTGATAAACGATTCATTGAAATGAGAGAAAATTGATCTACATATGGATGCTTTTAAGTGTGCTCGTGGATTGTTTGGATAGACGGACGCTATAAGTACGTGAAAGAAGAGGAGTCTTGACGTGTATTTATTTTGTTTTATTATGTAATTTCTTATTTTCAGTTAATTATTATTTATTAAATATAACAATTTCCAACGGATTGAAGTGCTTTAAGGGATGAAACTCCCAAGTTGACAAAGTTTGCCATCCGAATTTTGATTTTGACTTGTGTGGCATCATGGTATAAGTGCAACTGGATTTCCCTTAATCAAGTAATATTTCGATCATAATAATTACATTTCAATAAGATATATGACTAACATATTTGTGGATATAGAGAATGTGGTCTAGGCCCACACAAAGAGAAGGAACCGACTCACTCAAGCAAAATTGAATAACTTTGTATATATGATGTTTAACATAAAGTTTAAGCATAGAGAGGTAAGGAAAATAAATAGATTCTAGTGATGAATGGGTGTCAGAGCTCTAAAGTTGTGATTTTGAAACATATCAAGAACTTGATACAAACACTCCCATCGAGGATGATGTTATAGAAGTCAAGGAAAAACAAGACAATTCACATTGGAAGAGAAGGAAGAAAGACAAAGGTTGGTTATTTTAAACACAATAAAAGCAACATTGGTATTACCTAATTTAGGTAAAGGGCAGTGGATGTAGATGAGGATGAACTTCATGATGGTGACGATGAAGCTATTGATGAAGGAGAAGATGATGCAAATTTTAAGTACATGGATGACTCATTGGATGATCCAATTAGCAATAGTTCTTCAGATGTTAATCTTGATGCAGATGTTGTAGTAGGAAGTGATGTCGTTAAGCACAACTTTAATTAGGATATGGAGAAGCTATCTCTTTCGATCTTTCTTTGTTTTTTAGGCATGGATTAGAAGTAGAAACTTCGAACTCATATCATGTTTTGTAATCATTGTAATCTTTTGTTTTGGCTTTAGACTTCTAGATTAACACAAGCACTCTACCATCGATGCTTGTTACACGTCGCATTGAAACGTTACTCGAAGTAACCCTTAATTGCTTTAGAATATTGTAAACTTCTTAGATAATATTTTCTTCCTAATATTATTACACTGTTTTTTTATTAAATTACATATTTTGGGTGGAAATATTGATGCCTACACCTCGATCGCGTCAAGACTATGTCTCGAATCAATTCCAGGGAAACCGCCTCGTTCTGCTTTCTGTTTTTTCAAATCTTGATCATGAGACCTATTCTAGGTAATGACCATGGATTCCGTTTTTGGACTTGTTGGAGTATTTGTTATATGCATCATATGTATGGGAGATGGGTACATGGATCTCTCCATGATCCATTTACCTCATCCAGAGTTTAGTCCCGCATCTACTAGTTTGGATATGTGGAGACTCCATGGGTGCTATATATACACCCCCACAACCATGTATTCAGATGAGAGAAAGTTCAATAGAGTATCCACCTCTTTGAGGGCTTCTCTCGTGGTTTTATCCCGCTCCTTAGGGAATAGGTTTCCACGTAAAAATCTTTGTGTTCTTCCATGTTTCATATTTTAGTTCTATGCTCTGTTTACCATTCCGCTTCTGCATTCTCTATTTCCTAACATGGTATCAGAGCGGGTTCGATTCTAGAGGAAATATTCTTGAAGATTTATTTTGTTCATATTTTCGATATTCGATTTTGGCGTTATGTTCATGAAGATTCTTATATTTTTGAGAATATTCAAGTTTCAAATCGAGGGTTTCATTCTGGAACCCTAGTTCTCCGGCCGAGGCGACGGCGACCTCCTTCGGCTCTCCCGATGCTCCTGTGGCATCTCCAAGTTGGTGGTGCCGCCCACTTATGTGGCTCCAGCAAGGAGCGTCCACTAGGGTACCAAAGAACCCCTTGGAGACGATCATCGGACCCCCTTCGCGCCGCTCCTCCTTCATGGCGACGTAGTTCCAGGTCAAGTAAGCAACTCTCAGGCGGTATCTTAGGAGTTCTGTCACTGGTCAGGCGCAGACGGTGCCGCAATATCTAGTTCAGGGGAAATGACCATGCGACAACACCCTAATCGGCCTGGCACTTGGCGACGCACCCAACTCGCTCGGTTGTGCACCTCTGATCTCCCAGCGGCAATAAGCTCCAGACCTATCTGCGCGATCCAGTGGGTCCACGTGACACCATCTCACAAGCCCCGGCGATGTCGCACCTCCTGGCGACGGTCCTATGGAGAGGCGGTGGTTGCATCTCCTCCCGCGACAGCATCGTCCTCTCGCGCAGGCGGTGCGAGAACTCGTCCAGCAGAGCCCCAGCTATGTGTCGCCCTCTCCCTCCTCACTCAGGCGAGCACCACTTTAGATCTCACGGAGGATCTCCCCGCGCCAGTGGCAGCGGCAGAAGAATGGTCCCTATCGGGGGAACCCTAGGTGACAAAAAATAGAAAGGCCCGTCGGCCTTTTTTTTGGGGGGGGGGGGGATGCTCCCTTAAAAAAAGGGTTGTTTATAAAAAAAATGGGGAGAATATATGGCCCAACAGTGGGTGAAAAAGAGGGAAGCCCAATGTTTGAATTTAAAAGAAGGGAGGCGCAAAAGTTCAGAAAAATGTGATAAAAAATGGGGTGTTTTTCGAAAAAGGTGTGTGCAAATAAAAAAGACGTGCGCATATTTGCTAAAAAAATCAAAAAATGTGAGAAGAAAAAAGCCGTAAAAAATTGATGAATGGAACTGTAGAGACATTTCTAGAATTTATTTACTCTTCTGTTATGTTTATTTTCCTTATTCCACCTTATGTAATTTACCCGTAGGCTTTCTCTATATAAGAGAGCCTAGGGTTCCCTGGAATAATAAATTCTCATTTTCATTTCCACCAATATGGTATCAGAGACCCCATCCTAAAACCCTAGCCGCCCCTCCCCTTATTCGTTGACGCCGCCCCTCTCCCCTCCTCATCCCGCTAGCGCCGCCCTCCCTCCCCACCACCCCTAATCCCCCACCCCACCCCCGTGTGGCACCTCATCCCGGCACCCTCTCTCCGCCACCCTTCATCACGTCGGCGTCGCCCCATCATATGACCCCCCCTCTCTACTCGGCGCCGACCCCGTCACCTTCTCTTTCTCATTCTTCATGGGTTTGAGTGCATAAGTCTACATATGCACTCAACTCTCTACATGTTTATGTAGACAGTTATTCATTGGTCTACAAACCTTAGTACTTCGTCTCCGGCAACAATGTCAAAAAACAAAGTCGATATGCCCTTCATTGGCACCTTCAAAGGTCCAGCGCCAATAGTCAAGATGGATGGGACGGATTACGAGCTCTAGGTGATGCAGTTCATGAATCTCATGAAGTCCAACAGTAAGAAGCACATTCTTATCGAAGATGAGCCGACAGCGAAGACTGGAGTTTATGCCTCATGGGAGGCTGATGATTCGTACGCCAAGATCTGGCTTTCAGGCACACTGACGATGGAGATTGCTAATGATGTCCTCCATCATCTCATTGCTAAGGCAATGTGGGATATTCTTGCCGCGACATACTCGCAGATGAGAAACGAGACCAAGAGCCTCCAACTTCAACATGATATATTTACGGTCAAGCAGAATGGCTGGTCGTTGCATTCATTGTATACATCCCTACGAGGGATGTTTGAGAAGCTTTACAGTATCATTCCCCTGACGGCGACCCCTGAGCAGCAAAAGACATTCCGGAATGCTACAATTGTGGGGGTCATACTAGCGGCACTTGACCCAGAGTATGATGCGGCTCGCTCGCAGATCCTGGCGGATGCTACTATTCCTCCAGTGGAGGAAGTGTATCGACGGCTCAGCAGAATCACAGTTCCATCTACTGCTACTACTCCACCTCCTTCGGCGATGGCAGCTTCCAGAGGCAGAGGTGCATCTTCTTCTTTTCATGGTCATGGACCTCGTGGTCGAGATGGCCCATTTCGTTAGCCATGCACCTTTTGTCATCGACCGGGTCATTTGGAGGATACATGCTATTCTAAGCATGGTTTTCCTGCATCAGCTCGTGTAGCAGAGCACGTTACGCCTCCACAGACATCTACTTCAGATCAGTGGTTTGAGAATCTTGTTGCCAGACTGCGTTATATCATGCCTCCTGCCACTACTGACTCGCCACGAGGTCACTCAGACATAGCAACTACAACCTATGTCAGCACGTCAGCCCCAGCTAGCACATCGGGTAGCGTTTATGCCTTTACGTCCTCTCACAGTCCTAATGTTTCAGAACGGATTAAGGACTTTGGTGCGACACATCATCTCTGTCGAGACAGAGATAAGCTTACATCATACAGGGAGGTTCCACCAGGACGATCAGTAGTAATAGCAGATGGGACTCATTCACCCATCATTGGACAGGGGGAGATCAGTTTGACACCCTCCATGTGACTACAGAATGTTTTGCATGATCCAGATTTTTCAATGAACCTAATTTCTATTAGTCATATTACAAAGGATTTGCATTGCCATGCTATTTTTGACCCATTGTCTCTTATTTTTCAGGACATTCTAACGGGCAGGGTTATTAGTTGTGGCCCTGAGCAGGATGGTCTCTATCGATTGGTCTGCACCCCCTATGCTGGTATCTCATCTCAGCCCAGTGGAATTGTTTCTCCTTTTACTTGGCATATGCGTTTTGGTCATCTCCCTCTTCAGAAGCTACGTCATATCTTGCCCCAGATTTCACCAAGGTCTTCTTTTCAGTGTAAAGCAAGTCAGTTAGGAAAGAATCACAGATCTACTTTCCCTAATTGTGAGTCTCGGAGCAGTCGCTCCCCTTTTGAGTTGTTGCATGTTGACATTTGGGGTCCGAGTTGTGTACCTGATCACTAGGGACACAGGTTTTACCTAGTCGTTGTTGATGATTTCTCTAGATTGTCTTGGGTATTTTTATTGAAAAATAAATCTGAAGCAGGGGATGTAATCAAAAATCTTATCAATGAAGTTCGGAATGTTTTTACTTCTACTGTGAAAATTGTACACACAGATAATGCCTTAGAATTTTGCGCTCGTGCTCTTTCACATTTCTTCTTGTCTCGTGGCATTAATCATCAAACAACTTGTGCCTACACGTCTCAACAAAACGGTGTTGCAGAAAGAAAACATTGTCAACTTCTTGATATAACTCGAACTTTACTCATTCAGAGTTGTGCTATTCTGTCCTTTTGGGGTGATGCTGTGCTTATGGCATGTTATCTGGTCAATCGTATGTCATCCTCTGTCTTAGGTGAGAAAATTCCTCTTTCTATTGTCTTTCCTGACAAGGAATTGTTCTCCCTAACTCCTCGTGTCTTTGGCTCAGTTGCTTTTGTTCGTCAACTCACTCCGGGGCTTGACAAGCTCTCACCTAGGGCTGTCAAGTGTGTGTTTATTGGGTACTCTCGTACTCAAAAGGGTTACCGATACTATGATCCTGTGAATAAAAGATAATATATTAGTAACCACTTAAATGGTTTGGTGGTAGTGCAGTGTGTTTAACACCCAAAAGACCAGGGTTCAAATCCCCCTCTTGCAGGGGTTGCGTTAGATAGTCGACAGCCAGCGTAAAAATAGTCGAATCTTTCAACATGGATTTGAGCAAGAATCCATGTAGCCGACCCTACTCATAGTGGGAGAAGGCTTAAAACTTTTATATTAGTGTCGATGTCACCTTCTTTGAGTCTGTGATGTGGTATTTTTCGCCTACAGGTGACAGGATGACTTCTTCCACTACTGATGATGAGATTTATGTGCCACCTCTTCCTCTGTGTCAGTCTGATCACATACCAACTCCTACTGCTCCACCACCATCATCACCAGCACCACCACATCTGCAACCACCAGTCCCACCTTTACTGAAATTTTATACATGTCGTCCGATTCCTGCTCATGGAGGTCGTCATTCATCCACCATGCCCCAAGTATGTCCAGGAGATACCAGTAACGATGGGACTGACAATGCACAAGTGCAGGAAAATGACATACAGGAGGACACTGTTGATGATTTGGATGTACCTATCGCCTTAAGGAAGTCTAAGCGGACGTGTGCGTCCTATCCACTTGTTTCACAGGTTTCATTCCATCGCCTCACTGGTGATTTTCAGAGATTTGTTGTGGCCTTATCTACTGTGGAGATACCACGGATTTATCAGGATGCCTTGAAGGATAGCTGCTGGCGTTTAGCCATGGAGGAGGAAATGGCTGCCCTGCGATCTCGTGGTACATGGAGCTTGGTTGATGCTCCTCCAGGAGCTTCTGTTGTCAGTTGTAAATGGGTTTTTACTGTCAAATATAATGCGGATGGTAGCCTTGATCGATAAAAAGCAAGGCTAGTGGCACGTGGATTCACTCAAACCTATGGTGTGGATTATATGGACACATTTTCTCCGGTTGCACATCATTCCACTCTACGTGTTCTTCTGTCAGTCGTCATGGTACGTGATTGGCCTTTGTTCCAGCTTGATGTTAAAAATACCTTTTTATATGGGGATCTGCAGGAAGAAGTCTACATGCAACAACCTCCGGGGTTTGCAGCTGAGGGGGAATGTCAAATGGTGTGTAGACTTTACAAGGCCATTTATGATCTTAAAGAAAGTTTGCGGGAATGGTTTCAGAAGCTTTCATATTTAATTCAGAAGCAAGGGTTCAAAAGATCAAATGTTGATCACTCTTTGTTTGTCCAGAAGACTCCCAAAGGTATTGTTGTTATTATGGTATATGTTGATGATATACTTGTTACGGGAGATGACATGCATGGGATAAAGATGGCAAAAGCATTTTTAGGCCATCAATTTGTGACTAAGAATCTTGGTACTCTATGATACTTTCTAGGATTGGAATTTGCGAGTAATGCGCAGGGTCTTGTGATGACCCAAAGGAAGTATATTACAGATATGCTTGTTAAGATGGGCATGATCGGATGTCGACCCTGGACTACTCCCATGGATCCAAATATGAAGTTATATGGAGATGATACAGAGGAAGTTGACAGAAGAAGATATAGAGAAATGGTGGGAAAGCTTCTCTATATTACCATCACTAGACCTGACATTGCTTTTGTGGTAAGTCGAGTGAGTCAGTTCATGTAACAGCCCAGACATGTACACATGGATGTTGTATATATGATACTAAGATATCTAAAGTCGTCTCCAGGTGCAGGATTGTTGTTCGGGAAAGAAACAAATCTCTTTATCTCTACATGTGCTGATGCGAATTATGCAGGATGTCCCAGGGATCGGAAATCTACTTCAGGTTTTGCATTGTTTGTTGGCAGTTCCTTAGTTTCTTGGAAAAGCAAGAAACGTACAGTGGTAGCTAGATCTAGTGTTGAATCTGAGTACAGGGCCATGGCACAGGAAAGTACGGAGATGATGTGGGTTCGAGCCGTATTAAAAGATCTGCATATAGATGTACCTCTATCCATGCAATTACAATGTGACAATCAAGCAGCATTATCTATTGCTAATAATCCTGCATTTCATAAAAGGACGAAGCATATTGAGTTAGATTGCTACTATACGAGGGATATGATTCAGAAGGGTTTGATTTCTACTTTCCATGTCAGTTCAGGAGAGCAGACTGCAGATATCTTTACCAAGCCATTGCTCAGAGGGTCGTTTCAGAAATGTTCTTCCAAGCTGAGCATGATCGACATCTATGCTCCATCTTAAGGGGGAGTGAAGAGATATTTCTAGAATTTATGTACTCTTCTGTTATGTTTATTTTCCTTGTTTCACCTTATGTAATTTACCCATAGCCTTTCTTTATATAAGAGAGCCTAAGGTTCCCTGGAATAAGAAGTTCTCATTTCATTTCCACTAACAGGTTAAAAAATCTTTAAAAAATGATTTGAAAAGCTGATAAAAAATGTGTGAATGGCTTATGTTAAAAAAATGATTGATTGAGAGCAGAAAAATCATTAGGGATTTTATCACTTGTGCCCCTCCGAGATGTCGCAATATCAGTTATGCCCCTATCTTTTTTGTAATATCAGTTGTACCCCTCACTTTTTGCTCCGTCATCAGTTGTGCCCTTCCGTCAGATTGACCGTCAAAAAATGAAAATAACCACGGTTTATTCAAACCATGGTGTGGTTAACAAGGGTATTATGGTCAGAATCTCTCCTGTCCCCACCCAACGGTCCGGATCTCTCTAACTCATCTCCATCCAGCGACGCCCAGCTCCTCCCGGAGGCAAACCTCTTCATCGCCCCCAATCCCGGCACGGGCGACGCCTCAGCCCTCGCGTCCGATTGCTTCCGCCTCTCCGGCTTTTCCACCACCTCTCCAACACTGACCTCCGCCTCCCGCTGACGACCCCCGCAGCATACGTGATGCAGAAAGAAACTGCCGCCTTTCGGCCAGGGACGCTCGCGATCGGAGAGGACCTTCCCGCAGCAGGAGACCTTGGGAGATGCGGGCTCAGAATCGAAGACGGCCTTCTTCTTGGGGAAGAAGCGGTGGCGGCCGGAGAATCGCTGGGAGTTGCCAATGATGCCGATGATAGAGGCCGACTTGCGAGGGATGGGGTGCAGCCGAGGACGAGGGGGATCAGGGGGGCGGCGCCGGGGAGGGGAGGTGGCGGTGCAGAGCAGGGGGTGCGGGACTGGGAGGGGGTGCAACCCAGGGGGAGGGGGAGCAGGGGGTGGCGCCGGCAAGGGGAGGATGTGCAGGGCTGGGAGGGGTGCAACCCAGGGGGAGGGGGAGCAGGGGGCGGTGCCGGGGAGGGGAGGGGGCGGCGCCGGGGAGGGGAGGGGGCGGCGGGCTGGGAGGAGGTGCGGCGCCGGGGAGGGGAGGGGGTGCGGGGAGCTCGAGGTGGAGAGGGAGGAGGAGGAGGTTGGAGGAGGAGGAAGAAGATGGGGAAGAGGAGGAAGAAGAAGAGGATGGGGAAGAGGGTATAAAATGACCACATAACCTTTTTTTAAAAAAATAATTCCGCTTATGTCCTCAAAGTTAACGTCCGTTTGCACTGTATATGGACGGTCACTAACCCGAGGGGCACAAGTGATAAAATAGCAAGAAGTGAGGGGCACAACTGATATTACCAAAAAGATAGGGGCATAACTGATATTGCGATATCTCGGAGGGCACAAGTGATAAAATCCCAAATCATTATCGGCTAAATGTTATTCATCTTTTCTCCCCATATTTTGTCTTCTCCCAACTTGATCGTTATTAATTGTTTTCCGACAAGTATGAGAGAAAGGGGGAGTATTGTGTAAGAGTCACATATCTGTTCCACATCCAAATGTCAGAATCCAGACCAATCAAATTTTCCAGAGTCTACAGTTTTGTAGATGAAGATTCTCCGTGCGCAGTTTCAGACTCGACGTTCATATTTCGAGTTCACAGTTTGATGCGCAGTTTCAGACTCGACGTTTAAATTCCGAGTCTTCAGTTTCAGACTCGCACATGTATGCGATCTTCTTTGAGATGAGCACATGTATGCCATCTTTTGTAGTGGTCCCCATCATTCTTGTTTTGTTGGCTAGAGTTTTCATGTGAGCCATAAAGACTCCAGAGTAGACGACCATTCCCTATGCCATGTTGGCAAGGATTTTCATGTGATATCATAGGGACTTCAGAGTAGAGTACCATTCTCTGCACCAGATGGGAGAGATCCAGTTCTCCAACGAAGAGACATTCAGACTCCATTCTCCAGCGACCGTGGACTCCGATGAGGATTGCACTCTACGGCGTTTTCAGTTCAACCCTTTTTCAGAGATGGAGCAGTTGTCCACATTATTGTGGCGGGCCAGAGTACTCCGACGAGTAGGCTCATTTCAGTTGCAGTGACTCTGACAGGTGCAGTACAGAGCAAATGCTCTCCGACGAGGAGATTCAGTTGACTCACACTCCAGCCTGTTCGTCCTCCTCACCTGCATGACATGAGAAGCAACGTCCTCGAGAGCAACCGACAGTTGTGCGCATTGAGTCGATATTGTCTGTAATGTTATGTAGCGTGAGTTGAGTGTCTTTATGTTTGTCCAAGCTGAGCATTGCATGCTCCATCTTGAGGGGGAGTGTTGGAATATTTGTTATGTGGGTCATATGTATGGGAGAGATGGGTAAATGGATCTCTCCAGGATCCATTTACCTCATCCAGAGTTTAGTCCCACATCTACCAGTTTGGAGATGTGGAGACTCCATGGATGTTATATATAGACCCCCACACTCCCGTAGTCAGATGAGAGAAGTTCAATAGAATATCCGCCCCGTTGAGGGCTTCTCATGTGGTTTCATCCCGCTCCTTAGGGAGTAGGATTCCACGTAAAAATCTTTGTGTTCTTCCATGTTTATTTTAGTTCTATGCTCTGTTTATCATTCCGCTTCTGCATTCTCATTCTAACAGGAGTGATGTTTGGATTGGGCACAAGATGCTTTAGGGGTGTTTCCCTCGTCTTTTAGCTTTTGCGTCTAGCGCAAGTTGTTCACTATGGCACTATTGAGAGGGTGGTAATTACTCTTTCGTTGCTTCAAGATGTATGAGTTTGTTTCTCCACTTCAGTTCTTCTTCCAACTTGGTCGACGTCATCTTTTCCCAAGGAGATTTGCCCAACTTTCAAAAAGGAGATTCCCAAGGAGATCCGCCAGTGAGAATGAGTGCTCCAAAAGGCATTGCTTGTGGATGTGGGTCTATTTGTGAATCCAAATATGTTCGCGGTCACGGGGTCTTCCAAAGATACGAATGCGATGGCGAATCTCTCACAAACACCAATTGGAGTTTCCACCAAGAGCATGTCTAATGCGGAAGGGGGCTTCTCACTGGCAGTCTCCCCAGGTCTTCACATCTTCCCCAAACATACACGAGCAAGATAGCCCATGCCCCAGCACTTGTAACAAAAAGCGTTTATGCATACCGCAACCAGAAGCATCGCTTCTCTTGTTGGTTTCCCTAAAGCCAACCTTCTCACATGTTCTCTCGCACTCATTCGACTTTCCCTTCTCAACCCCTTCTTGAAAAAGTCGCTCTTTTCTCCCCAGAATCTCAAAATAAAGATAGTCAAATTCATGAAGCTTTTTATAAGAACAAACTTTAAAAAAACAAGTATTGAGAAATAGTTTTTTACTCTCGTGTCTCTTCAAAACATCACAATTACTTTTCATATCCATGCTATGATCATTCTTACAATGATGCTTGTCAAACTTCAATTTTACAACTTCATCCTAGTAAGGACTCGGCGACAATGGTGACGGTGTAAATTTAGAATGTTACATAAAGGTCATAGTATCATAGTGTCAGTACGTGTACAACTGTGATTGCAATGTAATTAAACATCTAGGAGACAAGAAGGTAGAAAACATGTACCATGCGTCAACTAAATAGAATACAAAGTTTGGACGGGTCTCTTATGGAGGTTCGTCCATTTTTCTCTAGAAAAAATAAACGTTTGTGTATTGATATGCCAGTCACTAATTCATCTAAAATGTTTCCACTTTTAAAAAAAATATACGTACATGTTAAAGAAAGATAATTTACCTAGAAGAAATATCCTCATTTTCGGTAAACTTTCTTATATCAGATTTCAGAGCTCTTGAACTTCTGTAGCATCGGAATCTTCTGCTTCCCAGCTTTTGTGCCTAGGGAGACTGGCTTGCTTTCTGAGCGAGACCACCTGGAATCTGCTGCAACTTCTTTACCAGAAAGCCAAGCATGAATCATCTCATCTGTTCTCGGTTCAGGGGAAAACCCTTTCTTCCTCATTTCTTCGTAGTATCTATGAGCATCATCCAGCCGCCCATTCAAGAACAGTCCATGTATCAAAACAATATACATGCTCCTGTCCGGACCAGGCCCATCTACACATATCTCATCCCACAGCCGGAATACCTCATCATATTGCCGCCACCGGCACAGCTTCCTGATAAGCATTATATATGTATCATTCTCCGCTTCGCATTTTAACGACTTCATCACCTTCAACATCTCAAAGACCTCCGACGTCGTTTTGAGCACACGAAAAAATGCGTGAAAAGTCCTCGCACTTGGAGGAAGACCCCTCTTCAGCATTTCATCGAACACCTGCCGTGCATCCTCTACCCGACCAGACTTGCAAAGAGGCACAATCAAGGAGTTGAAAGTAACCGCATTCGGAGCAACACCCTTCTCCTCCATTGTGCCGACGAGCTCCTTCGCCTCCTTCAAGCACCTCCCCTTCGCCAACGCATAAACGACCGCATTATACACCTTCCTGTCCGGCTCAATCCCCAACTCCCTCATCCTATTAAACAACTTCAGGACATAGTTGAGACTACCAGCCTTGGAGAAGCAAGAAATCATGCACCCGTAAGACACCACATCACGGTCGATCCCCTTCGCCTCCATGCTCTTCCAGAACCTCTTCGCCTCCCTCACCACCACCACCACATTGCACCACCCATTCAACACAATGTTAAAGCTCTTGGTCTCGAATGGGAACTCCTTCTCATTGCAGAGAAGCAAGTGCTCGGCATCCTGCACGTTCTTGTACCTGCACAGCGCCCCGAGAAGGCCGTGGAATTCATCGACCCCCGGCGTGAAACCGTACCGTCTGAGCGCGTAGAACGTGCCGACAGCCTTCGCGACGTCGTGAGCAGCGGCGTATTTGCGGATGAGGATGAGGAGGGTCTGCGGGGAGACAAGAGATGCGGCTTTCATCTCGCGGACGAGGGACCAGGCGGTGTCGAAGCGGCGGGCTTTGGCGAGGATGGAGATCATGGAGTGGTAGTCGCTGGAGGAGTGGGAGTAGGCGGGGTCGGCGGAGGCCCAGAGGAAGAAGGTGAAGGCGGCGGACCAGTCGTTGCGGAGGCGGGAGAGGACCTCGGCCACGAGGGCGGAGGAGACGGTTACGCGGCAGCGCTCGAGAGCGAGCTTCGCCTCGCCAGCGTCCGTGGAGAAGGAGCGCATAGAGGACATGATGGTGGCGACGTCACTGCCGATGTGGTCTTCGTCGTGGACTCTGTCGGGTGGTTGGGCTGTGGAGGAGGAGAAGGTGGTGGGCTGGAATGAGGGGTGGTGGCCCTGGTGGGATTGTGGGGAAGAAAGGGGGAGGTATTGGGGGGCAGGAGAAGTGCGGTGGCGGAGGAGGGAGGAGATGATGAGTGTTCGTCTGGAGATGGTGGCGCGCAGCATGACTCAGTCGATGGTGGGGGAAGGAGACGGGAGGGGATCCTTCTCTTGCACAGTTGCATGTACACCGTAAAAGGAAAGCCGAAGAAAACCGGTCCAACCAATAGGTTTTTGCTTTAAAAAATCAAAACACTTGAAAATTGATCAAAATCCAATCGGACGGATTGAACCAAATGAACGGAATCATCTATTTAATCGTTCAGTCATGACAAAAAATAATTCTAAAACATTAAATATAATGTAAATTCTTAAGAGGTTTTTATCACTTGTGCCCCTCCGAGATATCGCAATTTCAATTATGTTCCTATCTTTTTGGTAATATCAGTTGTGCCCCTCACTTCTTTTCCGTTATCACTTGTGCCCTTCCGTCAGATTGACCGTCAATAAGTTGACTTAACCATGATTTTTTCAAACCTTGGTGCAGTTAAGAGGGGTATTATTGTCCAGACTTCTTCTTCATCCTCTTCCTCCTCCATTTGTTCTTCTTCCTTTCTCTTCATAATTTCTCTCTCTTAGTGACACCTTCAGGGCGGAGGCGACGGGCCAGGGGAGGCACAGGAGCGAGGGCGACGGGGGGAGGGGTGCGGGGGGGAGGGGGAAATGGGGAGGTGTGGGGGCAGTGCAGGGACGGAGGGCGCACCTCAGGGCGAGGGAGGAGGCGCAGGCGACCTGGGGGAGGGGGAGGCGTGAGAGTCGAGACAGAGGGAGGGGGAGGTGCAGGGGGCGGGGGTGACGGGCCAGGGGAGGTTCAGGAGGCGAGGGCGACGGGGGGAGGGGTGCAGGGGCGGAGGGGGAGGTGCGGGGGGAGGTGCGGGAGGCGGAGGGCGCACATCAGGGCGGGGGAGGAGGCGCAGGCACCCTGGGGGAGGTGCGGGGGCAGAGGGCGCAGGCGACCTGGGGGAGGTGCGGGGGCAAGGGGAGGCGCGGTGGAGGTAGGGAACCAAGGAGCTCGGGCACAGAGAAGCAGGGGGAGGAGCTCGGAGGCGATCAGAGAGGCGTGGGGGCGGAGGGAGGGGCTGGGGGTGGTCGGGAGGAGCCAGTGGAAGAGTAGGAGGCTGTAAAGAGGAAGAGAAGGGGGAGGAAGAGGAAGAGGATGTGGGAGGAGGAGGAAGAAGAAGTGCCTAGACATTTCAATCCAATTTTTAAAAGTAATTCCTATTGTGTTCTTAAAGTTAACGTCCGTTTGTGTTGGAGATGGACGGCAACTAACCCGAGGGGCACAAGTGATATATTGGCAAGAAGTTAGGGGCACAACTGATATTCCCAAAAAGATAGGGGCATAATTGATATTGCAATATTTCGGAGGGGCACAACTGATAAAAACCTATTCTTAAAAGTTATTAATAATCTAGTTCCATCCAGACATGAGGATGATGCTCCTTTATATTCTTCTCCTTCCATTTTTGCAATGCAAGTCTCCTCTTTTTATTAAGTTCATATAAAAATGTAAATGGTTCCATCCCTTTAACTTAGAGAGTGTGCATATCAAATGACATGATATTGCCCCTCGCTTCCTCTCCTATGAACATCACATCTCACTTCTTATATTGTGCATGATGGCATCCCCTTCCAAATTCCGACAATAGAAAACTGTTGGGAAACGTGAATAAGTTGTTTATTCCATAGCCCTAGGCTCTCTTATATAGGAGAGTAGCCTATGGGTAAATTACATAAAGAGAATAACAAGAAAAATAAAATAGCAAAGAAGACATAATAACTAAACATGCGTCAACACTCCCCCTCAAGATGGAGCATAGATGTCAATCATGCTCAGCTTGGAAGCACACTTCTGAAATGGACCTCGTAACAATGCCTTGGTGAATATATCTGCAGTCTGATTCTCTGAAGTAACATGAGATGTGGCAATGAATCCTTTCTGAATCATATCACGTATGAAGTGACAATCCACCTCGATATGCTTAGTCCGTTCATGGAATGCAGGATTGTTTGCAATGAACAAAGCAGCTTGATTATCACACTCCAAGTTCATAGGGAGTGGTACATCTAAGCATAAATCTGTCAGCACCGCTTTCACCCACATCACCTCTGTAGCAGCCTGGGCCATAGCCCTATATTCGGATTCAGCACTGGATCTAGCTACCACAGTTTGTTTCTTGCTCCTCCATGAGACTAGGGCATCTCCAACATAGACAGCATACCCTGAGGTGGACTTCCTATCCTTAAGACATCCTGCATAGTCTGCATCTGCGCATGCTAAGACAGAAATCCCCTTTCCTTTCTTGAATAGCAGACCTTTACCTGGAGAAGATTTGAGATATCTAAGTATCATGTGTATTGCATCCATATGCACCTGGCGTGGCTGCTCCATAAACTGGCTCACACGGCTCACTGCAAATAATATATCTGGCCTGGTGATCGTGACATATAACAATTTGCCTACCAGCTCTCTGTATCTTCTCCTGTCAACCTCCTTTGTGTCATCATCAAACAGCTTCATGCTGGGGTCCATTGGTGTCGTAGCAGGTCGACACCCTAGCATACCTGTCTCACTCAGTAGATCTGTGACATACTTCCTCTGTGACATGATAATCCATACGGATTTCTGGCAAACTCCAGCCCCAGAAAATATCTAAGGACTCCCAGGTCCTTGGTGACAAACTCGGTCCCCAGCCTTTCCTTTGCCTGCTTAATGCCCTGGTCATCATCACCTGTAATCAAGATATCGTCAACATAAACCATGATTACAACAATACCTCTTGCCGTCTTCTGTACAAACAAGGAATGATCAGCATTGGAGCGTTTATATCCTTGTTTCTCAAAGAGGTCTGACAACTTCTGGAACCACACTCTGGGGCTCTGCTTAAGGCCATAGATGGCCTTATGTAATCTGCGAACCTTGGAACACTCCCCCTCAACAGCAAAACCTGGTGGCTGTTGCATGTAGACTTCTTCCTGCAGGTTGCCATACAGAAAAGCATTCTTCACATCCAGTTGATAGAGTGGTCAGTCTCTAGTAACTGCAACTGATAAGAGGATCCGCAGAGTGGAATGACGAGCCACCGGGGAGAACGTGTCAAGGTAATCTACCCCATATGTCTGTGTGAAACCCCTTGCAACTAGGTGTGCCTTGTACCTGTCAATAGAGCCATCTGCATTATGTTTCACTGTAAACACCCATTTGCAACTGACCGGGTTGACATCTGGAGGTATAGTAACCAAGCTCCATGTTCCTCTAGACTAAAGTGCCGCCATCTCTTCCTCCATAGCTAGCCGCCATCTAGAATCCTGCAAGGCCTCATGGTGGTTCCGTGGAATATCTGTAGCTGAAAGTGCCAATGCAAACGTCCTGAAGTGGCCAGATAGCCTCTCAAAAGACACTGCTGCTGATACTGGATATTTGGCACAGCTTCTCTTTTGCTTGCGTAGAGTGATTGGAACATCCAGATCATATGTGGTATCACCAGGCTCCTGTAATGCATCCTGCTGAGAAATGTCGTCAGATCCATCAACATTAATATTCTCATTACATACCATAGGCGAGCTAGTTGACTGGTCAGGGCCATGAGCTGGATGCGGCCTGCGGGTGTAATGGAATGGTAACGGGGACACTATTGGTGGTGGCGGTGGTGGTGATGGTGGTGGTGGTGGTGGAGATGGTGGTGGCGGTGGTGTTGTTGTTGGTGGTGCCATGAATACGGTGTCAGGAGATATAGGTGGTGGCTGCATGTTCTCGGATTCTGAAAAATACATAATGGATTCAAAGAATGTAACATCTACACTGATCATATACCGCCGACGAACAGGGTCAAAACACTTGTACCCCTTTTGAGTTCTGGAGTACCCCACAAAGACGCATTTGACAGCCCTAGGAGAGAGCTTGTCAGAACCAGGCGACAACTGATGGACAAATGCAACCGACCCAAACACACGAGGAGTAAGATTGAACAGATTCTTGCCAGGATAAATAAGTGAGAAAGGAACCTGTTCATTCAAGACAGACGAGGGCATACGATTTATAAGATAACATGCAGTGAGGACTGCATCACCTCAGTAGGAATACGGAACATGACTCTGAATGAGAAGTGACCTAGTGACATCAAGAAGGTGACGGTGTTTTCTTTCTGCAACCCCATTTTGTTGAGACGTATGAGCGCAGGATGTTTGGTGAACAATTCCTTTAGAGGAGTAGTAGTTGGCTAAACTGTTGGTGCACAATTCTAAGGCATTGTCACTCCTTATAATTTTGACAGTTGTGGAAAAGACATTCTGAATCTCATTTAGAAAGTGAATAACAATATTTCCAGCTTCAGACTTATTTTTCATTAGAAATACCCATGATGCTCTAGAGAAATCATCCACTAATACAATATAAAACCTGTGCCCCTGATGATCGGGAACACGACTTGGACCCCAAACATCAACATGAAACAACTCAAACTTGGAGGTACTACTCCGACCTTGACTACTGGGAAAAGATGACCTGTGATGTTTTCCCAACTGACACGCCTCACACTGGATAGGTGTGTGAGAAAGACTATAAGGTAAGACTAGACGCAACTTCTGAAGCGGTAGATGACCAAAACGCAGATGCCACAGGAGAGGAGATACTTGTTCTGCGGGAGAAGCTGTGATTCCGGCAAACGGGGTCTGGTTCAAACGATAGAGGCCTCCTTGCTCATAGCCATGACCAATCACGTTGCCCGTACGGATGTCCTGAAAAATCAATGAAGATGAATCAAAAATAGCTCGACAATGAAGATCCTTCGTAATCTGACTAATTGACAACAGATTCATAGAAAAATGCGGTGCATGCAAAACATTCTTGAGCTGCATAGAAGACGTCAATCTGATCTCCCCCTGACCCGTGATAGGAGAATGCGTGCCATTGGCAATGACAACTGTCCGTCCTGGAGGAATCTGGGTGTATCTTGTAAGTAGGCTCTGGTCGCCACATAGATGATGTGTAGCGCCGGAGTCCATGATCCATGGCAGTGTATCAGATCTACTACTGTGGAGTGCAAGTGGACTACCTGAAGTACTAGTAGAGGCCGAGGCGGAAGCAGCGACATCAGTATGGTTTTCTGCAGTCGGTGTTGGACCAGATGGTGGAATAATGCCCCTGAGACGGGCAACTAGGTCATCGAATCGTTGATCCAGTGTAGCAGCAGACGGGGGCTCTATCTGCTCAGCTGCTCGTGCGGATGCAGGAAATCCATGCTTTGAGTAGCATGTATCTTCAGTATGTCCGACTCGGTGACAATATGAGCATGTTGGCCTAGTGCGGCCACCCCTTCCTCGGGGAGTACGTCCACGGCCCTGGTGATGAAAACCACGGCCTCTGTTGGCCGCCATAGCTGAGGGATTCTGACTTGCAGCTGCTGAAGGTACTATGATCCTGCTCAATCTGTGAAAAGCTTCCTCCATGGGAGGAATGGTCGAGTCCGCCAAAATCTGTGAACGTGCTGCCTCATACTCTGGATCAAGTGCAGCGAGAAACACACCCCACCATCGTCGCATTCCCTGTATGTCTTCTGCTGTTCTGGTGTGGCGGTGAGAGGCATGAAGCTATAAAGCTTCTCAAACATTCCTCTCAATGATGTATAGAGAGAATGTAAGGGGCGACCGTTCTGCTTTATTGTGAAGATATCATGTTGTAGTTGCAGGATCTTCGTCTCATTCTTTGCCTGAGAATATGTCGCTGCCAGGATATCCCACATGTCTTTGGCTGTGGGTTGATGTAGAATGTCATCGGCAATCTCAATAGCCAATGTGCCAGATAACCACACCTTGGCATATGCATCGTCGGCCTCCCATGAGGCATGAACTCCAGTCTTCTCTGCAGGCTCGGGCTCGGTAAGAATATGCTTCTTACCCGTAGACTTCATCATACTCATGAACTGCATTGCCCACAGTTCATAGTTCGTACCATCCATCTTGACAATGGGCGCTGGACCACGAAATGCGCCCATAGATGGGATATCAGCCTTGCTTTCTGACATACTGGAGATGGAAAACTGGAGTGACCGAGAGATAACAATCTTCGTCTACAATGACATAGATGGGATTAGTCGCGTGTGTAGACGTCAGGCAACTAACCCCATGTATATCAAGATCTGTGCCCTAGAGTCTTAGGGCTTTGGGGCACGCAGGCACGTGCAGGAAACACGCACGCGCGCAACTGGATGAAGCGCGGAAGATCAGGCAGGCTGGGCTGAAGCTATCACGTGCGTGCACTGGCGCACTTTGTCGCACGCTGGTGCAGATGCACTGGTGCGCTGACGCACAGCGCGAGGCGCAGGTGCGCTGAGAAGATCGCGCACAGAAGGTGCGCTGAGAAGAGCGCAGATGCGCAGCGAGAGATCGTGCGCAGATGCGCGATGCGTGAGAAGGTGCGCACAGATCGCGCAGAGAAGGTGCGCACAGATCACGCACAGATCGCGCAGAGAAGGTGCGCGAGATGCACGCAGATGCGCGTTAGGCGTGAAACGCGCTCTGCGCGAGGCGCGCGCGATGCGTGAGGCGCACGCAATGCGCGAGGCGCGCTGGGGCACCGCAGGCCGGAGACGAAGGTCGGAGAAGACTGCCGGCGGCGCCGAGTAGAGAGAGAGAGGCTGGCGGGTGGGGTTAGGGTTAGGGTTTCGAGAACTTCGGTCTAGGACCGTCGCTCTGATACCATGTTGGGAAACGTGAATAAGTTGTTTATTCCATAGCCCTTGGCTCTCTTATATAGGAGAGTAGCCTATGGGTAAATTACATAAAGAGAATAACAAGAAAAATAAAATAGCAAAGAAGACACAATAACTAAACATGCGTCAACAAAAACGATGTATACATGTAAAGAAGTTGTGATTGTCATACCGTGAGAAGCTTAACCTTAGCAGCATTCATGGATATTAAATAGCTTTAAGACGGTTAGTTTTAGAAATCACGCGTATGTATTAATATGAATTGGACAAATACTTCTAGTGTATACTTTTGAGTTTTCTAACTTTTTGCAAGTACACGTGTGCCCCTATATTATTAAAGTTTACAATATTTTCCTTATTTTAGAGTAATATACGAGCATAAATGTACTAATAAGAGGGCATTAATGTAAATTTTGTAAAAAAAGACACGTATGTAATTGTAAAAAAAGGTAAGGGTATGAATGTTATCATAAAAAATTAAGAGACAATTATAAAAAAACTTTTATATATATAATAAGCATTTTCGTAATTATTTGTACAAAGTACTAGTCTAATTCGATTCGATGCGGTTGGACCATATGAATCAAACCAACAATACAATAGTTCAGTTTCTTCGGATATTATGATCTTTTGGGGGAAAAGGTGAATTTCTTGAAATTGTAATGGATGGATTTTTCTTTATTTAATTTCTTTCCATTATTGCCATATTAATTAGCTAATTAATTGGATTTTAATAACCATAAAATTCCTCTCATTGATAGCCTTAAAATCCCATCACCCTCTCAATTTCCACAACACTTTCTGTTATTAATGTGAGCCCTGGAGAGAGAAAAGAGGGAAAGAGGAAGAGAGAGAGTTAGAGAAGAGGCCTCGTGGAGATTCGTTTTCGTCGCAGGAGAAGATGGCGTCGAATTAGAGAAGATGGAAAGTACAGATACATGACCGGAAGGAGTCGCAATGACTACAACAAGGAGAGTCAAGCTTTGGGTGTAAAGTATGCATCGGTTTCGTAGGTTAGTACATATGCACAATGACTTGATTTTGAATAAGACATCGTAACGTATGTGTTGGATTCATAGGATGATACATATGGATACATGACCCTACTTGATTTTAGACTCTGAATTTATGTGTTGAAACATAAAAAGCTATGCATAAATATCATTTTTATATCTACAATAATATCTCCACATATATTCGTCAACCCCTTGAACTATGTATACTACGCCGATTCTAACTCGGATAAAAGTATCCTCCCAGACCCGTGAACTGTGCACATGGAATTGAATGATCGTATTACGTTGGGGTTTTTGTTATCTATCATCTGTGACTTGTTTTCAATCTTCTTTTGAAATCAATGGAAAAATGGAATACACGCTCATGTCTAATCCCAATTTGCCTATATTTTGGTGTTGCCTTACGTGGAATGTGCAAATCTAGATCATTTGATTTATTACAAAAAAGGAAAAACAAAATCCATTCATTGTTTAGGATAGTTCGTAAGCACGGCTGACTCATGTTATGTGCCATAGGCACTTAACTTATCAACACACACGGGAAAAAATGAGGCATATTACCAAGAGTATCACTAGATAGCTACCCAAACTTTTCTTTAGATGGCAAAGCCTTCTCCCACTATAAGTAGGACCGGCTGCATGGATTCTTGCTCAAATTCACGTTGAAAGATTCGATTATTTTTTACGTTGGTTGTCGACTACTTAACGTAACCCCCGTAAGGGAGGGATTTGAACCCTAGTCTTTTGGATGATAGGCACATTACACTACTACCAGACCATTTAAGTAGGTGCAAACTTCTTCTTTACCGTAAAAATAAATTAAAACATGATATATATATATATATAGGGACCCTTTCAAATGAGGTGGGGTCTCACCGAAATTGTGGTAAGCCATCGACCGGATTCGTCAGATCTCAGTCTGGCGGTTGAATCAAAACCCCATCCAAAAGGGCATTTTCGTCAAATTGATTTCATTAATTTCGAGTTTCATTTATTAGTTTCAAATTGCCATTATAAGCTTTTCTCGATTTGGTATTTTCACAAATGCCTTTATTGATTAATTTCCGATTTTGTTCCAAATGATCTGAAATCAACAACAGTTTTGTAAATTACAACGAGTGTTTGTAAAAAATATTATAGTCTTTGTAAAATTTCATTAATGATTTCATTTTATTACTGTAACTTCATTTTGTAAATGGTTGTATAATTTTTGTAAATGTGTACATTCATTTTGTAATTTCAGTGAGTTTTTTGTAAGAGTATTTTTCCTTTTTGTAAGCTGCAACTCTTTTGTAATTGTGTATGATTGTTTTGTAAAAAATCCGTGAATCTTTGTAACTGAATCTCCCTTCTTTGTAAAATTCACGCATGTTTTCCATTGCGTTAAAGTTCAATCGCCATACATGTTTTCGAGTCCTGCAAAATAGAGAAAAAACATTAAGATTTGTAAAAATGTAAATAAATATGTAAATCTGAATATCAGTTAAGTAAAAATATTATACGATAATGTAACAAAATCTCGCTCCTTTGTAAATATGTAGATCAATATGTAAATCGAAAGGTCAATTATGTAAATTATCAAAAAATAATGTAAATCCGTGCATTACCATTGTAAAATTTCTGTGACCTTTTGTAACTGTATCGTGCTCTTTTGTAAAAATTCCGGAGAGCACTGCAAAAAAAGTAAACCAATAATGAGATTTTGTAAAAAAATGAATCAATATGTAAATCGAAACGTCAATTATGTAAATTATCAAAAAACAATGTAAATCCGTGCATTACCATTGCACATCCACCGATCGACCCCCTTTCGCCTGGAGGAACCTCACAGCCCTCGACGAAACCCCTTCGCCATCGCCGCCAACACCACGCGTAAGGTGCATCACGTCTCCTTCCTTCGCATCTTCCTCCTCCAGGACATATCCGCTGCTGGACGATCGTGCACACGAGAGAGGATATGCACCGCCGTCGCCGAATCGCGCGAGAGAGAGGAGGGAGTGCCATCGTCAATCAATGGAGAGAAAGAGAGAATGGAAATAACATAATGACTTACCATAAAAATAGGATCTATGGTTGTCACATTCTATATTTAGAATGTGACAATGACGAAAATGGGTTTTCAGCCATTAAATTAATTAAATTAATGTATCATTAAATCCAGCCGTGAGATCCAAAATAGAAGGACGAGATTGAGGGCTCACCACAATATTAATGAGACCCCGTCTCATTTGAAGTTTCTCCTATATATATATATAGAGAGAGAGAGAGAGAGAGAGAGACACACACACACATAGCCACATACTCTTATGCCCACGCACATGAATGGTGGTTGTAGATAAGGGAATACTCCTATATTAGATTTGTGATACTGATTTCGCATTCAGTTGAAATAAATATTAGCATGTTTGTTTACTGTCAATATAAAATTGAGGAACGTTTCTGCCATTCTTTCGAATCATTAGAACTTATTCCCCTGCACGTAAATAGGTCTCCTTAAATTGGAGTTATAATTTTTTTTTCTTGGGAGCAAGTGCACCTTGAAATCTTTAATAAACCCAACCCTTTTTTAATATATGAAATCAGGGGTAAGACGTTAACTAGGTTATTTAATGAGCCAACACTGGGAGAATGGTGGGCGAAGACGCATATACGTGGAAATAAACTATTCACTGATGAAGCTCAAAATGTGGTGATGAGTGCCTTTCTCTTGGATAAGAGTCATTTCTTTTATAAGTCATAAATTTGTAAATAATTATTAACTATCTTGAATAGAACAGTTATGATGCCATCTTCATTGATAAGTATGAGTCCATTCTTGTTGAGCGGCCATGTTTGATGCTAAAGTGTGGCAAGAGGTCATTGATTAGCACTGGGTAGGGTCCAACCGAAAGCAAGCCTTAGGAGGTTTCACCTTAAGTTCTCCTCAGACTCCAGTTGTGGAACTCCTGATTCCACAAGTATCAGTGGGCCACCACCATCACAGTACACACAGTTAGGGACAGAGTCGGAAACTTTTTATCGAGGGGGTACAAAGTAAAATATTTATTCATATGTTGATTGTAACATTATCAAGTAAAATGTGGAGAATTATAATGCAAGATAAAAATGTTCATTTGATTAAATTTTTTATCCTTTTGCGAGCATGACAAGTGTTAGGGATTTTTGCTTCCATTTTTTTGATACATATCCATTATAAATTTGGACAAATCATATATTGCAATAAGATTTTGAAACTTTTCCATATAAAAAGAATCTAAAAGAATTATGGAAAATAATTCTACGCGAACATCTAAATTAAAACATGGAGAATAAGTTCAAAATATAGAGAATATAAAAAAATCATAAAATAAAATACCTTTTGTATTAACACTCTTTTTTCTCAACGAATCAAAGAGAATGATAAATATGAGTGGAAAAGGGAGAAAGAGAAATGTATGGAGAAATAGTGAGAATGCAATTTTAAAATTCAGTCTGGACGGCAAACCATCCAATCATTTGGTTTGATCTTTAATCGAGTTCGATTGTTGGGTCAAACCGGTTGATGTATTCATGACTTCAACATTTGTATCAATCTCAAAAAATTGAATCGAGCTTAATTTACCATCATACTGCTGGAACAAACATTCTAAATCATGAAAATCATATATAAAGCATTAAGAAAATTCATGCTGAATCATTGTCGATAATTAATAATATACAAATTCTTTGTACCAGTTCGATCTGAGACAAACTAGTCCACTTCAATTGAACATGATCAATATTGAAACTAATATTTTAAAATTTCTAATTATACTTCTACGGAACTGATCAAACTGATGAGATCGACGGTAGTATCCAATCCTACCAGTCCGATGAACCTATTGAGTCTGATTTTTTAAATCATGACTGATTGGATGAGAGATATTCTGCAATGAAAGAGGGAGAAGAAGAAGATATGCATGGAAAGAGATTTCAACAGATGAGACGTATGAGAGAATTGTCGAGAGAGATGATAAAACAAATCCAAATTGAGGGAGGAAGTTACAATTTTTTTAGTTTATAAATACATTTAGTATAAAAAAACCAAAATAACAATATAACCATAATATTATATCAATAATACAAAGGTGGTATCCTAAAATCTTGGGGGGCATGTGCCCCTCCATGCTCCCCTCTAGATCCATCCATGCACACAGTCAACATTTGGATCTTCGATAGATTAATATGAGATTACCCAAATTTCTAGTAATGTTAAGAATATTTTTAATGTGATGGGAAATGTGCGGGCCAGATTGGACATCATATAAGGTCGAATGGAGTGCAGATAATGGATTTTAAATTTATATTAAAATTATTAATTATAGTGAATTACTTATACTTCTGTTATTGTAGGAGCACTCGTCGGACCAAAAAGAATGTTACCGTCAACGATGATGAGAGTGATGACAAGGATGATGATAAAGAAGATAAAGAATTACAGGATGTCACCTCGATGAAGACTAGTCGTTGTGGAGTCGGCATCCGTGAGAGTGATGAAGCGAAAGCCAAATGAAGAGAAGAAAGGAGAAGGGGAAGAGCTTACTTCAAAGATGGACGAAGTAGTGGGCGGGAGAGAGAGAGAGAGAGAGAGCCAATTAGACTCCTTAGTTATTGGTTTTTTATTTCTTAAAATGCTATCTCATTAATCCTTTTATTTTAGGAAGTGCTAGGGTTTGTAATAGTACTTGAACTCAATAGTATACTTTAAAACTCAACAAAGCAAGTTATTCTGTGTATGTTTCATTGTGAAGGATATGGGAGAATCCTTAAGCACATTATGGAAGCGAGAGGATCGCATCATATAAGATCAAGAGCAACTAGTCGCACTAGTTGCTCGGTGCAACGGAATTTTAAAAAATTTAATCGATGGAAACATATGATCCAACACTACAAAAAAGGCACGATTAGCGTGCACATGGTGGCTCATGATGTACACGTCGATCGCACGCCAAGTGCACGCCCATACCCTGAGTGAGCATATGCGCTCGCCCGAATGGTGTTCGTCCAATGGAGGGTCGCTGGGGCAGGTGAGCGAGCACCTGTATACGCCAGGTGCATGCCCAACCTAAGCGTGTGCACAATTGTATTCGCCAAAGGCTCACTCACGTCCGTGTTGGCGAGCCAATACAGAGCACTGGGCGAACACATGTCCTCGCCCAAGCTAAAGAACAGAAAAAAATATACAGGTTCGGCGGAGTTTAGACGTCCAGTCAAATATTTATAGCCAGCCAAGAAAGCACTACAAGTACTTATTAGAAGAGTCGAGAAAAGTATCTTTAATGCGCCATCCATCCAATTAATTCAAGCAACTTGTACCTACCAAACTCACATTATATATGAACTTACGAACTAAACATATAAGATAATATGCAATTTCAGTATATGCATCACATTTAACAGCTAAATATAATACCAAAATATTTTTGAAATGTTTGACAAGTACAAGTATAACTAATTCTATTTTAAAGTTCATACAGATTAAAAGATTTGCTAAAAATCCACAACAAAAATAAGATAAAATCCACCAATTATTTCTTTTTGATATAAATATTTTTAAGATTAAACATTGATTTCCTTTCTTTTTCTCGTTCTCCTTCTCCTTAAATCTGGCATATATGCGTGCCCCTTCTTCTGGGTCATTCTCCTCCTCTTCATCTGATTTAATCTCCTCATATTGAGATGCATGTCCTTGTGACCTATTTTATGGAATATATATATATATGATATGCAACTGAGGATATTGAAATATAAAATTATTAGAGTTTAGAAGGATAATACTTACATGTATGCTGAGAAATCTTGCTGGAGCTTCGTCACAGTCTCCATCATCATTGCCATCTGAGACTCCATTTGCGATGATGGTTGTGATGACCGTGGCTATGAATATAACGGTTGGCCATAAGAAGAATAGGAATGACGATGTTCCTCTACATAGTATGGAGGAAGACCACCAAGTGTCTACTATATGTTCGACACAACATCCCTCTCCTCCAACACCTATTAAAATTTTTATGGTTTAATATGAATATATAGTTAAAAATTAAATATACTAAAATAATATTTAGCTATACATGTTTTCAAATTACTTTATCAAATGGTAGTTGTTCCCAATTAGGACTCCACTCCATTTATCTGCAACTAGTGCCAAATAACGATCTTGAAATACAAGTTAAAAAAACATAAGAAGTAATTATATTATATCTTTCAAATTACTTATATATAAAAAGACTAATCAATTCTCCTACTTCAGGAGTGGACCATTGAGACTCTCCATCTTTCCCACTCATGTGGGACCTGACCAACACTCCTAACAAGAGGGTTCTCATTCCAACCTTGTCGCATGAAAAATAAATATAAACAATAATAATAGAATGGAAGTATAATAAGATAGTGATTAAAATATAATTTCTAATAAGAAAGTACTAGCTTCGCTCTAATTTGATTGTGACTTTTAGAGCCACTGGTCGATTTGATCCTCAATTTTTATGATTTGTCCTTATCGCCGTCATCTCCTCCCAAACTCAGTATCTGCAATGAATGCATCCCAAAAACCCACCCATCTGTAATAAATATGTTATAAATATTTTCTTTTAAAAAAATACATCATAAACTATTGAGGTAATACAATACCTATCCCTCGTGCACCATGTTGGTGGGAACTTCTTCATCTCCTCAAAATTCATCTCGCCGCATCCCATCTTCGCATGTGAGTCTCACCTTGCCTTAAAAAAAGCATCGCTCTCTACCAAACGAATAAATGCTTGATGATAAGCCTCTTTCACCAGATCGAGAACTAAACGATACCTACTCTGAAAAAGTATTGTAAAATATTAGATCAATGAGTAGCAATAAATTTAAATGAATGCGCACCATTATACTTACTAGAAACATCTCAAACAATCTCTCCTGCTCGGCAGCAGGAGTGCGACACCAACGAAATTGCATGCTAGTCAAATGTGTCTTGATTATGTTGGTAATATCCTTTGCCACCTTATTTCTATTCAAAAAATCCATGCATATTTTGTATTTTTTTCAAATAATGAGAAATTTAAATGAGAAAATTTATTTATATGAAAGTTAAATTTAGAATATTTATAAAAATCGTACCTCCCATCCGCAGTAACCTCCAACAAAGGGTAGGATTCTGAAATCTGCCCACTTCTAGTGGGTAAAGGTACATGGATGCTCGGACATGCAGAAGAAGGTGAACCAGAATCCATCACAGTCAGTGCTGGTACATGTAGCGGGCATGCAACAGGAGCGGCTGTGTAAGGTGGCTCTCTATATACGCCTCCATAAAAGGGAGGAGGAGGATAACCTAGAGACTCATTGTAGGCTATGGCTCGTCGAGCCTCATCAGGAAGTGACTCTAAAGTAATAGGTAGGGTTAGCTGCCTACTAAAAGAAGGTAAGTCTGACGAAGATGGACGAGTAGATCGCTGAGATCAATGAGAGTCGTCACGTCCAAAACCTGCCATGACTGTAATGATGATGTAACAGTTAATTACATAGTTATTAATAAACTTTTCTGAGTTATCTTCTATAACTTAATGAAGTTACAGTTAATTTTTGTCATGTGATTCAGGTGAATTAAAGTATATTTCATTGATTTCAGAGTTATTTGAATCATCATTTATGGAGTCTACATCATCATGTATGTCAACACATAACACCTCATTATCCGCCAATCGAATAGATTCGATGATTGGGACTTCTTCGGCTACATTCATTCGTTCATGAGTAAGTATAAAGGCTTAATCTATAATATCTTCAAGATGAGTGTGCTCGTTAGAAATATAACCTCGAGAATTTATCTTCACGACACTGAAAGATTCGACGTTCTTTCTCTTCTTTGACACGTGGGAGATAACAAACTTGGTCCACTTGTGAAGCTAGAATGAAGGGTTCAAATCTGCATATAAATTTTCGTGGTATCACATCGACAATCTTATTTCTCTTATCGATCACTACGTCTCCATTAGGGTCGTACCAGTCACACAAAAAGAGAACTACTTTATTATAACATAGAATACTATATTCTACTTCCAGTATCTCCTTTAATATTACATAGTAATTCAAATGATCTTCCTCATAACAAGATCCACGAACCATCACTCCGTAATTCTGATTTGTTAAGTATCTACCGCAATTAAAGGTATAAAACTGATAACCATTACTGCAACAAAAATTGTAAGATCGAACCTTATAAACCGAACCTTCTCCAAAATATTTTAATATTTGCGTATGGTAATCACCACCGTCCAACTGTTTTGTTTTGTTCTTAAACCATTCCGAAAATTGACTCCTATAGATGCTCACAACTTCATCGTCTGAATACAGAGGATTTCTTCGACAATTTTCCTTCTAAATTTCCTAAAATAAGTAGAAGAAACATTAGAAATAAGTGGAAGGAAATTTACATATGTATATATAAAGTAATACAGAGATGTACTGAATATATGTTGTTATTTCCTCGCAATTGTCTAATACGTATACCTCTGCAACATCTTTCTCTTGTTTCGATAATAGACGTTCTGTAACCTTTCCAATGAGCTGAGTGGATTGACAAAAGACACTGATATGAGGTTCTTGCTCAGAAATTGTCTCATTCCTCCTTAATCTTTTGTGGATAGTCTCCACATCTTACGGAAGATACCTAGCACAGAATGTTGCGACTTTCACGTAAATATATTACGAATTGATTAATCCTTCCACTTTACTTTTATTTCAGACCTTTCTTTTCAAAAAGAACATGAACTTACATAAAATATGTATATGTTTTTATTCATATATCAAAAGACTAAAAAAGAAATTAATATTTAGAAATACCTTTCAAAAAGACTAAAAAAGAAATTAATATTTAGAAATACCTTTCAAATTGATACATCCATCTATATTTTACGACCCCTCCAACTTTTGCTTCGTATGGAAGATGAATCATCAGATGCTCTATTGAATCAAAAAATGACGACGGAAATATCATATCCAAATTGCACATAATCACAGGAATATTTTTCTCAAAATATTCCATCTCCAACCGATGTATGCGTGACGAGCAGAGAACCTGGAAAAATCTGCTGACATTTGAGAGAACATCTACAACTTTTTTGGGTAACAATCCTATGAACACTATCGGTAGCAGTCTTTACATGAAAACATGAAAGTCATGACTCTTCATTCCTTTAAATGAGAACTTCTTTAAGTCGACCAAATTTGAGAAATTTTAATACATATCCATCTGGAAACTTCAATATACTTGTCCATTCACAGACAAACTTCACTTGATTTCAGTTTAATGTATACTTTGCTTTAGGAGTTTCTACCCTTCCATTATCATGTTCCTTTATATACAACTCTAACCGATTGCATATGATTTTTAAATCACGATGAGACTTTAGTGTATCTTTTATGCAACTGGTTACATTCATAACCATATAAAATATGTTATCAAAGACTTTTTTCTCTATGTGCATAACATCTAAGTTGTGTCGTATCAATAGCTTACTCCAATATGGTAGTTCTCAAAATATACTCTTCTTAATCGAATCGTGATTGTCAACAAAATCAGGAAGAGCTTTTGTTTTATCTCTGTTGTTCAAGGCTGCATTTTCCAATTCTTCTAAACTTGATAATATCGTTTCATCGATCTTAATGGTCAAAGGATTTGTAATATCGATGGTATTCTTTTTAAATGCTTTCTTTTATCTTCATGGGGATGATTGTTTGAAAGAAAATGTCCGTGACAATAAAAAACAGGGTTTATGATTGTGTTGAAGCTGGAATGATTTTGTACCTTCCATAAAATATGGACAACTTTTACGTCCATGTCTACTCCATCCAGATAACATTACATATGTCGGAAAGTCATTTATAGTCCAGAGTTGAGCAATTTTCATAATAAATATTTGACTTTTATTTGTATCATATGTATCCACTCTATCGACCCATAACATTTTCAACTCATCTATAAGAGGACGTAAATGCACGTCGATGTATTTTCCCGGATGTGTAGGTCCTAGCACCAACAAGGATAGAAACATAAATTATCTTTTATTACATAACTATGGGGGTAGATTATATGGTGTTGTCATTACTGACCAACAAGAGTAATCTTTACTTCTTCCATAAGGATTAAACCCGTCTGTACATAAACCTATAACACAATTCCTTTTTTCTTTTGAAAATAAAGGAAATGTTGATATCAATACTTTCCAACAATCAAACTCGAATGGATGCTCCATGTACTCATCAACTATATGTTCTGCATGCCATGCCATCTTTTTCACCATTTCCTTATAATAATATAACCGTTTTAATCTCGACGTCAACGGGAAATAACGTAAAACCTTTCTTGAGCTTTTTGTGCCACTTTTACTTGATTGTTAAAATCTTACCTCATCACATTCCGGCAACGTGTCAAATGCTGATGTTCAACGTAGTATAAAATATGATGATTTATACAAGACTCTATTTCAACTTCTGTTAAACCCATCTTCCGCATCATCTATGTAATAATAATAGGTAATTCAACATCTTCTGGTAAAATTTTCTTAATAATTTTAAGCATGGCATCAAAATTACGATCAATCATATTATACCAGATCTTCATCGACAGAAGATCTAAAATTGCGAAGTGTTTTGAATATGTCTTACATCCCAACCACAATGGATCATCTAATTTTTTCAACAGCTCGTAGAAGTATGCGTACAAGTATGCGTACTCTCCATATGGTTCCTCCTCATCTAGACAAGAATGTTAAAATCAAGACCCGCAATGTCTATAACCATATCTACGAATGGGTTAATATCATCCGCTTCTTTTGACTCATTCATCGTGTCTTCGAAGTCCTCACCATGCCTCCACCTAATTTGATATCCTTCAATGAAACCATTTTTTGTAAAGATACAATTGAGTTTCATCCTTAGACGTCTTCTTCATTAAACGACACTTTTGACACAGACACAAGATAGTACTATCTGAATCCACGACACGAGAACCTTGTACGTAAGCAAATTCTACAAATTCTTGAACATCTCTTTGAAAGGTATCTATGACGCAGTCATCTATTACACGCTTGTACATTCACTCTCTATTAGCCATCCTTATCACATGAATGTAACAGTTCATATGGTCAAATGCGAGAGAAGATTTAACTTTGACTTAATCCCAAAGAACATAAGTAGAAAACCTAAACCCTAACCCAGTGATGACCTAAACCTATCATCCTTATTATAGGAGATGAGAAGAGAAGCGTGTTAATTATGTTATCATTTGAGCTCGTCCATAAGGATTCAAACTTACTACAAGACGATCGTTGTCACATGCTTGCTTATTTCTGAGGAAAATTCGGCAACATAACCATGCACCTCTCCAGTATACCTCAAACCAAACGTAATCAACTTTCAAAACAATCGTAAAGACTATTTTGATTAGGGGTGTCTATCGAGTTCAATGGGCCGAGTTGGCCTCAACTCGGACTCGAACTCGATAAGAAACCTAAGGCTTAAACTCAGGCTCGATAAGGTTCGAGCCCTGGATCACCAACTCGAACTTGAACTTGTCGAGTTTGATCTGACTCACGAGCCTCTTATTGAGCCACGAGTTTATGAGTTGGCTCACGAGCCTCAAAATGAGCTAGCTTGAGAGCCTCTTATCGAGTCATGAGTTTCCGAGCTAGCTCACAGCCTCAAAATGAGAAGGCTCATGAACCTCTTAACGAGTCATTGTTCCATTTTATAGCCTCAAATGAGCATGCTCATGAACCTCTTAACAAGTCATTGGTATGCTACCGCCTCTTAACTGACCGGAGGAGGCGGCGACCACCTTTTTGCATTTTCTAGGGTTAGGAAATAGGAACCGTCCGTCTGGTCTGGGGAAGTTTCGGTATATAAGTTTTCAACTTTTTATTAAGAGGGTAATCGTGTTATCGAGTCCAGTTTCCGAGTTGAACAACGTCCAACTCGGACTCGACTCGATAAGCTAACGAGCCATAAAACCCCACTCGAGCTCGTCCTCGTTAAGGTTTTGAGTCAAGCTCGTGAGCCCTTAATGAGCCGAGCCCGAGTTGAGCTCATCGAGCTCGAGCTTTCCTCACAGCCCAAATTTTGATAGTAAATTACGATTGATTTGGTATACCAAAGAGGAAGGGTTATGGAGCTGAATTTCCATCAGAAACAAAAAACGTGTGACAACGATCACCTTTTTGTAAGTTTGAATCTTTACGGACCTCCTAGTCCGGGATCTCTGAACTAAGGAAAGCTAACATAAATGTAATATTTTAAGATCACTTTACATCGTTGATGAATATCCATTTCATCACCTTTATTATTTCATTTTGGCCTTTAAACCCTAGATGAATGCATGCATATATCATTAATTTGTCAAAATAAACACTCATTAAAATGTACAAAATACTGTATGAAATAATGTACATTTATTGTATTTATCACCAAAATAAAAGAATAAAGGAAAGAAAAGAAAAAGAGCGAAGTGTCAAGGACACTGAAGTGACCCTAGTCTCCGAGACTTAGTCATCATGATGACTTAGTCGATATGGAATAAAGTAGGGGGAGATAAGGTGGCAAAGTATACAAAAAATACAGAGCTATCACTTCAAAAAAATAGGCCAATAATTGCTTTTTGGGACCTATTTTATTCTTTATTATTTACACCTCATATAATGAAACTTTATATGTGAAAGATGTATATAATAATGCATAAAAAATACAAAATTTATTTCACACGAAAATAATACATAATGTACATTTTATACACAAAATAAAACTCCAAAAGCCAAACTTCACAGACCCATATCTCCCAAATAAAAAACTCAAAACGCATATGCATAAAAATCAACCTTAATTGTATATAACTTTTAATAAGTTATTTAATGAAGGTGGTTTCATATTTTTTGGAGTTAAGGAGTGAAAGTTAGGTTTTGGGCCCATATTGTATAATATACCCGATTAAAATAATCAATTTATTTATTCTTTATAATTTCTGAAATTTTATATTCTTATAATCTTGTATACATTATTTATAATATATGTAAATATTAAAATAGGAATAAAACAATAAAGAAAGCACTAAAATAAAAGATATATATAAAAGACATAGATGAATTACCTATAATTATACCTATACAATTAATACATCTATTTCAGTAAGTGTATATAATATATCCGAAAAATATAGTAAAAATATATTTAAATACCTAAAATTAAGTTATAAATATATAAAATAGGAAAAGAAAACAATAAAATCAAATTCAAAATAAATATAAAATACCTAAAATATAGATAAATGTACCTATATATGCACCCTAAGAAAATAACTTGTAAATAAACACTCTAAAAAATAAATAAAAATATGCATTAAATACTACAAAAAATTAAAAACATTTTTATAACCTAAAAATAATAAAATTGAATTATATTTATTATTCATTTTCCAAGGCATTTTTACCTTGGAATTTCCTGGTTGGTCCACATGGACCAACCAGGCGTGTTTCTTTGTTGACCTTGGTCAACAGTCCGGCTTACCTTCCGACTCTTGTCAGAAGGTCATGAGGCTGCCTTCTTCTCCAATTCTCCACACCTCTCCATTTAATCATTACTCTCGAAACCACCACCATCTCGCAGCCACTTCGTCCCTCATCCACGCCCATCCCCGCATCTTCACCTACCCTCGATCAACCGCACGCCATCGTCCCTCGAAACTTGATCAAAATCCGCCTATAAATAATGCCTCCTCACCTATTTTGACCTTTTGATCCCTTTTCTTCCAGCTTTAGCCCCTCAGATCACCTCTGTGATGTTCTCCATGGTGACAGCGTGGTGAGAGTCGTGATTTGCAGTGACGAGAACCATCAAAGGAGGTGTATCCACCCACCGCCGGAGCACCGCCGGCAGGTCTTGCTCCTGGCCGCCTCAGGCTAGTTGAGCCCTCGTTTCTCGCAGTCATAGATAGTTTCTTAGATTGCCTTTCATTTCGCATGTTTAATTTCTAGTATAATCAAGCGATTAGCGCCCAAATTAAAAACAACCAAATTCCTGGAGCTCGAGCTCCAGGTCTGATTCATCGTGATCCGACTGTCAATCCTTCTTGATTTCCATCCATTTCAATTCCCTCCACTTTCTCCATCGATACTCCCCCTTCATCCAACCCATATCCATCATAGATCTGGAAAATCGAGCTCCCTCCATCGCTACCTCACCGGAGCTCCCCCTCCATTCCGTTCCCCCTATCATTTTGTGTAAACCCTGGGTCGAGGAGATAGCCCTCGTGCTCGGGATTCTTTTGGTGCCCTTTTGCAGGTCATTCGACGCACCTGGAGCGTAAATGCCCACCTGGAGATGCTCCATGTGGTTCACCCTCGTGGAGCATTCCGTGCTCGCTCGTTGCCATCAGACCTTGCACGAGCATGCGGATGACGCCCATCTATCTACTGGGTCCATTGGAGAAGATAAAGACCGCTTGAGGAGCAAGGATCGAAGAATCGAAAGTCACCGGGATCATGTTCTTGGGTGTTCTTTTAACCCCCCTCTTCGTCGTTCGACCAAGAATAACTGTCCATATCTAATATGGACCGTTGATTTCTCGCGAAGGGGTACTTGATCAGAGCCGCTCGAGTGGACAAGTGGCGAATTCTCAATGCTTGGATCCGGGCGCTTAAGTGGTAAAATTTCATAGATCCCCTCCACCTTTTTGTATTTACTAAAAGGTCATGTAACTATTTTATGAAGTTTAAAAACTTTTGGATAAATTGCATGTAACCCTTAGAGTTTTCGTATATTGCAATTTGGTCCCCGCTAAAGTAACGTGCATGCGCATGTTTATATTGTAAGATTTACACTGAAGCCCCCACGTATTTATGTAATTATCTTTTAGTATATAAAACTTGAATATTAGTGTTAACTTTTGGGTAAAATTGCATTGTAGCCCTCGCATGTTATTTTATTTGCAATTATACCCCTGTCAGGAAAAGTAATTTTGTGTGTTATTTTCTATTTATTAAAAATAGTTTTTGTTGTTAAAAAATCACCAAAAAATAGGAGTAGTCCCTGGATGCATGCTTGATCACGCTATGTAATTGTTTTTGCATTTTATGCCTTTTCCTAATTTCTAAAAATCAAATAGTGCGCGATCAACCCCTGTTTTCCATGAAAAAGGCAAAATTTTTTTAAAATTACTTCAAAAAATTCCCACAAAATATATTATACTTATTTAAGTATTATTAACCTTCAGACCGAAAATCCCTAAAAATTATAAAAGAAAACTCCTAAAAGTTGAAAACCCCTTAAACCTTTATAAAATTTTTTTCAAAATTCCCATAAATTCTAGAAATTGTATTTTTTGTTCTATATTTTTCTTTATATTATTATCTATCTATAAACTTAATTTGGAGAAATTTTGATACTATTTTCTATTTTCATCTCCATTTTAATTTCGGGTATTAATTTTATCCCTATTTTTGAGTCTTTTTACTTTAAAAATATATAAAATTAGAAAAAAATTCTAAAAAATCACAAAAAAGCGTAAAATAATAATTAAAACTCAAAAATTTTTTTTTGCTTTATTCTAACTATGCTCACTAATTTTTATATCTACCTTAGCTTATATTGTATATATACACTCTATATATAGCCTTATATATAGTTTATCTCTTTTATATAAAAAAAGAGAATATATAAAAATACAAAAAGAAAATATAAAAACAGAAAATTTAAAAATGCAAATAAAAAATAAAAAATATAAAACAAATATGTATATATATATTAAATCCCACATTATTTGATAAATATTGTGCATAGCTACATATACACATATACTTATATTATTTATTTATAAATAATATATTGTGCTACAACATGTGTTCTTTGTGTTTGACACCCTACTCCACTTGTCACTATACACATTTTTTATAGGGTTTATAATAAATTTTGATCCACTTTGCATATGTTTCTTAATCTTTGATTGTGGGTTGATTGTTGAATTAGATTGGAATTTCATGAGTGGTCGCTTCAGCGACACGTTAGACTACTTTAAACCCTCGCTAGATCTTGGTCTACTTAAAATGACGCCATTGTCGGGGAGCAACAGATTGTAACACAATCTTTTTGTATATATAGTTATCTATTATTTATTCACGTTTCTCTACTATTTATTTTTTTGACATTTTCTTGTTGATCTTTCTTGCGAGGGACTGCTTGACAAGGACTACCTTTTAGTAGGTGGGCGCACCCGAGGTGAGCGGAGGTCAGCTGTCTTCTTTTGAGCTGACCAGGAGAGAGCAGGAGAGAAGGACAAGGAAAAAGGAGAAGAGCGATTTTTTTAGAATTGTTCATTTTTTTAATGTGAGAGAGAGAGATTTAATTTTTGTAAATAATTTGTAATTAATTTGGACACTACTCTCTATACTATACGAGGTCCAGTGTCCGGGTGTCTGTTCACCTAGGGGCCTTATATCGGATTTTCATGTTTATCGTTTTTTTTATTTTATTTCCCATGATTTGAACTTTCCACCTTTGTTTTTGTTTGTTTTCTGTGAGTGAGCCCTTAGATAATAGGTTGTTTGACTCGATAGCTAGGTCCAATGCCCTAACAACATTGCATGCACCTATAGTAATATGCGCTTGGACTTATTCAAAAAATTAATTGTCGATTATTTGGACTTGATATAGAGCACCGAGAGAAGTGTTATACAACGCTTGCAGGATCCGATGTGGCGGACGCCGATGCACTTCAGAGACCGGGCTTTTGGATCTCATTTCTGGGTGGTTGGCATTTGGTTCTTCTCGATAATAGCAGCTACTGTCTAGGACATTTTCCTGCCTTTGCATATCATCATATAATGTAAAATATTTAAGTTCTGCCTTGATCCCGCATGGAGATCTGAGAAGCACTGTAAGTAATTCTATCTTTGCATGCATCATTAATCACTAAGGTGAGATTTCCATTTTAGTAACGACTTGCACGACTTTTGCGTCCTCTCTCCCCTGTGTTTATATCACTTAGGACATAAAGGAAAAATACAAAAAAATCATTAGGCGGCTTGCCTGAAAAAGACTCAAAAAAATTGAAAATCAAAAAATAAAATAAAAAAAAGAGTTTGCTAAATAAACTTAACCTTAATTAAAATTTGTAATGTACCATTCATTATTTGGGGTTCATGAAGCCCACATTATTTCATGTACACTCCAGACAGAGTGAGGCACGACCTGCTAAGGATAAGAGCCCAAATCTCAATCTGTGGCGCCTTAGTTATCACCTGGGTTGGTGAAGTATTGACGCTTCTATTGTACGTGACCAAGTAGGGCCTAATCGAGCACGGTGTTCCCGCCTCGTGTGGAGCATCCGACTTGGTTTGAAGTACTGAGCATAGGTCACGCCCTTACGGGTGTGTCTGTCTCATCGATTTGCATCCGAGTAGGTCCTTGTACGCTCACAGGTGATTCCATTGCGAGCGAGGATCGAAGTAGTGGTTTCACCTATTGGCTTCCTTTCTATTTCTTTGGCTGAGTAGCTGCCCAGGCAATAGGTCAAGAACCTTTAAGCGCGTAGATCACATGTTACAAAGGAGGTGGAACAAGTACGAGGCATTTTCCTGGCAGTACACATGCTCTTATAGGTTTAGCGTACTTAAGGACTTGTGATAAGATTGCCTGAAAATAACAATAAAATTGAAAAGATAAAAAAATAGCCGAACTTTTACGGCTTCACAAGTGTTGAGTGGGTGAATCGATAGTTGTTTTGTGTTTGTTTGAATTAAATTAATGCCCAAAGATCAATCATGCACATTGTGTGCCTTTTTCTCACATTCTTCTCTTTGCTTCCCTATTTGATCCCCTGCTCATTTGGAGTACTGTTTTACACTTCCTTTATTCCCTGTTTAACCTCCGTATCATTCTTTCAATCTCGATCCCCTCTTGACCTTTGAGATGGCGACACATGGATGGCTTAGTCAGGACCCCACTGACACCAACATGGACTCCATGCACTCGTCACCTATGATAATCGGGATCATTCCTGAGAACCTGATTCAGACTCCGTTAACCGATATCCAGACTCCCTATCTTCTCCAATAAACCAGGATCACTCTCGTCCTGAAACGTGCCCATTTTGGATGGCAATTGATTTCACTCCATACACACAACCATCCTTAATGAAATTCTGTGTTCACCTTAATACAGATCGATTTGCTACTTATGGTGCCTCCACAAAGACTTATCAGGGCATTACGCCATTTGTAGATCAAGAACCCAATCTGGAGCTAGAAGTCGTGATATAATCAGACTCAGGGTTAGAGAAAGAGATGGCTCCTGGAGGAAAGGGGAAGGGTCACAACCACCACCTCAACCAGATCAGAGTCTGCAACCAGATCAGAATGTTGTGAACGCTCAAATCCTTGCATCTATTCAAGCAATCCAGCATCAGCTCACAGACCAGGCCTTAGAACAGGTCACCTTTCAGGACATGCTCAATGACTTGAGGGGAAGGAGAGAAAATCGAAGAGCGTTCGAATAAGACCCTGAAGGTGGAGGTAGAGGAGACCCAAATGAGCCTAGAGCAGAGTGGCCCAAGCCGACTCTAAAAGAAACAAACAATCCTGGAGCGGGGCAAGGTACTGAATGGATCCAGATTCCAACAATCCATGCCCATTTCGAATTGAAGTCTCATCTGCTGGCACTCCTGCCCATCTTCTGTGGAAACGCCAATGAAGAACCATATATTCATCTACAACAGTTTGGGCGCATCTGTGGAACCACCCACTACCCTGGTATACCTCTTGGGGTAGTCAAGATGATGACATTTTCCTTCAGCTTTCAGGATAAGGCCCTTCATCGAAACAACCACTTGGGGAAAGTCGTCACCACCTGAGAAGAACTGAAGTCATTTTTCTTGCACAAGTACTATCCTCTTGGGCGACTCAATCAGATGCATGCCCATATAAAGAACTTCACCCAAGCCACACACGAATCCATTCATGAGGCTTGGGAGAGGTTTACTAATCTACAAGAAAAGTGTCCCCATCATGAGATTCCTAGGACCAGCCTACTATAGAAAGCCAGAAGCTAGTGGATGCAACATGCGGATGCTCCCATTTCAACAAAGATGAGGACGTCGCCTGGCAGATATTTGAAAAAATGGCCTAAGGGGAGGCCGCTTTATCATCGTCCCATGCCTATCAGTGCCAGCAACAATCTGTTCAAAAGCCTGTGCTCATTGCAACATCCCATGAGTTGGATAGGGATGAGAGCTCTAATCTGAGGATTATAGGGAGACACATGCCCCAAGTGGACATCACTGAGAAGCGATCACAGGATTTGAAAAAACTTGCTGTGATCGAATAAAGAACGAAGAACCTAGACAAACTAGATCAAATCACCAAGCAGTTGGAGCTGCTGGTGAGTACAATCAGCTCCTGCAACTTTGTGTATGCATCGGCCTCCACTCCAGCTGAGATAAAGGAACATGCACAGCCACAACCTCCTCAGCCGAGTCAGCCCTAACCAGCGGTTCAACACGTCTATTGCGTGCAAGCTCCAGAGCCAACAACTCCTCAGCAGTCGCTGCAGCAGCTGGTTGTTTACCAGCCGGATCCCCAGTACATTCTAGAGCAGTTCTCCCCTCCACCACATCTTATTCATGAGGTGAACATTGTATGGTCAAACAATGCGCAACCCACCCGTCCAGGCGGACCTCTATAGGGTCAGGTTGCTAATTCCTGCTAGTTCCCTCAACAACAAGGAGGGAGGTTTGTCCAGAACAACCAGCAACCATACCAACAACATCAACAGTCTCCTCAATTCCATGGTAATTGGAGAAATAATCAGTACCAACAACCGTAGTACCGGCAATACCAACAAAACCAGCAGTACGCGGTTATGCCCTATCAGTAGCGTCCTCCTCAGCAGTATCAATAACATCACCCTTCTCCTCTATACCATTCCCAATATCCCAACCAGCAGCCTTAGTTCCATCAGCAATACTAGCGTAGCCAACACGTCGAGGTATTTGAGGCTGCATCTCTTGTGAACCCAGCCTTGGATTGTGTGGCCCAGCTTGTCAAGGGTCTTGCAGATCTCAGCCAGAAGTTAGACGATTTCACCGTCACTAAGACCTCTATTCCAACACAAGTGGAGGCAAACCCCAACAATTTTAAGAAGAAAGAGCAGGTAGTATGTGAAAGTCCCACTGGTCTTACAGAGTCAGATGTGCATAATTTGTTTTTATCTTATGTTGTCACTCTCAGGAGTGGTAGGACCATGCAACCATAAGCCACTTGTAAGGGGAAGAATAAAACAACTATATGGGAATCATCATCTTCTTCTACATCAGTCAGATCAGCAGCAGACCGGGTGAGGAAGAAGAAGAAGAAGGAGAAACACCACCAAAAATTCAAAAAAATTAATAAAATCAAAAATACCAAAAAGAAAGCAGCTGCAGTCGAAGCACCAGCTAGACGCCTTGGAGGAGACCGCGCCCGCAGTTGATCCAAAGCCAGCCGATGGAGCTTCACTTGAAGATTTTGGAAGCCTACCTTTCTTGGATGACCATGCTCAATTTAGTCATCCACATGTACAGCCTGGTGTGGGCACAACTTTTGTTGTAACTAAGAACACTATTTCCATTTTTTGCTTTTGATTCTTAGATGTCACATTTTCTGATGCTACGAGAAAATCCAAAAAAAATAAAAATTTGAAAACTGCCTTGTCTGATTATGATGTTGTAGAAATAATTCAAAATCTTGTTCTTGAAATGCCTCTTCTCAAAGCCATCGAGTACATGCCGAATATTAAGAAAGGTCTGAAGGAGGCATGTACCTCAAAAAGACAATCACGAAAAGCTCATGAAAGAAATGTAAAGCACATTCTCACTGCAGCTACAATGAAAGCAATCAACAACCTACCAACAAAGAAGAAGGACATGGGGGCTCCTCTAGTCAGATGTCAGATGTCAGATGTTTAACCAATAGTTCGACCGAACTCTACTCGACAGTGGGTCCTCAATCAACCTAATTCCCACATTACTGCTCAAGGAATTCGGGTTGGGACCACTCAAATCCACAAGAATGATTCTGCAGTTCGCAGACACATCCATTAAGTGGCCCCAAGGAATTTTGGATGATGTCGTCGTCACCATTCAGGGAATGCAGTTCCCTGCAGACTTCATAGTCCTGGACATGGACACTTCAACTCCTCTTCTGCGTACCCCAATAATCCTTGGACGACTGTTCCTTCAAACAACTGAGGCAGTGGTAACTATGGCACCGGTAAGATATCTCCCCGTTCAAATAGTGAAAAGGTGCCGATTGAGATGATACAAGTGCCCAAACCTTCAGCCTCTGCATCAGTCGAGAGTGTTCCAGTAGAGCAGCGAATAGAAGATGGTGACTTTTTGGCCAAAATCCACGATACAAATCTGTTCATAGATGATATCGAGATCCATGCATTCCTCTCCACAGAGGCAGTCCTGGATAGCACGGTCGAGTTCCCATATGCCCTTGAAGATGAGATCCTTGCTGACTTGCCTAATGAACTTATTCATGGCCACCTGTCCTTGGCAGAGCAAGAGGACATCATCGAAAATTTTTATGAACAAGATTCAACCATTGAAGAATTATGTGCACCACTGCACTCAGAACCTACAACGCCTATGGTGGACACACTACAGAGGAAAGATCCAACACCCTCACCCTACACAGTAGTAGAAGTCACCACTGAGCTGAACCAATCCCCACCTGAGCTCAAGCCACTTCCAGCGAACATGAAGTATGCTTTCCTTGCAGGTACACCGAACATGTTCCCTGTAATTATCAATTTACAGTTAACCAAGGAACAATAATTTCACTTGTTAAAGGTTCTAAAGAGAAACCACAAGGCCATAGATTGGAAAATTTATGATCTCCATGGGATGAATCCTTCCCTATGCCCGCATCACATATACCTAGAAGAAGATAGCAAACCCTTTCACGAGTTTCAATGCAGTTTAAATCCAAACTTGCGAGAGGTAGTGATGAATGATATAACTAAATGGTGCGATGCGGGATTCATCTATCCCATCTCCGACTCAAAATGGGTGAGTCCCCTGCATGTTGTGCCCAAGAAGTTAGGGATCACCATGATCAAGAATGGAAAAGGAGAGGAGATTGCAACCAGAGTTCCAACATCTTGACGTGTATGTGTGGATTACAGACGCCTTAATTCAGCAACCAAGAAAAATCACTTCCCACTTCCCTTCATCGACCAAATAGTCAAAAGACTGACCGCGAAGGACTTCTTTTTCTTGGATTGATACACTGGTTACAATCAAGTCTCCATTGCTCCTAAAGATCAAGAAAAGACAACCTTTACATGTCCATTTAGGACATATGCCTTACGCAGAATGTCGTTCGGATCATGCAACGCTCCAACGACATTCTAGCAATGCATGTTGGCATTATTTGCAGATATGGTTGGAAGTTTTCTTGAGGTCTTCATGGACGATTTCTCGGTCTACGGAGATAGCTTTGATCAGTGTTTATCTCATCTAGATCGAGTTCTGAAAAGATGTTGTGAAGTGAACCTTGTGCTCTCATGGGAAAAGAGCCATTTTTCGGTGACTGAAGGCATTGTGTTAGGCCATGTCGTCTCAAAACTGGCATGGAGGTCGACCCTGCGAAGGTGTAAGTAATTTTGAAAATAGAGCCACCTACCACTCTGAAACAGGTCAAGTCATTCTTAGGGCACGTCGGCTTCTACTAACGATTCATAAAAGATTTCAGCAAAATCGCCTGACCCCTGACCGAGCTTTTAGGCTAGGAGGCTGATTTTATTGTCAATGACAGAGTCCTCCATGCCTTTACACAGTTGAAAGGAATAATCACTCAGGCCCCTGTCCTTCAACCGTCAGATTGGTCTCTACCATTTGAGATCATGACGGATGTTTCCGATTATGCCATTGGGGCAGTTTTAGGATAGAGGAGAGATCATATTCCATTTGTTATTCACTATGCCAGCATAGCTCTAGATGAAGCACAAAGATACTACACTGTCACTGAAAAAGAGTGCTAGCAGTAGTATTTGCCCTGGAAAAAATTAGATCCCACTTGCTTGAATCCAAAGTCATTGTGTATATAGACCACTCGGCCATCAGGTATCTTCAAGCCAAGAAGGATGCCAAACCACGATTAATATGATGGATCCTTCTGCTCCAGGAATTTGATCTTGAAATTCGTGATAAACCTGGAGTTAAAAATGTGGTGGCCGTTCACTTGTCAAGATTGCCAGAACCAGACACTCCTAAGTAGAGCCTATTGCTGATTACATAAACTTTTCCAGATGAAGTCATATTGTCAGTGACCTCTCTCCCTTGGTTCGCCGATATTGTGAACTATCATATATCCAAGAAAACTCCACAAGATTGGCCGAAGCTTGAACGAGACAAGTTTTTGTCTAAAATCCACTTCTGCCAGTGGAAGGATCCATATCTATTTCGAGAGGGAGCTGACTGCATTTGTAGAAGATGCATTCCACAAGAGGAAGTCCACAGTGTCCTCGAGCATTGTCACTCCAGAGAATCAGGAGGACACCACTCTGGAAGAAGAACGACAACGAAAGTCCTATAATGCGGCCTTTTGTGGCCGACTTTGTTCAAAGATGCAGAAGATTTTGTCAAGCATTGCACTAACTGTCAAAGACTAGGTGCTACCATTGGAATGAGAGACACAATGCCTCTAAAGTACATTCAGATTTCAGGCGTGTCTGACGCATGGTGCATTGACTTCATGAGCTCGTTCCCTAACAGCCAGGGATTTGAGTACATTCTGCTCGTTGTAGATTAAGTAAGTCATTGGGTGGAGGCCATCCCAACCCGAGTTGCTGACAGTCATACCGTTTGTCGGTTCCTCAAGGATCACATTGTTGCATGGTTTGAGATCCACAAATTTCTCATATCTGATGGGGGTAGCCACTTCGTCAACAGAGAGGTGAAGAAATTGACACAAGAATTCTGCATTGAACATCGTGTCACCTCTCCATACCACCCACAATCCAATGGCCTAGCTGAATGTTCAAATAGGGAGTTTATCAATATTGCAGAAACTTGTACGTCCCGATAAGAGGAATTGATCGCAATTGCTAAACTCAATACTATGGGCCTATCAGACTGCGTACAAGTTACCGCTAGGAATGTCTCCCTACCGCCTTGTATACGGTAAGCCATGCCATCTGCCCGTAGAACTTATTCACAAATCATTATGGGCAATCAACATCTATAATTTGGATTCCAAGAAGGGAGGAAAGAACATACAGTTGGATCTGAATCAGCTCCTTGAATTCCATGAGTATGCATACGACAACAACCTAATGTACAAAGAAAGGGTCAAAAAGTGGCATGACAAGCACATCTGCTACAAGACCTTCGAGCCAGGACAGAAGGTTTGGTTGTTTGATGTAAAGCTCAAACTATTTCTAGGAAAATTGAAGAGCAGTGGATAGGGCCGTTCGTAGTGAAACAAGTACGTGACAATGGAAGTATCGTTGTCTGGACTATCAGTTGACGCACAACTATTTGTGATCAACGGACAACTGCTAAAACCTTATCTCGAACATGACACATTTTTGTCCGTGGTCGATTCAATATAGGTGGTCCACGAAGAAGAACTTACATCTACAACATCCATTCACGCAGACAAGGCCAGCAAAAAGATTTTTGAATAGTTAATCATCTTCTTCTTTTCTTCTTCTCCTTTTCTATTATTTGATTCTTCTGAAAAATCGTATTCATCCCATACATCATTGTTATACTTAGGATATGCTTCATCCTAAGTATAGGGAGGATGAATACATTCGGGTTCTCTTTCTTCGATCCCTCGCATGTCTCCTCAACTTTTGACATTCTTTCTATATTTAGGGATATTTTACCCTAAGTATAGGGGGAGACAGGCTGAGTCGCTGAGTTATTTATTTATTTGTTTACCACCCTCGATCGTCCTTGCATTGGTATACAACATGCTATACTTAGGATTAATATATCCTAAGTATAGGGGGAAGGTTGACTTCCGATTCTTTAGTCATTATAGTATAGAATTCTCTATACTTAGTACGAGTTATGTTTTCCTTTCTCATCGATCTATGAGGACATAGCTCAAGCTAAGTATAGGGAGGTCAATATATACTTTGTATATATTTTAGCCATAACTCGTACTTTAGTATTTTCAATAAATATGGCTAAAACACTGAATATATATACACAAATCCATCAAATTAGTTAATAAAAATGATGTCTATTGTTCCTCAAAATTTTTGTACACACTAATTGATAAAGCAGGTGAAAACGTCTTGCAAAATGTTTGGAAATAAGTTTGAAAAATCCAAGGGAAAAATATTTGAAAAATATTAAAAACATTTTGTTAAATATTTTCAACCTTTGTAAAATATTTTGTCTGTAAAATTTCTTTTATTTATGTGAAATAAAAATGTTTGAAAATAATTTGCAAATGGTTTGAAAAATAGTTGCAAAAAACTTTTTGAAAAATCTATCTATAATGTTTGAAAAACCTTTGCAAAATGATTTTCAAATGTGTGTAAATTTTTGTAAAATTATTTGTAAAAATTAATTTAGACTATATTTTTCAAAAATTGTTTGAAAAAACTTTGTCAAATAAGTTTGAGAAATATATACATTATTGGACATGCGAGCCCACGACAAGCCATTATGCAATAAATGTTATTGCGAATATCATTCCCTGATCTGAAATGAAGAATAACTAATTTGCATAATAGGTCCCTTAGTACAATTAGGGTTATGTACCATGGCCATCTTGATGATCATACAATTGTTGATTCATTGATAGAATCATAGAGGCTGGTGTTTGGATGAATATCTAAGGAGTTAGATTGAGGACTCATCAAACACCGTCAAATGATTGTTAAGAGATGATCTCCAACCTGAGTAGGAGATGGCAATACTTTCTCATATAGGCTGATATCTGACCGACCTCTTGATGCAGGTCCTCTGCATAGGAATAGAGATTCGGAGGTGTCATATTAGTTACGTCAAAGGGTTGACTTAACGAGATCGATATAACCAAAGTCCTATGTCGAATACTGTCACGATATAGGCACGCATCCTCTGACCAGAGACAGGTGTATTGCTATATGTCTGAGTATGTACATTTGGCAGACCAATAGGTTGATGACCTAACCAAGGTCTATACACCAGCGAGCTGGTGTGCATATAAGGGTATATGAGTAGTATGATCTCTCAAAGGGATCATACAGGTTCACTTCTGAATCGGAAGACATGAGCTCGCTCATGAGGTATTGGGACCAATCAAATTCCATGCATGGTCGTCATGCTTTAGAAGCATGACACGAATTTGAAGGTACGATATATGCTTTTGGAAAGCATATGATCAATACCAAATCCCAATGACCAAGATTGAGAAACTTGTTGATAAAAACCTGAAGATGACAGTGTAAAATTGATAATCCCAATGACCAAGATTCAGATACAATGAGAAGATTAGATTTGCAGCCTGGATTGAATCAAGCATCCCTGAGAGATACGTGAGATCTGGATTTGAGATATGGTCTTAATATCCTAGTCACTATATGTAGAACAATACAATCGCCGTGGCCTTATCTCCAAGTATCTGTGGAGAAAGCGCATTATTCTTGAAAGAGTTCAAGAATAATTCCAAGGTTGAATAATATCTAAGAATTTAGAAATTGATAATTAAATGTGATTTAGTTATCATGAATAATGTGAATTCGATTCACATTATATGGATGCATGAGAATGAATATCCAATGTAATAAAATGTGATTTAGATAATGTGGATATGGATAACGTGGATATCACTATCCAATTATCCATGTATATTGTAAATATGAATTATAATATACATTAGAGAGAGATTTGTGTGCTTTATATTGGTTGATTAATTGTTAATGTGAATACGATCTACATTGAATAATTAATTAAAAATATAATTACATTTAGTTTTGGGTTGTGAATGAGATTCGCAATTTTTCAATGGCTTGATTGATATTTTCCAAAAGATAATTTGGAATTATTTTTTTGTGAAAATTATTTTCGACAAGAGTTATAGGAGATATCATGAGATAATGAGATCTCAAGATGTATTAGGAGATTGACCATGTCCTATCTAACTAGAGAGGACGTCTACAACTCTCCATGCGTAGAGGAGTAGTCGTCCCCCTTATTTAGGAGTGGACCATGGTCATCTAATTATCCTATCTCTAGTCAAAGGTGATTTAATTTGAGATTAATTATGTTGATTTATCAATATTAATAAATTAAATTAAATCACTTGTTGTTGTGTTTTACCAAAAACATTCTAGCCATTGAAAGGAACACAAATCAATCTCATCCGTTGATTGTGTGTTGTCCATGGATTGGGATCCATGGACTCCCAAAACCCTATATAAGAAAAGGCATGCCTTGCTCTTAGAAGAAAACCCAACTTGACGAAGTCTCTCTACTCTCTCTATCTCTCTCATTCTCTCGTGCCCTCTTCCTCCTCTCTCTTGGGTGGCCGTCCACCTTACCCTAGAAGGAAGAAGTCCCTCATCGTCACCTTGCATTGTGTTTCGACGACTCTCGGTACTCCATCTTCTTTGGTGCTTCTCACTTGCGAAGAAGACATACGATCTCGTGTGACGAGATCAAGAGTTCCCCTGCCTGGACAACTACTTGGATTGCGGGATGACCGCGACTCGTCCTCGCGCTCGCAAGTGTCTCCTCCGAAGATCGGACTTGAAACAGGATGCTTCTTCTCTTAGAAGCTCGATCGCAACCACGCTACAACATGTATTCCTATATCTACCATGTGGTTAGATGAAACGATTCATAAATGGTTTATGGATCATGTGGTTTCGTCGTTTATTTTTTTTTTTTAAAAATCCGTTGCACCGAGCAACTAGTATTACTAGTCGCTCTTGATCGTATGTGATATGATCATCACGCTTCCATGATGCGCTTAAGGACCCTCTCATATCCTTCAAGTGGTATCAGAGCCAGGTTGACGCAGGTCTTGGATATGATCCATGAACCTACGAAAATTTGGGCTTGTTTGGGTTCGTGAAGATTTTAGCATTTCAATTTTCGCAGCCCTGTCTTGTGATATTTTTTCGACTCTGTTTAAAATTTGTAAACATGAATTTATCACTTATCACCATTAAATAAGGAAAGTGTGGAATTTGAGTTTGCGTAATTTGGATTCCGTTTGCTCAAGATATGATCGTTTTAATGACCATATGTCCACTGTTTCGGGGATGGCAGTTAGAGACGTAATTAAGATGTTAATTACTATTTTAAAATGTCTGTAAATGCATTTTTATCACATGGTTCCTTTTTTAAATCAAATTATCAATCTCTCGAAATTGATTTTGCTTAATTTGGATTTAAAATGAATGAGATACACTATTTTTAGTTCGTGAGGGTCACTGCTGGAAATTGCATGTTTATCCAAAATCTTGTGATTGTCATTTAAGAATATTGTGAAATTAATGATTAATTTCCTGGAATAATTATGGATAATATTTGGGAAATATTAGAACAATAATTATTCCCTTAAATGACATTGCCTCAACCAATTAATGATTAGATTTGATCTAGATCATACACTTTCATCAAACTTGTTTCTAGAATAAGTTTTGGGAATTTGTCTAGCAAATTTTCTTATAATCAAAATGGTTTTGATTATTACTATATGGTATAATTTCATTTGAAAAAACCGATGATCATCTCAAGTACAAAGTGATTGGCTCGGCATTATTTTTTCCCGAGGCGGATATGGTGTCTAGTCGGGGAACGTTGGTTGTAGGGAATGAATTCCAAACGTGTGTGGTATGTCCCACTCCCACCTGTACTGGCCATGACAGCGGGTAGGGAACGAATGATGCTTGAGAGATCATGATGTATTTTCTAATTATTAAAATTTGAATAATACAAACTTTGAGATAATACCACTAATTCAAGTAACAATCAAGTCTGATGATTGAATTGGATTGATAATTGATTTAATGAGATTAGATTAATTACATCCAATTGAAACACTCTACTATGAATAGATGTGTATTTCCATTGGAAGAATTAATTGCATGAATATGATTCATGATAATTAATTAAAATTTGAATATGAGATGGAGGATCACATAAGTGACATCCATGGTCTCCCGTCAAGGCGAAGGGTTCCGTCACCAGATATTGTATGTAGGAGATGCTTGTCCGAAGTGACAGCTCCGCATACGATCCATTTGGATCGGGCTCTTCGCTTCTCGAAAGAGTAAGGACGTATACGTAGTGACCCCAATATCGAGTCCTCATATTATTGGGGCGATATTGGATTGCGTATAACAAGTTGTATTCTTGTTGACGGTTTGTTCAATTAATGATGAGTCAACATCACCTTAGGGGTGGTTGGCCCGGGTGTTAAAGACCGAATTGGGAGATGCAAGTTGGACTTGCACGGCGGAATGTGTTCCTGCTTCTTTTTATCTGAGTTATAGGTTCTCATATTATTGGGATGTGACAAAGATAAGAAAGGAGATCCCAGATCTTGCTCGGGATATAATGGTAAGTATATCTCTTACATTGAAAGTGATCAAGGGAATGAACTTTCGGTGTTGACAAGGCAAGACAACTTTGATATAAAAATTTCTAAATCAAAGTAAAATGTGTGTATATATATTTATGCAAATTTCTTATTTCAGATAATCCGTCATTAAACCCACTCAATACTATACTCAATAATAACCGGTAAAATATCATGGATTAGATCCATGATCAAGATATTGTACTTGCAGTTGGACACATAATGTATGTGGTTGCAATGTGCAAGTTTCCTCATAATAATTAGGAATGACAATTAAATAGACCATAGGCCTACAACTCTAGGGTTTGTATGTCTCTATAGTCTTGATCTCTCATCGGATGTAATTTGGAAGTGACATGTCAATGATGTGTTGATTAATCCTTATAAAAACTAAGAAAATGTTTTGGCATACATATGTGATCTCATCATTTAATAATGAATGACATGGTTCACTGCATTATGCAGAATGGTGGCTCAATACGGGATGATGTACTCAAAAAAATTGAATACCTACCTAAACCTAAGTCTTTAAGAGTTAAGATGTATGTAAATATGATGAGTGTCATCATCCTACTATCTATACTCTAGTCATTCATGAAGCTTCATAATGTTCATATTGTATGAATTAAATGAAGCATGTATAAATGTCGAAATACTCTTATATTGATATCTTTTGAATTCAAAATAAGAGATCATTTGACTTAAGCAATGGTTGTTTGGAGATGAAAGGAGCGCAATGGAAGAATGGGTCGGACCCAGGTTAGAAGTAAAGTCAAAGAGTTGGTTGTACTTCTATCGTTTCCACGCACATATGACATCCAAATAGTTGGATGAATGCCAATACTGCAAGGAACCGATGTATTTGATAAGATGAAAGTCTAATAATTGTATCTCATTCTTCTACTAACACTTGCAATTGGTTGCATATGTTTTAGAAGATTGGAATTTGATCTTCATGATTAATAGTCATCCACATGGATGTTGATGCAATTGTTGCAACAACCTCTATTGGATAAATAGACTTCATATTTTCAGTGGGAGAGCCCTTATTCTTAGAGAATGTCTCTATGACATGGATATTAGAATACATTCATTGTTTATTTCTAATATTGGAAATAAACAAGAATTCTGGAATAGACCTATCATAAAGAGTTATGATGGATATATTTCAGATAGTAATCTAAGATCTAGTAGACTCTACTAAATTAGAAAATTAATGAATGGTTCATTAATGTTTCTTATTACTGAAAATTAAACCTTATAAGATCAATAGGAGGATGAAGATCATTTGATAATGATCTGGCATCGAGTCTTGGACATCTGTCTGTTGATGAGATCAATAGACTAGTAAGAGATGAACTTTAGAATGTCTAGAATTTCAAATCTTACATACTTGTGAATATTATATTCAAAGTAAAATTGTCCAATACACCTTTCTCTGGGAATGGTGTTAGATGCCAAGATATTCAAGATCTCATACATATTTATGTATGTCGATCATCTATATCATAATAAACATTGATGATATGTGATATCATTTGATGATTAATTGTGATATGAAATTTCTTCCCTTCACCTAAGAAAGCTTTGAAATGTTCAAAGATTTCATAATTTTTGGTTTAGAACCAAAGTTTGAAGGAAGATGAAATGAATTTGATCTAATCTAGGTAGCTTGTACCTATTAGATGAATTCAAAAGGAATACCTTATGGAGATATGAGTCCTCCTAAACCAAAGTTTGAAGGAAGATGAAATGAATTTGATCTAATCTAGGTAGCTTGTACCTATTAGATGAATTCAAAAGGAATACCTTATGGAGATATGAGTCCTCCTATTGCACCTAAACCCAATAGAGTTGTAGGAAGATACAATTAGATCATGTGTGACATGATTTTATTAATGATGAATATTAACATAATTACCTCTTTATTTCCAAGGTATATATATATGTGGTAGAAACTACATTATATATCCTTATAAGGGTCCATGCTAGTAAGCTGGAATCTAGCACCAGAGAGTACCAATTCATTAGGAAAATAAAGGATGGTATTAGATACCTACTTTATGACCTTGAAATTCTTAAATGATCTCATCTCTAAGGTTATGATTCTTAGAGGATGACTCTCTTGAGAATCAATATAAAAATGAAGTATAAGGAACTCATTTAATCTTGAGAAAATAATGAGGCTCCTGAACTCGGAAACTTAAAGGACAATTAAAGATGAACCACTAATACCTCTTCAAATGAGTTTGAAGATGCATTCCATGTGTCAGAGAAATCTGACAATGATCAAACTTCATGTGATGAAGCTTCCAAAGATCATGACATGGAAAGATGGATTTTAGCAATAAAGTCTATAGCAAACTTCATATACAAGTGTTGTATATGGTCCCTCAAGGATCCACCTATATGGGTAAAAACGTTAAGGTGTAAATGGATCTTCAAGAGAAAGAGGGAACCTGATGAGAAGGTACATACATTCAAAGCACGGATCGTAGCCATGAGATACACATTGAATAGAAGACATCGCTTGCGATGAGACTTGCTCTCCAGTGACCATGCTTAAACTCATCAAATTATTGCTAACTATAGCTACACAACTTGACTTTGACATTTTCGAGATGAAAGTCAAGATTGCATTCCTCCACAAATATCTCTCCGAGGATATTCACATGAAGTAGCCCCAGGGCTTCATAGTTGAGGAAAGCAAGCTATGCAAACTAAAGAAACTCCATCTATGGACTCAAAATAAGCTTCTTGTAGTTGGAACATAAGATTTGATGAAATCATAAATGTTATGATTTCAGATAGAATCTTGATGTATGATAAGCCTCCCGCACCCTTACTTAATTCGGGCACATTAAAGTTCCAAATTAATGTTAAGTGTTCGTTGCAGTTGGATACGAGAGATTAATCAAAAACCACTTAAGACAAATTTTGATCAATTTTAAGCGGTGATATTTTTTTACTTGGTGGAGTCCAAGGTCGATCTCAGGGAGGCAACTGTCTCCTTAGGTGGATCACAACAATTTTCAAGTGTTGATGTTCGAGGGTCAATTTTTTTGGTCTTTTTATTTCTTATGCAGACATATGCAGACAAATCTTAGCCAATTTAACTTTAAATTTAATTGATGTATCAAACGAAGTCCAAAAATAATGAAAATTGGCCAGACGATTATGTATGATGAAAATGACCTACACTAATGTTTTTGGAATTTTTCGACTCAAAATAATTTTTCTGTGAATTAAATAAACAGACAGAGTGATTTTCAGTGTTTAATTTTTAATAAATATCAAATCACAATTTTTCCAAGAACTAAAATTATCCTAGGAGGGTCTAATGATCAGGGACCTAGGAAAATTAACAGAACTTAAATTTACTGTGAAATGAATTAATTAAAATTAATTCAAGAAAATCACTAAACTATTTATTTAGGCCTCGTTATGCGTGCAAATGATATGAAATTTTTATGGAGTGTTAAAAATGATGTCCTTAAGCTACTGTGAATTTTTGGTGATTTTTGAAGGCACAGATAATTAACTAAAAATCAAAAGGCATCACTGGGCAAAATATGTCACAAATGAACCATTTAATTTATTAATAATTCAAGCAAGCCAACAAAAATCAAACACGTGTTCTAATAGATAGAGGACAAAATTTCCAACAACATGCAATTTTTAGAATCTCAAAATGATGAAAAATGCACTCTAGGGACACGTGCAAACACAAGGGTGTAAATGCAATACTGGGAATTAAAATTTCAACAATTAAATATGCTGACAGGGACTAAAATGCAATTACCGATAGCATGCAGGACTTCTATGCAATTTTTCCACGAGACACGTGCTCCTCACGTGGTGTCTGCTTCACAGGGACCTTTTTGCAATTTCTGAAAGCTTCAGGGGCGTCTGTGCAAATAACCCAGGCCGCACGTGCTCCTCACGTGGGGCGACCTAGGTTCGGAGGGCGTCGGGGGCTCGGAGTGAGGCTCGGGTCCTCTGGAGGTTCGGACTAGCCTCGCTGCAGCTTCGGGTCACCCGAGCCTAGGCTTGGAGGCCGAGGCTCGGATAAGGAGACGTGGCGGCCTGAAGGCCCTTGGATCAAGATGGATCCAAGGGATGTCGATGAAGACGCGTGGCGGCTGGAGCGTCGTCCGATCTGAGGTGTGATTAACGGTCGAGGATAAGGGCGGCGAGGGGACGCGTGGCGAGGCGAGGACCGTTCGATCAGATGATCGAACGGTTGCTGCTTCTTCTTCTCTAACGGTCCTCCGCCACCTGCGGAGGAGAGGGCGGTGCTCCGGTGAAGGTCGCCTAGCTCCACCCGATCCTCCAGATGCCGATGAAGCTCTCCGAGTTGTCGGAGGTATCCCAGCAGGAGCGTGACGATGCGGCGGAGGCGCTGATGGTCTCAGGAGCCACGGGGGGCGCCTGGAGATGGATGACGATGAAGCTCGAAGTTGTGTCCGGTGAAGCTCCAGCCAATGAAGAAATGAGATCCTGCAGGGGTTAGAAGAGGTAGCCGAAGCGTGCAGGTGTTCGTGGAGGAGAGTGGAGTGATCGGCGAGGCCTGAGGCGAAGGGAGGTGGTCGGGTGACGGAGCTCCGGCCAGGTGGCGGAGCTGAAGGTCAATGGCTGGTGAAGTAGAGTGTCTGAAGGTGTAGAGAGGCCCGCGAGGATCAGAGCTTCAACACGAAGCTTGTCGGAGTGATTAGGAGGCGCGAAGATGGCTGATGACGGCGAATAAAAGCGGAGAAAATCCAAGAAAAAGAAGAAGAAGATTGGAGCATGGATGGAGGGAGTTACCTGGGGATTGGGGCTCAGCTTTGAGCTCCAGGTCGTCGCTCAAGGGATCGGTAAGGTCCCGAGCTCTAGCAGCTGCTCGAGGGAGGCTGCGGCACGGCGGAGGTAGCCGTGGATCTCGCCGGAGTTAGATCTCTGTCGTCGCTCGACAAATCGACCAATTGCTGTCACCAACAGGAAGCTTGGAGCTCGAGGGACCTCCCTGGAGTGGCGGATCGCGAAGAATGTGGCCGGAGAGGGGGTATTTAAAGGATGAAGGTTACGGCTGGAATGGAGATGGGGCGAGGTTTATGGAGTTCGTGGGAGAGAGCTGGAGGTTGACGTGGCTGACGGAGTAGCTGGCGAGGATAAGGGATGAGTGGGGGCCATCGTGGAGGTTGTGGATCTCGGCGACGGTGGAAGGAGCGCTGCCAAGAATAGGAAGGGGGTGCCCCTCCCGCAAGGCAGAGATCGTGGGAGAGAGGGGCACCCGAGGTAGGAGACGAAGTCTCCACCGTTGGATCTTGTGATCCAACGGTGGTGATCGAAGCGAGATGAGCGGCTGGATGAAGATCTGGCCGTGGCGATCCGAGGGCGTAGCGAGCGCCACGTGGTGTGCTAAGGGCTCGGTACTGATGGATGGCTGAGATGGGAGTCGGGTGTTCAATCGGGTGGTCTAGGTGCCTGCGGGGCTAACGGCGCAGATGAAGAGATGAAGGCGCTATCGAAGGGCGCACGCGCTGCCACGTGGCGTGATGAGATTAAGGCGCGAGCGGACGATGGATATGAGGCGGGGGCTTTGATCCGACGGTCAATGTGAAGGGTGTACGTGGTAGCGGCTAGGCCGTTGGATCAGGACGACCATCCAACGGCGGAAGGCGAGGGCGGACGAGGCGAAGGGCAGCGGGCCGCGTGGCGCAATCAGAGGGCGCCACGTGGCCTGCTGTGAATGGCTGGAGGAAGAAACACGTGTAGGAAGAAGAGGAAGCCGAATTTGGAAAAACTCAAAACATGAAAATTGTAGATCTTGATGAGATCTACAAGTTTCATGTTGACCAAAGACGGAAATGAGGTCAAATATGATACATAAATACAAAGATACATAAATATGCATATGTAGTATACAAAATGACCCAAAAACCCAAGTTTCTCAAACAAGCTCCAATTTCAATGAAATTAGTCTCATTTTGAAGGTCTTTTAATAAGAAGTATTCTAGGAGTGAGTAGACCTAATTAGGGGCTTGTATGAGGGCTTTACAAGGGTTCTCAAGATGTTTGGGCTATTTTACAAGGGTGATTTTTTTTGGCATTCTTCCCTCTATTATTAAGGAATATATATATATATATAGAGAGAGAGAAGAAGTTATTTGATGAAGAGGTATTTTACAGGGGATTTTTGGCTTCTTATTTAAATGCAGATGAGCTGCTAAAATGCATGAATTATAGATGCATGCATGAGTGTTATTTATGCAAGATAAAAGGAAATATGCCTCTATTTTCTCGGGAACAAGGCTCTATTTTTGACTTTTGATGTGATGAATCACAGATTCATCAACCCCCTATACTTAAACCTTGCTCGTCCCCGAGCAACTAAAATGAAATGCAAGAGTGAAATGATTTTGGGTTCCATACCAAGGTCATGAACAAAAGTTGAAAAATGGAGCCTGACTCAAACTTTGGATTAATTGTGTGGCGGAACCTTATTTGGACCTGGACTTAAGACCTAACAGACTTCAAGTTCCACAAGTCTTCTATTCAAGACGCCTCAATAGTCAGGTCAGAACAAATCCTCAAACGCAAATTTCTGATGACTATGATTCTTACTTGTACTGTGTAAGTGATTTGTAACTCTCCACATCAGAAATGGCTCGGAACCAGCCTCCTCTAACAAGGTAACTCAATAATCCGGTATAGTAACTCTTTCCTCGAGGAGCGGGGTATTCCCTTCTAAGTTCAAGTGCGACCAACTCAAGAGGAGGGGGTAGAGAAGAGAATGGACGGTAGCCAGTGTAGCTACCTATCCCGGGATGCCTGACCAGTGTAGCCAAGTCATCCAGCTGCATTTCTTTACTAGTATACAGGCTCCGACAGGTATTTTATTTTTTTCTTGAACCTGTCTGATTTTTTTGGAGTTTTTGCAATTTTTTTTTCGAAAGCAGCATGTACATCAGGAGTTTTTCCTCTTGAGTCAGTAGACTATCCCTCTTTTGAAGCATTATTGCAACCCACAGCACCCTGTCCTTAGATGTCAACACCACTAGACTAGGTTGAGATGCACTTCCCTCCCTAGAGGAGGACGGATGTTTCCACCCGTGTGCTACTCCAAGTTAAAGGATTCTACCTCCTCACCACCTCATCAGTGAAGAGCTACGTGCATAGTGCTTGTCCAAGTTAGGTCATTATCTAAAAGAATCCTGCGTACGCACGAGATATTCTACTTAGACTAATCAAGATGACATGTGAACATAGACATGCGGACTCAAAGAATTAAGTCACTTGACCTGAGAAATCTTAACTCCAGTTCCTGTAAGGTTCCTCTGAAATTAGGTGGATTAAGGTCAAATCAAGTCCATCCTCAATATCTACTCATAACTTGGTCCAGAACCCACTAGCTTTTCACTTTGCATATGCAAAGATATGCAGATGAGATGAGATGTCATGCTATGAAAATGCAAGACTCTTTTTACTTTTCTATGCGGAGATGATATGCACGAGTAAATAAGAAGCCTAAATTTTTTTTTATTTGTTACCCACCCGTAATTATTGTAAAATATATACAAAAATACGCGAAAGTACGAGCTATGGGTAAAGTATATATGTAATATATACACGCCCCCCTATACTTAGCGTGTGCTATGTCCTCAGAGCACGAAGAGCGAAGAAAAAGACATAGCTCGTGCTAAGCGTAGAAGAGCCAAAGAGGAATAGAAAGTATAGAAGTCGTCTCGCCCCCCTAAACTTAGGCTCTGACAGCTTAAGTGTAGAAGAAGAATAGAAATGGGGCGGACGAGGGAAAGAGGGGTAATGGATGAGTGTACAATGCGGGCATCGGTCCCCCCTATACTTAGGCTTAGGTCAGCCTAAGTATAGGTAGGAAATGAGTATGAGGACCAATGTGATCTGGAGAATGTACAGTGAACCGACTTAGGTGACCCTTCCCCCTATACTTAGGATCTGGTTATCCTAAGTATAGTCCAAGATAGTGATCTGATGAGGCGGAGATGGGTTACTAAAGTTGCGGGAGAAAGGGTAGGTTGTACAAGAATGATGATATATACAGATGAGTCGGTTTGAATCTTTCGAGATGCTGCGGATGGCTGGAATTCACTGCTGCAAGGTCTCATACGCGGCTTGATGTGAATCTGCTGTATCTGTCTCGCGCATGAATACAATCTCCTCGACATGGACTAACTTCTCATTGGATTCGACGAAGTGTTTCAACAGCTGTCCATTCACTAGGAATGTCGGTGCGTCATCTGCGAGATCTGAGATCTCGACACATCCACTATCATGCACCGTACGGACAACAAATGGTCCCGTCCACTTAGACTTCAACTTACCTTGGAAAATCTTCAACCTAGCATTGAACAACCATACCTTCTGTCCAGGAACAAAGGTCTTTCGTCTGATATATCTATCATGCCAACACTTTACTTTGTCCTTGTACACCACACTGTTGTCGTATGCTCGGTTTCTGACTTCCACAAGCTCATTCAGATCCATGTCTCTTTGTTTCCGGCCTAGGTGTGTGTTCCAGTTGACCTTTTTTATTGCCCATTCTGATTTGTGCACTAACTCTGCGGGCAAATGGCACGGCTTTCCGAATACCATTCGGAATGGGGAGGTGCCTAACGGTGTCTTGTAAGCCGTCCTATACGCCCAGAGGACTTGATCCAAGATCTGAGACCAGTCCTTCCTGTCTGGGCGGACAAGCTTTTGCAATATGGTTTTCACTTCCCTATTCGACACCTCAGCCATACCATTGGTTTGTGGGTGGTAAGGACTTGCGACACGGTGTTCGATGCCATAGTCCTTCAGGAGTTTCTTCACCTCCCGATTCACAAAGTGGCTACCCCCGTCTGATATCATCATTTTGGGGATCCCGAACCTAGAGATTATGTGCTCTCTGATAAATTTACAGACAGTCCTGCTGTCTGCGGCTCGGGTCGGGATAGCCTCCACCCATCTGGACAGATAGTCAACCGCAAGAAGGATGTATTCGAATCCGTGGCTGACAGGAAATGGGCCCATGAAATCGATGCCCCAGGCGTCAAAGACATCACAAATGATGACCGGCTGCATTGGCATCTCATCCTTGGAACCAACGGTTCCTCCCATTCTCTGGCAAACTGGGCACGACTTCGCGAAGGCGGTGGCATCGCGAAACAGAGTCGGTCAGTAAAAACCACACTGAAGTACCTTCCATGCGGTCCTCTTCCCGGAGTGGTGTCCTCCTGCCTCTAAGCTATGGCATAAAGAAAGGACACTCTGGTATTCCTCCTGAGGAATACAACGCCTCCAGACACAATCCGGTCCTTCAAAGAAAAGGATCGGATCCTCCCAATGGTAGTGTCTAGCGTCCGATTTCAGTCGGTCGATTTGGCTCTTGGGCCAATCCTCGGGAACTTTCTTGGAGACAAGATAGTTCACGATATTGGCGTACCATGGGAGTGAGTCGATAACAAAAATCGACTCGTCGGGGAAGGTGTCTCGAATTGGGGAAACCTCGGAAGTATTAAGATTTTCGAGACGAGAGAGATGGTCGGCTACTACGTTCTTCTTTCCAGGTTTATCACGGATGTCCAAATCAAACTCCTGGAGAAGTAAAATCCAACGAAGAAGACGCACCTTCGCGTCCTTCTTCTCCATCAAGTATCGTAGTGCCGTATGGTCTATGAACACAGTTACCTTGGATCCGATTAAATGAGATCTGAATTTGTCCAAGGCAAACACTACCGCAAGCATTTCCTTTTCGGTAACTGTATAGTTACGCTGAGCCGAATCAAGCACTTTGCTTGCGTAGTGAATTGCAAACGGGACGCCATCTCTTCTTTGTCCCAATACGGCCCCAACAGCATAATCTGAGGCATCCGTCATGATCTCAAAAGGGAGAGACCAATCTGGGGCTTGTAAGATGGGTGCGTCCATGATCATTCCTTGTAACAGCTTAAAGGCCTCAAGACACTTGTGATCGACAATAAACTCCGCGTCTTTGCCTAAAAGCTCAGTTAGCGGTCGGGCAATCTTAGAGAAATCTTTGATAAATCTTCGATAAAATCCGACATGCCCGAGGAACGACCGCAACTGCCGTACGTTGGTTGGTGGCTGGAGTCGTCTGATCACGTCCACCTTGGCAGGGTCAACCTCCATTCCTCTCTTGGAGATGACATGCCCCAACACTATGCCCTCCGTCACCATGAAGTGACTTTTCTCCCAGGAGAGCACCAGATTGACCTCACAACATCTTTTGAGGACTCGGTCCAGATTCCTAAGACAGGAATCAAAAGAGTCGCCGTGGACCGAGAAGTCATCCATGAAGACTTCCAGGAATTCGCCGACCATTTCGGCGAATACAGCAATCATGCACCTTTGAAAAGTACCTAGAGCATTGCATAGCCCAAAAGGCATGCGCCTGAAAGCATAGGTACCAAAGGGGCATGTGAACGTGGTCTTTTCCTGGTCCTCTGGAGCTATGGCTACTTGATTGTAGCCCGAGAACCCATCAAGGAAGCAGAAGAATTCTTTCCCCGCTAATCTTTCTAGGATCTGATCAATGAACGGTAGGGGGAAATGATCCTTCTTCGTCGCAGCATTCAGGCGTCTGTAATCCACACAGACGCGCCACGACGTGGGTACTCTTGTCACGATCTCCTCTCCATCCTCGTTGGTGGTCGTCTGAATTCCCGACTTTTTCGGGACAACATGGATTGGGGCCACCCACTTAGAGTCTGAGATTGGGTAAATGAAACCCGCGTCGCACCATTTTTCTATCTCTTTCTTCACGACCTCTCGTAGATTTGGATTCAACCGACGTTGGAATTCACGAGAGGGTTTGGCTTCGTTCTCCAAATATATATGGTGCGAACACAGAGCGGGATTTATCCCGTGGAGATCGGAAATGCTCCAGCCTATTGCCTTGCGGTTCTTCTCCAGGATCTCTAGCAAGCGAGATTCCTGCTCCTCGGTCAATTGCGAACTGATAATGACCGGAAATTTCTTGTCTTGGCCCGCAAGGAAGGCATACTTCAGGGTTGTGGGTAAAGGTTTGAGCTCAGGGATGGTATGATCGTCTAAGAAGTCTGGCTCAATCTGATCTGGTTCGGTGTTGGCAGTGGCTGGATCCTGTTCTGTAGTGGCTGCCACCAAGCTTGGTTCTGGAGTCGGATCGTCAAAGGTCTCCATGCAATCGGCAAACGCCTCGTCCGACTCGTCATCCTCATCTTCCGATTGTCCTAAGGATGTAAGGACTGACAGGCCCACCTGTGCCTCTATGTCATCGAAGATGTAGGGCGATGCAGGCTCAGAGCTGTACTCGTTCCTGAGGATCTCGCAGACTGACTCATGCACTGGATCATCTTCAAAGGAGATGGACATATCGGTGCTGGCTGGGTTTTGTCTCCATGGCCCAACTAAGTCTACATGCTCCCAGTCTGTTTCGAGAGAAGAGTATTCTGTGCTGGATTCGGAGTCCGGTCTCTGCCATCTTGTTTGCTTCATCTCAAGTTCCTCATCTCCGCCTGGAGTTTGGAACTGAATTTTCCCATTCTTATAATCGAATAAGGCCCCTGCTGTTCTGAGGAAGGGCCTACCCAAAATGATCTGGGAATCTCTCCAATTACGAGGGGTTTCCATATCGAGGACAGTGAAGTCCACCATGTATTCTTGCCCCTCGACTTTGATCACAATGTTCCTTAACTCTCCTTGGGACCTCTTAGTGGATTTGTCTGCAAACTGAAGAATAGCTCTAGATTTCCTAAGAGGTCCGAGATTGAGCTGCTCATAGAGGGCTGTGGGCATCAAATTGATCGAGGAACCATTGTCCAGGAGAGTGCGTGCAAACGCGATGTCATCAACATGACTCACTACATAGTGTGCACCCATGTCTCTTCGTTTCCGAGGAAACGAGTTCTTTATTGCACAAGTCGTGGCTACTGATAGGACGTGTTTCTCAACACGACTTTTGGTCTTCCTGCTAACCCTAGTAGGTGTGCATCTCACCTTAAGGTATTTTTGGAATGCAGGAGTCATTTCCACGAACTTGTCAAAGGGGATTGTGACCTTGATGTGTTTGTTACAAAACTCAGCCATCTCAGGGTCATCTTTTTGGATTTTTTTGTTTTTCTTCTTCCCACCCTTGAGAGCTTGGGGGAAAGGGATTATTAACTCAGGTTCTGGAACTGAAATATCTTCATTAGCTGCTGAAACTGAGTTCTGAACAGGACTCTGACTCGGACTTTTATACAGACTCTGACTCTGACTCTGACAAAAAGGAAAATGCTTGGGCGAAACCGGTGATGCTTCTTCCGCTTCTTCTGGCTGGTCCTCCTCAGATGGAGGTGCGGGCTCATCGGTGTCGTCAGACTCTGGATGACTGCGGGGCTGGTGCTTCGAGGACTCAGATGTCCTCTTCTTCTGCTGGCGGTGACGGTGGTGATGCTCCTCCTCTTCTTCCTCCGAATTCTCCTCAGGTAGAGTTTCGGAGGTTCCTTCTTTTTGCGCCCGTGCCCGATCAGGTATGGTCACGGTCCTTCCACTCCTGAGGGACATATGGTTAACATTATCATACGAAAGGATCTCATGTTCAGATAGATAATTATCTGAATAGTATACCTGATCTCGGGGTCGGTTCTGGCCCTGCTGAATGCTGTTTGGGTTGGCCTGAACCTGTGCGGGAATTGGAGTCATAGGCGCCATTTGTTGGTCCTGAGCACGAGAGACCCGATTGATGTCGGTTCTCATGTCCAGGTAGTCATTTTGCATCTGCTGTACCCTATCAGACAGGGTCTGGATCGCCAAGGTTAGGGACTCCAATTCGGTGGGCTGGGCTGGCTGCTGAGTGGATGCGGTCCTGAACTGGCCCTGCTGGCCGTGCCGATACTGCTGCTGATGGGGCGGTGCTGGCCCCTGCTGGTAGGTGCGCTGCTGCGGCTGGTACCCCTGTTCTGGCCTGGACTGGTATCGCGGGATTGTGATGGGCCTGGTCTCCTGGTAGACTGGGGTTGGGCGGTGTGCCTGATCCTTCCCCATCTCGATTTGCCGGACTAGTGGGTCACGGCTATACCAGAGCCCGTTGATCTCGTAAACGGGCGGAGGCTCCTCGTACTCTGTCTCCATTGGTGGGGGTGCATGATGGTTCTGCTGGGTGTAAGTCTGATCCCAGCTGCTCTGAGACCCCGGTGTCTGTTCCTGTACAAGATGGACTCGATGTACGGGTACAGGTGGTGCAGAAGGGGTAGGTAGCTTAATCTTGGCTACCTTTTCAGAGAGTTCCTCCACCTTCTTGGGAAGGCTCGAAAGAGACTCCATCTCCGCGACTCTCTTGTGGATCTGCTCGACCATGGTAAGCTTGTCTGCAATCATCCCCATGCTGGGGATGAGGTCCTCAGTCAGATCTGCAACAGTCCTTCTAGTTGTCTCATTGGATAGAATCGAGGGAGACAACTGATAGGCCCTTGTGGCCTGTGACCTGCCGGTTTCTGCCATCTGCTCTAGGATTTTCCACACGGCGTGTTCGTTCTTGTTCAGATAGCTTCCTCCACAGGCGGCACTGACTAACCCCTGCATCTCTGGGGTTAGACCGCAGAACAAGGTTTGGACTAGGATCGCCTTAGAAATGCCGTGGCATGGGCATTTCTGTACTAAGTCATTGAACCTGTCCCAAGCCTCGTGGAACGGTTCGCAGGGTCCTTGGGCGAAGCTGGCAATCTTTGTTCGCATCTGATTGGTTCTACTGAGTGGGTAGAACTTCTTCAAGAAGAGGTCCTTGAACTGCATCCAGGTAGTACATACCACCCCTAGGTTTTTCAGCCAATGTGCAGCCTTATCTCCTAAGGCAAACGGGGTGGCCTTCAGCCGGATATAATCTTGGCCAACATTGGGATGGCTAAGATTGTTGCAGACTAGTTCGAAGTCACGGAGGAAAGTGTAAGGCTCTTCATTGAGGTTTCCGTTAAACTTCGGCAGCATGCTAAGGAAGTGGGGCTTCAGCTCAAATGCCTGGTCGGGAACTGCAGGTGCTAGCCAATTTTGGATCTCGTTCTCCGCCGGATTGTAGGTATCGACCATTGGTCGGTCTATCCCTTCAGCTACTATTATCTGCCCCATTCGTGCAGTGAGATCAGCATTTTTCTATTCGGCTTCAGCAAGGCGTCTAAGAATCTGTCTCATCTGGTCCTCATCGGGCGGCATCCTTGGCGGCATTTCTCCCTCTAGTTCTGGGGATTGGAAAATAAGGTCGGTGTTAGAGGGTGAATCAAGGAAGGGATTACCGAGGCAATGGTCTTCCTCGGTAATCTCAGAGGAGATAAAAGGGTTGGTTTGAGAGTAACCACCCTGAGCAGGAGGGAACCAGGACTCAAGAGGGTCATGAGTCCTGGGTGGTCCAAGGTACGCTCGGACCGAGAAAGACGAGTTACTTGGGGGACTCATAGAGAGATCAGTGAACTGTGCGTCGAGATCTCCCCAGTCACTCATCTTGGTGAAGCTAGAAGAAGATAGGATCTAACTCCTACCTGAAGCAAGCACAAGATCAATCCAAGACCCAGGATTCACACTCAACACAGTGAAGGACTCAAAGTTGAGTCCAATTTATCTTGTAGTTTTTAAGTGTGATTTTCAAGCAAATCTAGCAAGGATTACGCGGCCTAGAGGGAAGTCGGCTCAAAGCCGGATGCGTCTTCCCTGTTTATCCTGTCGTCTAAGATACCGCCGCTCCTTCCTTTCTTCGCTCCTATCCCAAGCCGATGGATTCAGTGACCATGCCCCTATCTACCTGCAAGCAGGCGGAGGCTGACAAGGCCGGAACTTCACCCCGGGGGGTTACTGGCAGCTTGTCGCGAAGTACCGCAATTTCGCCCCTATCTACCTGAGACAGGCGGAGGCTACTTGGTACTAGTCAAAGAATCTGAAAATATCCGGCTCGTGATATTTGCTAGGATCAGTTAGAACGTGATATGGAAGACGGGGATTTGGGCTCTACCTTAGGGTGTTCACACACACTCAGGTAACCTCACTCAGCCTGAAAACAAGGTCGGGGATTAGTCTCCCGCAAACAATTTTCAGTTTTTATTCTCTTTTATTGGTCAATACTGTTAGCAGTCCCGGTTTTAAAGTTAGGTTATCACTGTAATTAATCACCACAAAGCACGCCTATCGTACAGTCCCAATTTCCTTTTTAAGTGAGAAAAATCAGAGGGGGAAATCGAGAAAAGCCGATGCAAGTTGAAATCAATGATGCGTATGCTAAGTAAAGAGTACTTACAGTGATCCCTTCGCTTGTTGATGCAGGATGCAATACAGAATTGAAAACTTTATTCTACATGCAAATGCAGGCGATAAAAGCCGCTCCTAGACAGGCAGTTCTATTAGCGTGAAGAACGGTTTTATTTGAACTAAGTCCTGCGGTCTAGGTGCATCTTTTATGTGTGTTGTGTGGTCCTATTGATTACGAGCACAAACAAGTCCTAGATTGGCTCGAGGAGCCGCTAGTGCAAGCTAAATTACCAATCACACACACAGCACACGGGACACGGTTTCCACTATATTTACACACGCGAGCACCCAAACGGGAACCGCTGGAAATAATGCAAAAGAAAAATAAAATAAAAAGTACAATGCCTCTCTTTCTCTCAACACACTTTAAATGCTAAGTCCTTGAAGCGTCGCCGACTCCTCGCGGTCCTCGCACAAAAATGAAATAGAGGTCAGAGAGTGACACAAAAATAAAGCAAAAAGAAAACAAATAAGAGAAATAATTACAAGAAAAACCGGGGGTCAGACTACCCGGGGATTAGAAATCAAACACTTCAAAAATATGCTACAATTAACCTAAGCCGCGCCTCCCCGGCAACGACGCCATTTTGTTGAGCCTCCCGCACCCTTACTTAATTCGGGCACATTAAAGTTCCAAATTAATGTTAAGTGTTCGTTGCAGTCGGATACGAGAGATTAATCAAAAACCACTTAAGACAGATTTTGATCAATTTTAAGCGGTGATATTTTTTTACTTGGTGGAGTCCAAGGTCGATCTCAGGGAGGCAACTGTCTCCTTAGGTGGATCACAGCAATTTTCAAGTGTTGATGTTCGAGGGTCAATTTTTTTGGTCTTTTTATTTCTTATGCAGACATATGCAGACAAATCTTAGCCAATTTAACTTTAAATTTAATTGATGTATCAAACGAAGTCCAAAAATAATGAAAATTGTCCAGACGATTATGTATGATGAAAATGACCTACACTAATGTTTTTGGAATTTTTCGACTCAAAATAATTTTTCTGTGAATTAAATAAACAGACAGAGTGATTTTCAGTGTTTAATTTTTAATAAATATCAAATCACAATTTTTCCAAGAACTAAAATTATCCTAGGAGGGTCTAATGATCAGGGACCTAGGAAAATTAACAGAACTTAAATTTACTGTGAAATGAATTAATTAAAATTAATTCAAGAAAATCACTAAACTATTTATTTAGGCCTCGTTATGCGTGCAAATGATATGAAATTTTTATGGAGTGTTAAAAATGATGTCCTTAAGCTACTGCGAATTTTTGGTGATTTTTGAAGGCACAGATAATTAACTAAAAATCAAAAGGCATCACTGGGCAAAATATGTCACAAATGAACCATTTAATTTATTAATAATTCAAGCAAGCCAACAAAAATCAAACACGTGTTCTAATAGATAGAGGACAAAATTTCCAACAACATGCAATTTTTAGAATCTCAAAATGATGAAAAATGCACTCTAGGGACACGTGCAAACACAAGGGTGTAAATGCAATACTGGGAATTAAAATTTCAACAATTAAATATGCTGACAGGGACTAAAATGCAATTACCGATAGCATGCAGGACTTCTATGCAATTTTTCCACGAGACACGTGCTCCTCACGTGGTGTCTGCTTCACAGGGACCTTTTTGCAATTTCTGAAAGCTTCAGGGGCGTCTGTGCAAATAACCCAGGCCACACGTGCTCCTCACGTGGGGCGACCTAGGTTCGGAGGGCGTCGGGGGCTCGGAGTGAGGCTCGGGTCCTCTGGAGGTTCGGACTAGCCTCGGTGCAGCTTCGGGTCACCCGAGCCTAGGCTTGGAGGCCGAGGCTCGGATAAGGAGACGTGGCGGCCTGAAGGCCCTTGGATCAAGATGGATCCAAGGGATGTCGATGAAGACGCGTGGCGGCTGGAGCGTCGTCCGATCTGAGGTGTGATTAACGGTCGTGGATAAGGGCGGCGAGGGGACGCGTGGCGAGGCGAGGACCGTTCGATCAGATGATCGAACGGTTGCTGCTTCTTCTTCTCTAACGGTCCTCCGCCACCTGCGGAGGAGAGGGCGGTGCTCCGGTGAAGGTCGCCTAGCTCCACCCGATCCTCCAGATGCCGATGAAGCTCTCCGAGTTGTCGGAGGTATCCCAGCAGGAGCGTGACGATGCGGCGGAGGCGCTGATGGTCTCAGGAGCCACGGGGGGCGCCTGGAGATGGATGACGATGAAGCTCGAAGTTGTCTCCGGTGAAGCTCCGGCCAATGAAGGAATGAGATCCTGCAGGGGTTAGAAGAGGTAGCCGAAGCGTGCAGGTGTTCGTGGAGGAGAGTGGAGTGATCGGCGAGGCCTGAGGCGAAGGGAGGTGGTCGGGTGACGGAGCTCCGGCCAGGTGGCGGAGCTGAAGGTCGATGGCTGGTGAAGTAGAGTGTCTGAAGGTGTAGAGAGGCCCGCGAGGATCAGAGCTTCAACACGAAGCTCGTCGGAGTGATTAGGAGGCGCGAAGATGGCTGATGACGGCGAATAAAAGCGGAGAAAATCCAAGAAAAAGAAGAAGAAGATTGGAGCATGGATGGAGGGAGTTACCTGGGGATTGGGGCTCAGCTTTGAGCTCCAGGTCGTCGCTCAAGGGATCGGTAAGGTCCCGAGCTCTAGCAGCTGCTCGAGGGAGGCTGCGGCACGGCGGAGGTAGCCGTGGATCTCGCCGGAGTTAGATCTCTGTCGTCGCTCGACAAATCGACCAATTGCTGTCACCAACAGGAAGCTTGGAGCTCGAGGGACCTCCCTGGAGTGGCGGATCGCGAAGAATGTGGCCGGAGAGGGGGTATTTAAAGGATGAAGGTTACGGCTGGAATGGAGATGGGGCGAGGTTTATGGAGTTCGTGGGAGAGAGCTGGAGGTTGACGTGGCTGACGGAGTAGCTGGCGAGGATAAGGGATGAGTGGGGGCCATCGTGGAGGTTGTGGATCTCGGCGACGGTGGAAGGAGCGCTGCCAAGAATAGGAAGGGGGTGCCCCTCCCGCAAGGCAGAGATCGTGGGAGAGAGGGGCACCCGAGGTAGGAGACGAAGTCTCCACCGTTGGATCTTGTGATCCAACGATGGTGATCGAAGCGAGATGAGCGGCTGGATGAAGATCTGGCCGTGGCGATCCGAGGGCGTAGCGAGCGCCACGTGGTGTGCTAAGGGCTCGGTACTGATGGATGGCTGAGATGGGAGTCGGGTGTTCAATCGGGTGGTCTAGGTGCCTGCGGGGCTAACGGCGCAGATGAAGAGATGAAGGCGCTATCGAAGGGCGCACGCGCTGCCACGTGGCGTGATGAGATTAAGGCGCGAGCGGACGATGGATATGAGGCGGGGGCTTTGATCCGACGGTCAATGTGAAGGGTGTACGTGGTAGCGGCTAGGCCGTTGGATCAGGACGACCATCCAACGGCGGAAGGCGAGGGCGGACGAGGCGAAGGGCAGCGGGCCGCGTGGCGCAATCAGAGGGCGCCACGTGGCCTGCTGTGAATGGCTGGAGGAAGAAACACGTGTAGGAAGAAGAGGAAGCCGAATTTGGAAAAACTCAAAACATGAAAATTGTAGATCTTGATGAGATCTACAAGTTTCATGTTGACCAAAGACGGAAATGAGGTCAAATATGATACATAAATACAAAGATACATAAATATGCATATGTAGTATACAAAATGACCCAAAAACCCAAGTTTCTCAAACAAGCTCCAATTTCAATGAAATTAGTCTCATTTTGAAGGTCTTTTAATAAGAAGTATTCTAGGAGTGAGTAGACCTAATTAGGGGCTTGTATGAGGGCTTTACAAGGGTTCTCAACATGTTTGGGCTATTTTACAAGGGTGATTTTTTTTGGCATTCTTCCCTCTATTATTAAGGAATATATATATATATATATATATAGAAGAAGTTATTTGATGAAGAGGTATTTTACAGGGGATTTTTGGCTTCTTATTTAAATGCAGATGAGCTGCTAAAATGCATGAATTATGGATGCATGCATGAGTGTTATTTATGCAAGATAAAAGGAAATATGCCTCTATTTTCTCGGGAACAAGGCTCTATTTTTGACTTTTGATGTGATGAATCACAGATTCATCAATGTACCATGTGAAGCTTAGTGGGAGTGCCATTGTGTTCATTGTGCTAAATGTAGATGATATCCTAATCATTTGGAATGATATAAGGATAATAATAAGTGTTTTATAGACTGGCTATTCCATACCTTGAGATATGATCTCAATGATACCTCTTAGATCTTAGTTTTGAAGATGTTCAGAAGCAAAGAGAAGAGGGTATTGGGACCGTCACATTAGTAGTACACCTTGGACATGTTCCATTTTTTGGAAAATTCCAAGAAAGGCTTCCTTCCCTTAAGATATGGTACCAACCTATCTAAAGGGATAGCACCTCAAAGAGTTGAGGAAGTGAATGTTAGAACTACTTGCCCTTGTGCATTAGTTACGAGAAGCCGAATGTATGCTAGATGTGTACAAAAGTTAGATATCTGCCATGCAGTAGGAGTAGTAAATGTTACTAATCCAACTAAGGAGATAAAACACTTGATTGCAGTGATAACAATATCTTCAAAGATGAAAAGATTTATGAGATAGTGATTTCAAAAGTCTTATCTTCAAAAACTTAAGACTTTATAGATATTGATCTAAAAGGTCTTAACTATGGATACCTTAGGAGATAAAGATCTCCACGAACAAGGGTATTCTGATAAGGATTACGTGAACACTGGTTATAACAATTATTAAGCTATAGTGTCAAGGACACTATAACTGATAAAATTGAGTATTCATTGCATAAGATGCAACATTTGCATTGGATGCGAGTACTGTTACTAGAGGATATGCAAGTACCGTAAAAAGACTTGGCATAGTTTCTTGAGAACAGAGTGACTGACCAGCTCACCTAGCTATTTTTATAAATAGCATATGATTGTCACATGAGTGTGGGTTTAAATGATAGCCCATTAATGACTCTTTGGGCTAGTAGGAGATTGTTGGACATGCGAGCCCACAACGAGCCATTATGCAATAAATGTTATTACGAATATCATTCCCTGATCTGAAATGAAGAATAACTAATTTGCATAATAGGTCCCTTAGTACAATTAGGGTTATGTACCATGGCCATCTTGATGATCATATAACTGTTTATTCAGTGATAGAATCATAGAGGCTGGTGTTTGGATGAATATCTAAGGAGTTGGATTGAGGACTCATCAAACACCGTCAAATGATTGTTAAGAGATGATCTCCGGCCTGAGTAGGAGATGGCAATCCTTTCTCATACAGGCTGATATCTGACCAACCTCTTGATGCAGGTCCTCTGCATAGGAATAGAGATTCAGAGGTGTCCTATTAGTTAGGTCAAAGGGTTGACTTAACGAGATCGAGATAACCAAAGTCCTATGTCGAATACTGTCACGATATAGGCACGCATCCTTTGAACAGAGACAAATGTATTGCTATATGTCTGAGTATGTACATTTGGCAGACCAATAGGTTGATGATCTAACCAAGGTCTATACACCGGCGAGCTGGTGTGCATATAAGGGCATATGAGTAATACGGTCTCTCAAAGGGATCATACAGGTTCACTTCTGAACCGGAAGACATGAGCTCGCTCATGAGGTATTGGGACCAATCAAATTCCATGCATGATTATCGTGCTTTAGAAGCATGACATGAATTTGAAGATATGATATATGCTTTTGGAAAACATATGATCAATACCAAATACCAATGACCAAGATTGAGATCTTGTTGATGAACCCTTGAAGATGACAGTGTAAAATTGATCTATATCTTCAGGTTGATCACAGGACTTCCAGTATGCAGGATGTATATGTATTAGGAATACATGAGGGTGATGTGATCAATAATCAATTGTATAACCATGACGCTTCCATTCCGAGGGAGTGATGAAACAGGTCTGGATTTTAGTGACTCCTCTCAGTAGAGAAGCAATCTGATCTTGGTCCAAGTGTTGGACATTAATCTGAATGAGATTCAGATGCAATGAGAAGATTAGATTTACGACCTTGATTGAATCAAGCATCTCTGAGAGATACATGAGATCTGGATTTGAGATATGGTCTCAATATTCAAGTCACTATATGTGGAACAATACAATCGCCCTTTTAATTATATCCAAGTATCTGCGGAGAAAGCGCATTATTCTTGAAAGGGTTCAAGAATAATTCCAAGGTTGAATTATGTCTGAGCATTGAGAAATGGATAACTAAATGTGATTTAATTATCTTGAATAATGTGAATTCAATTCACATTATCTGAATGCATGAGAATGAGTATCCAATGTAATTAAATGTGATTTAATTAATGTGGATGTGGATAATGTGGATAGCACTATCCAGTTATCCGTGTATATTGTAAATACGATTTATAATATACATTAGAGAGAGACTTGTGTGATTTATATTTGTTGATTAATTGTTAATGTGAATGAGGTTCACATTGAATAATTAATTGACAATAAAATTACATTTAGTTTTGGGTTATGAATGAGATTAACAATTTTTCAATGGCTTGATTGATATTTTCCGAAAGATAATTTGGAATTATTTTTTTGTGAAAATTATTTTCGACAAATGTTATAGGAGATATCGTGAGATAATGAGATCTCATTATATATTAGGAGATTGACCAAGTCCTATCTAACAAGAGAGGACGGCTACAACTCTCCATATGGAGAGGAGTAGCCGTCCCCCCTTATTTAGGAGTGGACCATGATCTTCTCATTATCCTATCTCTAGTCAAAGGTGATTTAATTAGAGATTAATTATATTGATTTATCAATATTAATTAATTTAAATTAAATCACTTGTTGCTGTGTTTTACCGACAACATCCTAGCCGTTGAATGGAACAAAAATCAATCTCATTCGTTGATTGTGTGTTGTCCATGGATTTGGGATCCATGGACTCCCAGAACCCTATATAAGAAAAGGCATGCCTTGCTCTTAGAAGAACACCCGACTTGACAAAGTCTCTACTCTCTCTTATTCTCTCATGCCCTCTTCCTCCTCTCTCTTGGGTGGACGTCCACCCTACCCTAGAAGGAAGAAGGCCCTCATCGTCGCCTTGCTTTGTGTTTCGACGACTCTCGGTACTCCATCTTCTTTGGTGCTTCTCGCTCGCGAAGAAGACATACGATCTCGTGTGACAAGATTGGGAGTTCCCTTGCTTGGACAACTACTTGGATTGTGAGATGCCCGTGACTCATCCCCACACTCGCAAGCGTCTCCTTCGAAGGTCGGACTTGAGACAGGAGGCTTCTTTTCTTAGAAGCTCGATTGCAACCACGCTACAACATGTATTCCTATATCTACCATGTGGTTAGACGAAACGATTCATAAATAGTTTATGGATCATGTGATTTCATCGTTTATTTTTTTTTTAAAAATTCCGCTGCACCGAGCAACTAGTATGACTAGTCGCTCTTGATCGTATGTGATACGATCATCACGCTTCAATGATGCGCTTAAGGATCCTCCCGTATCCTTCATACATTCACACTAAAATTCTTTATCTATTAAAATGATCACTTACCCCATGTAAATTCTTAAAGGCCTTAATTCTTGTAAATATAAGATGCATCCCCATGTAAATATTTGTACCTAGTTTTTATCCAAAATCCTTTGCTTGCAAAAACCACAAAAATATTTGCAAAACCAAAATACCAAAAATATTTTCAAAAAAATGCATATGCAACATCTTTTTCAAAAACCTATAAAAAGTTCAAAAGTCTGAAAATTGCATCACAAAATTTTTGTTGTTGTTGTGCATAGCATGAACATTTTTCAGAATAATCTAGGCAATTAAACGAGTCCAAGTGAAGTCTTAAGATTGGAGCTTTAGGAAGACCTTAATACACTTAATTTCAAATGAATCCATTGAGGACTGGAATTGGAGATACTTCAGGTCACCGTGACTTAATTCTTTTGATTCCATAAGACCATGTACATGAGCCAATTCATGTGCCTAAATAGAACCCTTCATATCATCTGCACGACTCTTGTGATAATGACTTGACTGGAAACCTCTCACTTAACACTTAGCTCAACCTAGATATTCTATTGAAAAATCTTGGAGTCTAAGTCGGGACGATGTAAGGACGCTTCGTCAAGGGTGGCTCAGGAACCATTCTTGGGGATTACCGACACCGATACTCTAACCCATGTCTTCTGATAACAGTGATATCTAAAGACTGGAGATGGATTGAAATAAGGCTTCGGATGAGGGACGATCTACGAAAGTAACTTTTTTTAAGACCCCAAAACAGTGGTTGGAACAAAAGATGCTATATCCACCGGGGCACAAACAAGAATGTAGAAGCTATGCAAAGTCAAAGAAAATATTCAAAGAAGCCTTCAACCAAAAATTCCACAAATATGATATTCAGAAAGAGCCTGCTTCTTGGTGAAGATCCGGTAATACTGACCGACTTCACAAGGGAATGAAGACTACACTGGTCCATTCCCACTTCTCTTCCCTTTCTTCTATCTTCTTATCCCATTCGATTGTAAATACCGGAAGCACCTGACCTTAGAAGGAAATATCTGACTCCATGAGGACGGGTTATCAAAGGAGAAAACACCTTGGTGGTTCAATGGTTTTGTCTGGGGAGATCTAAACAATTTCACACACATGGTTCTATCATTTCAAGGTAGCAAGAGTATACGACTGAGAGGATGGTTTTGACCTGGTTGTGAATTGGACTGGACTATAGGAGTGTGGAACCTAAAGGTTGTTGTGTCACAAATCCTAACCTCTAAGTGATTCCGAACACATCATTAATCCAAAGGCCTTCTTTGAGCTCCAAACTTTGACATTATTAAGACAAGTATAAAAGTTGAAAATTGTTCCAAGTTCTTTCTTTTTCTTTTCCTTATTTTCTTCTCCGTACTTATAGGCATAAGTGTTTGCCAGGGACTAGCAAAGGCAAGTATAGGGGGGTGATGAATCTCCATTTCATCACCTTTATTCTTTCATTTTGGCCTTTAAATCCTAACTGAATGCATGCATATATCATTAATTTGTCAAAATAAAAGCTCATTAATTGTACAAAATACTGTATGAAATACTGTACATTTATTATATTTATCACCAAAATAAAAGAATATAGGAAAGTAAAGAAAAAAAACGAAGTGTCAAGGACACTGAAGTGACCCTAGCTCCCGAGACTTAGTCATCATGATGACTTAGTCGGCAAGGAATAAAGTAGGGGGAGATAAGGAGGCTAAGTATACAGAAAATACAGTGCTATCACTCTAGAAAATACGGCAATAATTGTTTTTTGGTACCTATTTTATTGTTTATTATTTACACCTCAAATAATGAAATTTTGTACATGAAAGATGTAAATAATAATGTATATAAAAATACAAAATTTATTTCGCATGAAAATAATACACAGTGTACATTTTATACACAAAATAATACTTCAAAAGCCAAACTTATAGACCCATATCTCCCAAATGAAAACTCAAAATGCATAAAAATCACATTTAATTGTATATAACTTTTAATAAGCTATTTAATGAAGGTGATTTCATATTTTTTTGGAGTTAAGGAGTGAAAGTTAGGTTTTGGACCCCTATTGTATTGTATACCTGATTAAAATAATCATTTTAATTGTTCTTTATTATTTCTGAAATTTTATAATCTTATAATCTTGTAAACCTTATTTATGATATATGTAAATATCAAAATAAGACTAAAACAATAAAGAAAACACTAAAATAAAAGATATATATAAAAGATATAGATGAATTACCTATAATTATACCTATACAATTAATACATCTATTTCAGTAAGTGTATATAATATATTAGAAAATAAATAAAAATATATTTAAATAAATAAAATTAAGTTATAAATATATAAAATAAGAAAATAAAATAATCAAAACAAAAATTCAAAATAAAAATAAAACACCTAAAATATAGGTAAATATAATTATATATGCTCCCTAAGAAAATAACTTGTTATTAAACACCTCTAAAAAATAAATAAAAATGCGCATTAAATACTACAAAAAATTAGAAACATTTTTTTATTTTATAACCTAACAACAATAAAATCAAATTCTATTTATTATCCATTTTTCAAGGCATTTTTGCCTTGGAATTTCTTGGTTGGTCCACATGGACCAACCAAGCGTGTTTCTTTGTTGACCTTGGTCAACACTCCAGCCTACCTTCTGAATCTTGTCAGAAGGTCACGAGGCCGCCTTATTCTCCCATTTCTCCATACCTCTCCATTCACTCATTACTCTCAAAACCACCACCATCTCGCAGCCACTTCGTCCCTCATCCACGTCCATCCTCGCATCTTCACCTACCCCGGATCGATCGCACGCCATCATCCCTCGAAACTTGATCAAAATTTACCTATAAATATTGCCCCCTCACCCATTTGACTTTTTGATCCCTTTTATTCCAGCTTTAGCCCCTCAGATCACCTCTGTGATCTTCTCCATTGTGACAGCGTGGTGAAGGTCATGATTTGTAGTAAGGAGGACCGTCGTAGGAGGTTTATCCACTCATCGCCGGAGCACCACCGACAGGTTTTGCTCCTGGCCGCCTCAGGCCGGTTGAGCCCCCATTTCTCGTAGTCTTAGATAGTTTCTTAGATTGCCTTTCATTTTGCATCTTTAATATCTAGTTTAATCAAGCAATTAGCGCCCAAATTTAAAAACCCCAAATTATTGGAGCTCGAGCTCCAAGTCTGATTCACCACGATCCGACTGTTGATCCCCCTCGATTTCCATGCCATTTCAATCCCCTTTGCATTCTCCATTTATACCCCCCTTCATCCAACCCATATCCATCGTGGATCTGGGAATCGAGCTCCCTCCACCGCTACCTCACCGGAGCTCCCCCTATATTATGTTCCCCCTATCATTTTGTGTAAACCCCGGGTCGAGGAGATAGCCCTCGTGCCCAGTATTCTTTTGGTGCCCTTTTGTAGGTCATTCGACGCACCTGGAGCGTAAACGCCCACCTGGAGCTGCTCTAGGTGGTTCACCCTCACCGGAGCATTCCGTGCTCGCTCGCTTCCATCGAACCTTGAAGGATCACACGGAGGACGCCCACCTATCTCCTGACCCATTGGAGAAGACAAAGGCCATGAAGGAGCGAGGATCGAAGAATCGAAAGTCGTCATCTTCATGTTCTTGGGTGTTCTTCCATCCCCCCTCTCCGTCGTTCGATCAAGAACAACGGTCCAGCTCTAATCTGGATCATTGATTTCTCACGAAGGAGTACACGATCAGAGCTGCTCGAGTGGACACGTGGTGAATCCTCAACGCTTGGATCCAAGATCTTAAGTGGTAAAATTTCATAGATCCCCTTCAACTTTTTGTATTTTACTAAAAGGTCCTGTAAATATTTTAAGAAGTTTAAGAACTGTTGGATAAATTGCATGTAATCCCATGGAGTTTTCGTATATTGCAATTTGGTCCCCGCTAGAGTCACGTGCATGCAGACATTTACATTGTAAAATTTGCACTAAAGCCCTTACGTGTTTATGTAATAGTCTTTTAATGTATAAAACTTGAATATTAGTGTCGATGTTTGGGTAAAATTGCATTATAGCCCTCGTATGTTATTTTATTTGCAATTATACCCCTGCTAGGCAAAGTAATTTTGTGTGTTATTTTCTATTTATTAAAAAAAGTTTCCTTTCTCTAAAAATCACCAAAAAAATAGGAGTAGGTCCCTGGATGCATGCTTGATCATGCTATGTAATTGTTTTTGCTTTATGCCCTTTTCCTCATTTCTAAAAATCAAATTGTACACGATCAACCCCTGTTTGCCTTGAAAAAGCCAAAAAATTAAAAAAATTACTTCAAAAAATTCTCAATAAATTATATTATGCTTATTTAAGCATTATTAACCTTCAGACAAAAAATCCCTAAAAATTATAAAAGAAAACTCATAAAAATTGAAAACCCCAAAACCTTTATAAAATTTGCAAAATTCCCCAAAAATCCAAAAATTGTGTTTTCTATTTTATATTTTTCTTTATATTATTATCTATCTATAAAAATTAATTTGGAGAATTTTGATACTATTTTCACTTTTTCATCTCCATTTTAATTTTGGGTATTAATTTTATCCCTATTTTAGGTTCTTTTTGACTTTAAAAATATACAAAAATTAGCAAAAAATCCTAAAAAATCATTAAACATAGTAAAATATAATTAAAACTTAAAAAGATTTTATTTACTTTATTTTTACATTTTTTTCTATTTTTTATATCTAACCTAGATTATATTGTATATATACACTCTATATATAGCCTTATATATAGTTTATCTATTTTACAAAAAAATAAAAAAATACAAAAATACAAAAATAAAATACAGAAACTGAGAAATAAAAATCCAAAAATAATATAAAATAAAAACAAATTAAAATTTTTTTATTAAAAACCCACATTATTTGATAAATATTGTGCATAGCTATATATACACATATACTTATATTATCTATTTATAAATAATATATCGTGCTACAACGTGTGTTTCCTGTGTTCGACACCCTACTCCACTTGTCACTATATGCATTTTGTGAAGGGTTTATAATAAATTTTGGTCCACTTTGCCTGTATTGCTTAATCTTTAATTGTGGGTTGATTGTTGAATTAGATTAAGATTTCATGAGCGGTCGCTTCAGCGACACGTTAGACTACTTTAGACCCTCGCTAGATCTCGGTCTACTTCAGTCGTACATTTGTACGTGCTACAAATAAGACTATAAAACAATCTTAACGTATTTATTCATTTATGTTAATCGGGCATTTACATATATTTGGTTGGTTAATGATGGGGATATGGATAAGTGTGATCCTAAATTTGTTCCTAGTAAAGTGTTTACATGAACATTATTGAAAGTGTACCTGCAAAAAAAAGATTTCTCCACCTGCAAACATCAAAATCCATGACCTTTGGACTGGGATATCTCATCCCAAAGTGAGTCCAATAGTACTGTGCAAAATATAAAAAAAATATAACACTATTGGAGGTGATGAAATCCTGTGTTGCACACGCTCTCGGTGTGTAGGGACACACACCATCCGCTGTGGAGGGATGCACTGTGTGTGAATGATTTTGTGTGATTTAATAATAAGTTGTTAGTTGTTTAGCCTTATTATCAATCTAACTATAAGTTAATGTGATATACTTGGTCACATTAACTAGAAGTTAATGTGATAATAATTATCACAGAAGAAATATTGGTGTTTGTCAAACACCACACTAGGGTTTATCATTCTATTGATCACATTTACACTTACAGTTAATTTCATATTTACACAATTTGCACATACAATTAACTTATTATTATTCTTTAATATTTTAATATATAACAATATTTACCCAAATAAAAGGAATAATTAACTTAAATATTTTTTGGATTTAGTGAAATATATTTAAAGCATTTTACACTTTTAGATTTAATGGAATATTCATCATTTTAAATGTTATAGTTATGTAATATTATTATTTCCATTATAATATATAAATCTATATTGATAAAAGCTATTTATAAATAGTTTTAAAACTATAACATTTTTATTAATACATACTAAATTGAAATTCCTTCATAATTAGTAGTCTTTATAGTACTTTCAATTTAAGTTATATTAAAAGGTATCCATATAGCCAATTCTGAAAGTAGTGGTACTGTATAAGTTTATGATGGAAGTGAATTCCTTTTTAATGAATATTAATATAAAATTATTTTCTTCCTTCTATGATTACATATGAAATTTATTTTATTTTAATTGTAATAATACACCCCACATATAATCATCCCCCTCAATACATATATAAACCCATCTCTACATACATACATCATGCCCATGGCTCCACATATTATATATATATCTTCCTATTTCTCTATCTCTCCCATATCTACACTCTATATGAGGATGTTTGTTTGTATAAATAGGCTCATAATAAAGAGTTTTCGCTTAAACTAAACCAAATTGGCTAAATTATGTAATCAAGTTATAACTCATTTCTATTATATCATATCATGTCATGATATTCCTATCCTTTATATTCTTTATAAAGCATCAATAAAATATACTACCAAGTTTAGTGTTGACAAATGTATTCTTTTTTTCACTTTATTATCCACATTTAATCATATTATTGATTGTGGCATTTCATCAAAAACCTACCAAGCATATGAATTTCCATATAAATTAGACAACCGTCATCAAATCTAACAAGAAGATATTAAACAAGTATTATCATATGCAAATATAGCATATTCGTTCACTCGAATATATATAAAATAACAAATAATAAAAACAATTTGAAAACCTAAAACTATCCAAACAAGAGTGATATGCAATGAGATGTTAAAAAATGAGAGAAAGGATGAAGTAATATACTAAAGGGAAGATGCATGTGTAGTTGAAATATATGAAGGAAGGTCGCCGGTGGTGAGGAGGAATGTGTAGATATCGTCGAAGGTGTTTTTTTCAGAGAGAATACATATGGAATGAGGAAGGAGAGGCAAGGTGACATTCTGTTTAAGGCTTCTGGAGAGCACACTTATGTGCTCGCACATGGCTCAACATGTGCTCGCCCATGGCTCAACATGTGCTCGCCCAAGTATTGACACGTACCGCATGAGCTACACATGAAATTTCAAGTGGACGAGCACAACTGGGCAAGCGCATGTGCAATGCAAGTGGTCGCCCATCTTTTCAGATGCGTGCCACGCGGTCGCACCTCATAATTCAAACCAGAGAGAAGCCTAGGCAAGCACATGTGATCCTCCTATGCTTGCTCATAGTCGGGTGAGCACATGTGCTCACCCAAGGCACGCTAGGACGTGCACGCCAATCTTGCCTTTTTTTAGTGTAAGAACACTTTTCGGATCGTTTCATCTAAACCACATACTAGATAAAGGAATACCTCTTGTAGCATGGTTATGATCACGTCTCTAAACAAAGAGACCTCCTGTCCTGTTGGAGGAGACGCTTGCGATCACAAAGATAAATCGCGTGCTTCTCGCAATCCAAGTAGTTGATCCAAGCGATGGATATCCTGATCTCATCTTACGAGATCAAATATCTTCTTCACAAGAGAGGCACACCAAAGAAGACAGAGATCCAAGAGTAGTCGAGGCAGCAACACAACGACGATGCGATGACAGCAACAACCATCTCTCTATGGTTAGAGTGGATGGACACTCAAGGTAGAGAGATGGCATGAGAATGAGGGAGAGATAGAGCTACTGATGTTGTAACTTGAAGAGCAAGGGGTGCCTTTTCTTATATAGTATTTTGAGAGTCCATGGATCTCAATCCACGGATAATACAAAATCGATGGATGAGATTGATTTGTGTTTCTTTTAATGGCCATGATTTTGTTCTAAAAATACAAAAATAATTGATTTAATTTAAGTTAAATATATATTTGAATAATCTATATATTTTAATTCTAAATTAAATCAATCAATCCTAGAGATAATTACGAAGGATATTGCCCTCATCCATAAAAGAGGGGGGACAACCGCCCATTCTTTTTAGGACTTGGTGGCCGTCCACCTCTCTTGAATTGGAAAGAGACAATCTTCTTTCAATTCATGAGATTAAATTATCTCCCGAAATCTCCAATATTTACAACAATACTTGTTGTAATTTATCTCACAAAAAGTAATTTACAATTGTCTTGTGAACATTTTAATCATGTCATTAGAAATTTGTGAATCACATTCACAATCCAAAATAAAATGTAAATTATATTTTCAATTAATTATCCAATGTGAATCCAATTCACATCAATAATCAATCAACAAATATAAATTACAACAGACTCTCTCTAATATCTTATAAATCATGTTTATAATATAAGTAAATACTTTGGATAGTTCTATCCACAGTATTCTTATCTATAATAATTAAATCACATTCAATTATATTGGATCATCATTCTCATGCATTTAAATAATATGAATCAAATTCACATTATTCACGATAATTAAATCACATGTAAGTGTAATTTCTCAATGCTTGGATACATCTAACAATGGAATTATTCTTGAACTCTTTCAAGAGTAATACACTTTCTTCGCAGATACTTGGAGATAAGGACATGACGATTTACATTCCACGTAAAGTGACTTGGATATTGAGATCACATCTCAAATCCAGATCCCATGGACCTCTCATAGATGCTTGATTAAATCAAGGCCGCAATCTAATCTTCTCACTGCATCTGAAACACACTCAGATCAATGTCCAACATTTGGACCAAAATCAAATCACTTCTATACTGAGAGGAGTCACCAAAATCCAGACCTTTTTCATCACTCCCTCAGAATGGAAGCATCATGGTTATACAATCGTTTATGATCACATCACCCTTAGGTATTCCTAATACTTATACATCGTACATACTGGAAGACCTACAATAAACCCGAAGATATAGATCAATTTTCACTATCATCTTCAGGGTTCATTATCAAGTTTCTCATTCGGTTATTGGGAGTTGTCATCGATCATATGCTTTTCAAAAGCATATATCACCCTTCAAATTATTTTCATGCTTCTAATCCACGACGACCATGCATGGAATTCGATCGGTCTCAATGCCTTATGAGTGAGATCATGTCTTCTGATTCACAAGTGAACATGTACGGTCCCTTTGAGAGACCGTATTAGTCGTATGCCCCTCATATGCATACCAGCTCATCGGTTATTGACCTTGATTTGGCCATCAACCTATCGATCTGCCAAATGTACATACTTTGACATATAGTTACATAACTGTCTCCGGTCAAAGGATGTGTGTCTATATCATGACAGCATACGATATAGGACTTGGTAATCTCGATCTCATTAAGTCAACCTAACTAATATGGCACCTCTGAATCTCTATTCCCATCCAGAGGACCTGCATCAAAAGGTCAGTCAGATATCAACCTAATGAGGAAGGATTGCCATCTCCTACCCATGCTGGAGATCATCTCTTAACAATCGATTGGTTGATGAGTCCTCAATCTAACTCCTTATATATTCATCCAAGCACTAACCTCTATGATTCAACTATTGAATCCACAAATGTTTGATTGTTAAGATGGCCATGGTACATATCCATAATTGTACAGAGGGACCTTATAGTGCATTCATTTATTTAATCTCAGATAAGGAGTGAAATAACCAATAACTTTTATTGATAAATCAAATATTACAATAACATTTATTGTAGGAATGGTTCATCTCGGGCTCATATGGCTAACAATATCCCACTAGCCTTCAAACCATTCAGGTACAATCCTTAAACCCATGCTCATTACATGCTGGTCGAAAATCTTTTGCATGAAAGGTTTGGTAAGTTGATTAGCAGCATTGTCAGCAGAGGCCACCTTGGTGATGATGATGTCACCACGCTTTTGAATCTCCTGAATGATGTGGTATTTCCTTTCCATGTGCTTTCTCTTTTGATGCCATCTGGGTTTCTTCACCTGGATAATGGTTCTCGTGTTATCGTAGAGTAGCAGGATGGGAGTATCAGAGGAAACTACGCCAAGTTCCAGAATGAACATGCACAACCACACCATCTCCTTTGTAGCATCCGATGCAGCAATGTATTCGGCTTCTATTGTTGAATCTGTTGCATTGTCACGCTTCTTACTTCTCCAGCTCACAGAACCACCGTTCAACAGGAACACAAGCCCTAATGTTGACTTTAGATCATCAATATCTGAGTGGAAGTCTATGTGTATTCCAAGACTTGGAGATCATCATCTCCATAGACCAAGATATAATCTTGCGTCCGTCTTAGATACTTGAAAATGTTCTTCACTGCATTCCAGTGTTGTTCTCCATAGCAGGATTGGTAACAGCTTACCACTCCCACTGCATGGCAGATATCTGGCCTTGTACACATCATGGTGTACATTAAGCTTTCTACCACTGATGCATAGGGGCATCCAACCATGGCTTTCCTTTCCTCAACACTTTGAGGAGCCATCCCTTTAGATAGGTGGATACCATGTCGTAAGGGCAGGAAACCTTTCTTAGAATTTTCCATATGGAAATGCTCCAAGATCTTCTTAATATACTCATGTTGTGATAATCCTAATATATTCTTTTCCCGATTTCTGAACAACTTCAGTCCCAAGATGTAAGAGGCTTCTCCAAGATCTTTCATCTCCAAGGTATGGGATAATCAAATCTTAATGATGGTCATCATCCATGTATCATTACCAATTATAAGGATGTCATCTACGTAATGCACGATGAACACAATGGTGCTCCAACTAAGCTTATTGTACACACACGTCAGGATTCTGCATAAGATCATAACTCTTTATGGTTTTGTCAAATTTGATGTTCCAGCAACGAGGAGCTTATTTGAGCCCATAGATGGATTTCTTCAGCTTTCATACTTTACCTTCCTCGGTTATGAAGTCCTGGAGCTGCTCTATATAGATGTCCTCCTCGAGATATCCATTTAAGAAAGCCGTCTTGACGTCCATCTTCCAGATGTCGTAGTCAAGAGATGCAGCTATAGCTAGCAGTTCCCTGATGGACTTAAGCATATACACAGGAGAGAATGTCTCAGCGTAGTCGATGCGTTCTCTCTATGTGTAGCCTTTGGCTATGAGTCATGCCTTTAAAGTCTCTACTTTCCCACCAGGTCCCCTCTTTCTCTTGAAGATCCATTTACACCTAATGGGCTTTACCCCTTTAGGTGGATCCTCTAAGGTCCATACATCATTATTATGCATGGAGTCAATCTCTAACTTCATTACTAACATCCATCTATCCATGTCGTGATCTGCGAGTGCTTCATATAATGAAGTTGGATCATTGTCAGTTTCACTTGACACATGGAATTTGTACCTCTCAGGTGGTGCAACTACCCTCGAACTCCTTCGAAGAGGTACATGTTTTCATCTTTATTTATCTTTTCAGTTTCTGATTCAGGAATCTCATAATACTCATGGGACTCAATGAGTTCCTCTGCTTCATTTTTGTCTTCGCTTTTAAGGAAATCATCCTATAGAAATTTCATCTCTCTAGAGATAAAATCCTTCTGGGTCTTAGGGTCATAAAACTGGTATCCAATACCATTTTTAACATACCCAATGAAGTAGCACTCATGAGTGTGAGATTCCATCTTACTTGCATCCACATTCTTCTCATGGACTAAGCAACCCTAAACTCTCAAGTGTTTAACACGGAGTTTGGTTCCATACCAAATCTCATGAGGAGTTTTATGTATGGATTTACTAGGAATCTTGTTTAGGATATATATATATATATATTGCAGTCTCCAATGCATATCCCTAGAAACTTAAAGGCTAATGTGCTTTACTCATCATTGTACGGACCATATCCATGATGGTCCTATTGCGTCTTTCAGCAAAGACGCAACATCATTAAGTTGGGGGATTCTAGGAGGAGTGATATTGGAGACAATCCCATTCTCTTTAAGGTATTATGTGAATTCATATGATAAGTACTCGCCTCCTCAGTTAGATCGAATCCGTTTCATTTTCCTATCGGTTTGGTTCTCAACCAAAGCATTGTACTCTTTGAACTTTTCAAAGGTTTCAGATTTATTGCGTAGTAGGAAGATAAACTCGTATCATAAATGGTCATCAATAAACGTCAAATATCATCGATATCCATTTCGGGTCGCGGTACTGAAAGGACCACATACATCGGTATGTATTAGGTCAAGAATATCCCACATCTTGTAACCTTGTTATGGAAAGGTGCCCTAGTCATTTTACCTAGAATACAATATTTGCAGGTAGGCAAAGATTGAACCTGTAGAAAATCTAAGGATCCATCTTTTATCAATCTATTGATCCTATAAACAGATAAATGACCAAGCCTTTGATGCCAAATCATATTTGAATAATTTCCATCCTCCCTGGATTTTTTAGAATTTTTATTAGTGGTGGTAACATTCATGACATTTTCATCAATGCACAATTCATAGAGTCCTCCATAAGAAAAAACACCATCTGCAATACGTTTATCATAACGACTTATGACTACTTTAGTATAGAATAGAAATGAATATCCACTTGTAACACGCTTAGATACATATATAAGGTTCCCCCTGACTTTCGGTACATAAAGACACTCTTTAAGTACTATGACTCTTCCACTAGGTAATGATAGTATGCAGGTCCCTACTGCGACTACTGCAACACTGATGCATCTGTGATTCATCACATTAAAAGATAAAAATAGAGCTTCATTCCTGAGTAATTAGCCGCATTTCATCATTTATTTTGTATTTTTACCATTCATGCACTTAGAATTAATTTCTGCATTTTAACACTCATAATCACATTTATAATCATCTTCATATTTGCACCTAACTTCATGCATTTTTAACTAATCCATGCTAACTCCAATTTACGTCAAACCACCTCCATTGTGTATATTACTAACAAGATTAAAGGATAAATAAAAAATTACTAACTCAAATAATTGGCCTGTGAGACAAAACTCCAATTTTAGACTAGACAGACTAAAACGCTCATATCTTCCTCATATAGTATCTGATTTAGGTCTACTTACTTTTAAAGTAATACATATTCAAAGACCTTCAAAACAAGACCAATTTCATAAAAATCGGAGCTCGTATGTGAAAGTTGGGTTTTGGGCCTCTTTTGCGAGTTTTGAGTTTTCCCTGATTTTAACTTGATATTTTATGTACATAATTAACTCTTTTTCTCTTATTTCTTTTTCATCTTTATTCTTTGATGAAAGTTTTAATAAAATCCACAAAAATCCAAATTCAAATTAAGACTGAAATCAAAGAAACTGACCGGGTCCAAGTGTCTTTTACGAGTCTGCACAAAAATCTCACTTTTCCTTCTTTATTTTATTCTCTTATTTTCTTATTTATTAAAAACCCAAAAATAGATTATTATGTAATAATTTATCTTTGATTTTATCACATTTTTTCTCGATTTTTATCTTGATTAAAAATCACTAAAAATTTACAAAACCCAAAAATCAAGGTATTCTATGTACATGGAGTACCCCAAAAATATCATTTTGCACAGATGACCTCTTTTGCTCTTGGTCTCTTCATGAAAGTTGATATCATCGAGACGAGCAATTTTCATGTTGAGCACTTTTTGATTCAAGGTCGTTTTCTATTTCTTTACCATTTATATTTTTATTTAATTTTCAGATTTTTATGGAGTTGACACGTGGCCGCTCTTGGAGCCGTCACGTGTCACTCATTTTCAACCCCTTTTAATTTTAATTTTATTAAAATAATAATAAAAAATAAATAAATAAAAAATAATGATAAAATAATAAGTTCCTCTCACCTCACGTGCCATGCATGTGAGTCCTTTTTCTTCTCCTCTTCATTTCCCCATCAACCCCTGCCCTCCGTCTCCTCCTCTTATCTCTCCTCCTCCAACCGCCGTGCAACGGACGCCGCCACCGTTCGCCCCGCAACCATCTCCAACTCACCTTATCCCCTAGCCATCCAAACCCTCCTCCTATAAATATCCAACATCGCCATCAATCCAACATCATCCACCATCATCTACGAGAGGGGGAGAGCTTGAGAGGGAGTCCGGTGACAGGGGCCTCCCATCTCAGGCAAAGCTACCCCAGCGAGATCCAACCAAGCCTCCTCCTCCTCCGCGGAGTCGAGGCAAGAACCGGAGTTACCAGATCCTCCATCTCAGGCATCACCCATATCCCTTGTCCCCGTTTTTCTTCTTCCTCTGCTTTTCTATCTTTCCTCTGTTCCTTTTTAATTCCCCTATTCCCTAATCGCCAGATTCGTTTCACCCCTCTTCCTTCCATCTCCACCGTCTTCCTCCCTTCCATCTTGGTCGCACCGCCATCCCTGTCCTCATCGTTGGCCACAGCACCTGGAGCACCACCGTCAACTTCCTCCAGGAGCTCCACCATCTTCAGGCTTCGTCGATCATTTGCAAGCCGTCTCCGCCGCTCACTCACGTGAGCTCCACCCTCGCCTGAAGCCTCTGCACCACACCTGCTCCTCCCCACTACCACCAGGAGGCAAGGCCGTGGGCTCATCCAACGCCACCCGTGCCTGGAGTCCCTCGCGCGCCATTCCAGCCACAGAAAACTTCTCGCCATCGTTCCACATCTAAGCGAGGCCCTTCATCGGCCATTGGACCCTCGCCTTCCTCTTCAACCCTGCGACAAGCATCGTCCATGGTTGCGACCCCAAGCCATCCTCCTCCAGGAACCGCCACCTGCGGCGTGGCTTCTTCATCACCTTCACCTGCTTTGACGCATAGCCGCGCACAACTGCGGTTGTTCTACAATCACACGCTTTAGCACAGCCCGCGCAACCACCCTCTACAACGCCGTGCGAAGAGGTTCTCCGCCAGAACCACACGTCGCTCCCTGCTGTGAGCTGCTCTCCGCCTGCACCTCCCCATGCAGCCGATGTCTTCGGCCACCGCCTTGCCCGACAGAAGCTCCATCGGCACACCCCCGTCACCTGCCTCGACCTTTGTTTCAACGAAGAAGAGAAGGCTAAAAGATTTCCTTCTCACATCACATGAGGGGGAGCTTTCTCTTTGGGAATATTTATGAAGAAATCCCCCGAGGGTCCATCATTTGCACCAGAGCCCAATTGCCCAGCTCACGTGCATGTCACATGTACGTGCAGAATTATTGGAAGAACGCCCTCGGAGGTCCTGATAACTACATAGATACCCTGCTGCTCAAGAGCACATGAGGCGCACATGGCACAAAGGAAAATTTGCATTTCTTCCCCCTAGTTTATTGGTAATTACACCCAAGTTCAGTGTGCATATTTATTTATTTTATTTATTTTCTGTATTGCATTGAGAACCCTGCGTTTGCATATTTGTTTGAACAATCATTCATCATTATTTTAATTATTCAAAAATAATATTTTGTTTTACAATTAATTCTCTACATTGTGGCAAGTTCATAAAATTTTTATTCTCCGTGGTTAATTAATTATAAATATTCTAGCGAAGATTTGCATATTTTACCCATTTTGAGCTTAGAAATTCATAGATAATTAACCATAGCTCCAAAAAATCGCCAAAAATTCGTAGATAGTAGAATTTGTTGGTAGTAACATTGTGCCCAAAAAGAATTGCATTTGTATGCAAACTTTTCTTTAGAAAAATAATTTTATGCAGTTAACTAATTAATTTTTAATAGAGATTAAATCCAACATTTTTACGGTCTAGGAATTTTATGAGATTGATCACTTAGTATATATCTTAAATAATTTTATTTCTTGAAAATGACTAGATTTGTATTTATTATAATTAATTATTGAAAACCTCATTATTTCCATTCATTTAATCTTAGAATATTCATTTTGCATCCAAAAATTCTAAAAAAAACTGATGTGCATATTTTTCATTTCATTTCACATTCTGGCCAATTTTTAAGATTTTTGGAATTCATTTGATTGAAATTTACAATTTAACCTCTGAACTTTGCCAAAATTGCATATCACGCATTTATCACATTTAAAAATACCAAAAAATACCTCTTTGAAAACCTAACTTCAAGATCGTCTTTCAACCAACCTAAGGAGATCGTTGCCTACCTAAGTTCGACCTTGGAACGTACCAAGTAAAAAAAATAAAATGATCGCTCACTTTAATTGACACATTAATTAAATTAGTGGTTTTTGAATAACCCTGAATTGCTCGCCTGCAATAAAATTTGATCATCTAATTAATCATTAATTGATCAAGTTAAGAGGGTGATTTCACGGTTCTTCAAATGGCACCTTTTCCGGGGAGGCACGACTTAGGTTGTTTTTAAGAAAATCAAGTTTTTAGGTTTTCCATCCCCGGGTAGTCTGACCCCCGGTCTTCTTGTATTTATTTCTCATTTTTTTTCAGTATTTTTATTTTTTTTGTTTTTGTATATTTTTTCATGAATATATCTAATATGTGATCTCTATTTTTTTGTGCAAGGTACCCTGTAACTTAAAGCGATCTTCTTGGAGACCGACGCATCTCGGAGCGACCGGATACACGCCATCTTTTTAATTTTTAAAGAGAGAGAGAAAGCGTTTTCTTTAACTTCTAATTAACTGCTCATTTCTAGCGGTTTCCAATCAGGATCTCGTGTGTGTAAAAGAGAATGAACATTTTTTTGTGGTTTGTCAGACCTGTTTCACTCTCTGGCAAGGGTGGGGCCTGACTTGAGTGGTTCATAGTTTTAGGACTGCACATACGACTATTAGAGCTAGTAGGATTTTTGATTGTGCTCATAGAATTTAGAACCACATTGCACTAAATTATACGCACTAGACCATCTCTCATTTAGCCAAATTAGATTGTTCTATCACTCGCTAATAGATATTACTGTTCTAGGTGCGATTTCCCTTGCATGCATTAGATTTAATTTTTCTAGGGAAATTTTAATTCTATTTAGCATATTGCACGAAGATTGCAAGGGAGCACTGTAAGTATCTCTAACTTAGCATTCATGATCGTGTTTCCCGCTACACGACTTTTTCGATTCTCCCTCAATTTTCATTCACATAGGAATAAAGGAAATTGAAATCCTGTGTAGACATGCATTGTTCCTCACTCAAATTCAAAGTGATAACCAAACTAAAATAAGGGGTCTGCTAACATTATTGATTAATTAAAATTGGATAAAATTGAAAATTATTATTTTCGAGAGAGCAACCTCATCATTATTTGATTTTATTACAAGTGAAAGAGAGACGGCACTAGGATAGAGCCAAGCCATAATTTTTTTACAGACTACCGATTCTTTCTTTTTAGGTGATTGGATACTCTTCAGTGAGTTCTACAGGTAGCCAGTAAACGGTCCGGATTTCCTTAGCAGAGTGGGAGGTTTAAAGGACACTGCGTAAGGCTCCGTCCTCAAGTAACGTTGAACCATACTCATACGGTCCGTACTTACTCCCATACTGGCTGAAAGTAGGTCCAACTAGTCGTAAGAACCAGACCAGTCTATAGGAAAATACAGGCACCTAACAGCTCGTCAACTCTTTCTAATTTTGTATTTATCGCCAACTAAAACATACTAGATAATTTGGATGAACCTTTGCATCCTTCACTGAGTTGAGTTGGTGAATTTGGGGTTTGCAATTGTGTATTGAATTGTGTGATAGTGCATTTGCACAAAAAGATCAGGTTTCACAAATCTTTTTTCCATTCCATTCGAAGATGGCAAAATTTTGGCATTCATACCCAGACTCCATGGGTCGCGCTCACATGACAAACCCAATCTTCATATCCACCTTCTTTTCAGAGGAACCCTCTCTTTGAGGTAGTTTCTCCCCATCTACCATTCTCTTCACCCACCCAACCACCCTTGGTTGAAAATTTAAGATACAAACCACTCACATAATCGGACATTTTCTATGAAGATACAATGGAGCAAGCAGACTCGAGGATGAATATAGGTGTAACTAACTTTGATAGAGGACCACGATTCCTGGTTACGTATGAAAATTCACTATTTGAACCATCCTATACTCGGGATGATCACGACCCGAATATGACCACTTTTCCTTTGACCACAAAGATGACACCCAAAGTTAAGAAAATAGACCTCATGACCAGACCTCGATCATAGAGACTGACTACATCTTGGTCCATGAAAAAAAGCCAATGTTATAACATACCGAGTATAGTCACTCAAATTCAAGTCATGAGACGATAATGGATGACATAGCTCTGATCAATAAGAGGATCGCGGTTTTGATAGAAAAAATTGATAATATCATCCAATTAGTGAAAAACATGACCATCAACCAAGAGGAATCAAGACGATCACAAAGCGAACCCGAAACTCATCATGTGCCTGAGTTCCACACACAAACACCACAGACCACTGACCCTCCTACCGACTTTAGTGAAAATTCTAAAAAAAATTAAAATATCAGAAAATTCAAAAAAAAATGGACAACATCAATATGGAAGCATTTTACAAAAGTCTGATCTTAGATATTCCATTAATGAATGCCATAGAGTATGTTCCCGATCTTCAAATATTTGTAAAGAGTTGATTATCATCTAAGAAGACGGGAAAGAAAAGATCTCATACGGAATATGATTTAATAACTATGGCCAGTTCAATGGTGCTGACCTCGACAAACAAGGTTCGAAAAGTTAAATTAAATGGTTGACCAAGATAACTTGTGAAATTGAGAATATAGAGTTTAATAATGTTTGGATTGAGGACGATTCTACTTTGAATATCCTCCTAAAGTCCGTGTTTGACATACTCGAACTCGGACAACTCAGAAAGATTCGAGTGATTGTTCAATTCCCCGATCGATCCACAAAAAGATCGCGAGGAATCGTTTCCGTCAACATTAATTTCCAAGGTGTCGCACATAGAGTGGACTTCATTGTACTGGATATTGAACACTGAGGAGTTTTATTCGAGTCATACCTGATTCACCACATCCAGACAAGGTTATGTCAGATCTCCCTTAGTCAACACACGCAAGGCCAACAGAAAGTAAATACTCAGGACATGTGATGACATTGCAAGAATATTACAATTTATATGGAGATTCATCTGATAGAGAACGTATGGTCAGCACCTCACAACGAATGTCTCTTGAACCAACTAAAAATGTCGCTTTCAATATTTCAGAAAAAGTATCTAATGAGGATTACTCATCAGGTTCGGAGGATGCGAGCAGTAAAAAAGAGATTAGTTCAGAGAATTTGGAGCTTAATTAGAATAAGAAGTCATATGTCGACCCACGTTGGAATTTCCGATCCCTCTCTATTATTCATCTAAGGTCGACTCCCCTGGTCCCATTCAATAAACCGAAACAATTCGTTATGACCAGACTGACACTTTTTCATCTGAATATTCAAAGGAAGAAAAGATTGATCCGAAAACTGAGCGAACTTTGAGAAAAAAGCTCAAAAATAAAAATAGTTAGAGTAACGTGATCTTTAATTATTATTTTGATGATGGCTCCGACGATGGCTGGGAATCCTCTGGTTCATCTTCTTCCAATAAATATTCCCTTCCATAATATTTTTTTTGAAAAAGATCTGTTGTAAATCTCCTTGATCATCAGCCACCCTTTCCCCCGCCCCATCGGTTTCCTTGTATATTTTCTTCCTAAACTTAGGCCAAGGCCTAAGTATAGGGGAATCGATGCCACTTGTATTTATTCATCATTCTGCTCCTCATTCGATTTGTATATTCTCCAGATCTCATCGGTTCTCACACTCACTCTTGTCCTATACTTAGGCTGACCAGAGCCTAAGTATAGGGGGACTAATGCTTGCCCTGTGTATATTCATCCATTTCTCCTATTGACCTCGACTGCTCCACTTTTTGATCTTCTTCTATACTTAGATTATCCATAGCTTAAGTATTGGGGGGCGACTTCAATACTCCTTTTTATTTTTATTTTCTTTATTTTTTCTCTCTTACGCTTAGCATGCACTATGTCTTCTTGTCGCTTCTTGTGCTCTGAGGACATATCACACACTAAGTATAGGGGGACTTCTATATATTACATATATACTATATCCATAGCTCATACTTTCACGTATTTTTGTATATATATACAATAATTACGGGATGGGTAAAAGCAAAAAAAACAATTCACACAAAAAAATCAAGAAAAGAAAAAAAGAGAGAGAAAAAGAAAAAGAGAGAGAGAGAGAAATAAAAAATCTCTCTTGCATATCTTCCTTGCATATAAAAAACACCAAAAAATTTGCATATCATTCTTACATTAATACAAAAAAAGAAAAAAAGAAAACAAAAAATCACTCTTGCATATCATTCTTGCATTTTAAAAAAACAAAAACAATACCAAAACCAAAACCCCAAAAAAATTCTCTTTACTCTTGCATATCATTCTTGCATTCATACCAAAAAAATCATCTTGCACCTCATATGCATCTGCATTTCATTTTGCTTATCTAGTATATACAAAGTGGAAAGGTATTGGGTTCCGAATCGAGTTGTGAGTAGAAGTGGAGAGTGGTCATTACTTGCCCTTAATCTACCTAATTTCCAGAGGAACTTCACTGAGAAAGAGGATTTTAGAAGCTTCAGGTCTTTTGATTTAATTCTTCGAGTTCCGCATGACAATGTGCAACCTTTGACTCTTAGTGTCTAATCTGGTCTCCTAATTCTGAGTATAGCTTTTGAGTAGGGAATTAATATGTTCTCTCGCACTATGCACTTAGCTCAACTCAGACAGGGTGTTGGAAGACTGTATGAGTCTCTTTTTTTGTAGTATGGACATCTAAAGACTGGAGTATGGGTTGAAATAAAGCTTCAAAAAGGGATGGACACCTGGGCACAATTTTTTCTAAGACCCCCAAACATGTACGGAAAAAAGATTTCATATCCGTAGGGACACAAAAAGATCCATGCAGAGTCACCAAAATCCATACAAAAAAGAAGCCAAATTATCAAATAAATACCTGACCAAAAAGTTCCAAGCTTCAAGAAAACCTGTAGATCTTAGTGGAGACTTGGCTAAACTACCCGACTTAACAAGGAGAGGTGACTACACTTGTCACCCTCCAGTTCTTTCCCCTTCTTCTCATTTCTCCCCCTTTCGATTGTAAACACAACACGACAGACCTTAGAAGGATATAGCTGGCTCCCCGAGGACGAGTTACTGGGGGGGGGGGGGGAATTTGCATGGTAGTACGACATTCATGATGGGGAGGGCTAAATTCTTTCACATATGAGACAGTAGTCCAATGTTCATGGGATATGATTTGGGAGAAGGATTGATCTAAGATGACTTCTGAGCCGGAACTCTTACAATTATATGTAGAGCTCGAGGGATGTTGATTTTAAAATCCTAAGTCTCACAGAAGTTCTGCCACATTATTAATCCAAAGGTCGGGTCTAGATCTATTTTCACCTTTTGTTCAGGACTTTGGTATAGAACCCAAAATCATTTCACTTTTGCATTTCATTTTAGTTGCTCAGGGATGAGCTATGATTAAGCATAGGGGGTTGATGAACATGTAATTCACCACACCAAAAGATGAAAATAGAACTTTGTTCCCGAGTAATTAGCTGCATTTCACCATTTATTCTGCATTTTTACCATTCATGCACTTAGAATTAACTTCTGCATTTTAACACTCATAATTGCATTTATAATCAACTCAAATAATTGGTCCGTGAGAGAAAACTCCAATTTTAGAGTAGACAGACTAAAACACTCATATCTTCCTCATATAATGTTAGGTCTACTCACTTTTAAAGTAACAGATATTCAAAGACCTTTAAAACAAGACCAATTTCATAAAAATCGGAGCTCGTATGTGAAAGTTGAGTTTTGGGCCTCTTTTGCACGTTTTGAGTTTTCCCTGATTTTGACTTGATATTTTATGTACATATTTAACTCTTTTTCTCTCATTTCTTTTTCATATTTATTCTTTGATGAAAGTTTTAATAAAATCCACAAAAATCCAAATTCAAATTAAAATTGAAATCAAAGAAACTGATCGGGTCCGAGTGTCCTTTACGAGTCTGTACAAAAATATCACTTTTCCTTCTTTATTTTATTCTCTTATTTTCTTATTTATTAAAAACCCAAAAAGTATATTATTGTGTAATTATTTATCTTTGATTTTATCACATTTTCTCGATTTTTATTTTGATTAAAATCACAAAAAAATACAAAATCCAAAAATTAAGGTATTCTATGTACATGGAGTACCCCAAAAATATCATTTTACACAGATGAGCTCTTTTGCTCTTTGTCTCTTCATGAAAGTTGTAGATCTCATCGAGACGAGCACTTTTGTGTTGAGCATTTTTTGATCTGAGGTCATTTGCTATTTCTTTCTCATTTATTTTTTTATTTAATTTTCAGATTTTTGGAGTTGACACGTGGCCACTCCTGGAGCTGCCATGTATCACTCATTTTTAACCCCTTTTAATTTCGTTTTTACTAGAAAATAATAAAAAAATAAATAAAAAATAATAAATAAATAAAAAAAGAAGTTCCTCTAGGCCTTTTTCTTCTCCTCCCCATTTTCCCCATCAACCCTTGCCCTCCGTCTCCTCCTCTTATCTCTCCACCTCCAACTGCCGCGCAACGGACGCCGCTGCCGTTGGCCCCGCAACCATCTCCAACTCGCCTTATCCCCTCGCCATCCAAACCCTCCTCCTATAATATCCAACATCGCCATCAATCCAACATCATCCCCCATCATCTACGAGAGCGAGAGAGCTTGAGAGAGAGGTCGGTGACAAGGGCCTCCCATCTCAGGCAAAGCTACCCTGGCGAGATTCAACCAAGACTCTTCCGCAGAGTCGAGGCGAGAATCGGAGAGATTGAGATCCTCCATCTCAGGCATCACCCATATCCCTTGTCCCCGTTTTTCTTATTCCTCTGCTTTTCCATCTTTCCTCTGTTTCTTTTTAACTCCCCTGTTCCCTAATCGCCACCTCCGTTTCACCCCTCTTCCTTACATCTCCACTGTCTTCCTCCCTTCCACCTTGGTTGCACCGCCATCCCCGTCCTCGTCGTCGGCTACAACACCTGGAGCACTACCCGTCAACTTCCTCCAGGAGTTCCACCATCTTTAGGCTTCGTCGATCATATGCAATCCGTCTCCGCCACTCACTCATGTGAGCTCCACCCTCGACTGAAGCCTCCGCACCTTGCCTGCTCCTCCCCACTGCCACCAGGAGGCAAGGTCGGGGGCTCATCCAGTGCCACCCATGCCTGGACTCCCTTCCACGCCATTCCAGCCACAGCCAGCTTCTAGCCTTCGCTCCGCAGCCATGTGAGGCCCTGCCCTTCGTCGGCCATCGGACCCCGACCTTCCTCTTCAGCCCCGTGTCCAGCATCGTCCATGACCATGACCCCCAGCCAGCCTCCTTCAGGCACCGCCAACTGCGGCGCGGCTTCTTCATTGCCTTCACCTGCTTCGATGCACAACTGCATGTCCCCGCGACTGTTCTGCAGTTGCACGCTTCAGTGCAGCCCGTGCGGCCACCCTCTCCAATGCCATGCAAAGAGGCTCTCCTCCAGAACCGCACGCTGCTCCCTGTCGCGAGCCTCTCTCCGCCTGTACCTCCCCGTACAGCCAATGCCTTCGGCCACCGCCTCGCCCGACAGAAGCTCCGTTGGCGCACCCCGGTCACCTGCCTCGACCTTGGTTTCAACGAAGAAGAGAAGGCTAAAATATCTCCTTCTCACATCATGTGAGGGGGATCTCTCTCTTGGGGAATATTTGTGAAGAAACCCCCTGAGGATCCATCATTTCCATCAGAGCCTAATTGCCCTAGCTCACGTGCATGTCACATGCACATGCAGAAATATTGTAAGAACACCCTCGGAAGTCCTAATAACTGCATAGATACCCTCGCTGCTCAAGAGCACGTGAGGCGCACGTGACTCAAAGGGAAATTTGCATTTCTTCCCCCCAGTTTATAAGTAATTGCACCAAGTCCAGTCTGCATATTTATTTATTTTATTTATTTTCTGTATTGCATTGAGAACCCTACATTTGCATATTTGTTTGAACAATCATTCATCATCATTTTACTTATTCAAAAATAGCATTTTGTTCTACAATTAATTCTCTACATTTGTGGCAAGTTCATGATATTTTTATTCTCTGTGGTTAATTAATAATAGAAACTCTTGCGAAGATTTAAATATTTTACCCATTCTGAGCTTAGAAATTCATAGATAATTAACCATAGCTTCAAAAAAATGCCAAAAATTCATAGATAATAGAATTAGTTGGTGTTAACATTGTGCCCAAAAAGAATTGCATTTGCACACATAATTTTCTCTAGAAAAATTATTTTGTGCATTTCACTAATTAGTTTTAATAGAGATTAAATCCAAGATTTTTACTATCCAGGAATTTTCTGAGATAGATCACCTAGTGATATCTCTTAGATAATTTTATTTTCCAAAAATAATTAGATTTAGTATTTGAAAACCTCATTATTTCCATTCATTTAATCGTAGAATATTCATTTTACATCCAAAAATTCTAAAAAAACTGATGTGCATATTTTTCATTTCATTTCACATTCTGGCCATTTTTGATTATTTTTGGAATTCATTTGATTGAAATTTATAATTTAGCCCCTGAACTTTGCCAAAATTGCACATCACACATTTATCACATTTCAAAATACCGAAAAATACCTCTCCAAAAACCTAACTTTGAGATCGACTTTAAACCAACCTAATGAGACAGTTGCCTCCCTGAGTTCGACCTTGGAACTTACCAAGTAAAAAAATAAATTGACCGCTCGCTTTAATTAACACATTAATTAAATTAGTGGTTTTTTATTAACCATGAATTGACCGCCTACAGCGAAATTCGAACATCTAATTAATCATTAATTGATCAAATTAAGAGGGTAATTTCATGTTCTTCAAACACTTGCATGATATCCCATCTGGATGACTATCTTCCCTTCATCAAGATTCTTAGTTTCCTAAATAAGATGCAACAAATTGCATACATGAACAAAAGCACCAGAGTCGATGACCCAACTACCTTCTCGTCTAACGAGATAATTGGTTTCAATAATGAAAATAGATTTCTTACATTCTGGGGCTTTACCTTTATCAACAGACTTTAGGAATTTTGAGCAATTACACTGCTTGTGCCCCGGCTTCTTACAATGATGGTAGACATCGGTTTTCTTCGATGCTATCATAGTGGATGCATTAGAAGATGAGCCAACACCTTGACTCTTATTCTTTCTTTTCTAGGCTAGACCCTTATAAGAACCATGCTTCCGACCACACTTTTCTTTGACTTCCGCAACCGTTGCACTGCCAGGGGTTATCCTTATTCATTACATTTTCTACAGACTTTAATGCAGCCAATAGCCTATCATTACTATAATACACTTTGCTCATGTGGTATGTGACCACAAAGATGTTGAAAGACTTAAGGAGTGAAATCAAAATGAAGTTAGCCTGCATATCTGCAACCATGTCAACTCCCAGGGTTTCCAGCTCAGAAAGGTACCCAAACATTTTGAGCACATGTTGTCTAACAGAAGTCCCTTCCTGCATCTTGCATAGAAGAAGATCTTTCATGATATTATAATTCTATGTGCAGTTTACATCACCAACATTTCTCTCATATTCACCATTATATCATAGCAAGTGTTCATGTCCACATGTTGCTTCTGTAGAACATTGGACAACGAACCCACAATATAACACCTTTCCAAAATATGATCTTCATCATATTTTTCATTGAATTTAATTTCTTTCGGTATCTGTAGGTCTGTGTACTTGTCCTTAGAAAGCACATAAGAGATGCGCTCTACAGATATGACAAGATCCAAATTACAATCCAATATGAGTTATTTGCTCCGATAAACTGATTGACCTCCAGGAGCATGCTAAGTGGATTTATGGACTTCATTTTCTGAAATTAAGAATGCCCTATATTTGAACATATAAATAATTATATATTCAGTTGAAATTCTTTGATTAAGAAATTTTTAATCAAAATAGTCTTGCCTTTTCAACTTTGAAAGTTCATACCCTTAATCAGTTTTAAAGCAAGAGATATACTTACCGCTATATCTCTAGCAAGAACTATGATATCCTCTTTAGCTTTGTTACATCTCAATAATATGAGAACTTGCATCTCAGATGAAAGAAGCAGGAACACATTCTGCATTGTAAGTCCAACTTGCATCTTCCAATTCGGTCTTTAACACCCGGGCCCACCACCCCTAAGATGATATTGACCCATCATTCATCGAACCAACCGTCAACATGATTAGAACTTGCTATACACAATCCGATATCACCTCAATAATATGAGGACTCGATATTGGGGTCACCATGTATACGGTCTTACTCTTTCGAGAAGCAAAGAGCACGATCCAGATGCGTTTGTATGCAGGAGCTGTCACTTCGGACATTCATCTCCTACATACGTGAGACCATAGATGTCACTTATGTGATCATCCACCTCATATTCAAATTGTAATTAATCATCATAACTCATATTGACATAATTAAATCTTCCAAGGAAAATACACCTCTATTCATAATAGAGTGTTTTAATTGGATATAATTAATGTAATCATATTAAATCAATTATCAATCCAATTCAATCAACCAACAAAATTGATTGCAACTTGAAGCATGGTATTATCTCAAAAATGTGTATTATTGAAATTTAATAATTAGAAAAATACACCATGATCTTTTCAAACATTATCCTTTCCTTACCTTCTGTCATGGCCAGTACCGATTGGAGTGGGGCACACCGCTCACGGAACATTCTGCTACCCCAACACTCCCCGATTAGACACCATATCTGCCTCAGGTCAAGATAACATGATTTTGATCATTTTGTATTTGAGATGATAATCGGTCTTTTAACTGAAGTTATACATTATAATAATTTAAACTGTTTTAATTAATATTATAAAGAGATTTTCTAAATAAATCTCCAATACTTGAATAGTAACAAAATTTTACAGGTAGAGATTGTCCTGCAACTATTGTAGGATAAACTAGGATTTTCATGAAACACTCATTCAATGATGATTGATGTTTAATCAATTATTTCCATAAATAAATATTAATCATAAATTAATCATAGTAAATTCTCAATTTCTTTGATTGATAATGAATGATAAATAAATTAAGAAATAGATCTTGTTGATCCAATCATCCCGCGGCCCATCTCCACTAAATATGGAATATCTATGGCAAACGGAGTCGGAATCACTCAAAATAAAATCATGCAGTTTGCTAGTTTGATCATCTACTTAATTAAAGTATTTATTTCATGTTTAATGATAAAAAAACAAGCAAAAATAGTTTTGTTACAGATCTGTGAATACATGTAAAATAATTTTCATAATGGGAACTATTCAAATCAGTTTCGTGCATTTTTAATACCAATCAAAGGTTACTATTTTTGAGACATATTTAGACATTCTAAATATATTTTATCAATAAAAAACATGTCCAAATAGTGTACAAATAGTAGTTTTTTATTTCATCAAAAATCGGTTCGATTCTTTCATCCAATGCAAAAAACAATGATTCCCACACATCCAAAACATGAACCATGATCACCTAGGATTTTGGATCACATACAAGACATGACCAAGGCTCTGATACCACTTGAAGGATATGGGATAATCCTTAAGCGCATCACAGAAGCGTGAGGATGACATCATATACGATCGAGAGCGACTAATCACACTAGTTGTTCGGTGCAGTTGAATTTTAAAAATTTAATCAATGAAACCACATGATCCAAGAACACTTCTCTGATCATTTCATCTAAACCACATACTAGATAAAGGAATACCTCATATAGAGTGGTTGTCTTCGAGTCTCTAAACAAAGAGACCTCCTATCTCAAGTTCGATCTGTAGGAGGAGACGCTTGCGAGCGCGGAGATGAATCTTATGCTTCTCACAATTCAAGTAGTTGATCCAAGCAATGGATCTCTTGATCTCATTTCACAAGATCAAACGTCGTCTTTATGAGTGAGGCGTACCAAAGAAGATGGAGATCCAAGAGCAGTAGAGGCAGTATCACAATGGCGATGCGACGACGACGATGACCTTCTCTTTAGGGTTAGAGACGGTCACTCCAAGGTAGAGAGAGATGGTGTGAGAATGAGGGAGAGAGAGAGAGAGCTATTGATGCTATAATTTGAAGATCAAGGAGTGCCTCTTCTTATATATTATTTTGGGAGTCCATGGATCTCAATCCATGGACAACACAAAATCAATGGATGAGATTGATTTGTGTTTCTTTCAATGGACATGATTTTGTTGTGAAAATACAACAACAATTAATTTAATTTAATTTAAATATATATATTTAATAATCAACATAATTTAATTACAAATTAAATCAATCAATCTTGAAGATAATTAGGAAGGAGATTACCCTCATCCCATAAAAGAGGGGGGACGACCACCCATTCCTTTTAGGACTTGGTGGTCATCCACCTCTCTTGAATTGGAAGGAGGCAATCTTCTTCCAATTCATGATATTACATTATCTCATGAAATCTCCAATATTTACAACAATCTTGTTGTAAATTATCTCAAAAAATAACTCATAATTATATTGTGATCATGTCAATCGTGCCATTGAAAATTTGTGAATCACATTCACAAACCAAAATAAAATATAAATTATATTTTCAATTAATTATCCGATGCGAATCCAATTCACATCAAGAATCAATCAACAAATATAAATTACAATAGACTATCTCTAATATATTATAAATCACATCTATAATATAAGTGAATACTTTGGATAATGCTATCCACATTATTCTTATACATAATAATTAAATCATATTCAATTAAATTGGATCATCATTCTCAGGTATTTAAATAATATGAATCAAATTCACATTATTCATGATAATTAAATCACTTTTAATTATCAATATGTCAATGCTTGGATATAATCTAACAATGGAATTATTCTTGAAATCTTTCAAGAATAATATGTTTTTTCCGCAGATACTTGGAGACAAGGACAACGCGATTGTACGTTCCACGTATATTGAGTTGGATATTGAGATCACATCTCAAATCCAGATCTCATGGACCTCTCATCGCTGCTTGACTAAATCAAGGCCGTAAATTTAATGTTCTCATTGCATCTGAAACACATTCAGATCAATGTACAACATTTGGATCAAGATCAGATCACTTCTCTACCGAGAGGAGTCACTAAATCTAGACCTGTTTCATCACTCCCTCGGAATGGAAGTGTCATGGTTATACAATCGTTTATGATCACATCACCCTCAGGTATTCCTAATACCTATCCATCTTGCATATTGGAAGACCTATAATAAACCCGATGATATAGATCAATTTTCACTATCATCTTCAGGTATACATTATCAAGTTTCTCATTCAGTCAGTGGGAGTTGGCATCGATCATACGCTTTATAAAAGCATATATCACACCTTCAAATTCTTGTCATGCTTCCAAAGCACGACGACCATGCATGGAATTTATCGGTCTCAATACCTCATGAGTGATCTCATGTCTTCCGATTCACAAGTGAACCTGTATGATCCCTTTGAGAGATCGTATTACTCATATACCCTCATATGCATACCAACTCGTCGGTGTATAGACCTTAATTAGGCCATCAACCTATTGGTCTGCCAAATGTAAATACAAAGACATATAGTAACACATCTGTCTCCGATCAGAGGATGTGTGCCTATATTGTGACAGTATACGACATATGACTTAGTTATCTCGATCTCGTTAAGTCAACTCTTTGACCTAACTAATCCGATACCTCCGAATCTCTATTCCCATGCAGAGGACCTGCATCAAGAGGTCCGTCAGATATCAACATAATGAGAAAGGTTTGCCATCTTTTGCTCAGGCTGGAGATCATCTCTTAACAATCATTTGACGGTGCTTGATGAGTCCTCAATCTAACTCCTTAAATATTCATCCAAGCACCAGCCTCTATGATTCAACTATTGAATCAACAGATGCATGATTATTAAGCTGGCCATGATACGTAACCCTAATTGTACAGAGGGACCTTATAGTGCATTTATTTATTTAATCTCAGATAGAGAGTGAAATAACAAATAACTTTTATTGATAAATCAAATATTACAATAATATTTATAGTAGGAATGGTTTGCCTCGGGCTCACATGGCTAACACAATGTCTATGGTGTTTGGATGCCTACTTCGATGTTGCGCTTCTTACATGTGGTGCTCCATATCTTTTTGTGAAGCATGGCCGGGTTTCAATGGATGAGCATGCTCGAATGCTCAGATGTTTGTGGATGTATGTTTGAATGTACGTCTTATGCATGTATACATGTGAATCGTGTGTCAAAGGTCAAAAAGAAACATGGAATCTGCTAGTTTTTGCTAATTTTCCCCTCTTATCAAAATATGTGACTACCAGTAGTCACTTCTCTGCTCATAATTCATCATTTTTTTAATTAATGGCTCCTCTTTGTGACTACGAAGGACTACTGTGATCACAAGTGGGCACCACAATGCGACCAGATTGTGGTCGTAATTAGATTTGTGGCACCGCAATCTTCGAATATCAAAAAGCTCGTCGACATCACTCATGTCAAAGACCTTTCTAACGCTCTACTACTTCACTCTCAACTCAACAGTTGTCTGAAACACTATAATAATATATCAAACCTGATTCTGACCTCGAATCCTCTTCGACTCCTTTGAAACCAGAGAGTTGTTGGCTTGGAAGCGCCTTTCTTGGTCTCAAGTGTGAAGGAGAGGGATGAACTTGTAACTACATCTATTACAATGACTAACGGTCGCATATGGGCAATACGAGCATATTAGAATCACTATGCGAGCAGATTGAGACTACAATTGTGTTCGTAGTTACTAAAGTTTCTTGTAGCGCCCATGTCTAATCCCAAGTTGCTTATATTTTTGTTTTACCTTACGTGGACTATGCAAATATACATCATTTGATTTATTACAAAAAATGAAAAACAAAATCCATTGATTGATTGTTTCAGATAGTCCAGAAGCACCGACCGACTTTAATTGATGCAGTTACAACCAGTATTGTGCCTCACAGGCACTTACCATATCAACTCACGGAAAAAATGAGCCATATTGTTTAGAGCATCACTAGATAGCTACCCAAGCTTACATCTTTACCTAAAAATAAATTAAAAACATGCATATATAACCACATACTCTCACACCTACGCACATGAATGGTAGTTTTAGATAAGAGAATACTCCTATTAGATTTGTGATGCTGATTTCGGCATTCAGCTAAAATAGATATAGAAATTTTGTTCATTGTCAATATAAAATTGAGAAACGTTTGTCATTCTTTCGCATCATTAGAACTAATTCCCCTGCACGTAAATAGGTCTCCTAGAGTCATAATTTTTTCCTTGGGAGCAAGTGCACCTTGAAATCTTTTATAAACCCTGCCTTTTCTAGTATATGAAATTAGGGGTAAGACGTTAACTAAGTGATTTACTGAGCCAACATTGGGGTATTGGTGGGCGAAGACGCATATGCGTGGAAATAACCGGTTCACTCATAAAGTGTCACATGGAAGACTGTTGAGGGATCGTGTTAGTCCAAGGGGCAATACCGTCGAGGGACCTATGTTTAAGGAACCACAGATGTCAAAGTTAAGTCCTCTGCAGTTGTAGCTACATTGTCATGTCATGCCATAGACCGCAAGTGACAACGATTGAAAACATAACAAGATACGTAATGAAAGTTATGCAAGAAAATTGTTTATAGAGGTAAACCATTATGAGTTATGCAAGAAAATAGTTTAAGAAAAGAATAAACCATTACATGTTGTATAAGAATTGGTTTAAGAAAAGTATACCATTACAAGTCATGGAAAGTCATCTTAAGGGAGGTTTACATGAAAAGCGATTTATGATAAAAGAAACATGTATATGCCATTAATCTTATGAAATATGCCCCACAAGATGGAAGAAATGTATGCTATATATACTTGTGCATTTACACATGTATACCCATGGTTATGAAAAAAATCCAAACTACACATCTTAGGGATCGAACTTAGTCATGTGTGGGAAAAATTAGGCACATAATGATATTTTCTCATGAAAAGTCAAGTACATGCATGGTAACATGTAAAAAAATCATTAGCATTCCCATGCATTGATCCTGATGCATAATGGGCATTAGGTCATGAAAAGTTATGTTTCTCAATTTCACGCGAAGAACATAGTCGACTGAGTATTCGGGATTGTGCTTTGGACTCATTGGGATTCTCGACATGGTATGATCTAGCTCATGAATATTCAGATGATATCAGTTTGTTCACATGAACAAATGAGATGCTATCGTGTTTCTTAGTTCATTTTGCAAATTTATCCTTGTTAGAATTGTAATAACGGAACTCTTATATTGAATGGATTTTATTTGAGAATGATAGTATCTCTGTACATTGATTACCATGCATGTTTTCGATAATGGTTTGGTTGCATAATCTATTATTGCATGCTTCTTCTCATCTACGAGTTCGTTCCGTTACAAATGAGATCAGAGCTAGAGTTCCTCTACGCATAAGATATCCACAATCCCCAGCCACATGCGTTCTAGATGTATAGTTAAAAATTTAATATCACAAGAAACTTATTGACCTCGTCAGCTATTGAATCAGATGGCTCCTCATCGTACGACTGAAGCCAAGGAGACCACGAGTCATCGATGAGCCAAGAGATCATTATAGACATGCAAAAGCAGATGCTGGAGATAATGACACTGATGGCTCAGTAGTAGAAGAGCCACACATCTAACTCCGGTGGACTTACTCGAAGGACCTTTATCCATCACGATCCACCCACTTTCAAGAGCAAGCATTAGCCTGAAAAAGCTGAACATTAGCTAAGAGATTTGGAAATGGCATTTGAGGCGTCCGATTGTCATGAAGAAAAGAAAGTGATTTTTGGGGCATTCCGACTGGAGTACAACATTAAGGATATGCAAGGGAATTCACTTTTCCGAGACTCTAGTCATTAACTAGAGCTTCTTTGTGGAGCATTTTACTGAGCGTTACATGTGACACCCTATTCTCCGGCTATCAAAATCGATGGGACAAGAGTATCAGACCTACGGTCCACATACACCCATGATCTATAATACTCAACAAATCATCTTATGCACATTAGATCACCATTTGAAATACATAATATCGGGAGAAAATATGAAATGAAAAGCAAACTATCACATTCATGTTTCATCTATCATGCTCATCAAGTACATGTCCACAAAATGAGATACAAGATATGACTACTAAACTCAAATTTTCTGATTACATTGTCTCTTAAAGAAATTAAACATAAAGTAAAAGCATATAAATTACTCTAAATAGAACACATCATGTCTGATGCAAGTGTGACAATTGACATTAAAAAAAGGTGTGATTGGCATGCACATGGTGGCTCGTGATGTGCACGCCAATCGCACGCCAAGTGCACGCATACCTTGGGTGAGCACATGTGCTTGCCCAAATGGTGTTCGCTCAATGGAGAGTCGCTAGGGCTGGTGAGCCAACCTAAGCGCTTGCACAATTGTGTTCGTCAAAGGCTCGCTCACATCCGTGCTGGCGAGCCAATACAGAGCACTGGGCGAGCACATGTGCTTGCCCATGCTAAAGAACAGAAAAATATACAGGTTCGATGGGGTTTAGACGCCCCATCGAACTTGTATAGCCTGCCAAGAAACTAGTGCAAGTGCTTATTAGAGCCAAGAAACACATCTTTAATGTGCCATCCATCAATTAATTCAAGTAACTTGTTCTTGTCAAAGTCACACAATATATATAAACTTACAAACTAAAACATATAAGATAAAATATAATTTCAGTAAACGCTTCACATTTAGCAGCTTAATATAATACCAATAGATTTTCAAAATGTTCGACAAGTACACGTACAACTAATTCTATTTTCAAAGCTCATACATATTAGAAGATTTGCTTAAAATCCACAACAAAACAAGATAAAACTACCAATCATTTCTTTTTTGATCTAAATATTTTTGAGATTAAACCATGCTTTCCTTTCTTTTTCTCCTTCTCCTCCTTCTCCTTAAATCTGGCATACATGCATGCTTCTTCTTCCGGGCCATTCTCGTCCTCTTCATTTGATTCAATCTCCTCATATTGAGATGCACACCTTTGTAACCTATTTTATGGAAGATATATATATATATATATGTATGTATATATATGATATGCAATTGAGGATATTGAAATATAAAATTATTAGAGTTTAGAAGGACAATACTTACATGTACGTCGAGAAATATTGATGTAGCTTTGTCACAGTCTCCACCATCATCGCCATCTGGGACTCCATCTACGATGATGGCTGTGATGACTGTGGCTGTGAATACGATGGCCGGTCATAAGAAGAATAGGAATGATGATGTTCCTCCACATAGTATGGAGGAAGACCACCAAGCGTATGCTTCCTATTCGCCACAACATCCCTCTCCTCCAACACCTATTAAAATTTTGATGGTTTAATATGAATATATAGTTAAAAATTCAATACCTATCCTTAGTGGCTACGCTCAAAAATATTTGTTTCTAATAAGCTTGTCGTCTGAAAAATAAATATAAAAAATAATAAGAGAATGGAACTATAATAAGATAGTGTTTAAAATCTAGTTTCTAATAAGAAAGTACCAGCTACGCTCTAATCTCATTGTGGCTTTTAGAGCCACTGGTCGATTTGATCCTCAATTTTTGGCGGCTTGTTGTTCCCACCACCGATCTCCTCCCAAACTCAGTATCTACAATGAATGCATCACAAAAATCCATCCACCTGCAATAAATATGTTATAAATATTATTTTTTAAAAAAATTACATCATAAACTATGGAGGTAATACAATACCTATCCTTAGTGCACGATGCTGGTGGGAACCTCTTCATCTCATCAAAATTCATCTCCTCGCATCTCATCTGCGCATGCGAGTCTCTTCTTTCCTTGAAAAAATATCGCTCATCCTCTTCTCCACCAAATGAGTAAATACTCGACGATAAGACTATTTCAACAGAGCAGGAGCTAAATGACACATACTCTGAAAAAATATTGTAAAATATTAGATTAAAGAGTAGCAACAAATTTAAATGAATGCGCTAAAATATTGTACTTACCAGAAACATCTCAAACAATCTCTCCTACCCGGTAGCAGGAATGCGACACCAATGAAATTGCATGCTAGTCAAATATGTCTTGATTATTTTGGTATTATCCTTTGTCACCTGGTTGCTATTCAAAAAATTCCTGCATATTTTATAAATTTTTTAAATAATATGAAAGTTGAAATGAGAAGATTTATTTATATGAAAGTTAAATTTGCAGTAACCTCCAACAAAGAGTAGGACTCCGAAGTCTGCCCATCTCTAGTGGGTAAAAGTACGTGGATGCTCGGACATGTAGAAGAATGTGAACCAGAATCCATCGAGGTCTGTGCTAGCACATGTACCAGGCATGCAGCAGGAGCGGCTGTGTAAGATGGCTCTCCATATACACCTCCATAATAGGGAGGAGGGGGATAATCAAGAGACTCATAGTAGGATATGACCCATCAAGCCTCATCAAGAAGTGACTCTAAAGTAACAGGCAGGGTCGGCTGCCTACTAGAAGAAGGTGAGTCTAACGAGGATGGACGAGTGGATCGTTGAGATCTATGAGAGCCGTCACGTCCAAAACCTGTCATGACTCTAATTATGATGTAATAGTTGATTACAAAGTTATTAATGAACATTTCTGAGTTATCTTCTATAACTTAATGAGTTTACAGTTAATCTTCATCATGTGACTGGGGTGAATTAAAGCATATTTTATTAATTTCTGAGCTACATGAATCATCTTTTGTGGAGTCTACATCATATTGTAGGTCAACACATAACACCTCATTATCCGCCAATCGAATCGATTTGATGATTGCGACTTCTTCTTCTACATTTATTCGTTCATGAGTCGGTGTGAAGGCTTCATCTATACCATCTTCAAGATGAGTGTATTCATTAGAAATATAACCTCGAGACTTCACGATAATGAAAGATTTGACGCTCTTTCTCTTCTTTGACACTTGTGGGAGATAACAAATTCGGTCCACTTGAGAAGCCCGAACGAAGGGTTCAAATCTACGTGTAAATTTTCTTGGTATCACATCGATAATGTATTTCTTTTATCGATCACTATGCCTCCATTGGGGTCGCACCAGCACACAAAAAGAGAACTACTTTATTATAGCATGGAATACTATATGCTACTTCCAGTATCTACTTTAATATTCCATAATAATCCAAATGATATTCCTCATAACAAGATCTACAAACCATCACTCTGTAATTCTGAGTTGTTAAATATCTAGCAGAATTAAAGGTATGAAATCGATAACCATTACTACAACAAGAGTTGTAAGATCAGACCTTATAAACCATACATTCTTTAAAATCTTTTAATATTTATGTATGATAATCACCACCATCTAATTGTTTTGTTCGGTTCTTAAACCATTCCGAAAATTGATTCCTATAGATGCTCACAAATTCAACATCTGAATACATAATATTTTCCCCGACAATTTCCTTCTAAATTACTTAAAATAAGTACAAGAAACATAAGAAATAAATGGAAGGAAATTTACATATGTATATATAAAGTAATACAAAGATGTACTGAACATATGATGTTATTTCCTTGCAATTGTCTAATATGTATAACTCTACAATATTTTTCTCTTGTTTCGATAATAAACGTTGTGTAGCCTTTCCAGTGAGCTGAGTGGATTGACGAAAGACACTGATACGAAGTTCCTCCTCAGAGTAAATCATCTCATTCCTCCTTAAATCTGTTGTGGATAGTCTCCACATCTTCCGGAAGATACCTAGCACAGAATGTTATGACTTCCTTGTAAATATACTGCAAACTGATTGATCCTTCCACTTTACTTTTATTTCAAACCTTTCTTTTCAGAAAGAATATGAACATACGTAGAACAAGTATATATTTTTATCAATATATCAAAAGACTAAAAAAATAAATTAATATTTAGAAATATCTTTCAAACGGATACATCCATCGATATTTTACATACCCTCCAACTTTTGTTCGTATGGAAGATGAATCATCAGATACTCCATTGAATAAAAAATGATGGCGGAAATATCTTTTCCAAATTGTACAAAATCACAAGAATATTTTTCTCAAGATATTCCATCTCCATTCGGTGTACGCGTAATGAGAAGAGAACCTGGAAAATCTGCTGACATCTGATGGAACATCTACATCATTTTTCGATAATAATCCTCTGAACATTAGCGATAGCAATCTTTCCATGAAAACATGACAGTCATGATTCTTCATTCCCTTAAATGAGAACTTCTTTAAGTTGACCAAATTTGAGAAATTTGATGTGTACTGTTTGGAAACTTCAATTTACTTGTCCATTCACAGACAAACTTCACTTGATTTCTGTCTAATGTATACTTTGCTTTAGGAATTTCAATTCTTCAATTATCATGTTCCTTTATATACAACTCTGACCGATTGCATATGATTTTTAAATCACAATGATACTTTATTGTATCTTTTGTGTGACCGGTTATATTCGTAATTGTATAGAAGATGTTATCGAAGACATTTATCTCTATATGCTTAACATCTAAGTGTGTCATATCAATAGATTACCCCAATATAATAATTCCCAAAATACACTCTTCTTAAATCCAATTGTGACTGTCACAAAAACTTGGAAGATGTTTTGTTTTATCTCTGTTGTTCAAGGCTGTACTTTTTAATTCTTCTAAACTTGATAATATCGTTTCGTCGGTCTTACTTGTCGAAGGATCTGTAAGATCGATGATATTCTTTTTAAATGCTTACTTTTGTTATTGATAGAGATGATTGTTTGAAAGAAAACATCTGTGATAATAAAAAAATAGGATTTCTGACCAAGTAACACCATAACCCCAAACATGGTCCCACATCTAAAACTCACAAAGTGTGAGTGGGTTATAAATGGTGGGGATTATTACTTGACAAATTGGGCTGAAGCATTTTGGGTGGTTGTCAATGTGTCTATTTGGGCCCAAACCCAACAAGTTGTCAGGGCCAATTTTTCTCGATAATGTAACATGGACCTAAGTCCGGGACGTTACTAATGGTATTAGAGCCAATTTCTCTCTGATAGTGGAAAGGGCTACCCGAGAGGTGGAGCCGTCCCTACAAAGAGATAGGGAGAAATGTCTACCCGGAGAGTGCAACCGCCACTGTCATGGGAATAAGTGATGGACCATGTCACAACGAGGACGCTGCGAATATAAGTGGGGGAGGTTGTAACACCCATACCCCCAAACATAGTCCCACATCTAAAACTCACAAAGTGCAAGTTTGGGTTGTAAGTGATAAGGATTACTACTTGACAACTTGGGCTTAAGCATTTTGGTTGGTTGCCAACAGGTCCATTTGGGCCCGTACCCAACAAGTTGTCAGGGCCAGTTTTCCTCGATAATGGATCGGAGACCTAAGTCCGGGACGTTACAGACCGTGTTAAAGCTAGAATGATTTTATACCTTCCATAAAATATGGACAACTTTTACATCCATGTTGCTCCATCCAGATAACATTCCATATGTAGGATAGTCATTTATAGTCCAGAGTTAAGCAACTTTCATACTAAATGTTTGACTTTTATTTGTATCATATGTATCCACTTTATCGATCCATAACATTTTCAACTCATCTATAAGAGGACGTAAATACATATAAATGTATTTTCCCGGATGTGTAGGTCCTGGCACCAACAAGGATAGAAACATAAATTATCTCTTATTACATAACTATGGGGGTAGATTATATGGTGTTGTCATTACTGACCAACAAGAGTAATCTTTACTTCTTCCATGAGGATTAAACCCGTATGTACATAAACCTATAACACAATTCCTTTTTTCTTCCGAAAATGAAGGAAATGTTGACATCAATACTCTCCAATAATCAAATTCGGATGGATGCTCCATGTACTCATCAACTATATGTTCTGCATGTCATGCCATATTTTTCGCCGTTTCCTTACAATAATATAACCGTTTTAATCTCGGCGTCAACAGAAAATAACGTAAAAGCTTTCTTGAGTTTTTTGCTCCACTCTTACTTGATTCCTGAAATCTTGGCTCATCACATTGCATACAACGTGTCAACTGCTGATGTTCACCGTAGTATAAAATATGATGCTTTATACAAGAGTCTATTTTAACTTTCGCTAAACCCATCTTCCGCATCATCTTCTTGGTTTTGTAATAATTACCAGTTCAACATCTTCTGGTAACATTTTCTTGACAATTTTAAGCATATCATCAAAATTACGATCAGTCATATTATACTCCATCTTCATCGATAGAAATTCTGAAACTACGGAGAGTTTTGAACATGTCTTACAACCCAACCACAATGGTTCTTCTGCTTTTTTCAATAGCTCGTAGAAGTCTACAGACTCTCCATATGGTTCCTCACCATCTGGACAAGTAGTGTTAAAATCAGGACCCGCAACACCTATAACCATATCAACGAATGGTTTAATATTGTCCGCTTCTTTTGACTCATTCATCGTGTCATCGAAGTCCTCACCATGCCTTCACCAAATTTGATATCCTTCCATGAAAACATTTTTGTAAATATGCAACTGAGTGTCATCCTTAAAACTCTTCTTCATTAAACGACACTTTTGACACGGACACAAGATAGTACCATCTGAATCCACGACACGAAAACCTTGTGCGTAAACAAATTCTACAAACTCTTGAACACCTATTTGAAAGGTATTTATAACATCTCTATCTACTACACTCTTATACATCCACTCTCTATTAGCCATCTTTATCACATGAATGTAACAGTTCATATGGTCAAATGAGAGGACAAGATTTAACTTTGGCTTAGTCTCGGAGAACATAAATAGAAAACCTAAGCCCTAACCCATCGATGGTCTAAACCTATCATACTTATTTTAGGAGATGAGAAGAGAAGTATGCTAATTATATTATCACTTGAGCCCGTCCATAAGGATTCAAACTTACTATAAGACGATCATTGTCACATGCTTGTTGACCCATATCTTCTTTATGAAATGAAGGAATTATTCTCTTATTGATCACCAATCATAGTGGAATCAATGGTGCAGAGTCAAAATAGGATTTTTACTTAAAGCTGTTATGGATGAAACAATTCTATGAACTTGCTGGTAACAAATTCCTATATTTATAGTATTCATGTCTATAGTATAGTCACTTTGGTAGAATTGGAAAGCATTAAATACAAATAGAATACACATTCTTCGTAAATATCAGTGGAATACCCCTACCTACTCCTAATCAAAGTATCTTCATTTAATTCCTTTCAAAATTAGTGAAATATCTATCTCTCACTTCCTCAATCTCAACAAGACCACCAGGTGCACTGACCATCTTGGGAAGGTTATGAAGGTAGAGCCCCACGGAACCGAAGGAAGTAGCTGACTTTCGTACCCTAATCCCTGACCTCTTGCTTGACCTCGTAGCGACCTTTTCTCACCTTAAGCTAAGCACACACAGGAAAGTCCATTTACAAGGAGAGCCCCATCCTTGGTGATGAATCCTTGTTCATCACTCTTTATTCTTTTATTTTAGCCAATTATCTTGGCAATGCATCATGTAAATAGGTGTAAATACAATAACATAACAATATGAATGCATGTGTTAATATTGCATAATTAGCACGTATTTGTGTAAAAATAAAAAAATAAAGAATAAAAAGAAAAAGGATGTATTTAGAATAAATACTGAGTGACTCGAACCCCAAGATCGCCAAATAAAATAAGTAGAGAGAGATAGGGCCACTCTACCTTGTATATATATATATATCATGTGGGTACATAAATTATTTTTGCCAAAATAAAAATAAAAATATGTTTTTATTCCTTGTATATATTTCCAAAAATAAAACAAAAATAAGAAAAATAAAAGTAAAACTTGCTCTCACTTGAACATAATACATGTATATAGGTCTTCTTCTCTATTTATTTTATACTTGTAAATAAATAATAAAAATAAAACAAAAATGATTTTATACTCAAACAATTATGTTGTAAATAAATAAAATATAAAATTGGGGTATTTTTGTAAAAATAAGAAATTTAAAATAATTGTACAAAGTACATAGGTATATTATACCTGTATATAATACGATATACTATATATAGAATAATTTATTTTTCAAAAAAAATAAAAATCATAGAAAAATAGTTTGAAAAATAACAAACATTTTCATTTTATACACTTTTAAATTTAAAATCATTTATTATTTTTTATTGAATTTGTAAAGCATTTTGTAAATTCTATTGTCTGATTGGTCGACTGGAATGTTGACCATGGGTCAATGACGCTTTCTACCCGGGTCTAACCCGGATCCTTTTCATCGGAGCTCCTTCTCGATATTCTCCAGCCCGACTCTGCTCGTCTCTCGCCTCGGGATTCGGACCTGAGAATCCTCATACCTCCGACATCCTCGCAGGTCCATTGCCCAATCCTATTCCTTCTCGGGTCTCGCGCTTCTCTCCGATCTTTCTAGACCCCCGACAACCCTATATAATCTTCTCTCAGCCTCTACAGTGATCTAGCTCATGCCTCGCTCCCATTTGAAACCCTAGCCATCCCCAACTGAGTGACAGCTGCCTGGAGCACCGTATGGCGGTCGATTTGGTGCAGCTGAGCCGACGCTCCCCCTTCATGGCTGGTCCTCCGCCGCGAGCAGCCTCCCTCGACCGCTGCATCGAGGTTGAGGCCATAACCCTGACGAAAATCCTCGCTTGAAGCCCAGGAATCGATCCGGATCTTCAGGTGAGCTACTTATCCTTCCCTGTTATCACTTCGATTCGAATCTTTCATTTTCCATTGCTGTCACTCTGCCAGCTCCGACCAACTGGTCGGAGCTCCGTTACCCACGTCCAGCCGCTCCGATCGAACCACACACTCACCCTCCATCTCAATCCGTGACCTGACCGTCCTTAGCTTCGACCATCTAGTCGAGATTAGGGCTTAGATATTCTCTACCGCATTCACCGGAGATCGAACCCCATTCATCTCCTCTTCTTTAGTCTTCAGCTCCAATAACCCAGATCGGAGCATAGCCCCGAGTCTTGGCTTTGCATTGTAGGTACCCTTGAGACTTGAGGAGCCTTATCTGTCTTCCAGCTGCACGGCGGAGCTGCTTCAGACCAAGCTCTGCCATCCAATCCATCCGACCGTCTGCAGGACGATCAGATCCCACTGCTCGATGCGGAGTGCCTCCCCGGAGGTGATCGACCTGTTGGAGGTTTGATCGGCCTTGAGGATTCGCCCCGGTTCCCATTCAAAGTTCGCTAGCCCCCTAGTTCGTCCACCATCTTCCGTCACCGTTGGATGAAGAGCGGAGCACCAGTTCACATCTGAGCCGTCCGTCGTTGTAGCTTTCCAGCCGTTAATCTGACACCATCTGACCCATCTGCGCCACACGTAGGGGACATTCTCAGAGCGTCATATCTGCCTTCATAGAGGATCAGAGCCACATGATCACGCTCACACCAGCAGACGACACTTGGCTTACCACGCACGACTCACATGCCTTGAGGGTATGTTGCTCTTTTTCCCATGCATTTATTTTTTTATGATTTAGTCCAGAAAATAAATATTGTAGTTGCACCTATTTGCAGTTGAGTCCTTGTAGTTTTTGTTATTTGCATTCTAGTCCTCCCAATTCGGAGGCACGTGCTTAGTCACGTGCATAGTGATGTATTTGCACTATTTACCCTGAACTTTTCCTGTTATGAATTGAATGGATGTTTTATGAAATTGCTTTTATGCCCCTATGAATGTGGATTTAATGCATATGCAGAATTAATAGGTGAAATTGCATTTTCGACCCCAGACTTCTCGTGCGTGTTAATGTTTAGCACAAGAACTTAACATATTTACATTTAGGTCCCTATCAGTTGTTTGTTGAGTTTTTGATTAAATAAATATCAAAACTACTCCAAAAATTCCAAAAAATTACACTGGCTCCTACTACTGTGTAGTATTTTTGGTAATTTTTGAGACGCATTTTGATTTTATTTATTATTTTCTAAAAATAAAAAACCCTAAAAAGTGTCCCTGTCTATTTTATAAAATCAATTAGAAATAGAAAAATACATTTAAAAATTCCACAAAAATTCCTGATTGGGTGTTTTGCTTTGTTTCAATTTCTATATCATTTTTGTTCCATTCTCTATTATAAAACACCTAAAAATTAAAAAAGATTAAAAACCTTATAAAAATCGTTAAAAATTCATTAAAAGTCAAAAAAATGTGTTTTCACTTTCTGTAGGTAGATTTTATTTTATAGTTTAATAAAACGTTGTTGCCAAGATTTTAGAGGCACTTTAGATATTTTTAATGTACCTTTTCATCTAGGCTGCACACTACTTGTTGTTTTCCTCTTTCTTTTATTTTTAGAAAAGTATATGAAAATCAGAAAAACCCCATAAAATACCCAAAAACATCTGAATATTTTAAAAACATAAAAACATTTTTGTTTTGAATTTTTGAATATTTTAAGCCCTTAAATAATTGTTTGATTGTGATTTTTCTCATTTTCCTTATTTCTTTTCTTAATAGAAAATCATAAAAAATTTTGGAAATTAAAAACCACCAAAATTACTTTTATTTCTTGGATCACCTGACTACTTCGTAGGATTCATCACGTGCTCCTTGTGTTTGACCCTGGTGGCTATACCAGGTTAAATAATTAACAAGACCGCTCTTTTTGATTTTCATGCTTGATTGATTTTATTGGTGATCTGATTTTTCTCGTTGAGCCCAATTCGAGTGGCTGAGGTCGCAACGACCTTTGATATCACCTAATCTTAGTTGCTCGGATCGCTCATCAGAATGGCACCGTTGCCGGGGAGCACGACTTAGTAGTCGATTTTCCTTTTTTTATTTTTTTATTTTTATTTTTACTTCTCCTTTTCTTTATTTGCTTTTTATTTTTGTTTTTAATTTCTATAATGGTGATCTTACACCTCTTTATTTCTTTATTTCTTGCGAGGGCCCGATGAGCAAGGGCAGCTTTCCTAGGAGCGCCGAAGCACCCGAGCGAAGCGGAGGCGGCTCGTTTCTGCATCGAGCCGCATGAGAGCGTAGGAGAGGAGGAGCAGACGGCTTGGAGGATTTTGAGTTTTTACTTTTATTCTATAATTTGTAATAATACATGACTCATAGACTCTTGGACTTGACCTTTTATCAGGGTCTGTTTCGCTGAGCATCGGTGTGCTCGGGGGACCTCACCGCGGTTTTTCACCGATTTTGATTTTTTGACTTTTTTTATTTGATTCTCGAAGATTTTGGCCCTAGATTTAGGATTTTATATCTGGTTGTGATGTAATTATCTAAGGTCCCAACCCTAATTATCTGCCTGCACCTATAGGTCGTTAAGTGGACTTAATTAATTAAATCAAAAAGAAAAAGTTAATCTAGGTCACTTGAGAGGTCACGTGCAACTAGAGGCTGTATACATCGCTGGCAGGATCCGTTGTGGCAGACACCGATCGACATCAGAGACCGGACTCTGACCTCTCTTGTTGAATGATGAATCTACGTTTCATCATCTTTATTCTATCATTTTGGCCTTAAAAACCCTAGTAAATGCGTGTAAATAACGTTAATTCATGCATTTTATCATCCATGCATTATTGTGTAAATAGTGTACAAAATACTATTTTTAAAGCCAAAATTACAGAATAAAGAAAAGAAAAGAAAAAGAATAAAATATTGCAAATATTTTATGACCTGAAACCCTGAGACCTAGGCATCTCGATGACTAGGACAAGGAATAAAGTAGGGGGAGATAAGGGCCAAAACAAAAAAAATCCTTTTATTTTATTCATTTATTATTCATTTTGGGACCTATTTTTAGTTCCACTTTTTATACTTCAAATAAAGAAACTTTATACATGAAAGTTGTAGATAATTAAATATAGAAAAATACAAAATTGATTTCACACAAAAATAATATACAAACAAAAAGTTATGATCTGAATAAGGTTCCAGAATCCCAACTTCCCAAACCTATATCTCTCAAATAAAAACTCAAAATGTATCAAAATCATCTTTAATTTTATATAGTTTTCAATAATCTATTTAATGAAGGTGATTTCATATTTTTCTGAGTTATGGTTTGAAAGTTAGGTTTTGGACCTATATTGTATACTTGTACATATTAAAATATTCATTTTATTTATCATTCATTATTTTTTTTATAATTTTTTATTTTCATAATTTTGTAAATATTATTTATAATATATTGTATATTAAAACATGAATAAAAATATAAAGAAAATACAAAAATAAAATACTTGTATAAAGTACATAGGTATAATACCAATAAATATACCTATAAAGAATACACTTCTATTTATTTAATTGTGTAAAATACATCTAAAAAAATAAAAAAATATATTAATGTATAAAATTAAGTTATAAATATATAAAATAATAAACAAAGTAAATAAAATTAAATATACAAAATAAAAAAAATTAAAATATATAGATAAATATACCTATGTAGGCCATAAAAGGTAACTATAATTTTAGACCTCTAAAAACTAAATAAAAATCATAATAAAATACTTCATAAAATAATAAACATTTTTTATTTTATAACCTAAAATTAATAAAATCATTTATATTTTAAATTGATTTTACAAATAATTTTCTAGGATTTTTTTCTAGTTGGTCCACGTGGACCAACCAACTTCACCCTTTTGTTGACCTCGGTCAACTCTCTGACCGAGGTCTGCAGCCTGTCAGAATCTCATTTTTGTCTGATTTCATGGATTTTCCGAGGCTTCTTCTTGCACCATCTCGTGTCGGTGTCTTCATGACTTTTGATCCTCGTAGACCGGTCTTACATGCCCTATGATTGTCTTGTGGATCGCATCGCTGAAACGCCTGTTACACCTCGTCCTTTGGAGCCGCTCGACAACCTATTCAAAAACCACCCAAAGTTTCCCTTCCATCTTTGAACCCTGTCTAGACTCGTTCTTCTCCTCCTTTCTTGTGCTCCTGTCAGCTGGTGGTGACAACGCCAGCTCCAGCCAACTTAGGCGATGTTTGACGAGTCGTTGGGCGAGTTCCACACACCTCCGGCGAGCCACCACCGTACAGGTTCTTCACCTCTAGTTACCAGCCATTGAGGTACGTTCCCCCTCATTTTCACTGCATTTCCTTAGCTAGGATTGAGTCCAGTGCAGATCTTTAGCTTTAGTCTCGAAATCAGTCGCTCATGTCCATCTTCGTAGTTAACTTGAGCCCCAGCTCCGACGAACCTCCACCATCTTGCCTCACATGTTCTCGACTATCCTTCAACCCGCTCAACATCTCACATCTTCGCTCTCCGCTTCCTTACCACATTGCGCCGCCACACTCCCCCATATCGACTCCCGATTTGGTATCACGATCCCCAAATCCCCCACGTCGCTAGAGGATTGCCGCCATGCTCATTTTGCCTTCCATTCCACGTACACGTGGCTCACAGCAATTTTCCCGTGACCCCCTTAACTTCTTTTTGCAGGTTCAAGCCTTCCTCGCGTGCCTAGAGCGTTTTTGCGCATCCGCCCATGCCACCTGGAGCTTCTTTTCTCCTCCTCCTCCGCGGGTGCGCTCCAACCGTTTCCAGAACCTTCTGATCATCCCGACCGATTAAGGGGACCTCCAGCGTGCTCGTGGACGTCCTTGCAGCTGCAGATCATGCCAGAGAACGGAGCTCGCGTCGACTTTATCTCATCAGGGCCCTGTTCTTCGTCTGTTCTTGCTGATCCGCTCCGAGCCGTCAGATTCTCCTCAGTTCTTCAAACCATGTAGCCGCCGTTGGATCTTGGCCGCCCATCAACCGTCGGATCGCCATGCCGAGGGTATTTTGTACTTTTAACCACGACCATGTTTGTATTTAATGATTAGTCTATAATCTATCATCTGTAGTTTAAATATTTTGTAGATTTTGCAAACAAAACCCTGTAGTTCTCATATTTGCATCGAGGCCCCTGTCCACGTCACCTCACGTGACTTACACACGTGGGGTCGGGGTATTTTGTATGGGGGCCCTCACAATTTTTATTATTTCTGTTAAGTCTTGAAACTTTAAAATGGAGTTATAAAACTTTGGAGATTTTGCGAATTGGTCCTCATGGTTTTTGTTAATTGTTGTTTAGTCCTTGTCTGTTACGTGTTCTGGCACGTGTTTCGTGGAAATTCTGCACGTCTAACCCTTGGCTTTTGGTGATTTATATTTAGTCCACAAAAGTTTTTATTGTGTTGTATATTTTCTAGAAAAAAATGCATCTAGGCCCCTGGACATTTACGAAAATATCCCTGCTATGGGTGAATTTTATCTTTGTTATCTATATTTGTTTCATGCATTCATAAAATCCTAAAAAATCCCCAAAATACTCCATCTTCCTGTTTCATTCTACATTCATGTTATATTTTTATTTCACATTTTTGCTGTATTTTAATATTTAAAAATTCAAAAACATGCATCTTCATCCCTGTTTGAATTAGAAAATCCATAAAAATATAAAAACTCTTTGAACAATTCCCCACAGACCAAAAATCACTAAAAAATACAAAAGAAAACTCATAAAAATTACAAAACCCCAAAAACCTTTAAAAATATTAAAAATTCATAAAAATTCTAAAAATCTATTTTCTATTCCTCAATTTTCTAAATTTTATTATCTTTAATTTAAAATTAATTTGGAGAATTTTGGTCATTGTTTAATATTTTTCATCTCCATTTTAATTTCAGATCTTTATTTTATTCACTATTTTCAGTATTTTTTACTTTAAAAATACCAAAAAATTAGCAAAAATATAGAAAAATCACAAAAACATTAGAAAAATATAAAAAGCACAAAAATATTTTATTTCCTAAATTTTACTCATTTTCACCTATTTTTATATACATTACCTCTCTCTTTTCTTATATTCTATATATACTTTATTTTATAATTCAAAAGAAAAAGAAATTAAAAAATATAAAATATATAAAAAAATACAAAATCAGAAAATTAAAAATCAAAATATAAAAAAAATATAAAATCAAAAATTAAATAAAAAATATATAAAATTTAAAACCCACAAAAAATAACATTTTATAGGAAAAGACATCACATTCATTTTTGAGCATTTTTGCCCTGATCTACCTGCTTGCTCCCTTTGTTTGACCTCTACACTGCTTGGACTATACACATCTTTTGTAGAGTTATAATAAATATTAACTCCGCACCGCTTTTCATTGTTTGATCTCTGTTGTGGGTTAATTGTTGTTTGAATCTGGATTTCTTACGGGTCGCCACAGCGACTGTGTCTCCGCCTTGTGTGAGACGTACTTTAGACCCGTGAAAAATCCGCTTCATCAAATGGCGTCATTGCCGGGAAGCAACATCGTATAGATCGGATTTCTTTGTGATTGATTGTGATTACTTGTCTATATTTTTGTCCCATTCATTCTCTCATTTATTGATATATCTTGTTGAGCTGTCTAACCTCCTCTCTTTGTTGACTTTGTGCGAGGTACCACAAATCGAGGGAGGCGCTCTACTCTAGGCGCTTATGCACCCACGTGAAGATCGGCTTCGTTTTGCTACCCTTGCACCAAGGACACTTAGAGATTTTTGTAGTTTAGCTCTATTCAATTATTACAATTGTTTGTGTAATTTGAAGCGAGAGAGAGTGCCTCTATTATTTGTAATAATTTGGACTTAGACATTTCGACACTTCACGAGGTCCATTGCCCGAGGGATTGTTCCCTTGGGGGCCTCATCGGTTTTGCGCGGTTTTTTGCCGTTTTCCCGATTTTGCTATCTTTTTTATTCACGCGGATTTAGCCCCTAGATTTAGGAGTTTTTGTTGATTGTGACGTAATTAGCTAAGGCCCCACACCTAATATCTTGCCTGCACCTATAGATCGTAATTGGACTTAGCTAATAATTCATTGAAAAAGCTAATTGACTTGGATTAGAGACCACGTGCCGAGAGAGGCCGTATACAACGCTTGTAGGATCCACTGTGGTGGACACCGATCAGTATCGAAGATCAGACTCCAGTCTCTCTTTCTAGTTGTTAGTTACTTGTGCTTCACGATCAATAGAATTTGCTCATTTAGGGAAAGTTTTCTCATGCATCATATAGGTAGTTTAATTCTTGTCTTTAAATTTATGCATGGATCACCCTGCATATAGAGTGCTGAAGCAAGGTACACTTTTCTAACTTTGCATGCATCATTGTGTTTGATCACGCATCAGCTTTTCCGACTTCCACCCTTGCTTTATTAGACTCAAAATAAATAAGGAAATCAAAAAATTTGTTTGGCGTTGCTTTTATTAAGAAAAATACTAAAAAGAGATAATCAAATAAAATTGGAACTGATAATGCAAACTTGACCCTAAAACTCACCTCACTCAAAATTTATGTCTTGGGGAGAGTAACCCCCTCATTGGTTGATTTATCTACAGCGAGAGAGTGACCCGCACACTAGGATAGAGCCATACCTGAACTCCTCTCAGACTACTGCTCTAGGGTTAGGCGTTCTCCAGTAAGGATCTCTCCGGTAACTGGTAAAGCGGTCCGTGTTGTTCTTAGCAGAGTGAATTAATAGGGTAGCCGGTAAACGGTCCGCAATTCATACTGGCTAGGAAAGATCTAGCCTTAGATTAGGACAATCTCCTAGGAGCATCGGGTTCCTACCAGCTCGCTTAATCACTCTGATAGATTGATTGATCACCTAAATAAAATTGAAAAGATAATCGACCGAGCCTTTACGGTCATCATCTCAAGTGTTGCGTAGGTGAACCGGGGGTTTGATTTCTCATCTTGTTTGCATTCCAGATCTCATCTGCCCTTATCTCCAGATCATGATGATGGGGAGGAGATCCCTTAGGCCACATCTGGTGGCACTGCTATTGAGCACTCCTCCCTATTCATCTAGGTCGGCTTCGGGGAGTTTAGACCCACTCTCCAAGCCTGAGTTTACTTCCACCCTGTCCCCCGTTGACCACCCTTCTTCTTCTGTCAGTCCTGAGGTGTCAGAGCATAGTGCAACACAGATTCTTGTACATTTGACGGCACTTGAGATGGGTACTTTTGCCTTTGCAGAGACCCAAGATATAGCCAGCAATGAGGGACACCCAAATGAGCTGGGACAACCTTCGTATATGTATGATCAAACTACCATCAACAATTCATTGTTAGCTTCCCTGGAGACTATGCCAAGACAGATCAGAGATTAGAGAGCCTTCATGGGTGACATCATGAGAGAGCTGGCGCAGATGCGAGAGGACAGAGGAGACATGCCCGAGGGCGGTGGAGAAATACCACCAACAGGAGGCGGAGCAGGAGGAGAACATCACCAGGAGGGCCCACCACCGAGGACCATGAGATAGTTGCATGACCTTGGTGCAACTCTCACTCACCGATGGATCCAGCTTCCTCCTATTGACGGGAACTTCGAGCTTCGCCCCCAGACCATCCAGTTGTTGCCCAAGTTTCATAGGTTGGACACCGAGGAGCCTCATATCCATCTGCAGGAGTTCGAGATGATTTGTAGCACTATCCACGACAGACTAGTGGATGAGGAAACGATAAAAATGATTGCCTTCCCGTTCTCATTTGTTGACAGAGCAGCCTATTGGCTGAAGTATCTAGGAAGGTACGTCACCTCATGGGAGCATCTCCGGACCGAGTACTTGAACAATTACTATCCACTCGGTCAGACGAACGCAGCACGAGCTATGATCAGTAACTTCACTATGATCCCGAATGAGCAGTTCCATGAGGCTTGGGATTGATTTAGAGAGCTCATTCACAGGTGTCCACATCATGAGATATCAAAGCCCAACCTGGTTCAGAGTTTCTTTTGTGGGCTGACACCGGAGCTGCAAGGGCTTGTGAATGACTCTTGTGGTGGGTCCTACTTTTGCAAGGGTGAAAACCAGGTCTGGGCCATCTATGAGGAGATGGTAGAGAACTCAACAGTGATGTCCCAAGCCTGGGTCTACACACAGCCGAAGGCCCCCCAATAGGCAGTTTCATGCTAGAGAATTGCACGAATCGTAGCCGGCTCCCACACTCCGTCAGCAATAACAACTCAGGCTGAATCCGGTGCTACTGACATGGGGATCATTAGTGAAAAATTGGACCGCATCGAGATCCTTGAGAAAAAGCAGAGCCAAGGGCTTGCACAAATGGACCAGTTGACAAAGACAATGAGGGACCTGAAGACCTAGATCATGTGCATTCAGGAGGCATAAATGTCCACACGACAACCTCCCAGGTTACGTGATGATTCCGACAGTAGCAGCCCCACCCAGCCCTCTACCGCATACCACCAGGTTCACCATATCCAGGCAGAGCCGGTCCAGCAGCTACAACACTACCCATCGCCGCTACTATCTCAGGACACTCAGATAGTGGTCTACCAGTCGGATCAGCCACTGAAAGTTCTTCCTCTACCACCCTTTGAGAAAGAGCCATTGATGGAAGTCAATGGGATATGGTACGACCGATACCCATAGCAGGCCGGGATTCATCGTGATTACCCCAGATTCCGTTGGACCACCAGAGGTACCTCATCCCAATAGCAGCCTCCCGCTCAGGGCACTCATAACGGCCATCAGCAACAGCCCCATCACTCCCACCAGCAATACCAACATGTTCCTCGTCCCTCTTATCATGGACAACAGTGGAGGCAGCGTCAGCAACCTGACCAGCCATATCCCATCCTCCCCCTCACTATTCACAACAGCAACCTCATTTCCAGCAAGGGAACACTTTCGGTTCTTCGGCACCTGCCTTTGAGAACCCAGCTCTTGATGACCTCGCCCGCTTGCTCTCCGAACAGCAGGCATCCTTCCGGTGAGAAATGGATGAGTTGTGGCAGGAGATGAGGGATATCATCAAGGGCAAGGCTGCCATACCAACACATATTGAGCCTAACCCAAATAATTTGAAAAGGAAATCTGAGCAGGTACAGTCTACAAAGGATACCACTCCTAGTGACTCTTTGAATGACATGTCTTCTTTTATGTGTGACGCTGATTTTGTGACACTTAGGAGCGGTAGAATGCCAGCCGGCAGCACCGTCTGAGCGACAACCACACGAGGAACCAGGAGGGCCAGACTAGGAGAGCGGTGCTGATGCCACTGATGTTGATGACGGTGGTGCTGATGCCACCAAGGACAGAGATCCAGTTGACGGTATTGAGGCCATCGCGACTCCAGATACATGCGATGGTACTGATGCCACCATTTCACTTGAAGCTGAGCCAAGGCGCGGTGCTGATGCCGTGAAGACAGATGCCGTGGGTGGTACTGATGCCACCACTTCTACTCCAGTTGTGCTTCCATCTGTTGCATTGCCACCTTTTGTATCCAAGGACTGTGGTAACAAGAAAAAGATAAAAATATGAATAAAGGAAAGGTTTCTTCATCTACTCTGAGTCCATATGCATTGCATGATGATCTTGGTATGGATTCCATTCCTTCACAGGCACATGAACCTCTTCCTAACTCTCCATCTGAGGAGGGCCCAGCCATTCCCTTCCCTCAAGCACTCCACTTGACGAAGGGGAATAAAAAAGAAAATCCAAAAAAGACACAACAGTTAGAGTTCAACCAGCAGATGATTGATAGATTTCATATTCAACTGACTCTATAGGAGGCACTAGAGCACATCCCCCTCTTCCATAAGAACTTAGGAGAGAAGACTACCATACGCAGTAAGAGGAGGAACCACAGAGGAGAGATCCATGTGCTCACCCATGCCACATGCTTTTCCATTCAGAACCGACTGCCAACCAAGAGACCTGTTGTAGGAGCCTCCTATGTCAGATGTAAGATTCAAGAGTAGCAGTTCAATCATACTCTATTAGACAACAACTCTTCAATCAACCTCCTTGCGGCATCCTTACTTGACCGATTCGAGTTTGGCCCTCTTCATCGGAGTAGGACAGTCCTTCAGTTTGCTGACAGGTCTATTAAGAGGCTGAAGGGGTTGTTGAGAGACGTGGTCGTTACAATTCAGGGCCTGAAATCCCCCGTGGACTTTGTTGTATTGGACATGGAGATCTCTGAGTCGGTGACAAATACCCCATCATACTTGGATGCCCATTCTTGGCCGCTGTCAAGGCAGTATCTGACCATGATAGTGGGATGGTGTACTTTCGCGTAGAGGGTGAAAATATACAAACAGAGACGATCGAAGAGACCAAAGCGTGAGATTCAGCATGCTCAGAGCAGTTCAGTGACATAGAGCAGATGACAGAGGCTGAGCGAGATGTTCACCCGGAGTGTGACTTTGTGATGACCGATGATGAAGCAATTTGGGAAGATCCCGTAGCACGAGCCCTTTCCTTGCCAATAGATTCAACGTACTTACAACTTATGGCAGTCGAGAGTTTGGAGAGCACACCCCTGGCAAAGGACACATGAGAGGCCTACAGTTGCGGCTGAGTGGTAAAGCAGATTTTTATTCGTGTTCTTCTGATCCAGATCCCTCGGATTCAGACATCGATTGGGATGACTTTAATGATTATTTGCCATGTCTGATTCCTTTTGAGCCAACAACTAGGACGAAGTGCGAGCCAGCATAGTTCACAGATATTCCAGCAGGGTCCCCTTCGTCAGATTTTCACGCACAACGAGAGTTCTCTCATGCAGATCTGGTAGCCTTCACTCAGACATATCAAAAGCCAGATTTGCCAGCTCCCAGTCGCCCAGAATTGAAGCCTTGCCACAATCGCTGAAGTATAGATTCCTTATGGGTGAGTCAGATATGCACCCAGTCATTATCTCAGCTGATTTGACTGGAGAGAAAGAATCCCATTTAATGGAGGTTCTTGAAAGAAACTGCAAGGAAATAGGATGGACTATAGGTGATCTCCAGAGGATTAGTCCAGCTCTGTGCTCCCACCATATCTACCTCAAAGAGGACGCCAAGCCCTCACGTGAGTTCCAGCGAAGGCTGAACCCGATCCTTCGAGATGTGGTCATGAAGGAAATTTCAAGATGGTGGAGCGCCGATTTTATCTACCCCATATCCGACTCCAAGTGGGTTAGTCCATTACATGTGGTACCCAAGAAGACATGTATCACTACAGTTGTGAGTGAGTCTGGAGAGGAGATAGCTACTCAGATACCCACTTCTTGGAGGGTCTGTGTGGACTACAAATGATTGAATCAGACCACCAAGAAGGATCATTTCCCACTGCCATTTATTGATCAGATTATCGAGATGCTAGCTGGGAAGAGTCACTACTATTTTCTTGACGGGTACTTCTGTTATAACCAAGTGGCCATTGCGACTGAAGACCAGGACAAGATGACATTCACCTGTCCATTTGGGACATATGCTTTTAAACGGATGCCTTTTGGTTTGTGTAACACCCCAACGACATTCCAAAGGTGCATGTTGTCCATCTTCTCGGACATGGTAGGTGACTGTTTAGAGGTCTTCATGGATGATTTCTCGGTCTATGGCGGTGGGTTTAATGCTTGTCTTGACTGCCTAGACCGTGTACTTCAGCGTTACATTGAGGTCAATCTTGTCTTATCTTGGGAGAAGAGTTACTTTATGGTGACTCAAGGGACGGTCCTTGGTCATATCATCTCCAATAGGGGCATGGAGGTTGATCTGACCAAGGTGGATATCATCAGAAAGCTCAATCCACCATCCAATCTGCAACAATTGTGGTCTTTTCTGAGACATGTCGGTTTCTACCGACGGTTCATTCAAGACTTCAGTCGTATTGCCCGATCGCTCACTGATTTGCCGACAAAAGACACCGAGTTCATTGTAGATGATAAGTTTCTTGCGTCATTCGAGACTCTCAAGAATCTAGTTGTTGAGGCTCCTGTCCTTCAGCCACCCTATTGGTCTCTCCCATTTGAGATCATGACGAATGCTTCTGATTTTGCTGTAGAGGCTATGCTTGGACAAAGGAGGGATGGATTGCCATATGCCATTCACTACGCTAGCCGGACTTTGGATGCCGCTCAGCGTAATTATACTGTGACTGAGAAGGAGATGCTAGATGTCGTCTTTTCTTTGGATAAATACAGATCATATATTCTGGGATCAAAAGTGACTATCTTTATAGACCACACAGCCATACGATACCTCATGACAAAGAAGGATGCCAAAGCTCGACTTACCAAATGGATCCTTCTGCTCTAGGAGTTTGATATTGAGATTAAGGATAAACCTGGAGTTAAGAATGTGGTGGCGGATCACCTCTCTTGATTAGAGAACCTTGAGTAATATGAGCCCATTGCACCTATTACTGAGACATTTCCAGACGGGGTGATCCTTGCTATTGCCTCGCTCCCATGGTACGCTGACATTGTGAACTATCTTATCACCAAGACGGTTCCATATGGCTGGCCCAGGCAACGACTTGAGACCTTCCTTACGAAGGCCAAGTCATACCATTGGGAGGATCCCATCCTTTATCATGAAGAAGGGGATAGTATCTGGAGGAGGTGTATTCCTCAAGAAGAGCAGCATAGCGTCCTCACCTACTGCCACAAGCTTTAGGCAGGAGGACATCATTCTAGGAGATGGACAGCGCATAAGGTGCTCCAATCTGGCCTTTGGTGGTCTACTCTCTTCAAGGATTCCGACGAATTCATGAAGAGGTGTACTGACTGTCAGAAGATGGGTACTTACGGACAGAGAGATATGATGCCCATGCAATCCATTCACTTTTACGAGTTTTTGACGCAAGGGACATTGATTTCATAGGCTCATTTCCTAAGAGTCAGGGATTTGAGTACATTCTGCTTGCTGTAGATTATGTGAGTCGTTGGGTTGAGGCCATCCCGGCCCGAACTGCAGATGCTAAGTCTGTGTGCCGATTTTTGAGGAAAAATATCATTTCACAGTTCGGGTACCTAGAGTTCTGATTTCAGACAGGGGACTCACTTTATCAACGATAAGGTAAGGGCCCTTGCGGATGGGTTCAACATTGACCATCATGTTGCCACTCCATATCACCCTCAGACTAATGGTCTTGCTGAAGTATCGAACATGGAGATCAAGACTATTTTACAGAAGGTAGTCCGCCCAGATCGAAAGGATTGGTCACAGCTTTTGGACTCAGTCTTGTGGGCCTATCGTACTTCCTTCAAGACACCATTAGGGACATCTCCCTTTAGTCTCGTCTATGGAAAGCCGTGCCACTTGATAGTGGAAATCAATCACAAGTCACTATGGGCAGTTATAGAGTTATTATTGGATCCCGAGAGTATAGGAGATCAGAGGAAAGCACAGTTGGCATCACTGGAAGAACCGAGAGATACAACCTTTTCGAGTAGCCTACAATACAAGGAAAAAGTGAAGATATGGCACGATTCTCATATTAGCCATAAACAGTTTGAGCCAGATCATCATGTATGGTTGTTTGATTCTAGGCTGAAATTATTTTCAGGGAAATTGCAGAGTAAATGGAAGGATCTTTATGTGGTCAGAAAGGTACATGACAATGGCAGTATTGATATATCCGAGTTGTCATCTTCCTCTACCTTTCGAGTTAACGGTCAGTGCCTGAAACTTTATCTAGATCATGATACTCTGATCATTGACGTTGCCCCTATTCATCTGGTATGAGATGTGCCCTTTGACTCACATCACTTGCATCTCATACATGGTTATCACTTCCATCTTCCACTGTATAGATCCATATGTCCATATCATTCAGTCATTCAGTCTTTATGACTGCCACCCCATCTTCATCTTATGATTTTGCTATACTTAGGATACACCTTGTCCTAGGTATAGGGGGGTGCACACACTGAGTTATTCTATTATATAAATCCCCTCTTCTGTCTCCTCTTCTTGTCTATACTCAGGGTATTTTACCCTAAGTATAGGGGGAGACAGACTGAGCTGTGATCTGTTTATTCTCTTTTCTTCTTTTTCTTCTTTTCTTCTTTTCCTTATCTTCTTCTCTATTCTTCCGACATGTGTCGCCCTTTTTGTCAGTCTTCTATACTTAGAATATACTTTGTCCTAAGTATAGGGGGCGTGCACCTTCGATCTATTCATTCCCACCCTCGACCCTCCCTGCCTTGTGTACAGTCTACTATACCTAGGATTATTTGATCCTAAGTATAGGGGGAACATTCGACTTCACATTAGTTTATTTATTCATTCCTTTCTTATCCATTTATTCTTTAGACTGCTCTATACTTAGTACGAGTTATGTCTTCTTTTTCTCTCTCTCTGATCTATGAGGACATAACTCAAGCTAAGTATAGGGGGGTCGTATATACTACGTATATACTTTAGCCATAACTCGTACTTTCATATTTTTATTAATAATTATGGCTAATAAAACTAATTAAATTCATTAAAATCACTTAATAAAAATATGTTATTATTCCTCAAATTCTTTTTGTATTTAATGATTAATAAGTCAGGAGAAAATATTTTTTGCAAAAATGTTTGAAAAATAGTTTGAAAGTCTCTTTTAAAAATATTTTGAAAGCTATTTGGAAAACGTTTTGTTCAATATTTTCAACCTTTGTAAAATATTTTGTTTTGAAAAATTTTATTTTTCATTGTGTGAAATAAAATATTCGAAAAACTATGTGCAATTGGTTTGAAAATGGTTGCAAAAATATTTTGAAAAATTTATCTATATTGTTTGAAAAACCTTTGCAAAATGATTTTCAAATGTGTGTACATGTTTGTAAAATTGTTTGTAAAAATTATTTTGGACTATATTTTTCAAAAATTGTTTGAAAAACCATTTTCAAATAAATTTGAGGAATATACACATCACACTAAAATTCTTTATTATATATACCTATAAAATTGACCATTTACCCTTGTAAATTCTTAAAATCTATTTCTTGTAAATATAAAATGCATCCATGTGTAAATATTTTAACATGAGTTTTTAGCCAAAATCTTTTCTTTTCAAAAATCCCAAAAACATTTGCAAAATTAAAATACCAAAAAAATTTGAAAAATCCTTTTGAAAATACAAAAAATGCATATGCATCATCTTTTCAAAAATCCATAAAAAGTTCAAAATCTTTGAAAATTGCATCAAAAAAATATTTTTGCATTTTCTGCATAGCATTTGCGTAGCATTAGCATTTTTCGGATTGAGTCTGATAGTTGAACAAGTCTAAATAAAATCCGAAGATTGGAGCCTAGTTGGACCTTAAAATCTACCTAATAACATGAACCTTGTAGGAATTGGAATTGAGGTATTTCAGGTCTAGGTGACTTAATTCTTTGAGGATCACGAGACTTGGTTCAATGGATTCTTGACTACCTAAGTAGAGTATTTCGGAGCACACACACATCTCTTGTTGATAATGACCTAACTTGGACACCTGCACCTTTCACTGGCTCAACTCAGTTGGAGTGGTGAGGGGATTGGATTTGCCGGTATGAGGCACACACAAGTGGAAACACTTGTCCTCCTTTAGGGAGGGAAGTGCACCCCAACCCGTCCTGTGTTGAGGAATTCGAAAGACAGGAGAGTGTGGGTTGCAATAAAGCTTCAAAAGAGGGATAATCTACTAGCTCAAGAGGAAAAACTCCCTATGTATATGCTTCTGTAAATAGTATTTAAAAAAACTCCAAAAAAGTGGACAGACCTATACAAAAAAAAATAAATAAAATGCCTACCGGAGTGTACATATGTTGTATAGAAAAAAAATCAAGCTTGAGCTTCAAAGTCAAATTATGTGAGCCTGCAGTTGGATGACTTGACTACACTAGTCTTGCATCCTAGGATAGGTAGCTACACTAGCTACCGTCCATTCTTCTCTTCACCCCCTCATCTTGAGCTGGTTGCCACTTGAACTTAGAAGGGAGTACCCCTCTCCTCGAGGAAGGAGTTGCTGGATTGGGGAATCATTAGGTTGTTACACTGGAGAAGTCAATCTCTTTGTCATTCTAGTTGGGGAGAGCCACTATCACTTACATTGTACGAGTCAGATTTATAGCCGTAAGGGTTTGCGTATGAGTTGAAATATTTCTGACTTGGCTATTGAGGAGACTTGAACAGAGTTTTGAGATTCTCGAAGGCTGTTGGATTTCAAATCCGATTCCCATTAAGGTTCCGCCCGCATTAAAATTTCAAAGGTCCGACTTAAGCTCCAAACTTTGATTTTGTGAAGTCAAGTTTGATAATTAAATTTAACCCATCTTTCTTCTTTTTCTTTTCTTTATTTTTCTTTTCTGCACTTATTACATAAGTGTTTGCTACGGACTAGCAAAGGCAAGTATAGGGAGATGATGAATCTATGTTTCATCATCTTTATTCTATCATTTTGGCCTTAAAAACCCTAGTAAATGCGTGTAAATAGCGTCAATTCATGCATTTTATCATCCATGCATTATTTTGAAAATAGTGTATAAAATGCTGTTTTTAAAGCCACAATTATAGAATAAAGAAAAGAAAAGAAAAAGAATAAAATATTGCAAATATTTTATGACCCGAAACCCCGAGACTAGGCATCTCGATGACTAGGTCAACAAGGAATAAAGTAGGGGGAGATAAGGGCCAAAAACCAATAAAAATACCTTTTATTTTATTAATTTATTCTACATTTTGGGACCTATTTTTAGTTCCACTTTTTATACTTCAAATAAAGAAACTTTGTACATGAAAGTTGTAGATAATTAAATATAGAAAAATACAAAATTGATTTCACACAAAAATAATATACAGATAAAAAGTTATGATTTGAATAAGATTCCAGAATCCCAACATCCCAGACCTGTATCTGTCTAATGAAAATTCGAAATGTATCAAAATCACTTTAATTGTATATAATTTTCAATAATCTATTTAATGAAGTGGTTTCATATTTTTCTGAGTTACGGTTTGAAAGTCAGGTTTTGGACCTCTATTGTATACTTGTACATATTAAAATATCCATTTTATTTATTATTCATTATTTTTTTATAATTTTATATTTTCATAATTTTTAAATATTATTTATAAGATATTGTATATTAAATCATGAATAAAAACATAAAGAAAACATAAAAATAAAATACTTGTATAAAATACATAGGTATAATACCAATAAATATACCTATAAAGAATACACTTCTATTTATTTAATTGTATACAATACATCAGAAAAATAAAATAAAAAATATATTTAGGTTTATAAAATTTAAGTTATAAATGTATAAAATAATAAACAAAGTAAATAAAATTAAATATACAAAATAAAAAATAAAATACTAAAATATATAGATAAATATACCTATATAGGCCATAAAAGGTAACTTATAATTTTAGACCTCTAAAAAATAAATAAAAATCATAATAAAATACTTCATAAAATAATAAACATTTTTTTCTTAATAACCTAAAATTAATAGAATCATTTATTATTTTAAATTGATTTTACAATTAAATTTTCTAGGGTTTTTTTTCTGGTTGGTCCACGTGGACCAACCAGCTTCACCCTTTTGTTGACCTCGGTCAACTCTCTGACCGAGGTCTGTAGCCTGTCAGAATCTCATTTTTGTCCGATTTCATGGATTTTTTGAGGCTTCTTCTTGCACCATCTTGTGTCGATGTCTTCACGACTTTTGATCCTTGTAGACCGGTCTTACACGCCCTATGATTGTCTCGTGGATCGCATCGCTGAAATGCTTATTACACCTCGTCCTTTGGAGCCGCTCGTCAATCTATTAAAAAAGCACCCGAAGTTTCCCATCCATCTTTGAACCACATATTGACTTGTTCTTCTCCTCCTTTCTTGTGCTCCTGACAGCTGGTGGCGACAGCGCCAGCTCCGGCCAACTTGGGCGGTGTTTGACGAGTCGTTGGGCGAGTTCCTCACCCCTCCGGTGAGCCACCGTCATAGAGGTTCTTCACCTCTAGTTACCGCCCATTGAGGTACGTTCCCCCTCATTTTCACTGCATTTCCTTATCTAGGATCGAGTCCAGCGCAGATCTTTAGCTTTACTCTCGAAATCAGTCGCTCATATCCATCTTCGTAGTTCACCTGAGCCCCAGCTCCGGCGAACCTCCACCATCTTGCCTCGCACGTTCTCGACTGTCCTTCGACCCGCTCAACATCTCACATCTTCCCTCTCCGCTTCCTTACCACGTTGCGCCGCCACGCTCCCCCAGATTGACTCCTGATCTGGTATCACGTCCTCAAATCCCCCACATCACCGGAGGATCGCCGCCACACTCATTCCACCTTCCATTCCGCCTATAGGTGGGCCGCGACAGTTTGCCCGTGACTCCCTTAACTTCTTTTTGCAGGTTCAAGCCTTCCTCGCATGCCTGGAGCGTTTTTGCACATCCTCCCGTGCCACATGAAGCTTCTTTGATCCTCCTCCTCCGCGGATGCGCTCCAGCCATTTTCGTAACCTTTTGATCATCCCGACCGATTGAGGGGACCTCCAGCGTGCTCGTGGACCTCCTCGCAGCTGCAGATCATGCTGGAGAACGGAGCTCGCATCGACTTTATCTCATCAGGGACCTGTTCTTCGTCTGTTCTTGCTGACCCGCTCCGAGCCGTCAGATTCTCCTCAGTTCTTCCAGCTATGCAACCGCCGTTGGATCTTGTCCGCCTATCAACCGTCGGATCGCCAGGCCAAGGGTATTTTGTACTTTTAATACCAGTCATCTTTCTATTTAATGATTATTCTATACTCTTTTGTCTGTAATTTAAATATTTCGCAGATTTTGCAAAAACAACCCCGTGGTTCTCATACTTACATCGAGGCCCCTGCCTATGTCAGCTCACGTGACTTACACATGTGGGGTTGGGGTATTTTGCACGGGGGCCCTCGTGAATTTTATTATTTCTGTTAAGTCCTGAAACTTTTAATTGTAATTATAAACTTTGGAGATTTTGCGAATTGGCCCTCAGGGTTTTTGTTAATTGTTGTTTAGTCTATGCTTGTCACGTGTTCTAGCACATGTTTCGTGGAAATTTTGCACATATAACCTTGGGCTTTTGGTGATTTATATTTAGTCCACAAAAGTTTTTATTGTGTTGTATATTTTATGGAAAAATTACATCTAAGCCCCTGGACTTTTGCTTATTTACAAAAATACCCCTAATAGGGGTGAATTTTCTCTTTGTTGTTTGTATTTTTTCATGCATTCATAAAATCCTAAAAAATCCCAAAAAAATACCCTAGCTTCCTGTTTTATTCTATTTTCACGCCATATTTTTATTTTCTATTTTTGCTGCATTTTAACATTTATAAAAATTCAAAAACATGCATTTTCATCCCTGTTTGCATTAGCAAATCCATAAAAAATAAAAAACCTCTTTGAAAAATTCCCAAAAAATATATTTTATTTATTTTCGTATGTTTTATATTTAGACCAAAAATCACTAAAAAATATAAAAGAAAACTCATAAAAATAACAAAACCCCAAAAACCTTTATAAAAATATTACAAATTCATAAAAAATCCTAAATATCTATTTTTTGTTCCTTAATTTTCTAAATTTATTACTTTTAGTTTAAAATTAATTTGGAGAATTTTGTTCACTGTTTAATATTTTTCATCTCCATTTTAATTTTAGATCTTTATTTTATTCAATGTTTTCAGTATTTTTGACTTTAAAATAAGAAAAAAATTAGCAAAAATATAGAAAGATCACAAAAAATATTAGAAAAATATAAAAAGCACAAAAATATTTTATTTCCTAAATTTTGCTTATTTTCACCTATTTTTATATATACATTACTTCTCTCTTTTCTTATATTGTATATATACTTTATTTTATAATTCAAAAGAAAAAGAAATTAAATAAAATATAAAATATAAAAAGAAAATACAAAATCAGAAAATTAAAAATCAAAATATAAAAAATATAAAATAAAAAAAAATAAATAATATATAAAATTAAAAATCCATAAAATAGCATTTTATAGGCAAAGACATCACATTCATTTTGAGCATTTTTGCCCTGATCTACCTGCTTGCTCCATGTGTTCGACCTCTACACTACTTGCACTATACACATCTTTTGTAGAGTTATAATAAATTTTAACTACGCACCGCTTTTCATTGTTTGATCTCTATTGTGGGTTAATTTTTGTTTGAATCCGGATTTCTTGCAGGTCGCCACAATGACTGCGTCTCCGCCTTGTGTGAGACATACTTTAGACCCGTGAAAAATCCTCTTCAACATTGACCTATTAGTTATTGTTCTTCGTGTGTAGAAGTTTTCTGTCTAAGGACGATTTCTTCTTGCATCATATAGGTAGTTTTATTTCTATTTTTATTTTATGCGCGGATCACCCTGCATGTAGAGTGCTGGCGTCAAGTACGCTAATTCTGACTTTGCATGCATCATAGTGTTTGACCGCACATCAACTTTTTCGACTTCTTCCCCAGATTTTAGGACTTAAAATAATCAGGAGAATCGAAAAATTCATTAGGCATTATTTGTTATTGAAAAATACCTAAAAAAGAAAAAACCATAAAATTGGGACTGCTAAACATACTTGACCATAAAAGACACATCACAGAAAAAATTTGTCTTGCGAGAGAAATCCCCTCCTTGTTTGGTTTGGATGAGCGAGAGAGTGGCCCGCACACTAGGCTAGAGCCATATCTGACCTCTTTTCAGACTACTGATTTTGAGTTAGTCGTTCTCTAGTGAGGATCGCTCCGGTTTCCGGTAAAGCAGGCCGCGATATCCTTAACAGAGCGAGTTGATCGGATAGCCGGTAACGATCCTCAACTTGTAGTGGCTGGGAAAGATCTAACCTCGGGATCATGCCAATCTCCTAAGAGCGTTAGATTCCTACCAGCTCGCTTAATCGCTCTGATAGACTGATTTATTACCTAATAAATCGACAAGATAAAAGACCGAACCTTTACGGTCATCAACTCAACGTCGAGTAGGTGAATTGGGGGTTTATTTTTCATGATCTTGTGTGTTTTCCAGATCTCATCTGCCTTACTCTCCACATCACGATGATGGGTCGGAGGTCCCTTAGACAGCCTTTGGTTGCACCGCTTTCGAGCACTCCGCCCCATTCATCTAGGTTGGTTCGCAAGAGCCCAGACCCGCTCTCCGAACATCCTTCTACCAGTCCTGATGTGTCCGAGTAGAGACTACAGTAGATCTATATTCATTTGATGACACCTGAGATCGGGTCTTCTGCATTTTCAAAGACCATGGACAGTAGCGAGGAGTGCACTGATGGACCCAACCAGACTCACACATACGTTCTTGATCAGGGTGCCATCAATAACACCATGTTAACCTCCCTGGAGACCATGCAGCAACAGATCAGAGATCAGGGGGCTTTCATGGCCAACATGCATAGAGAGATGGCTCAGATGCGAGCGAACAGAGCAGAGCAGAACAGAGCCGGTGGTGGAGACATTCCAGATCTAGGAGGAGGAGATGGACCACATCTCGACGAGCCCCAAGAGCCAGTACAACCAACACACCCGATGAGAGAGTTGCACAACCCTGGTGCAACTCTGACGCACCGTTAGATCCAGCTGTCGGCTATTCTGGGAGATTTCAAGCTCCCACCTCAGACCATTCAGTTACTGCCCAGATTTCACGGGCTAGCCACCGAGGTGCCGCACCTCCATCTTCAGGAGTTCGAGATGATCTGCATCACGGTCCACGATCGATTCGTGGACGAGGACACCATCAAGATGATGGCCTTTTTGTTCTCCCTCGTCGACAGAGCAGCCTATTGGCTGAAGCATTTAGGGAGATACGTGACATCTTGGGAACAACTCCAGATTGAGTACTTGAATAAGTACTATCCACTCGCCCGGACGAATGCAACGCGAGCCCTCATCAAGCATGAGGCATGGGACCGATTCAGAGAGCTTATCGACCGATGTCCACATCAAGATATATCCAAGCCCAACCTCGTGCAGAGTTTTTATTGTGGGCTGACACCGGAGCTGCAGGGGCTCGTGAATGCATCCTATGGGGGTTCATATTTCACCAAGGATGAGGACCAGGTCTGGGCCATCTACGAGGAAATGTAAAGAACTATATAGTCATGTCCCAGACCTGCCTTTACACTCAGGGGAAGCTCACACCACAGGCCGTGTCCTATCAGAGGATGGCTTGGGTTGATGCAGGTCCTTCTACATCTTCAGCAGCCGCAACATAGGCAGAGTTGTCGTCCACTGATATGGGCATCATCAGCGAGAAGCTGGATTACATCGAGATCATTGAGAAGAAGCAATGCCAGGGTATGTCGCAGATCGATCAGATGGAACAGACGCTGAGTGACCTGAAGACCCAGATCATGTGTCTCCAGGAGGAACAGACGGCTTCTCAGCCCCGTCTGAGGTCACGGGCTGACCCCAGCAGCAACAGCTTGACCCAGCCCTCCGCCCACTACAGACAGGTTCACCATATTAAGGCAGAGCCATTCCAGCAGCCGAAGCAACAGTACGTCTAGCTACCAGCCAGATCAGCCCATGGCAGTCCTACCCCCACCCCCTTACGAGTAGGAGCCGTTGATGGAAGTCAACGGGATTTGGTATGACCAACCTCAGCCTGGGATCCGCCGAGACCATCCCGGATTCTGATGGTCGACCGGAGGTGCCTCATCCCAGCCACAACCTCCAGTTCAGGGTGGGCAGTACAGCCAGCAATAGCAGCTGCCCTAGTTCCCACACCACTCACAGTCACAGCCACAACCGCACTACCAGCAGGGTCCTCGTCCCTACCAGCAGGGACAACTGTGGAGGCAGCAGCAGCAACCTCAATCGTATTCTCATCAACATTCCCCTCATCATTCCCATCAGCATCCTCACTTCCAGAGAAGCAACCCGTCCTATTCTCATGGGCCAGACTATGAGACCCAGAACTTGACGACTTAGACCGCCTTATTTTTTAGCAGCAGGCTACTTTTAGGCAGGAGATGGATGAGTTCCATCAGGAGATGAGGGAGATCGTCAAGGACAAGGCCGCCATACCCGCTCAGATTGAGCCAAATCCGAACAACCTGAAGAGGAAGTCTGAGGAGGTACAGTTTACAAAGGTTACCACTCCTAGTGACTCATTGGGTGCTATTACTTCCTATACTTTTGATGCTGACTTTGTTACACTTAGGAGCGGTAGGATACCAGTCGATGCCACCTCGTCTGAGCGACAACACCACGAGGACTCAGGAGCGCCAGATGAGGAGGAGAGCGGTGCTGATGCCACTCATGATGATGTCTATGATGGTGGTACTGACACCACCAAGGATGTAGATCCAACCAATGATACTGAGGCCATCGCTTCACCAGATGTAGAAGGTGGTGCTGATGCCACAAGATATTCTAACGCTGAGCCAGAGAGCAGTACTGATGCCGTGAGTCCAGATGCCGTGGGTGGTACTGAGGCCACCCCTTCTATTCCTATTGCATTTCCTTCTGTTTCTGTATCTCGAACTATTTAGAAAAATCCAAAAATATTAATAAAGGAACGAGTTCTTTATTTTTGAGTCCATCTGCGATGCCTGGAGATGTTTGTATAGATTCTGTTTCACCTCAGCAGCAAGGACCAGTTCATAGCCCTCTATCTGAGGATGGCCCAACCATCCCTTTCCCTCAAGCACTCTGCTTGGCTAAGGGGAATAAAAAAGAAAATCAAAAAAATCTCAGCAGTTAGAGTTCAACCAGCAGATGATAGACAAATTCCAGATTCATCTGACTCTACAGGAGGCCCTTGAGCACATCCCTCTCTTCCAGATGAACCTTAGAGAGAAGACTACCATTCGTAGGAAGAAGAGGAACCACCATGCAGAGATCCATGTGCTCACTCATGCCACCTTCTTCGCCATTCAGAACCGTCTGCCAGCTAAGAGGCCAGATGAAGGAGCTCCCTATGTCAGATGTCATATCCATGAGCAAAGGTTTGATTGGACTCTATTAGACAGTGTCTCTTCCATCAACCTACTTCTGACAGCCTTACTCGACCGATTCGAGTTTGAACCTCTTTGACAGAGTAGGACAATCCTTCTGTTTGCTGATAGATCTGTCAAGAGGCTGAAGGGGTTGTTGAAGGACGTGGTCATCACAATTTAGGGCCTGAAATTCCCCGTGGACTTCTTGTGTTGGACATGGAGATCCCTGAGTCTGTGACCGATACCCCCATCATTCTAGGACGCCCGTTCTTGGCCACATCCAAGGCAGTGTCTGATCATGATAACGGGAATGTGTACTTTCGCGTCGAGGGTGAGAGTATACAAATAGAGATGATCGATGAGACTAGAGTGCGAGATTCAGCCTGCTCAGAGCAGCTCAACGATTCAGAGCAGATGACAGAGGCAGAGCGAGACGTCCACCAAGAGTGCGATTTTGTGATTACAAATGATGAAGCTGCTTGGTATGATCCCGTTTCATGACCTATCCTCTCACAATCATATGCCACAGATTCCCAAATTCCAGCAGAGGAGAGATTGGAGAGCATACTCTTGGCAGAGGATACATTCGAGGCTGTAGACCATGTTCAGGATAACGAGACAGTTGATATTTCTTGTGATTTAGATTCAGATCCCTTAGAGTCAAATATAGATTGGGCAGAGTTTGACGAGTTGATACCATGTCTGATTCCTATAGAGCCAGCAACTAGGGTGGAGACTGATCCGATACAGAGTACCGATACACCAGCAGAGCAGTCTTCACCAGATTTCCGTGATCAGCGAGAGTTCTCCCATGTAGATTTGGTTGCCTTCACTCAAACTTTTCAGAGGCTAGATTTGCCAGCTCCCAATTGCCCAAAGCTAAAGCCCTTTCCGCAGTCGCTGAAGTATAGATTCCTTGCGGGCGAGCATGAGATGTACCCAGTCATTATCTAAGCAGATTTGACTGGAGAGAAAGAATCTCGTTTGGTGGAGGTTCTTGAAAAGAACCATAAGGCGATAGGATGGAGTGTAGCTGATCTCCAGGGGATAAGTCCGGCCCTGTTCTCCCACCACATCTATCTCGAAGAGGACACCAAGCCATCGCGTGAGTTCTAGCGACGGCTGAACCCAAATCTTCAAGAGGTTGTCATGAAGGAAATCTTGAAATGGTGGAGAGCCGATTTTATCTACCCCATATCTGACTCCAAGTGGGTTAGTCCATTACATGTGGTGCCCAAAAAGACGAGCATCACTACAGTTGTGAGTGAGTCTGGAGAGGAGATAGCTACCCGGGTACCCACTTCTTGGAGGGTCTGTGTAGACTATAGACGATTGAACCAGGCCACCAAGAAGGATCATTTTCCGCTGCCTTTTATTGATCAGATTATAGAGAGGCTAGCTGAGAAGAGTCATTACTGTTTCCTTGACAGGTACTCCGGCTATAATCAGGTGACCATTGCGCCTGAAGACCAGGACACGACTACATTCACCTGTACATTTGGGACATATGCTTTCAGACGGATGCCCTTTGGTCTATGTAACGCCTCGACAACATTCCAAAGGTGCATGTTGTCCATCTTCTCGAATATGGTGGGTGAGTGCTTGGAGGTCTTCATGGATGACTTTTCGGTCTATAGCGATGGGTTTGATGCTTGTCTTGACTGCCTAGACTGCATCCTTCAACGATGCATCGAGGTCCATCTTATTTTATCCCGGAAGAAGAGTCACTTCATGGCATGGACGGCCATATCGCGATATATCGACGATATATCGGCGATATATCGGTATCGATAGGTCACCGATATATCTCCGATATGGTCGATATCGGGTCGATATAGGTCATTTATTCACATTCTCGGTTCAATGTTGGCGATATGGCATCGATATATCGTCGATATATCGACGATATATCGTATCGACATGGTATCGATATCAATACGGATATCGATATGTCCTTCCATGCGAGTTCATGGTGACTCAAGGGATGGTTCTTGGTCATATCATCTCCAACAGGGATATGGAGGTTGATCCGGCCAAGGTGGATATCATCAGGAAACTCAATCCACCGTCCAACCTGCGACAGTTACAGTCTTTTCTAGGGCACGTCAGTTTCTACCGACAATTCATTCATGATTTCAACATGATTGCCCGATCGTTGACTGACTTGCTGACCAAAGATACCAAGTTCATTGTAGATGATAAGTGTCTTGTGTCATTAGAGACTCTCAAGAGTCTAGTTGTTGAGGCTCCTGTCCTTCAGCTGCCTGATTGATCTTTCCCATTCGACATCATGACGGATGCCTTCGATTTTTCTGTAGGAGCCGTGCTGCGACAGAGGAGGGATGGAGTGCCATTTTCCATTCACTACACTAGCCATACTTTGGATGTCGTGCATCAGAACTACACCGTCACTGAGAAGGAGATGCTAGCCGTAGTTTTTGCCTTGGACAAGTTCAGGTCGTACATCATTGGATCAAAGGTGACTATCTTTACTGACCATATCGCCATCAAGTACCTCATGGCTAAGAAGGATGCCAAAGTGAGATTGACTAGATGGATCCTTCTACTCCAGGAGTTTGATATTGAGATTAAGGATAAACCAGGAGTCAAGAATGTGGTGGCAGATCATCTTTCCTGATTAGAGCATCTTGAGGAATCTGAGTAGTCTGATCTCAGAAAGAATGTGGTGGCAGATCATCTCTCCTGATTAGAGCATCTTGAGGAATCTGAGTAGTCTGATCCCATTTCTGAGACCTTCCCAGATGAGGCGATCCTTGCTATCGCCTCGCTCTCATGGTACACTGACATTGTGAACTATCTTGTTGTCAAGAAAGTTCCACAAGGTTGGCCCAGGCAGCGACTTGAGACCTTCCTTGCGAAGTACAAGTTCTACCATTGGGAGGATCCCATCCTTTATCACGAAGGAGGGGATAGCGTTTGGCATTGGTGCATTCCTTAGGAGGAGCACCATAATGTCCTCACATACTGCCACAAGCTTGAGGCAGGAGGACATCACTTTGGGAGGAGGACGACATAGAAAGTGCTCCAATCCAGCCTATGGTGGCCTACCCTCTTCAAGGATTCTGATGAATTCGTGAAGAGGTGTAGAGGATGGACACTTGTGGACAGCGTGATATGATGCCGATGCAACTCATTCACTTCTGTGAGGTTTTTGATGCATGGGGCATCGATTTCATGGGTCCATTCCCTAAGAGTCAGGGATTTGAGTACATTTTGTTGGCCGTGGATTATGTTAGTCATTGTGTTGAGGCCATCCCCACCCGAACCGCAGATGCTAGGACTGTTTGCAGATTTTTGAGGAAGAATATCATTTCACGGTTCAGGGTACCTAGAGTGTTGATATCTAACAGGGGGTCTCATTTTGTCAATGACAAGGTAAAGGCCCTTGCTAGCGAGTTCAGCATGGACCATCAAGTTACCACTCCATATCATCCTCAGACCAATATTCTTGCTGAAGTGTCAAACAGGGAGATCAAGACGATATTGCAGAAGGTAGTCTGCCCAGACCGAAAGAATTGGTCACAGCTTTTGGACTCGGTCTTGTCAGCATATCGGACTTCATTCAAGATACCTTTGGGTACATCTCCCTTTCACCTCGTTTATGGCAAGCCCTGCCATTTATCTGTTGAGATTAGGCACAAGTCACTTTGGGCTGTCACATATATATTATTGGATCCTGTGAATGTAGGAGATCAAAGGAAGACAGAATTGGCAGCTCTAAAGGAGCTTAGAGACTCAACCTTTTTGAGCAGCCTACAGTACAAGGAGAGAGTAAAAGAATGGTATGATTCTCATATCAGCCATAAGCAGTTCGAGCCAGATCAGAGAGTATGGATGTTCGATGCTAGGCTTAGATTATTTCCAAGGAAGTTTCAGAGCAAGTGGAAGGGACCATATCTGGTTCGAAAGGTACATGACAATGGGAGTATTGACATATCTGAGATGTCATCTGAGTCTACCTTTCGAGTTAACGGGCAGCGACTCAAACCATATCTAGATCATGAGCCACTGGTCATTGACATCGCCCCTATTCATTTTGCATGAGATGTGGTCTTTGACTCACATCTATTGCATCTTATGCCTGATTAACACTGTCTTCCACTTTGTATGGATCCAGATGTCCATATCATCTCGTTCTTTAGTCCAACACCCCATTGGCATCTTATGATTATGCTATACTTAGGATGTACTTTACCCTAAGTATAGGGGAGGATGTTAGACTTTTGATTTCTCTTTTGATTCTTTTTACCTTTGTTTTGCGGCCTATACTTGGGGATATTTTACCCTAGGTATAGGGGAGGTAGACCCTGTACAGTCTTCCACTCAGAGTTCCCTTTATGTACAGTCCACTATACTTAGGATTACTTAATCCTAAGTATTGGGGGAAACATCGAGATCCTTTCATTCTATTCTTTGATTCGTCATTGTAGTATAGCTATTCTTTTCACTTCCCTACACTAAGCACGAGTTATGTCTTCTTCAACGCTCTTGATCCACTCTGAGGACATCGTTTGTGCTAAGTATAGAGGGTGTCGAATATATTACATATATACTTTATCCATAACTCGTACTTTTATGTGAGTGTGTTAATAAATAAAATAGCTAAAATCTTTTATCTAAAAATCGTAAATTTTAAATTTTTTTCTTGTACATAAAATTCTTTCTTGCACATACATAGCTATTTATAAAAATTATTTTTGTACAAATGTTTGTAAAAATGTTTTGTGTGTAAAAAGTTTGTAAATATTTTGGTATCAAAATTATGTATATAGTACAAAATTTTGTAAAATATTTGTAAAACAAAAGTTTGCAAAACCCTTGTGTAAATGTGTGTAAATAGTTTGCAAAACTTTTGCATCCATGCATGCATTCATTCAAACATTTTTTTCAAAAATTTTGCACATTTTCAAAAATTTGCGTAAAAAGATTTTCGTATATATTCTTTTGAATCATAGATTGACATTTAAACTAGCCTGGAATTAAATTGGAAAATGGAGCTTGGTTAAGACTTTAATCCACCTATTTTTAAGAGGAACCTTATAGGGCTTAGGGTTAAGACTTTTCAGGTCCATGAGTGACTTAATTCTTTGAGTCCACTAGGATATGATCACATGTCATCTTGATGAGCCTAAGTAGACTACTTAACAACACACACACGACTCTCACATACAATAGCTTTGCTTGCACCAACACCTTACACATAGCTCTCTACGGATGAGGTGGTGAGGCGACAGTCTTCTTTGGCTTGGGGTAGCATACGAGGGTAGTACTTCTAGGCGGAACCTTTACTCTTCTTTTAGTAAAGGAAGTGCATCTCAACTTGGTCTGGTAGCATTGAGGTCTAAAGAGAGGAGTTGTGGGTTGTAATAATGCTTCAAAAGAGGGATAGTCTACTGGCTCAAGAGGAAAAACTCCTTATGTATATATGCTGCACCATGTAGATATGTTGTACATATGCACATCAAAAAAATGTGCAAAAGAAAGAAAAACTCCAAAAAAGTGGTGGGTCTGATAGAAAATGAAATACCCAATACCCACCGAAGTGTATATACACAAATAAATATAAGCTTATGTTACCCATTCTCATCTCATGAAGCTTGCAGCAGGGAGACTTAGCTACACTGGTTGGGCTCCCAAGGATACATGGCTACACTGGTCATGGTCCATTCTCTTCTTCCTCCTCTTCTTGAGCCGGTTGAACTTGAACTTAGAAGGAATATCCCGCTCCTCGAGGAAAGAGCTGCCAGACTAGGGCATTAGAGTTACCTTGTTGAGGGAGGCTGTTACTTTGCCTTTTCTGAGGTGGGGAGCTACATATCACTTACACAATACAAGAAAAGATACATAGTCATTAGAGTTTGTGTATGTAGACTTGTTCTGATTTGGATTGTTGAGGAGTCTTGACCATAGATTGATGGAACTTAGAGGATGTTGAGTTTTAAACCTAGGTCCAAATAAGGTTCCGATAAACTAATAATCCAAAGGTCTGACTGAGATCCTTACTTCAATTTAATGAAGACAAGTTTAATAATCAATCTTGATTCCCCTTCTTTTTCTTTTCTTTCTCTTTTCACTTCTTTTTCAAATAAGTGGTTGCTAAGGGACTAGCAAAGGTAAAGTATAGGGGGTGATGAATCCTTGTTCATCACTCTTTATTCTTTTATTTTAGCTAATTATCTTGGCAATGCATCATGTAAATAGGTGTAAATACAATAACTTAACAATATGCATGCATGTGTTAATATTGCATAATTAGCATGTATTTATGCAAAAATAAAAGAATAAAGAATAAAAAGAAAAAGAAGGAAGTATTTAGAATAAATACTGAGTGACCCGAACCCCAAGAGAGGGCCAAGCATTGGCCTGATCGTCAAATAAAATAAGTAGAGAGAGATAGGACCACTCTACCTTGTATATATATATATATCATGTGGGTACATAAATTATTTTTGCCAAAAAAAATAAAAATATGTTTTTATTTCCTTGTATATATTTCTAAAAATAAAACAACAATAAGAAAAAATAAAACTCTCTCTCACTTGAACATAATACATGTATATAGGTCTTCTTCTCTATTTATTTTATACTTGTAAATAAATAATAAAAATAAAACAAAAATGGTTTTATACTCAAAAAATTATGTTGTAGATAAATAAAATATAAAATTGGGGTATTTTTGTAAAAATAAGAAATTAAAATAAATTGTACAAGTACATATGTATATTATACCTGTATATAATACAATATATTGTATATAGAATAATTTATTTTTCAAATAAATAAATAAATATCATACAAAAATAGTTTGAAAAAAAACATTTTTCTATTTATACATTTTCTAATATAAAATCATTTATTATTTTTTATTGAATTTGTAAAGTATTTTGTAAATTCTATTTTCTGATTGGTCGGCTGGATTGTTGACCATGGGTCAACGGCGCCTTCTACCCGGGTCCAACCCGGATCCTTGTCGCCGGAGCTCCTTCTTGATATCCTCCAGCTCGACTCCACTCGTCTCTTACCTCGGGATTCGGACCCAAGAATCCTCGTACCTCTAACATCCTGCGGGTCCATTGCCCGATCCGATTCCTTCTCGGGTCTCGCGCTTCTCTCCGATCTTTCCAGACCCCCGACAACCCTATATAATCTTCTCTCCACCTCCACAATGCCCTAGCTCATGCCTCGCTCCCATTTGAAACCCTACCCACCTCCAGCTGAGTGATAGCTGCCTGGAGCGCAGTCTAGCGGTCGATTTGGTACAGCTGAGCTGACGTTCCCCCTTCGTGGTCGGTCCTCTGCCGCGAGCAACCTCCCCCGACTGCCGCATTGAGGTCGAGGCCATAACCCCGACGACCATCCTCGCCTGAAGCCCAAGATTCGATCCGGATCTTCAGGTGAGCTTCTTATCCTTCCCCGTTATCACTTTGATTCGAATCTTTCATTTGCCGTCGTCGTCGCTCCGCCAGCTCCGACCAACCGGTCGGTGCTCTGTTACCCACTTCCAGCCGCTCCGATCGAACCACACGCTCACCCTTCATCTCTCTCCATGACCTGACCATCTTTAGCTTCGGCCATCCAGTTGAGATTAAGGCTTAGATCTTCTCTATCGAATTTGTCGGAGAACGAACCCCATTCACCTCCGCTTCTTTATTCTTCAGCTCCAATAACCAGACCGGAGCGTAGCCCCAAGTCTTGTCTTTGCATTGCAGGTACCCTTGAGCCTTGAGGAGCCTTATCTATCTTCCAGCTACACGGCGGAGCTGCTCCAGACCAAGTTCCGCCATCCAATCCATCCGACCGTCCGCAGGACGATCAGAGCCCACTGCTCGACGCGGAGTGCCTCCCCGGAGGTGCTCAACCTGTTGGAGGCTGATCGACCTTGAGGATTCACCCCAGTTCCCGTTCAAAGTTTGCCAGCCCCCCAGTTCGTCCACCATCTTCCGTCACCGTTGGATGAAGAGCGGAGCACCAGTTCATATCTGAGTTGTCCGTCGTTGCAACTTTCCAGCCGTTGATCGGACACCATCTGAGACATATGCGCCGCACGTAGGGGACATTCCATGAGCATCAGATCTGCCTTCACAGAGGATCAGAGCCGCACGATCGCGCTCACACCAGCGGACGACACCTGGCTTACCACGTGCGACTCACGTGCCTTGAGGGTATATTGCTCTTTTTCCCTTGCATTTATTTTGTTTATGCTTTAGTCCAGAAAATAAATATTGTAGTTTCACCTATTTTGCAGTTGAGTCCCTGTAGTTTTTGTTATTTGCATTCTAGTCCTCCTAGTCTGGAGGCACGTGCTTGGTCATGTGCATAGTGGTGTATTTGCACTATTTACCCTGAACTTTTCTTGTGTTATGAATTGAATGGATGTTTTATGAAATTGCATTTATGCCCCTGTGAACGTGGATTTAATGCATGTGCAGAATTAATTGGTGAAATTGCAATTTTAACCCCAGACTTCTCGTGCGTGTTAATGTTTAGCACATGAACTTAACATATTTGCATTTAGGTCCCTACATGCTGTTTGTTGAGTTTTTGATTAAATAAATACCAAAACTACTCTAAAAACTCCAAAAAAATTACACATGGCTCCTGCTACTGTGTAGTATTTTTGGTAATTTTTGAGACGCATTTTGATTTTATTTATTATTTTCTAAAAATCAAAAACCCTAAAAAGTGTCCTTATCTATTTTAGAAAATCAATTAAAAATAGAAAAATACCTTTAAAAATTCCACAAAAATTCATGATTGGGTGTTTTGCTTTGTTTCAATTTTTATATCATTTTTGTTTCATTCTCTGTTATAAAACACCTACAAATTAAAAAAGATTGAAAACTTTATAAAAATCATTAAAAATCAAAAAATTATGTTTTCACTTTATGTAGGTAGATTTTATTTTATATTTTCATAAAAATGTTGCCAAGATTTTAGAGGCACTTTAGATAATTTTTAATATGCCTTTTCATCTAGACTGCACACTACTTGTTGTTTTCCTCTTTCTTTTATGTTTAGAAAAGTATATAAAATCAGAAAAACTCCATAAAATACCCAAAAACATCTGAATATTTTAAAAACTTAAAACATTTTTGTTTTGAATTTTTGAATATTTTTAGGTCTTTAAATAATTGCTTGAGTGTGACTTTTCTCATTTTCCTTATTTCTTTTCTTAATAGAAAATCATTAAAAAAATTTCAAAATAAAAAACCACGAAAATTACTTTTATTTCTTAGATCACCTGAGTACTTCGTAGGATTCATCCTGTGCTCCTTGTGTTCGACCCTGGTGGCTATACCAGGTTAAATAATGAGCAAGACCACTCTTTTTGATTTTCATGCTTGATTGATTTTATTGGTGGTCTAATTTTTCTCGTTGAGCTCGGTTTGAGTGGTTGAGGTCGCAACGACCTTTGATATCACTTAAACTTAGTCGCTTGGATCGCTCATCAAATAGTCCCAGGGCCATATACGAAGGAGGCATCTTAGGAAAATTCGACAGCATAACTCATCACCTCTCCAGTATACCTCAAAAATCAATCGCAATCAACTTTAAAAATAATTATCGTAGTGACTATTTCGATAATAAATTACGATAGGTTTGGTATACCGAAGAGGAAGGGGTTATGGAGCTTAATTTCCATCATAAACAAACAACATGTGACAATGATAGCCTTTTTGAAAGTTTGAATCGTTACAAACCCCCTTAGTTCAGAATCTCCGAACTAAGGAAAGCCAACATATATATATATATATATATATATATATATATAATATTTTAAGATCACTTTACATCGTGCATTTGTACGTGCTATAAATAAGACTATAAAACAATCTTAAAATATATTCAATTATATTAACCATGATTTATGTATATTTAATTGTTTAACAATGGGGATATAGATAATTATGATCCTAAATTAGTGCCTAATGAAGTGTTTAAATGAACATTATTGAAAGTGTACCTACAAAAAAAGATTTCTCCATTTGCAAACATCAAAATTCATGACCATTGGATTGGGATATCTCATCCCAAAGTGAGTCCAATAATACTATGCAAAATATAAAAAAACATAACATGATTGGAGATGATGAAATCCTCTAATGTGCTGCACACACCTCCCAGTATGCATGGCCACACACCACCCGGTGTGGAGAGACCCACTGTGTGTGAATGATTTTGTGTGATTTAATAATAAGTTGTTAGTGGTTTAGCTTTATTATCGACCTAACTATAAGTTAATGCGATACACTTGGCCACATTAATTAGAAGTTAATGTGATAATAAATTATCACAGAAGAAATATTGGTGTTTTTCAAACATCACACTTTGTTTTGCCATTATATTGATCACATTTACATCTACAATTAATTTCATATTTATATAATTTACACATACAATTAACTTATTATTATTCTTTAATACTTTAATATATAAAATTATTTACTTAAATAAAAGAAATAATTAAATTCAATATTTTTTGGATTTATTGAAATATATTTAAGCATTTTACACTTTGAGATTTAATGGAATATTCATCATTTTAAATGTTGTATTTATGTAATATAATAATTTCATTAGAATATATAAATCTATATCGATAAAAGCTAGTTTTAAATAGTTTTAAAATTATAACATATTTATTAATAAATACTAAATTGTAATTCCGTCATCATCAGTTGTCTCTATAGTAGTTTTGAATCAAGTTATATTAAAAGATATTCATATAGCCAATTCCAAAATTAGTGGTACCGTATAATTTTATAATGGAAGTGAAATCCTTTTTAATGAATATTTAATATAAAAATATTTTTTCTTTCTATAATTACATATAAAATTTATTTTGTTTGATTTATAATAATACATTCTTCTATCTAATCATCCCCCTCAATACATATATACACCCATCTCCACATACATACATCATGCCCATGGCTCCACATATCATATCTATCTCTCCCTATCTCTCCATCTCTCCCATATCTACACTCTATATGAGGATGTTTGTTTGTATAAATAGACTTACAATAAAGCGTTTTTGCCTAAACTAAATCAAATTGGCTAAATTATGTAATCCAAGTATACCTCATTTATAGTCTACTAAGTCATGATATTCCTATCCTTTATATTTTTATAAAGCATCAACAGAATATACTACCAAGTTTAATGTTGACAAAGGTATTTATTTTTCCACTTTATTATCCACATTTAATCATATTACTGGTTGTAAATTTCATCAAACACCTGCAAAGCATACGAATTTCTATATAAATTAGGAAACCATCATTAAATCTAACAAGAAGACATTAAACAAGTCTTATCCTAAGCATAAATAGCATATTCAATCACTCGAATATATACAAAATAACAAATAATATAACAATAATTTGAAAATCTAAAACTATCCAAACATGAGTGATATGCAATGATATGTTAAAAAACGAGAGAAACGATGAAGTAATATACTGAAGGGAAGATGCATGTGTGTAGTTGAAATACACAAAGGAAGGTCGTCGATGGCGAGGACGGCCGTATAGGGATCGTCATAGGTGTTTTTTTTGGGGGGGGGGGGAGAATGCATATGGAATGAGGAAGGAGAGGGTGGGTGACGTTCTCTTCAAGGCTTCTGGCGAGCATACTTATGTGCTCGCCCATGGCTCCATAGGTGCTCGCCCAAATATTGACACGCGCCCGCATGAGCCGCGCATGAAATTCAACTGGGCGAGCATATGTGAATACAAGTGCTCGCCCATATTTTCAGACGCGCGCCACACGGCTGCACCACATAATTCAAATCAGTGAGAAGTCTAGGCAAGAACTTGTGATCCTCCTGTTCTCGCTCAGAGTCGGGCGAGCACATGTGCTCTCCTAGGGCAAGTTAGGACGTGCACACCAATCGCTCCTTTTTTGTAGTGTGAAAGCTCAATCTCCTAAAAAATCACTACTGTTGGGACTGTTGCTCAGATACACCTATTGGGTTCACACAAGGGTAATGTTATGAGCAATTACCCGATAATGAGATAAACACTATAATAACTAATGTAGAGGTAAGCATGGTATGTGTACACAACTCTATTTAGTGACATACACATATAATGTAGAAACTGAAATACACTATGTTATTCTAATTTATATTGGATCACATGATGACTTATTTTATCTATTAATTTAATAATCATTTGACGACCACCACGTTGATCTTAATATTTCTATTTGTTGGTTAGAGTCCACAACGGTATATATGTTACTATTATTGATATCCGAACATGGATCATTTCTCATCAACATGCACATGACAGTATGAAACTCGCAGGCGTCCACTACATGGGAACTTGGTACTCATCTTGAGTAAATCCTCAAGGACTGTTGTTCAATTAGAACAAGAAAATATCATAAACATGATTTCTCCAACTTCAACCCACCTCACGGAACAATACTATTATAAAGGATAAGGATATGAATATCATGACATGATAGACTATAAATGAGGTATAACTTGGATTACATAATTTATCATGACATGACATGATCGCCTAAACTAAACCAAATTGGCTAAATTATGTAACCCACTCACAATACTATTACTCGAACTAGAATTTGATGCAGTCACATATAATTCTACTACGAGTCCTAATATCTTATATAAGTATAAAACCAAGAATGCCAAATGCATCACATGCCTACTCTATCGAGCGACTCCGGATACAACTAGGCCACAAGGTTCAGCATTACCTAACTCGTCCATTGAGGTCGTGGCCTTCAAGACATCTACTAGGGGTCCAAGGGTGCATGCCCAATCCTTTGCTACACCTAACTCCATATACTCGGATATCATGACATATCATGCGAAGAACGATCAGACTAGCATAACAATGTTTAAAAAATACGGCTAGGAAGGACTCTCATATCTTATTCACATAACTAAGGATACTATCATCAAACATGCAGGTTGTTCTAGAAATGAGGAAAGCCTTGAATTACATACAAGAGGAGAATATTGAAACACGTTAAAATGACCCTATCGATATATATATCGGTATACATTATGGATTAGAAGCAAGATTTATCATTACGAATTTAGGAACTAGAAAGAAAGACAATATTATCTCATTGTTATTATGAATTTATCGTTATAAGAATAATCTCCCATGAGTATGTTTGTGCTTCCACAATAATGTTTATCCAACAAGAATTGACAGTGCCAAATAACACAATAAGAAGACTTGTTACGACTGTCCACAACACTTAAGCTAACTTGAATATAAAATTGTATATTTATATTTTATAGATAACGTGTAAGCTAATCCATACTATACATTATAATATAATAAGTATGTAATGTAATAATATATAATGACGACACCTCAGTTGTAATAACGTGTGATAACATTCAAAGTTGCATGATTAATTTTTTGCACATTTAATAATGTAAACTAGAAACAATGTTGCATGTTATTCAACACTACATAACCACGTAACGTGCAAAGGAAATCGTAGCACGATCAATGTTGTAATAAATATGGTGTAATATTTTCCTATCATAGTATCGTATAGCACATTTGATCTCAACAAAATAATCTTTATCTATATATGATTCAACATAATTTGGTATTTATGTCAGATCATCGGGTTCTTAAATATAAACAATTTCTTGTTGTTTATGTCACCCCACATATATGTACATACCATTTTATGTCCTACGAACAACTAAAATTCTAATTCCATCTTAGCATGCAAGAGACACCAGAATGGCATTTTCTTTTAAATAACGGCCTCCCTTAATTGATGAGAATTAATCTAATTGATGAGCCTTCGAATATAATGTGTCAAGAAAAAAAAATGTAAAGTCCTCACACTCTCATATCTCATATGCACATGTAATGTGTCCTGACCAACAAATCCAATATCCTGCGCATACTAACTTATACGAAGTTTGTGATTCGACAATGATTTGTTAATAAACATACAAAAATATGTACATCACATCGATCCAATTCAACAATTGACATGATTTGGAATTCGTTAGTAATACAAATACTTAAATGATCACATTATCATTCATAATTTCTGTAACTAAAAAACAGAAGTGATATTTTACTATTGGTATTACAATAAAAAAGTAGTGCTATGCATAATACGACGCCTTCAAGCACCTAGAAATCATACCACAAAAATCCTTGAGACTCTAAGGATGTATAATGTTTAACCCAAAAATCGATGGTCTTAAGTTCCACACAAGGCGGGAACTCAGTCGCTGAATCGACCACACGAAATTCGGATTAGAACAACAATTAACCCTCAACAGATAAATCAAGCAATGAAAGTAGTGCGGAGTTAAAATTTATTATAACTCTACAACAAAGATGTGTATAGGTGCAAGTATGTGTAGAGGTCGAACACAGGGAGCAGACAGGTAGAACGAGGCACTAATGCTCAAAAATTTGAATGTGATCAAATGTCTATCTAAGTGCTATTTTTTGTGGGTTTTTTATTTTATATTTTTTTAATTAATTTTTGATTTTATATTTTTATATTTTGATTTTTAATTTACTGATTTTATATTTTCTTTTTAGATTTTATATTTTTATATTTTCTTTTTCAATAAATAGAATATATACAAAATATAAGAAAAGAGAGGATAAAGTATTTATAAAAATAGGTAAAAATGCACAAAAATTAGAAAATACAATATTTTTAGGCTTTTTATATTTTTCTAATGTTTTTGTGATTTTTCTACATTTTCCTAATTTGTTTTGGTATTTTTAAAGGTAAAAATACTAACAACAGTGAAGAAAATAAAGATCTGAAACTAAAATGGAGAAATAAAATAGCAAATAGTAAAAAAAATTCTCCAAATTAATTTTTAATTAAAGATAATAATACAAAGAAAATTTAAGAAAAGAAAACACAATTTTTAGATTTTTTTATGAATTTTATAAATTTTTATGAAGGTTTTTAGAGTTTTTATATTTTTATGGGTTTTCTTTTATATTTTTAATGATTTTTGGTTTGAAATTATAAGACACTAAAATATGAAAAATATATTTTTTGGAGAATTTTCTGAGATGCTTTTATATTTTTTATGGATTTTATAATGCAAATAGTGCTGAAAATGAGGGTTTTTGAATTTTTATAAATATTAAAATGCAATAAAAATGCAAAATAAAAATATGGCATGAAACTACAATGCAAAAGGAACACAATATAATTTTTATGGATTTTTTGGCAATTTAGAGATGCATGAAATAAATACTAGAAACATAAAGAAATTGGATTGCTGGCAGGGGCACTTATGCAAATATGGCAAAGTTCATGGTCTTGAGTACAAATTTGCTAGAACTTATATAACCTAATTAAAAACTTTCAGACCAATTAGAAATACTCAAAGTAGCAAGCCCTTTCCCGCAAAAACGCCAGGATCACGTGCGTGAGCACGCACACCTGGCAAGGACAGACTCGTAATTTCCAGAAAACTTAGGGGCCAGATCGCAATTATGCCAAAAAGTTTATTACATCAACAGAAAGTTTCAAGAGCAAACGTGAATAACCAAAATGATCGGGGGTCCACCGTAAAATGACACGCCTCACGTGCATAAGCACATGAGATGACGTGGCTGGGGACCCCGATGCAAATACAGAAAGTTTAGGGTTCTTGTCATAAATTATACAAATAAAAATGAACTGCTAATGAATGCTTTGATACTAAATACCAACTACAAAAAGCGTGGGGGGAAATAGCGCAAAATACCCCGCCTTAAGCGCTGATGAACGGTGGCATCGCACCCACTTATCCACGTGTCGCGCCCCGAGTGCGCGATACCGGTTTGGCACGGACGAGTAAGATTAGACCTGGTGATGGCGATCGAGCGACTGTGGCTGCAGTGGATCCAACGGCAGCTGCGATCTCTGGAGATCCTCGTGGATCGGACGACGACGTTCAAGGGAGAAAGAACTGGGACGAACGCCGAGTCCGGCAATCTTCGAGCTCTTCCCCCTCGCACCCCCGACGGTGATTGGCGGCACTACGAGGTACAAAATACTCCTGACGAGCTGCTCTATCGGCTGGAGGAGGCAAAATGAGCGGAGAAGCGCCATGGAGCCACCGCGACGTCAGAGACGCATGGGGGCCCCAAGAAGCTCCAACCTCTCGCAAAAACTCCTTCCAATGCCTTTTTCGTTTAAGGTGCCTGCAAAGATCGTTAAGGAGGTTGGGGGCAAAGTGCGCCAACCTTCCTGGTTACGGAACGAGGGAGGGGAGAATGACAAAAACAGGGCTCGCCGGAGCAAGCTCCGGCGAGGGGATGGCAGTGGTGAACGAAATCGGTCTCAGGCGAATGGAATGCAGAAAATAGAAGCTAAGGCTTCTGGGACAAAAACGTGCAAGAAAAAATAAAGGCAAAACAGAACCTCGAGGGTCAGAAACCCAAGGTGGAACCTCACGGCAGCCCGGCTGCCGGAGGTGGTGGAAGCACACCCTTCGTCCTCGCCTCGCCTGAAAGAGCTGGAGAGCCTCTGTCACCGGCGTCTATCCAGAGCTCCAAGGGCTAGGGCTGGATTGGTTGAAAGGGGGTTCAAAGAGTGAAAGAGGCAATGGGGTGTTTTTGAACGGATGGACGAGTGGGTATGAAGATCGAGTGATGGCAGACGATGCAACGATCCAACGCCCAAGAAAATCATAGGGCGTGAATCACCACATCACGAGGAAGAAAAGTCGTGAAGACCACATCATGAAAGAAGGAACAATGTGGCCTCGAAAAATCCACAAATGCGGACAAAAACTTGTTTCTGACGCAGCCCAGGCATTGGGCAGAGAGTTGACCAAAGGTCAACTCTCGCCGCCCCATGGTTGGTCCGCGTGGACCAACTCGGAAAAAGCCTGGGAAAAAATTGTAAAATCGATTAAAAATAAAAGATGATTTTATTAATTTTTGGTTGTAAAATAAAAAATGTTTATTAATTTATGAATTATTTTATAGTGATTTTTAAATATTTTTTAGAGGTATTAATTTACAAGTTACCGTTTATACCCTTTATAGGTATCTATATCTATATATTTTAATATTTTATTTTTATTTTCAGAATTTAATTTATTTATTTTTGTTTTTATTTTATAAATTTATAAAATACTTTTATACACTTAATTATATTTTTATTTTATTTTTCTGATATAATTTGTACACTTAATAAAATAGGAGTATATTTTATGTAGGTATATTTATGGGTATCATACCTATGTATTATATACATGTATTTTAATTTTATGTTTCCTTTGTTTTTTATTCTAATTTTAATATACATATATATTATAAATAATTTTTACAAAATTATAAAAATAAGAAATTATAAAAATAGTGAATAATTAATAAAATGAATATTTTAATCTGTACAAGTATACAATAGGGGTCCAAAACTCAACTTTCAAACCGTAGCTCCGCCAAATGCGAAAATGACCGCCATTAAATAGCTTATTTTAAACTATATACAATTAAAGGTGAGTTTGATGCATTTCAAGTTTTTATTAGGGAGATATAGGTCTGGGAAGTTGGGATTCTGGAATTTTATTCAGACCATAACTTTTTATCTGTACATTATTTTTGAGTGAAATCAATTTTGTATTTTTGTTTATTTAATTGTCTACAACTTTCATGTTCAAAGTTTCTTTATTTGTGGTATAAAAAGTGGAACCAAAAATAGGTCCCAAAATGAATAAAGAATGAATGAAATAAAAGGGAATTTTATTGTATTTTGGCCCTTATCTTCCCCTAATTTATTCCTTGCCGACCTAGTCATCGAGATGCCTAGGTCTCGGGGTTTCGGGTCATAAAATATTTACAATATTTCATTCTTTTTCTTTTCTTTTCTTTATTCTATAAATTTGGCTTTAAAACCCACATTTTATACATTATTTACACTATGATGCATGAATGCTAAAATGCCTAAATTAACAATATTTACACGCATTTACTAAGATTTTTAAGGCCAAAATCATAGAATAAAGATGATGAAATGTAGATTCATCATCCCCCTATACTTGCCTTTGCTAGTTCCTAGCAAGCACTTATGAAATAAATGCAGAAAAGAAAAACAAAGAAATGAAAAAGAAGAAATGTGGACTAACTTTAATGATCAAACTTGTCTTTATAAAATCAAAGTTTGGAGCTTAAGTCGGACCTTTGGAATTTTAGTACAGGAGGAACCTTAATGAGAACCAGGTTTGAAATCCAACAGTCCCTGAGAATCCCAAAACTCTGCCCAAGTCTCCTCAATAGCTAGGTCATAATTATCTCAACTCATACGCAAACTCTTACGACTATGAATCTGACTCGTACAGTGTAAGTGGTAGTGGCTCTCCCCAACTAGAATGACAAAGAGACTGACTTCTCCAGTATGACAACCCAATGATTCCCCAATCCAATAACTCCTTCCTCGAGGAGTGGGGTTTTCCCTTCTAAGTTCAAGTGGCAACCAGCTCAAGAGGAGGGGGTGAAGAGAAGAATGGACGGTAGCCAGTGTAGTCACCTATCCTCGGATGCAAGACCAGTGTAGTCAAGTCATCCAGCTGCAGGCTCACATGATTTGACTTTGGAACTCAAGCTTGCTTATTGACTTTACACCATATGCACATACTTTGCAGGCATTTTATTTTTGTACATGCCTGACCATTTTTTTTGAAATACTATTCACAGCAGCATTTACATAAGGAGTTTTTCCTCTTGAGACAGTAGACTATCCCTCTTTTGAAGCTTTATTGCAAACCACACTCTCATGTCTTTAGAATTCCTCATCACTGGACGGGTTGGGGTGCACTTCCTTCCCTAGAGGAGGACAAGTGTTTCCACTTGTGTGCATCTCATACCGGCAAATCCAATCCCTTCACAACTCCAACTGAGTTGAGCCAAGTAAAAGGTGCAGGTGTCCAAGTTAGGTCATTATCACAAAGAGTTGTGCGTGTGCTCCGAAATACTCTACCTAGGCAGTCAAGAATCCATTGAACCAAGTCCCATGATCCTCAAAGAATTAAGTCAACTAGACCTGAAGTACCTCAAACCCAGTTCATATAAGGTTCCTGTTATTAGGTAGATTTTAAGGTCCAATCAAGCTCCAATCTCCAGATTTTATTTAGACTTGTTCAACTATAAAACACAATCCAAAAAATTCTCATGCTATGCAAATGATATGCAGAATGCAAAAAATATTTTTGTGATGTAATTTTCAAGCTTTTGAACTTTTTATGGATTTTTGAAAAGATGACGCATATGCATTTTTTTGTATTTTTCAAAAAGATTTTTCAAATGTTTTTGGATTTTTAGTTTTGCAAATGTTTTTGGGATTTTTGAAAAGAAAAGATTTTGGATAAAAACTAGGTTAAAATATTTACACGGGAGTGCTTCTTATATATACAAGAAGTGGATTTTAAGAATTTACAAGGGTAAGTGGTCAATTTTATAAGTATATATAGTAAAGAATTTTTGGTGTGATGTATCTATTCCTCAAACCTATTTGACACAAGTTTTTCAAACAATTTTGAAAATTATAGTCCAAAATAATTTTTACACACAGTTTTACAAACATGTACACACATTTGAAAATCATTTTGCAAAGGTTTTCCAAACAGTATAGATATATTTTTCAAGATATTTTTGCAACCATTTTTCAAACCATTTGCAAATCATTTTTCAAACTTTTTATTTCACATAAAGAAAAAATTTTTTCAAAACAAAATATTTTTACAAAGGTTGAAAACTTGTAACAAAATGTTTCCAAATAGTTTTCAAAAGATTTTCACAAGAATTTTCAACCTATTTTTCAAACATTTTGCAAAAAATATTTTCACCTGATTTATCAATCGGTATATACATGAAGAATTTTGAGGAATGATCATCATCTTTTTATTAAAGTTTTTAATGAATTTTAAAGAATTATAAGCCATATTATTAAGAAAAATATGAAAGTACGAGTTATGGCTAAAGTATATACGTAGTATATACGACCCTCCTATACTTAGCTTGAGCTATGTCCTCATAGATCAGAGAGAAAAGAGAAGAGATAACTCGTACTGAGTATAGGAAAATCTAAAGAATAAACACAATAGGAAATGAATGAACGAATGAGAAGTTGACCATCCCCCCTATACTTAGGATAAAATAATCCTAAGTATAGCAGACTGTACACAAAGCAGGGAGGGTAAAGGGTGGGAATGAACAGATCGTACTCAGGTTGTCTCCCCCTATACTTAGGGTAAGATAGACCTAAGTATAGACAAGAAGAGGAGACAATGGAGGGGATCAAAGAATCGAGAAACTCGGGGTGCACATCCCCTATACTTAGGACAACGTACGTCCTAAGTATAGAAAACTGACAACAAGGGGCGGTACCTTTTTGATAGATACAGAAGATAGAAAAGGAAAAGTAGAAAAGAAGAAAAGAGGTGAGAGTGGGAACGAGATTAGAGGATGTACACACCACTCCCCCCATACCTAGGGTAAAAGAAGCCCTGAGTATAGGCAACAACAGGAGTAATGAAACAGAACGATGAAAGAACACTCATCTCGTCCACCCCCCTATACTTAAGATAAAGTGCGTCTTAAGCAAGGCAAACATGAGAATGGGTGGATGGGCAATACGGTAGTGAGAACAAAGGTACACAAAAGTGGATATACAATAGAGGTGAATGTACATATGATCAAGAAGGTAGAAAGCGAACCTTCTTGCAGGACCGCTGAGGAATGGATCTGGTATGGTGCAGGTCGATATCAGGGTCTACAATGGATGGAAGCCGATCAGGGTCGACAGAGTGGAGATCCTCAGGGGCCCTATGGTGTGAAGGCACAGACGGGTGAGTGGAAGAAGTGCGACTAGGTCTGGCCTTAGGAGTCTCTCTGATATCAAAGTGGAAAGGGACGAACTCATCATCATCGGAAGTAGTGTAATCATTTCCGTCCTGCGAGGCGTCGTCCAGGTCAAAACTAAAAGGAACGAACTCATCAGTGGAAGTAGTCAAACTCTGTTCGTCCTCAATAATCTCAACCGGATCATCTTTCTCATCAAAAGGCCCGAATTTCCGAAGAAAAGCAATCAAATCAAATTCAGCCTTTGTCTCAGTAGTATCTAAGTGAACAAGAGCGGACCCATCAGTGGAAGTAGTCAAAACATGTCCGTCCTGTATAGTCTCTACATCTGCCCTCCGCTCAATGGGCAACTCTGGGTGCGATGATCGACACTTCGCTCACGCCAGCAGGACTGAAGCGAATCTCTCCTGATCCATAATCAATAACGACGCTTGCAGAGGCGAGGAATGGTCATCCCAAGATGATTGGAGAGTGCACCCCTATGGAGGTCTCCATGGGCAATACGGCAAAATCAACATTGTACCTCGTGCCCTGAATCGAAATGACGACGTTTTCAAGGATACCCTTCGGCCTCTTTATTGATCCATCAACAAACTGTACGATCATCCTGATTTTCTTGAGAGGCCCTAGGTGAAGAGACTGTACCAGCGAGAAGGGTATGATGCTAATCGAAGCACCGCCATCTAGGAGAGTGTGATCACATGTGTGGTCAGAGATGGTGCAACTAATGAAAGGTGTGACAGTGTTCCTCTTCCTAGAAATGGGACGCTGTGTGATGGCGTGGGCAGTGGCCATGGTCAGAATGTGACGCTCAGATCTGCTCCTCCGCTTTCTCTTCTTGGGAAGAGGAGCGGATAAATCGGTCATGGCCTGCTGAAGTGGAGCACGGATGATCTCATGAATGGTGGCCACCCCATCGGGTTCAGTCAACATTTTTTTTATTTTTGGACTTCCTCCATAAAAGGGAGGAAGTCAGAATTATCATCTACATGAGGAATGCCAAGAGCAGTCTGTACAGCGACATCCTCGGGGTCAAAGGTGGGACAAGGTGTGAATGGATGTGTGGTCAAAGGGTCTGGCAAGTGAACACTCTCCTCACAGTCTGACTCAATCATGTGTCTCCCGAACTCTTTTTGGATTTTTAAAATTTTCTCATTTTTCTGTGTTTTGGGCGATTGCAAACTCTCGTAGAAATCCTCACATGATTCCATATACTCAAAGAATGGAGCGACATTTTGGTTCTTATTTAAACTAGTAAGGTTGGTAATCCTCGAATTCATATGCTCCATCATCTGATTCAAAGTCTCAAGTGTGGATACCATGAAAGGTGACTCCAAAATCTCAGGATCGGATGTGTCGAATGTGGGTGGTGGGTGTGGACAAAAATCACATTCCGGATTAGGATACTCAAGGAAGAGCGGGTTGTCGAAATGTGAGGATGATGGTGGTGGAAATGATTGGTGAAGGTCAAAATCCGAATCCTGAAATAGTGGGTTGGTCGGATATGTACAAAAATCAGGAGCAAAGTCCTCCTGGAAATAATGAGGTGGACTGACTGGAGTGAACGAGGGGTCCGCAAAGTCCGGACAAAATATACTCCAATCGGCCATCTCGAAATAAAAGGAAAAATGATCGGGAGAGCACGAAGGTCAATTCAAGAGAAGTGTGAAGAAAGGCACAAATGCGCAGTGCTGATCTAGTATGCACACAAAACAATCACAAACAAAGATGAAAACAAATCAAACCCTCAGTTCACCTACTCTACTCGGTAGAGACCAAAAATGCGGTCTTTTTATCTTGTCTGTTTTAGAGTTAGGTGAGAAGTCCAAAAGTTTTGCACAAACACTTAGTGGCTGAAATGGGATTTGGGCACTATCCTTAGTGTGTGCGCGGGATTACTCGCCCCAATACAAGATTTTTTTTTAGTTGATTTTAGGGTCAAGTGATGTTAGCAGTCGCAATTTTTTTGGTTATCACTTTTTTGGAATTTTAGTGAGAATGATGCTCAGCAGAATTGAAACCTATCTATATGCAAATGCAAGCCGATGAAATCACCCTAAGTTCAGAATTTGCTATTAGCGTGAAGCACCACAAGTCGGTCACCGATCTTCAATCCAGGAGTCCGGTCTAGGTTCACCCCTCCTCCTCTCGACACATCGAGTTCATGAGCAGCGCTTGGTAGGCTGGGCTCGCGGCACGAAGGCTCGAAGATGATGAGGCGACTGTTTAAAGTTTAAACTAAGTCCAAAGCGCACTATAGGTACATGCAAACATATTAGGTGTTTGGCCTTAATCTCTCACACGTAATCCTAAAAGTAGGGGCTCAATCATACAAAATAAAGAAAACAAAACCGGAAATAAATGAAAAAGAATGCGAAGAAAAACCGACAAAACCGCGGTGAGCTCCCAAGTGAACAATCACTTGGAAATTAGGCCCGAAAGTCCAAAGTCTGAGGGTACCTGTATTATTACAAATTACGTCTCTCACTCACTTCAAATTACAAAAATAAATACATAAGTAAATGCTACAACTAAAGGTGGAGCTCAGTCTTCAAAATTCTCTCCTCGTCTCCTCGGTGCTAGGCTGGCTAGAGCCGACTTCACGTGGGTGCACAGGCGCCTAGGGTGGAGTGCCACCCTCGATCCGCGGTTCCTCGCACGAAATCAACAAAGAGAAGGTTAGACATCTCAAACAATTATATAAACAATAAGAAAAATAAAATAAAATAAACACAAAAAACCGTGAAAACAAACAAATAATCACAAGCACGAACAAAAAGCTGGACTACGCGTTGTTGCTCCCCGGCAATGTCACCATTTGTTAACCCAAAAATTGATGGTCTTAAGTTCCACACAAAGCGGGAACTCAGTCGCTGAATCGACCACACGAAATTCGGATTAAAACAACAATTAACCCACAACAGATAAATCAAGCAATGAAAGTAGTGCAGAGTTAAATTTATTATAACTCTACAACAAAGACATGTATAGGTGCAAGTATGTGTAAAGGTCGAACACAGGGAGCAGACAGGTAGAACGGGGCACTAATGCTCAAAAATGTGAATGTGATCAAATGTCTATCTAAGTGCTATTTTTGTGGGTTTTTGATTTTATATTTTTTATTTAATTTTTGATTTTATATTTTTATATTTTGATTTTTAATTTACTGATTTTATATTTTCTTTTTAGATTTTATATTTTTTATATTTTCTTTTTCAATAAATAGAATATATACGAAGTATAAGAAAAGAGACGATAAGGTATTTATAAAAATAGGTAAAAATACACAAAAATTAGGAAACACAATATTTTTTGCCTTTTTTATTTTTCTAATGTTTTTTTTGAATTTTCTAGATTTTTCCTAATTTTTTGGTATTTTTAAAGGTAAAAATACTAAAAACAGTGAAGAAAATAAAGATCTGAAATGAAATGGAGAAATAAAATAGCAAATAGTAACAAAAATTCTCCAAATTAATTTTTAATTAAAGATAATAATACAAAGAAAATTGAAGAAAAGAAAACACAATTTTAGATATTTTAATGAATTTTATAAATTTTTATGAAAGTTTTTAGAGTTTTATATTTTTATGGGTTTTCTTTTATATTTTTTAATGATTTTTGATCTGAAATTATAAGACACTAAAATATGCAAAAAATATTTTTTTGGGAATTTTCTGAGATGTTTTTGTATTTTTTTATGGATTTTATAATGCAAACAGTGTTGAAAATGAGGGTTTTTGAATTTTTATAAATATTAAAATGCAATAAAAATGCAAAATAAAAATATGGCGTAAAACTACAATGCAACATGAACACAATATATTTTTTATGGATTTTTTAGCAATTTAGAGATGCATGAAATAAATACTAGAAACCTAAAGAAATTGGATTGCTGGTAGGGGCACTTGTGCAAATATGGCAAAGTTCAGGGTCTTGAGTGCAAATTTGCAGAACTTATATAACCTAATTAAAAACTTTCAGACCAATTAGAAATACTCGAAGTAGCAAGCCCTTTCCCGCAAAAAACACCAGGATCACGTGCGTGAGCACGCACACCTAGCAGACTCGCAATTACCAGAAAACTTAGGGGCCAGAGCGCAATTATGCCAAAAAGTTTATAACATCAACAGAAAGTTTCAAGAGCAAACGTGAATAACTAAAATGATTGGGGGTCCGCCGCAAAATGACACGCCTCACGTGCGCAAGCACGTGAGATGACGTGGCTGGGGACCCCGATGCAAATACGGAAAGTTTGAGGTTCTTGTCGTAAATTATACAAATAAAAATGAACTTCCGATGAATTCTTTGATACTAAATACCAATTACAAAAAGCGGTGGGGGAAGTAGCGCAAATACCCTACCTTAAGCGCTGATGAACGGTGGGATCACGCCCACTTATCCACGTGTCGCGCCCCGAGCACGCGATACCGGTTCGGCACGGACGGGCGAGATTAGACCTGGCAATGGCGATCGAACGACTGTGGCTGCAGTGGATCCAACGGTAGCTGCGATCTCTGGAGATCCTCGTGGATCGGATGACAACGGGCAAGGGAGAAAGAACTGGGATGAACGCCGAGTCTGGCGAACTTCGAGCTCTTCCCCCTCACACCCCCGACGGTGATTGGCGGCACGACGAGGTACAAAATACTCCTAGCGAGCTGCTCTATCGGCTGGAGGAGGCAAAATGAGCGGAGAAGCACCGTGGAGCCGTCGCGACGTCAGAGACGCATGGGGGCCCCAGGAAGCTCCGACCTCTCGCAAAAGCTCCTTCCAATGCCTTTTTCGTTCAAGGTGCCTGCAAAGATCGTTAAGGAGGTTGGGGGCAAAGTGCCCCAACCTTCCTGGTTGCAGAACGAGGGAGGGGAGAATGACAAAAATAGGGCTCGCCGGAGCAACGCTCCGGCGAGGGGATGGCGGTGGTGAAAGAAATCGGTCTCAGGCGAATGGAATGCGGAAAATAGAAGCTAAGGCTACTGGGACAAAAACGTGCAAGAAAAAATAAAGGCAAAACAGAACCTCAAGGGTCAGAAACCCAAGGTGGAACCTCACGGTGGCATGGCCGTCGGAGGTGGTGGAAGCACACCCTTCGTCCTCGCCTCGCCTCGCCTGAAAGAGCTGGAGAGCCTCTGTCACCGGCGTTTATCCAGAGCTCCAAGGGCTAGGGCTGGATTGGTTGAAAGGGGGTTCAAAGAGTGAAAGAGGTGATGGGGTGTTTTTGAACAGATGGACGAGTGGGCGTGAAGATCGAGTGATGGCAGACGATGCAACGATCCAACGCCCAAGAAAATTATAGGGCGTGAATCACCGCATCATGAGGAAAAAAAGTCGTGAAGACCACATCGTGAAAGAAGGAACGATGTGGCCTCGAAAAATCCGCAAATGCAGACAAGAATTTGTTTCTGATGCAGCCCAGGCGTTGGGCAGAGAGTTGACCAAAGGTCAACTCTTGCCGCCCCCTGGTTGGTCCACGTTGACCAACCAGGAAAAAGCCCGGGGAAAAATGTAAAATCGATTAAAAATAATAGATGATTTTATTAATTTTTGGTTGTAAAATAAAAAATGTTTATTAAATTATGAATTATTTTATAGTGTTTTTTAATTATTTTTTAGGGGTATTAATTTAGAAGTTACTGTTTATACCCTTTATAGGTATCTATATCTATATATTTTAATATTTTATTTTTATTTTCAGAATTTAATTTATTTATTTTTGTTTATTATTTTATAAATTTATAAAATACTTTTATACACTTAATTATATTTTTATTTTATTTTTCTGGTATAATTTGTACATTTAATAAAATAGGACTATATTTTTTGTAGGTATATTTATGGGTATCATACTTATGTATTATATACATGTATTTTAATTTTGTATTTCCTTTGTGTTTTTATTCTGATTTTAATATACATATATATTATAAATAATTTTTACAAAATTATAAAAATAAGAAATTATAAAAATAATGAATAATTAATAAAATGAATATTTTAATCTGTACAAGTATACAATAGGGGTCCAAAACTCAACTTTCAAACCTTAGCTCCGCCAAATGCGAAACCACCACCATTAAATAGCTTATTTTAAACAATATACAATTAAAGGTGAATTTGACGTATTTTGAGTTTTTATTAGGGAGATATAGGTCTGGGAAGTTGGGATTCTAGAATTTTATTCAGACCATAACTTTTTATCTGTTCATTATTTTTGAGTGAAATTAATTTTGTATTTTTGTTTGTTTAATTATCTATAACTTTCATGTTCAATGTTTTTTATTTGAGGTATAAAAAGTGGAACCAAAAATAGGTCCCAAAATGAATAAAGAATGAATGAAATAAAAGGGAATTTTATTGTATTTTGGCCCTTATCTCCCTCTACTTTATTCCTTGTCGACCTAGTCATCGAGATGCCTAGGTCTCGGGGTTTCGGGTCACAAAATATTTACAATATTTCATTCTTTTTCTTTTCTTTTCTTTATTATATAATTTTGGCTTTAAAAACCGCATTTTATACAATATTTACACTATGATGCATGAATGCTAAAATGCCTAAATTAACAGTATTTACACGTATTTACTAGGATTTTTAAGGCCAAAATGATAGAATAAAGATGATGAAACATAGATTCATCATCCCCCTATACTTGCCTTTGCTAGTCCCTAGCAAACACTTATGCAATAAGTGCAGAAAAGAAAAACAAAGAAAAGAAAAAGAAGAAATGTGGACTAAATTTAATGATCAAACTTGTCTTCATAAAATCAAAGTTGGGAGCTTAAGTCGGACCTTTGGAATTTTAGTGCGGGCGGAACCTTAATAAGAACCAGATTTGAAATCCAGCAGTCCTTGAGAATCCCAAAACTCTGCCCAAGTCTCCTCAATAGCCAGGTCAGAAATATCTCAACTCATACGCAAACCCTTACGACTATGAATCTGACTCGTACAGTGTAAGTGATAGTGGCTCTCCCCAACTAGAATGACAAAGAGACTGACTTCTCCAGTATGACAACCCAATGATTCCCCAATCCAATAACTCCTTCCACGAGGAGCGGGGTATTCCCTTCTAAGTTCAAGTGGCAACCAACTCAAGAGTAGGGGGTGAAGAGAAGAACATGCGGTATCCAGTGTAGCCTCCTAGCCTCGGATGCAAGACCAGTGTAGTCAAGTCCTCCAGCTGCAGGCTCACATGATTTGACTTTGGAACTCAAGCTTGCTTATTGACTTTACAAGATATGCACATACTTTGCAGGCATTTTATTTTAGTACAGGCCTGACCATTTTTTTTGAAATACTATTCATAGCAGCATTTACATAAGGAGTTTTCCCTCTTGAGCCAGTAGACTATCCCTCTTTTGAAGCTTTATTGCAACCCACACTCTCTTGTCTTTAGAATTCCTCATCACTGGACGGGTTGGGGTGCACTTCCCTCCCTAGAGGAGGACAAGTGTTTCCACTTGTGTGCATCTCATACCGGCAAATCCAATCCCTTCACCACTCCAACTGAGTTGAGCCAAGTGAAAGGTGCAGGTGTCCAAGTTAGGTCATTATCACAAAGAGTCGTATGTGTGCTCCGAAATACTCTACTTAGGCAGTCAAGAATCCATTGAACCAAGTCCCATGATCCTCAAAGAATTAAGTCAACTAGACCTGAAGTACCTCAAACCCAGTTCCTATAAGGCTCTTGTTATTAGATAGATTTTAAGGTCCAATCAAGCTCCAATCTCCGGATTTTATTTAGACTTGTTCAACTATCAAACTCAATCCGAAAAATGCTCATGCTATGCAAATGATATGCAGAATGCAGAAAGTATATTCGTGATGCTATTTTCAAGCTTTTGAACTTTTTCTAGATTTTTGAAAAGATAATGCATATGCATTTTTTTGTATTTTTCAAAAAGATTTTTCAAATGTTTTTGGATTTTTAATTTTTCAAATGTTTTTGAGATTCTTGAAAAGAAAATATTTTGGCTAAAAACTAGGTTAAAATATTTACACGAGAGTGATTCTTATATAAACAAGAAGTGGATTTTAAGAATTTACAAGGGTAAGTGATCAATTTTATAAGTATATATAGTAAAGAATTTTTGGTGTGATGTATCTATTCCTCAAACTTATTTGACACAGGTTTTTCAAATAATTTTGAAAACTATAGTCCAAAATATTTTTTACACACAGTTTTACAAACATGTACACACATTTGAAAATCATTTTGCAAAGGTTTTCCAAACAGTATAGATAGATTTTGCAAAATATTTTTGCAACCATTTTTCAAACCATTTGCAAATCAATTTTCAAACTTTTTATTTCACACAAAGAAAATAAATTTTCAAAACAAAATATTTTTTACAAAGGTTGAAAACTTGTAACAAAACGTTTTCCAAATAGTTTTCAAAAGATTTTCACAAGAACTTTCAAACTATTTTTCAAACATTTTGCAAAAAACATTTTCACCTGATTTATCAATCAATATATACATGAAGAATTTTGAGGAATGATCAACATCTTTTTATTAAAGTTTTTAATGAATTTTAAAGAATTATAAGCCATATTACTAAAAAAATACAAAAGTACGAGTTATGGGTTAAGTATATACGTACTATATACGACCCCCTATACTTAGCTTGAGCTATGTCCTCATAGATCAGAGAGAAAAGAGAAGACATAACTTGTACTGAGTATAGGAAAATCTAAAAAATAAATGCAATAAGAAATGAATGAACGAATGAGAAGTTGACCGTCCCCCCTATACTTAGGATCAAATAATCCTAAGTATAGCAGACTGTACACAAAGCAGGGAGGGTCAAGGGTGGGAATGAACAGATCGTACTCAGATTGTCTCCCCATATTCTTAGGGTAAGATAGCCCTAAGTATAGACAAGAAGAGGAGACAATGGAGATGACCAAGGAATCGAGAAACTCGGGGTGCACACCCCCCTATACTTAGGAAAAAGTATGTCCTAAGTATAGAAAACTGACAACAAGGGGAGGCACCTTTTTGATAGATACAGAAGATAGAAAAGGAAAAGAAGAAAAGAAGAAAATAAGAAAATAGGTGAGAGTGGGAACGAGATCAGAGGATGTACACACCACTCCCCCTATACTTAGGGTAAAAGAAGCCCTAAGTATAGGCAACAACAGGAGTAATGAAACAGAATGATGAAAGAACACTCGGCTCGTCCACTCCCCTATACTTAGGACAAAGTACGTCCAAAGCAAGGCAAACACGAGAATGGGTGGATGGGAAATACGGTAGAGAGAACAGAGGTACACAAAAGTGGATATACAACAGAGGTGGATGTACATATGATCAAGAAGGTAGAAAGCGAACCTTCTTGCGGGATTGTTGAGGAATGGATCTGGTATGGTGCAGGTCGATATCAGGGTCCACAGTGGACGGAAGCCAATCAGGGTCGACAACGTGGAGATCCTCAAGGGCCCTATGGTGTGAAGGCAGAGACGGGTGAGTGGAAGAAGTGCGACTAGGTCTTGCCTTAGGAGTCTCACTGATATCAAAGTGGAAAGGGACGAACTCATCATCATCAGAAGTAGTGTAATCAGTATCATCCTACGAGGTGTCGTCCAGGTCAAAACCAAAAGGAACGAACTCATCAATGGAAGTAGTCGAACTCTGTTCATCCTCAATAATCTCAACCGGATCATCTTTCTTAACAAAAGGCCCGAATTTCCGAAGAAAAGCAATCAAATCAAATTCTGCCTTTGTTTCAGTATTATTTAAGTGAACAGGAGCGGACCCATTAGTGGAAGTAGTCAAAACATGTCCATCCTGTATAGTCTCTACATCTGCCCTCCGCTCAATTGTATCGATCGTGTAAATCCCACGGATGTCATCAACACAATGCCAAGTCCCAGAAGAAGGAACTCTGAGGTCCATGCTTTCCGAGTCTTCCTTCACGGGGAAGAATTCTCGGGTCTCAGTGGAATCCAATGAACAACAAAATTCTCTGATGGTCTCGTCAAGGTCATGGTTCTCGAGGTCAGCCAAGATGGGTGCGGTCACTTCAGGTGCAGGTCTATGGTCAACTATGGGTGCGGTGATCGACACTTCGCTCACGCCAGCAGGACGGAAGCGAATCTCTCCTGATCCATAATCAATAACGACCCTCGCAGAGGCGAGGAATGGTCATCCCAAGATGATTGGAGAGTGCTCCCCTATGGAGGTCTCCATGGGCAATACGACAAAATCAACATTGTACCTTGTGCCCTGAATCGAAATGATGACGTTTTCAAGGATGCCCTTCGGCCTCTTTATTGATCCATCAGCAAACTGTACGATCATCCTGGTTTTCTTGAGAGGCCCTAGGTGAAGAGACTACACTAGCGAGAAGGATATGATGCTAATCGAAGCACCGCCGTCTAGGAGAGTGTGATCACATGTGTAGTCAGAGTTGGTGCAGCTAATGAAAGGTGTGGTAGTGTTCCTCTTCCTAGAAATGGGATGCTGTGTGATGGCATGGGCAGTGGCTCCAAAAACTCCAAAAAATTACACATGGCTCCTGCTACTGTGTAGTATTTTTGGTAATTTTTGAGACGCATTTTGATTTTATTTATTATTTTCCAAAAATAAAAAACCCTAAAATGTGTCCCTGTCTATTTTAGAAAATCAATGAAACATAGAAAAATACCTTTAAAAATTCCACAAAAATTCATTATTGGGTGTTTTGCTTTGTTTCAATTTTTATATCATTTTTATTTCATTCTCTGTTATAAAACACCTACAAATTAAAAAAGATTGAAAACTTTATAAAAATCATTAAAAAACAAAAAATATGTTTTCACATTATGTAGGTAGATTTTATTTTATATTTTCATAAAAAATGTTGCCAAGATTTTAGAGGCATTTTAGATAATTTTTAATATGCCTTTTCATCTAGACTGCACACTGCTTGTTGTTTTCCTCTTTCTTTTATTTTTAGAAAAGTATTTAAAAATCAGAAAAACTCCATAAAATACCCAAAAACATCTGAATATTTTAAAAACATAAAAATATTTTTGTTTTGATTTTTTGAGTATTTTTAGGTCTTTAAATAATTGCTTGAGTGTGACTTTTCTCATTTTCCTTATTTCTTTTCTTAATAGAAAATCATTAAAAAAAAATTCAAAATAAAAAACCACCAAAATTACTTTTATTCCTTGGACCACCTGACTACTTCGTAGGATTCATCCCGTGCTCCTTGTGTTCGACTCTGGTGGCTATACCAGGTTAAATAATGAGCAAGATCACTCTTTTTGATTTTCATGCTTGATTGATTTTATTGGTGGTCTAATTTTTCTCGTTGAGCCCGGTTTGAGTGGTTGAGGTCGCAATGACCTTTGATATCACTTAACCTTAGTCGCTCGGATCGCTCATCAAATAGTCCCAGGGCACCATATACGAAGGAGGCATCTGAGGAAAATTCGACAGCATAACTCAGCACCTCTCCAGTATACCTCAAAAATCAATCGCAATCAACTTTAAAAATAATTATCTTAGTGACTATTTCGATAATAAATTACGATAGGTTTGGTATACCGAAGAGGAAGGGGTTATGGAGCTTAATTTCCATCATAAACAAACAACATGCGACAATGATAGCCTTTTTGAAAGTTTGAATCATTACAGACCCCCTTAGTTCAGGATCTCCGAACTAAGGAAAGCCAACATATATATATATATATATATATATATATATATATATAATATTTTAAGATCACTTTACATCGTGCATTTGTACGTGCTACAAATAAGACTATAAAACATTCTTAAAATATATTCAATTATATTAACGACGCATTTATGTATATTTGATTGTTTAACAATGAGGATATAGATAATTATGATCCTAAATTAGTGCCTAATAAAGTGTTTAAATGAACATTATTGAAAGTGTACCTGCAAAAAAAGATTTCTCCATCTGCAAACATCAAAATCCACGACCATCGGACTGGGATATCTCATCCCAAAGTGAGTCCAATAATACTATGCAAAATATAAAAAACCTAACATGATTGGAGATGATGAAATCCTCTAATGTGTTGCACACGCCTCCCAGTATACATGGCCACACACCACCCGATGTGGAGAGACGCACTGTGTGTGAATGATTTTGTGTAATTTAATAATAAGTTGTTAGTGGTTTAGCCTTATTATCGACTTAACTATAAGTTAATGCGATACACTTGGCCACATTAATTAGAAGTTAATGTGATAATAAATTATCACAGAAGAAATATTGGTGTTTGTTAAACATCACACTTGGTTTTGTCATTATATTGATCACATTTACATCTACAGTTAATTTCATATTTATACAATTTACATATACAATTAAGTTATCATTATTCTTTAATACTTTAATACTTAAATAAAAGAAATAATTAAATTCAATATTTTTTGGATTTATTGAAGTATATTTAAGCATTTTGCACTTTGAGATTTAAAGCAATATTCATCATTTTAAATGTTATAGTTATGTAATATAATAATTTCATTATAATATATAAATCTATATCGATAAAAGCTAGTTTTAAACAGTTTTAAAATTATAACATATTTATTAATAAATACTAAATTACAATTCCGTCATCATCAGTAGTCTCTATAATAGTTTTGATTTAAGTTATATTAAAAGATATTCATATAGACAATTCCAAAATTAGTGGTACCGTATAATTTTATAATGGAAGTGAAATCCTTTTTAATGAATATTTAATATAAAAATATTTTTTCTTTCTATAATTACATATGAAATTTATTTTGTTTGATTTATAATAATACATTCTTCTATCTAATCATCTCCCTTAATACATATATACACCCATCTCCACATACATGTCCATGACTCCACATATCATATCTATCTCTCCCTATCTCTCTATCTCTCCCATATCTATACTCTATATGAGGATGTTTGTTTGTATAAATAGACTTATAATAAAGCGTTTTCTCCTAAACTAAATCAAATTGGCTAAATTATGTAATCCAAGTATACCTCATCTATAGTCTACTAAGTCATGATATTCCTATACTTTATATTTTAATAAAGCATCAACAGAATATACTACCAAGTTTAATGTTGACAAATGTATTTATTTTTCCACTTTATTATCCACATTTAATCATATTATTGGTTGTACATTTCATCAAACACCTGCAAAGCATATGAATTTCTATATAAATTAGGAAATCATCATCAAATCTAACAAGAAGATATTAAACAAGTCTTATCCTAAGCATAAATAACATATTCAATCACTCGAATATATACAAAATAACAAATAATATAACAATAATTTGAAAACCTAAAACTATCGAAACAGGAGTGATATGCAATGATATGTTAAAAAACGAGAGAAAGGATGAAGTAATATACTGAAGGGAAGATGCATGAGTAGTTGAAATACACAAAGGAAGGTCGTCGATGGCGAGGACGGCCGTGTAGGGATCGTCATAGGTGTTTTTTTGGGGGGAATGCATATAGAATGAGGAAGGAGAGGGTGGGTGACGTTCTCTTTAAGGCTTCTGGCGAGCATACTTATGTGCTCGCCCATGGCTCCACATGTGCTCGCCCAAAAATTGACACGCGCCCGCATGAGCCGCGCATGAAATTCAACTGGGCGAGCACATGTGAATACAAGTGCTCGCCCATATTTTCAGACGCGCGCCACACGGCTACGCCACATAATTCAAATTAGCGAGAAGTCTAGGCGAGCACATGTGATCCTCTTGTGCTCGCCCAGAGTCGGGCGAGCACATGTGCTCTCCCAGGGCAAACTAGCACGTGCACGCCAATCGCTCCTTTTTTGTAGTGTGAAAGCTCAATCTCCTAAAAAATCACTACTGTTGGGACTGTTGCTCAGATACACCTATTGGGTTCACATGAGGGTAATGTTATGAGCAATTACCTGATAATGAGATAAACACTATAATAACTAATGTAGAGGTAAGCATGATATGTGTACACAACTCTATTTAGTGACATACACATATAATGCAGAAACTGAAATACACTATGTTATTCTAACTTATATTGGATCACATGGTGACTTATTTTATCTATTAATTTAATAATCATTTGACGACCACCACGCTGATCTTAATATTTCTATTTGTTGGTTAGAGTCCACAACGGTATATATGTTACTATTATTGATATCCGAACATGGATCATTTCTCATCAACATGCACATGACATTATGAAACTCGCAGGCGTCCACTACATGGGAACTTGGTACTCATCTTGAGTAAATCCTCAAGGACTATTGTTCAATTAGAACAAGAAAATATCATAAACATGATTTCTGCAACTTCAACCCACATCCCAGAACAATACTATTATAAAGGATAAGGATAGGAATATCATGACATGATAGACTACAAATGAGGTATAACTTGGATTACATAATTTATCATGACATGACATGATCGCCTAAACTAAACCAAATTGGCTAAATTATGTAACCCACTCACAATACTATTACTCGAAGTAGAATTTGATGCAGTCACATATAATTCTACTACGAGTCCTAATATCGTGTATAAGTATAAAATCAAGAATGCCAAATGCATCACATGCCTACTTTATCGAGCGACTCCGGATACAACTAGGCCACAAGGTTCAGCATTACCTAACTCGTCCATTGAGGTCGTGGCCTTCAAGACATCTACTAGGGATCCAAGGGTGCATATGCCCAATCCTTTGCTACACTTAACTCCATATACTCGGATATCGTGAGATATCATGCTAAGAACGATTATTTTCACTAGCATATCAATATTTAAAAAATACGGCTAGGGATCATGAAATGGGACTCTCATATCTTATTCACATAACTAAGGATACTATCATCAAACATGCAGGTTGTTCTAGAAATGAGGAAAGCCTTGAATTACATACAAGAGGAGAATATTGAAACACGTTAAAATGACCCTATCTATATATACACTACAACAAAGACGACTTTAGACAACGGAGTTTTAGTGACGGAATCTTGCCTTTTCGCGATGGAAAACCTTTACACGGCAGAAATTCTGCCACTGTAGTGATGTCATGAAAAACCTCGTCGCGACTTAAGTGACGGATTTCCGTCACAATAAAAATATCTGATGGAAATCCGTCAGCATAGGTTGTCGGCATAGCTCACAATTGACGATCGTTATTCAATGCAGTATACCCAAACAATGCACCAAATTACACTTATACTAATTAAGCTTTTTTCAATGCACCAAATACCCAAACAATGCAGTATAAGCAACCCAATTACACTTATACTAATATATTAATGTACATATTCAAAGGGAACGAATAGTTGTCCCGTTTCACTTATACAGAACACGCAATAGAAAATACAAAACAAAAATGCATTTGCCAGAAGACCATCATTTCTCTGATGCACATAATTTAATACTACAATTCCCAGGAACAAGTTCATCACAAGAGCACCAGAGGCCATCACAACTCCAAACACTGAAATTGGGCAAAGAGTGAGCCTTAGCCAGAGAACAAGATCAGGCCTATCACAAGACGCACCGCAGAGACGTATTCGTGAGATGGATATTTCAACCAAGTCCATGGATGAATGCCCCCATCATCATAACATGAAGAACATGGTAACCAAAAGGTTAAATCTTGGTTTTTTTACAGTAATCAAGAGTGTAGAAAATTTAACAGTAATATATCTCAAACATATTAATAAACTATAGTTGGGTGATTTACACCATTTGTCTCCACTGTTATGCAACATCTATCAGAAATACCAATTATATACCTTTGTTGCATCTATGTTACTTTGTCTTACTCAATTCCTGTGACGATCTTCTATACTTCCCTTGGATAGGTAGAATACCTTCTATTCACAGACACATCTTTGCTTCCTGACCTTGCAGAAAATTCCACTCTTAGCTGCGATCTAGGCTTCCCCATTGCAGGATCATTGCCAACATCCCTTGGATGGCAGCAACCTTGATAGCAATTTGGAGAAGAAAAGAAAACAAAAGTCTGGTCTACTACCATTAGATAGTATAAAACTAAATTAATTACTAGAAATGCAAGTAATGGACACTTCAAGACCAACTTATTCGTTCATTTAAGGTAAATGGAATGAGCAGAACTGTCCTACAAAACACATCAATCGTAGCACGCACTTTAAATAATTTTAAAATAGAAAAGAAGTTTTAAAATGGAATCTTCACAACTTTTGCCTTTCCAGTTGCTTTAGTATTCAACTGGGAAAGAACTGATTGGAAAAGATTTTACTTAAACAAGGTACTTAACTTTGTGTATGGACATCAATTTGATCGATGAATTAGATTCAGTATCATGCTTCTTCTCTTCCACACGACAACTTTTGCTGCCGGAACTGCTTTCAATAATTTTGAAAGTCAACAACTTTGGACGCCAAGAATCTTCTTCTGCAAAATCATAGGTACTAAATCTATAACAAGGTGGCAATAAGTATCTTATATGGTAAATCGTAAGGTGATTTGGTCCAAATAGTATCTGATGTGCTCTCATCTTAGAGATGCATGCAGTTCCGATGCCAAGGCTTTTGCCGGACCAGAATGTCAGTATCTTAAGAGTCAAAACACCATTATTGAAGTAGCAACATGTTATCCTCTAAAGAACGGAATCTAGTCACCAATATTAGATAGCAGCATGATATACCTTCCAGTGAAGAACATGCTATGCCCAAGTCCTTTTTGTCAGCTCAATAGTACCATTGGTTGTAATTATGATTTTGTCCAAAAAATGAGCCAGATATGCAGTCAAGCAGCTCTATGCCTTTGCTTCAGTCCAGTAGCCTCAAACACAGCTACATCAGTATCTCCTTTCGTGCAAAGGAGAAAATTCAAAGAAAGCTGAATTACAGTGAAATATAATGAGATTTAGATGCTTCCTAAGTCATCCAAAATAGAACCAATTGCTTGCATAGAAATGTTTCTACAAACCGAATCTGTTATATATATAAGAATAGAATCACCAATTCCGGATCTATGTTACAACATCTTTCTTCAAAAAAAATACAATTCCGTGTTTCAGTCATCTCCGTCAAAAAATATGGCAATGCCAGCAAAAACAACTGTGAAATAAAAACAACACCAGCAAGGATCCAACAGAACATAATATAATGACAAGACATTTTAAAGATAGAGGAAATAGCTATTGTGCACACATTAGAATATGTGTGCACTTCCCCAGTCTCCAGTTAATGCTTTGTAGCTCAACCAGCACACGAGAGCACAAAATGACTCTTCTGTTGCAACAATCAGCGACTCTTGATGCATTTTAAACAAATCAATCATAGCATGCACTCTAAAGAAGGTGGATAAGAAGTTGCAAGTGTGGGGAAGTAATGTGTTGTTGTGAGACCATCTTGCTTGTCCAATCCAAAAGCAACAAGTTCTTGATATATCGGTTGCATTAAGGGAGAAGATTAACCATTATGCTGGTGTCATTGCTACAGGGAACCTCATTCCCAAAGGTGATGAATGTAAATCTTGTCTGAAGTACATAAGGATGAATGTGCCACTTGAGTCAAGGTCGAGGCTGAGTTGTATCCATGCACATCATCATTCCCAATTATGATGATAAACTCAATATCAGAGTTTGCAAAAGCTCTTAGATCATTTGGATGAGCATCATACAGCTTTATGCTAGCCACCACGCACCCCCTAACATGCAATAACTTTGTTGATCCTTCCACAGTGTTATCAAATTTCTTAACTAAGATACTACTGTTACAAAAATGAATATGGAAAAGAACTACCAAATGAAGAGCACTTATATGACTAAACCAAATGCAATAAAAAACTAAAGACTAATTTTTTAGTAAACGATGATGAATGAACTTGTAACTTTTCGATAATATCGTCATCTATCAAAGGTGTAGATACTACTTTTAAGTGGATATGGAAAAGAACAACCAAATGAAGAGCACTTGTACGACTAAACCAAATGCAATTAAAAACTAGAGTAATTTTTTAGTAAACGATGATGAACGAACTTGTACCTTTTTGATAATGTCGTCATCTATCAAAGGTGTAGGTAACCCCACCAATCTTCTGCATCCCTTCTTGCAGATAACCCCCTCATGCTCCTAAGATTTGGATGTCTACAAACAAAGAAAAGTCAAGATACATGGGCATTCAAACGGTTTGATCAGGACAATGCCACATGCTTTTAACATTACTCATAGGTCACATAACATATTCTTTCAACCTGCAAAGTATCGTCCTCACGCCATAGCAATGCTCTTTGATATTTGCAAGAAATTTAAAAGTATCACCAACATTTGTTATCCACAGAAATTTGTTCATCAAACCAGGTATTGCAAATGACTTCAACTTCATGGAATAGCACCTTGAACACAAAAACATGACCACATATGAACACACCAGCATTAAAAAGTTGGCGCTAATATTAGATTGGTGTAATTATAAAAACCCCAATAATATAACAGATTTTATGATTTCATTATGATTTCACAAGCTTTATGTGCAGCGGTTATCCGTTATAGTTAGGAAGCCATTGATGTCATGAATATTTCTTATGAATCACAAAGGCAGTGATCTAAAAAATAATAATTTTGAGAAGGTAAAACTAAAGCAGTTGGACTGCAATAAAGAACATCACCATCAACCTTAAATGTATATGTATCAGGATCAACCTCTATCTTGGGAAGGGCATCATTGAGCTTCATGCTTAACTTGGTAAGGCCATGCATATTATCAACAGCCTCGGCCATCTTCTAAAGCCCATAATCTCGTCCAATTCCAACTTATTTTGCTGCATGCAATCAGAAAAAAAGCGAAAGAATTCAAAACCGTGTATTTAAAAAGGCAGCATTCCAGAGGAGAGCATCGGCTAGAATTCAACTTGTCTTGCTCACAAATGCAATGGAATTAGGAGCTTCCAGCCTTGCCAAATGCCCCAAACATAGGTCTCATAAACACCTAAACATCAAGAAAGTGAGGTTTATATATTTCTAGTTACAATAATCATGAGCTATACGATGTACTGTTATTCTCTTCAAGAGTTCAATGTGTGGCCTAAGAAGAAGTCCATCTTCTCTAGCAGATAAAGGAACAATCATCCTTCGATGCAATATAACTACGCAAATCCTGGAGTTTATCGGTTCTGGAGTAGGGATATTAGCATTTGAGTCACCTATGTTGGCCCAGGCAATGACACCACCTTTGATGACCATTTCTCGCTTTGCCCCAAAGAAAGAAGGTTTCCATATAACAAGATCTGTAAGCTTCCCATCCTGCAACAACAAGAGGATTAATACTACACAAAAGTCTAACCGTACAGAAGGCTGCCACTCCAATCTATTAAATTAATATATGGACAAATATTGAATTACAGTCTTCTAACCGGCTAGTTAAGATCCGATGATGCAGAACATAGTCAAGGCCCCTGTGATTCTCTTATCATATATAATAGGAAAGTATAAACCTTGTTTGCCAACATACACCACTCATGAGTTCTTCCCACCGTCATCTAGCATCTGCCACACCCCCACATCCCCCCACACCCCCCCGCGCACCATTACTACTCTCCCTCGACATCTCCCTCCGCGCACCATTATTTAAAGTGCGTGCTACGATTGATGTGTTTTGTAGGACAGTTCTGCTCATTCCATTTACCTGAAATGAGCGAATAAGTTGGTCTTGAAGTGTCCATTACTTGCATTTCTAGTAATTAATTTAGTTTTATACTATCTAATGGTAGTAGACCAGACTTTTGTTTTCTTTTCTTCTCCAAATTGCTATCAAGGTTGCTGCCATCCAGGGGATGTTGGCAATGATCCTGCAATGGGGAAGCCTAGATCGCAACTAAGAGTGGAATTTCTGCAAGGTCAGGAAGCAAAGATATGTCTGTGAATAGAAGGTATTCTACCTATCCAAGGGAAGGATAGAATATCGTCACAGGAATTAAGTAAGACAAAGTAACATAGATGCAACAAAGGTATATAATTGGTATTTCTGATAGATGTTGCATATCAGTGGAGACAAATGGTGTAAATCACCCAACTATAGTTTATTAATATGTTTGAGATATATTACTGTTAAATTTTCTACACTCTTGATTACTGTAAAAAAAACAAGATTTAACCTTTTGGTTACCAGGTTCTTTATGTTATGATGATGGGGGCATTCATCCATGGACTTGGTTGAAATATCCAGCTCACGATACGTCTCTGCGGTGCGTCTGGTGATAGGCCTGATCTTGTTCTCTGGCTAAGGCTCACTCTTTGCCCAATTTTAGTGTTTGGAGTTGTGATGGCCTCTGGTGCTCTTGTGATGAACTTGTTCCTGGGAATTGTAGTATTAAATTATGTGCATCAGAGAAATGATGGTCTTCTGGCAAATGTATTTTTGTTTTGTATTTTCTATTGCGTGTTCTGTATAACTGAAACGGGACAACTATTCGTTCCCTTTGAATATGTACATTAATATATTAGTATAAGTGTAATTGGGTTGCTTATACTGCATTGTTTGGGTATTTGGTGCATTGAAAAAAGCTTAATTAGTATAAGTGTAATTTGGTGCATTGTTTGGGTATACTGCATTGAATAACGATCGTCAATTGTGAGCTATGCCGACAACCTATGGTGACGGATTTCCGTCAGATATTATTATTGTAACGGAAATCCGTCACTTAAGTCTTTGGCGACGAGGGTTTTCATGACATCACTACAGTGGCAGAATTTCTGCCGCGTAAAGGTTTTCCGTCGTGAAAAGGCAAGATTCCGTCACTAAAACTCCGTTGTCTAAAGTCTTCTTTGTTGTAGTGGGAAATCGTAGCACGATCAATGTTGTAATAAATATGGTGTAATATTTTCCTATCATAGTATCGTATAGCACATTTGATCTCAACAAAATATTCTTTATCTATATATGATTCAACATAATTTGGTATTTATGTGAGATCATCATCGGGTTCTTCAATATAAACAGTTTCTTGTTGTTTATGTCACCCCACATATATGTACATACCATTTTATGTCCTACGAACAACTAAAATTCTAATTCCATCTTAGCATGCAAGAGACACCAGAATGGCATTTTCTTTTAAATAACGGCCTCCCTTAATTGATGAGAATTAATCTACTTGATGAGCCTTCGAATATAATGTGTCAAGAAAAAAATGTAAAGTCCTCACACTCTCATATCTCACATGCACATGTAATGTGTCCTGACCAACAAATCCAATATCCTGTGCATACTAACTTATACTAAGTTTGTGATTCGGCAATGATTTGTTAATAAACATACAAAAATATGTACATCACATCGATCCAATTCAACAATTGACATGCTTTGGAATTCGTTAGTAATACAAATACTTAAATGATCAGTAACTAAAAAACAGAAGTGATATTTTACGATTGGTATTACAATAAAAAAGTAGTGCTATGCATAATACGACGCCTACAAGCACCTAGAAATCATACCACAAAAATCCTTGAGACTCTAAGGATGTATAACTACATAGGACATGAAAATACATGGTACCCAATAATAAGGAGGGAAGGGAACTTCGTTACCTCCTAGAATGTTCTCTCGAGGTCTCTTCTTGCATGAAAATGGTATTTCCATCACTCAATTGTAGCGCGAAGGTAGGCACAATGATGACCTTGAGCTCCCCTACGCGATGGTGGTTGGAGATCTTTGATTGGAGCACCGAATCCGATGTAAACAGCGGTCCTCCGACGACTGATCCAACCAACATGGTGGTACTTTGGGGAGGGTAAGAGGTGGTGGTGGCTAGGTTTTTAAGAGGGCAACCTACCTCATATTTATAGAAGAAGAGGTGAAATTCGGATTCAATTTGGATCTATATATGGATCTCAATCATCTATTTTAAAACATCAATATCTTGAGCTAGGAATGTTAAAATTCGATGTTCTCAGGTTCGTTGGAAAGGTCTCGACGGGCTCTATGAAATGAAGTAATCACTTTTATTTTTCAAATATAAAAAAAACTCCAGAAATTAGAATGAAAATACGGGTTTTCAAATTACATCCCCGAGCATGTTAGGTATATTAAACGAAATGAGTTCATAGATCTTCAACAAAGAAATATGATGGTCCAAGAGTATGCTGCAAAATTTCAAGAATTGGAAAATATGGTAAGGGCATCTGTGTAAATGGAAAACAACGAGCTATAAAGTTTGCTAAAGACTTGAGTGTTGGTTTGAGTCTCAAGGTGCTCACTAGGGGTCCCACGATCTTATCTAAGGTGGTCGCAGCAACTGTGGAAATTGATGATGTATATCGGAGGCTGCAATAAGTGAACCCTTGAAGGCATCCTTACAAGACAAGATACAATGACAAGAGACGTCAAACTGCAATAAACATCAAGAAGATAAGGACCAATGATGCTCTAACCAACATGAAGTACACTTGAAGTGTGTTCGTATTGTGATAGAAGACATCCAGGGGAATGCTACAAGTTGATTACTACTTGCTTTATTTGCGACGAAAAGGGCCACTTCATGAAAAACTGCAAGAAGGATTTCGAGGATCAGAAGAAGTTGTTTGAGTAGAAGTAGTTAACATGAAGGGTCATTGCTATTACCCCTGAGGATGCAGAATATGCCAACATAATAGTGGAATGTACTTTTGTAATTGCAAACCACTTATGTCATGTTCTTTTCGATTCCAGGCTACGCATTTTTTTATTTTGAATGCTTTTGCAAGAAAATTAAGCTTAGAAGCAGTTGAGCTTCCATACACACATTGTTTCTTCACAATGGGTGATATTAGTACAACAGGTATGTACTTAAAAGACATATCAATAGTGATAAGAGGACACCATCACTGTTAATTTGATCTTAATGCCCATCACGACCTATGATGTCATTTTGGACAAGGATTGGTTATGGGAGCATTATGCTAGATCTATTGCTGAGTAAAGGAGGTGGTCTTAAGTAAGACCAAATCACAAAGAGATAGTTATTCGAGGCATACATAAGAACGGTTTTTTGACTATCTCATCCTTGCAAACAAACCGATTACTAGCTGACGGTTGTGCCGCATGCCTAGCTACTATAATTACCATTGTACCATCTCAGACATGTCTTGATGGCTTAGATGTGGTTCGAGATTTTGTTGATGTCTTCCCAGACGATCTTACTATATTACCTCCTCATAGAGAGGTTGATTTCTCAACTAATGTTATCATGAGAACGACACTAATTTCCAAAGGTCCATACAGAATGGCACCTGTAGAACTTGAGGAGATAAAGAAGCAGTTACAAGAACAATTGGATAAGGGAATTTTGCGTCCCAGTGTTTCCCTGTGGGGAGCACCACTCCTCTTTATGAAAAAGATATCCGGGCTTTTAGACTCTTTATTGGTTATCGAGGTCTGAACAAAGTAACCGTGAAAAACAAATACATGTTGCTCGCATCGATGACTTATTTGATCAGTTGCATGGAGAAACATTCTTCTCAAAAATCGATATGTGTATGAGGTTCCATCCATTCCGAATAAAATATGAAGATATACTGAAGATGGCTTTCAGAACAAGGTACGATCATTATGGTCATGCCATTTGGTCTTACTAATTCTCCTGCAACTTTTATGGAGCTAATGAATACAATATTTTGCCATTGTGTTTGTGGATGATATTTTGATATATCCATCTGATCCGAAGCAACATCGAGTAGATCTACATATTGTATTCGAAATCCTACGACAACACCGACTTTATACGAAATTCTCCAAGTGTGATTTTTGGCCGCATAGAGTTGCATTCCTTGGTTACGTGGTATCTAAGGATGGCATTGAGGCCGATCCAATCAAAGTAGAAGTCGTGATGAATTGGAGTCGATCCAAAAATATTTCTGAGATCCGCAGCTTTCTTAGCTTGGCCAATACTATTAGTGATTCATGCAGAATTTCTCAAGGATTTCACTACTATTAATGAAGCTTACTTGAAAGGATGTGAAGTTTGTATAGTCTGAGAAATGTGAATGGAGTTTTCAAGAATTGAAGCAGAGATTGACTACAGCTCCAATCTTGGCTTTACCATCAAGTAGTGGAGGCTTCATGGTGTATACAAATGCATCAGGCATTGGACTTGGATGTGTCCTTATGCAGAATGAGAAAGTCATTTATTATGCCTCACATCAACTAAAACTGTAAGAGAGAGACTACCCTACTCATGATCTGGAGTTAGCAGCGATAGTCTTTGCTCTTAAAAGTTGGCGACATTATCTTTATGGAGAACAATTTGAGATCCTTAGTAATCTTAAGAGCCTCAAATACATTTTCTCTCATAAGGAACTTAATTTCAGGCAGTAATGCTGGCAAGAGATCCTAAAAGATTACGAGTTTGCTGTTAATTACCATTCAGGAAAAGTAAACATCGTAGTTGATGCATTAAGTAGAAAATGAGAAGGCAAACTAGCTAAGTTAAAACTTCAATAGAAGATGATGAAGGATTTCGAAGATTATAAACCTTTCTTGAGTGAAACAAAAGATATCATTTGCAGGTCCTAGAATCCAACCATAGATAATTGAGAAAATGATGGCACATAAATCATACGTTGATCTTCCTAAAATGATTGAGGCATCCTAGATAGAATGTTCTGAGTGTACATCAGAATCGATGAAGCTAGAAGGTACGACAACGTATTATAAGTTTTGAGTGACATTGAGTTGAGACAGAAGATTCTATATGAAGCTCACAGATCAATGTACATTATCCATTCGGGTACAACGAAAATGTACAAGGATTTGCAATGAGATATTTGGTAGCCAAAGATGAAGCATGGCATTGCAGAATTCGTTTCTAAATGCATGGTATTCCAACAAATCAAGATTGAACATCAGAGACCAGCATATCATGTTCAACCCTTGGAGATACTAGAATGAAAGTGAGAGCATATCACGATGTATTTCATTACATGTCTATCAAGATCAAGGAGCATCATTATGATAACATAAGGGTAATTGTGGATCGATCGACCAGTCAACGCATTTCTTACCCATCCGCTTGTCTCAATCGATAGACAATCTAGCTGAACTATACGTGAATGAAATCGTCAGCTTGGTGTTCATGCATCAATTGCGTCAGATCGAGACATGATATTCACATCTTGCTTATGGAAAAGTTTTCAGGATGCTATGGGAACTCAATGAAGTTCAACACTTCATTTGATCCACAAATTGATGGCCAATCATAAAGGACCATTCAGATGCTTAGACATATGCTAAGAGTGCGTGCTCTAGATTTTGCAGGTAGTTGGGATAGACAACTTCCATTAGTAGAGCTCGCTTAAAATAGCGGCCATCATTTGAGCATCAAGATGGCTCCCTATGAAGTATTATATGAGAGACCTTGCAAATCACCCTCATGTTGGATTGATGTCGACAAGAAGCACATTTTGGGATCAGAGCTAGTCCAAACCAACAAACAAGGTGTTGAGCTAATCAGGAAGAGGTTGTTGGCAACTCAAAGTAGACAGAAGTCATATGTTGATCGTCACAGAAGAAAGTTGATTTGATTTTCACAGTTGGAGAGTAAGTGCTTCTATGATTTCCCCAAGCAATGGTGTCTTGCGATTTGCCACGAAAGGGAAGCTCACTCCCAGATATATAGGACCTTTTGAGATTCTGTAAAAGATCGGGGATATGGTATATTATGTCGCATTACCACCTCAATACTTGAAGCTACACGATGTATTCCATGTGTCTATGATGAGGAAGTATATTCTTGATCCTTCACATGTGATCGAGTACAATGTCATGGATATTCAGCCAAACCCGACCTTCGAGGAGAAACCTGTATAAATTATTGATCGAAGAGACTGCCAGCTTTGCCAAAGTACAACTCCTATGGTCAAAGTCCTTTGGAAACATCATCTGAAGGAGGAGATTACCTAGGAGACGAAGAGTTAAATGTGGGAGAAATATCCACAGTTTTTCGGTATGCATTTTTACTAAGCAATTTCGAGGACAAAATTTTTAAGGGTGGTAGATTGTACAGATGGATTTCTTTATTCAATTTCTTTCTATTATTGCCATATTAATTGGTGGATTTTAATAGCAACTAAAATCCCCTCATTAATAGCCTTAAAATCCCATCGCCCACCCCATTTCCATGACACTTTTTTCTATCAACATGAGCCTTAGAGAGAGAGAAAAAGAGGGAGAGAGGAAGAGAGAGAGAGAAGGCCTCACGAGAGATTCGTCTTCTTCGTAGGAGATAGTGGCATCAAATTGGAGAGGAGGAGTGTGCAGATATATGATCGAAAGGAGTAGCAACGACCGCGATAGGGAGTGTCAAGCTTTGGGTGTAAGGTATGTATCAGGTTCGTCGGTTAATATGTATACGCAATTACTTGATTTTGAATAAGATGCCATAATGTATGTGTTGGATTCATAGGATGATACATATGTATACATGATCCTACCCGATTTAAGAGTATGAATTTATGTGTTGAATCTGAAGGATATTGAGAATCCTGAAGTGCATCACGGAAGCGTGACGATCACATCTCATGCGATCGGGGCGACTAGTAGCACTAGTCGCAATGTGTAGCGGAATTTAAAAAATTTAAACCATATGATGAAACCACATGATCACAAGAACGTTTCTTGGACCGTTTCATCAAACCACAAAGTATTAGAAATACCTCTCGAAGCGTGGTTGCGATCACGAGATCTTTAAAACAAGAGATCCTCCTGGCTCAAGTCCGATCCACGAAGACAGCACTTGCGGGCGCGATGATGAGATGCATGACTCCCGCAATCCTCGACGAAGATCGAAGCTTCAAATCCCCTAATTTCATCCAACGAAATCCGTCGTCTTCATCTAGAGCAAGCTGCCCCAAAGAAGATGGAGATCCTCGAGTAATCGAAGGCAAAGGCGAGAAGGTCTCTCTCAATGCATAAGATGGACGACCACCTTAGAGAGAGAGAGAGACGGTGAGAATGAGAGGGAGAGAGAGAGAGAGTAGGTGTGTCCTCTATATTGTGTACTTCAAAAGGCTAGGGATGACCTCCTTATATATTAGTTTGGGATCCAATGGATCTCAATCCATGGCATACATAGATCCAACGGCTAGATTGATCTATGCATCAATCAACAGCCATGATGATTGTTGGTTAAAAACCAACAACATTAATTTATATCAAATCAAATTTATGTTGTATTATTATCAACATAATTTAATTTAACATAAGTCAATTATTAAGAGATAACAAAATAACAAAAAGGGAGACAACAACTCACCTCCTAAAATTGAGGGGGGGGGGGCGTCACCTTTGACTAAGTCATTGGTGACGCCACCTCATTTTGGTGGTGATTAACTCATTTTTATTTTATCCTATTATTTCTTAATAACTTGCAAAAACTTTTATTACAATAATATCCACCAAATTAATTCCAAATTAATTTGTGAATATTTCAATCATGCCATTGAAAAATATGTGAATCATATTCACAACCCAAACTAATTTGTAAATTGTATTTCCAATTAATTACTTAATGTGAATCTAATTTACATTAGTAATTAACAAATATTATTTACAAAGCTTCTCTCTCTCTAATATATCATAAATCATATTTATAATATATATACACAGATATTATGGATAGCACTATCCACGATCTGTATTTCCTTGATAATTAAATCTCATTTAATTATCTTGGATAATCATTCTCATAATATGAATCTCATTCATATTATACTTGATAATTAAATCTCATTTAATCATCAAGACCTTCTTGCTTGGATACAAAATTCATCATATGAATTATTCTTGAACTCCTTCAAGAATTATGTGCTTTCTTCGCAGATACTTGGAGATAAGGAAATGGCGATTGTATTGTTCCATGTATAGTGACTTGGATATTGAGATCGCATCTTAAATCCAGATCTAACGGACCTCTTATGGATGCTTGATTAAATCAAGTCCGTATACTTAATCTTCTCATTGCATCTGAATCTCATTCAGATCAATGTCCAACATTTGGACCAAGATCAAGTTACTTCTCTAATGAGAGGAGTCACTAAAATCCAGACCTGTTTCATCACTCCCTCAGACTGGAAGCATCATGGGTATACAATCGTTTATGATCACATCACCCTCAGGTATTCTCAATATCTGCACATCCTGCATACCGGAAGACCAATGATCAACCTGAAGACGTAGATCAATTTTACACTGTCTTTTTCAGGGTTTGATCACCAAGTTTCTCAATCTTGGTCATTGAGAATCGGTATCGATCATATGCTTTCCCAAAGCATATATCATACCTTCAAATTCTTGTCATGCTTCCAAAGCACGACGACCATGCATGGAATTTGATCGGTCCCGATACCTCATGAGTGATCTCATGTCTTCCTGTTCATAAGTGAACCTGTATGGTTCCTTTGAGAGATCGTATTACTCATATGCCTTTACATGCACACCAGCTCGCCGGTGTATAGACCTTGGTTAGGTCATCAACCTATTGGTCTGCCAAATGTACACCCTCCGACATATAGTAAAACATCTATCTCCGATCAGAGGATGTGTTCCTATGCTGTGACTGTATTCAACTTAGGACTTAGGTTATCTCGATCTCGCTAACTCAACCCTTTGACCTAACTAATATGATACCTCCAAATCACTATTCCCATGCAGAGGACCTGCATCAAGAGGTCGGTCAGATATCAACCTTTGTGAGAAAGGATTGCCATCTCCTACTCAGGCTAGAGATCATCTCTTAATAATCATTTGATGGTGCTTGATGAGTCCTCTATCTAACTCATTAGATATTCATCCAAACACAAGCCTCTATGATTCATTTAATGAATCAACAGCTATATGATTATCAAGACGGCCATGGTACATAACCATAATTGTACAGAGGGACCTTATAGTGCATTCATTGATTTAATTTCAGAAAGGGAATGAAACAATCAATAACATTTATTGATAAAACATATTTATTACAATAACATTTATTATAAGAATGGTTCGCCTTGGCCTCACATGGCTAACAATCTTCCACTAGCCCTCAGAACTATTCAGGAACAGTCCTTAAACCCATACTCATAACATGCTGGTCGAAAACCTTTTGCGTCAGAGGTTTGGTAAGAGGATCAACACCGTTATCAGCAGAGGCCACCTTGATGATGATGATATCACAACACTTTTGAATCTCCCGAATGATGTGGTATTTCCTTTCCACGTGCTTGCTCTTTTGATGCCATCTGGGTTCCTTTGCCTGGGCAATGGCTCCCGTGTTATCGCAGAGTAACGGGATGGGAGTATCAGAGGAAACTACGCCAAGCTCCAAGATGAACTTGCGCAACCACACTGCCTCCTTTGCAGCTTCCGATGCGGCAATGTATTCAGCTTCTGTTATTGAATCCGCTGTAGTGTCCTGCTTCTTACTTCTCCAGCTCACAACACCACCATTAAACAGGAATACAAACCCTGATGTCGACTTTCGATCATCAATATCCGACTGGAAGTTTGAATCTGTATATCCCAAGACTTGGAGATCACCATCTCCATAGACCAAGATGTAATCTTGCGTCCGTCTTATATATTTGAATATGTTCTTTACTGCATTCCAGTGTTTCTCTCCATAGCAGGATTGGTAACGACTTACCACTCCCACAGCATGGCAGATGTCTGGCCTAGTACACATCATAGCATACATTAAGCTTCCTACAGCTAATGCATAGGAGCATCCAGCCATGTCCTTCTTTTCCTCAACACTTTGAGGAGCCATCTATTTAGACAGATGGATACCATGTCTTAAGGGGAGGAATCCTTTCTTGGAACTATCCATGCAGAATCGTTCAAGAATCTTCTTAATATATCCATGTTGTGATAATCCCAATATCCTCTTTTTTCGGGTTCTGAACAACTTCAGGCCTAAGATGTAAGAGGCTTCTCCAAGATCTTTCATCTTGAAGGTATGGGATAGCCAAATCTTTACACTGGTCATCATTCCTGTATCATTCCCAAAGATAAGGATATCATCTACGTAAAGCACGATGAACACAATGGCGCCCCCACTAAGCTTCTTATACACACAAGGTTCATCAGGATTCTACACAAAATCATAACTCTTTATGGTTTCATCAAATCTGATGTTCCAACTACGAGAAGCTTGTTTGAGCCCATAAATGGATTTCTTTAGCTTGCATACTTTTCCATCCTCAACTATGAAGACCTAGGGCTGCTCCATATAGATATCCTCCTTGAGGTATCCATTGAGGAAGGTTGTCTTGACGTCCATCTGCCAGATGTCGTAGTCAAGAGATGCAGCTATAGCTAGCAGTGTCCTGATGGACTTAAGCATAGCCACAGGAGAGAACGTCTCATCGTAGTATATACCTTCTCTCTGTATGTAGCCCTTGGCCACGAGCCGTGCCTTGAAAGTCTCTACTTTCCCATCAGGTCCCCTTTTTCTCTTGAAGATCCATTTACACCCAATAGGTTTCACCCCTTTAGGTGGATCCTCTAGGGTCCATACACCATTCTTATGCATGGAGTCAATCTCTGACTTCATTGCTAGCATCCATCTATCCATGTCATGATCCGCGAGTGCTTCATCAAATGAAGTAGGATCATTGTCAGTCTCACTTGACACATGGAATCCATACCTTTCAGTTGGTGCAACCACCCTCGAACTCCTTCGAAGACGTATGGGTGTTTCATCTTCATTTATCTCCTTAGTTTCTGGTTCAGGAACCTCAGAATCCTCAGGGGATTTAATGAGTTCCTCTACTTCATTTCTATCTTGACCTTTAAGGAAATCATCTTCCAGAAATTTTACATCTCTGTAGACAAAAACCTTTTGGGTCTCAGGGTCATAAAGTTGATATCCAATACCATCTTTAACATACCCAATGAAGTAACACTCACAAGTGCGAGATTCTAGATTACTTGCATCCACATTATTCGCATGGACCAAGCAACCCCAAACCCTCAAGTGTCTAACACTAGGTTTGTTTCCATACCAGAGCTCGTGAGGAGTCTTGGGTACAGATTTGCTAGGAATCTTATTCAGGATATATATTGCAGTCTCTACTACATATCCTCAGAAACTAAGAGGTAAACGTTCTTTGCTCATCATTGAATGGACCATGTCCATGATGGTCCTGTTGCATCTTTAAGCAATACCATTAAGTTGGGGAGATCCAGGAGGAGTGAGATTGGAGACAATTCCATTCTCTTTAAGGTATCCCTTGAATTCATCTGAGAGGTACTCGCCATCTCGGTCAGACCAAATCCGTTTAATCTTCCTATCGGTTTAGTTCTCAACCAAAGCCTTAAACTCTTTGAACTTTTCAAAGATTTCAGATTTATGATGTAGTAGGAAGATAAACCCATATCGTGAATGGTCGTCAATAAATGTCAAATAATATCGATATCCATTTCGAGTCGCGGTACTGAAGGGACCACATACATCAGTATGTATTAGGTCAAGAATACCTTCGCATCTCGTAACCTTGTTACGGAAAGGCATCCTGGTCATTTTACCTCGAATGCAATGTTCATAGGTAGGTAAAGATTGGACCTGTAGAAAATCTAAGGCTCCATCTTTTATCAATCTATTGATCCTATCAACAGATAAATGACCAAGCCTTTGATGCCAAATCATATTCGAATGATTTCCATTCTCCCTGGATTAGGGTTTTTATTAGTGGTAGTGACATTCATGATACATTCATCAATGCACAATTCATAGAGTCCACCAGAAGTCAAAACACTATCCGTAATAAATTTATCACATTGATTAATGACTAACTTATTACAGAAAGGAAGGAATATCCATGTCTAACAAGCTTAGATACATATATCAAATTCCTCCTGACTTCAGGTACATAAAGACACTCTTTAAGTACTAAGACTCTACCACTAGATAATGATAGTCGGCAGGTTCCAATGGTGATCGCTGCAACACTTGCATCAGATCCCATCTGGATGACTATCTCCCCTTGCTCCAGATTCCTAGTTTCCTGAATCAAATGCAATGAATTGCATACATGAACATAAACACCAGAATCTACAACCCAACTTCCTTCTCGTCCAACGAGAAATCTAGCTTCAATGATGAAAGTAGATTTCATACCTGCTGGGGCTTTACCTTTGTCGGCAGACTTCAGGTATTCATGGCAGTTACGCCGCCAGTGCCTCGGCTTCTTGCAGTGGTGACAGACATCGGTCTTCTTCGATGTCATTAACGTGGAAGCACTAGAAGACGAACCAACTCCTTGATTCTTCTTCTTTCTCTTCTGGGGCAGGCCCTTCCGAGAACCTTGCTTCCGACCGTGCTTTCCTTTTACTTGTGCAACCATTGCACTAGAAGAGGGGCCGTCCTTCTTCATAACGTCTTCTGCAGACTTTAATACAGCTAATAATCATGCATTAGTGAAATCAACTTTGCTCATGTGATACGACACGACAAAGTTGTTGAAAGACTTAGGAAGCGATAGGAGAATGAAATCAGCCTGCATATCAACATCCATGAAGGCTCCCAGGGTTTCCAATTCAGAGAGGTATCCAAACACTTTGAGTACGTGTTCTCTAACAGAGGTCCCTTCCTGCATCTTGCAGCGAATAAGCTCTTTCATCACATTATAACGTTGTGTGCGGTTTATGTCACCGAACATTTCCTTTAGATTTAGCATGATTTCTTGGCAGTGGTTCATTTTCACATGCTGCTTCTGAAGCACATTGGAGAATGAGCCAAGGATATAACACCTTGCCAAGTTATGATCTTCATCATATTTCTCATTAAAAGTTTTATCTTCCGGAGTCTGAGGGTCTGCAATCTTGTCCTTGGTTAACACATATGAGATGCGCTCCGCAGATAGGACAAGATCTAAATTTCGGATCCAATCCGAATAATTTGGTCCGGTCAACTGATTGACCTCCAGGAGCCTGTTCAATGGATTCATGGACTTCATTTTCTGAAATTAAGAATGCACTATATTAGAACATATAAATAATTATATATTAATTTTTAAAACATTTGATTAAGGTATTTTAAATCAAATTTGTCATGTTATGTCAACTTTGAAATATTATTCCCTTATTATCTCTTAAAGTAAGAGATATACTTACCTCTATATCTCAAGCAAGATCTGGGATCTCCTCTCTATCTTTATCACATCCCAATAATATGAGAACCTGTGACTCGAATAAAGAGAAGCGAGAACACATTGTGCCTTGCAAGTCCAACTTGCATTTCCCTATTCGGTCTTTAACACCCGGGCCCACCACCCCTAAGATGATGTTGACCCCTCATTAATTGAACCAACCGTCAACATGCTTAATACTCGCTATACACAATCCAATATCGCCCCAATAATACGAGGACTCGATATTGGGGTCACTACGTATACGGACTTACTCTTTCGAGAAGCAAAGAACCCGATCCAAAAAATTGTATATAGGATCTGTCATTTCGGACAGACGTATCCTATATACAACTTTTGGCGGCGAAATTCTTTGCCTTGACGGGAGACCATGGATGTCACTTATGTGATCCTCCACCTCATATTCAAATTGTAATTAATTATCGTGAATCATATTCACATAATTGATTCTTCCAAGAGAAATACACATCTATTTATAATAGAGTGCTTTTAATAGGACATAATTAATTTAATCACATTAAATTAATTATCAATCCGATTTTCAATCAACAAACTTGATTATTACTTGAATAGTAGGTACAATCTCAAAGTACGTATTATTCGAATTTTAATAATTAGAAAAATACACTTTGATTTCTCCGGAATTATCGAGTCCTTACCCGCTGTCATGGCCAGTACCGACGAGAGTGAGACGGTCCACATACGTTGCAACCCGCTACCCCAATGCTCTCCGACTAGACACCATATCCACCTCAGGAAAGGATAATGCCAGATAGATCATCATGTACTTTGAGATGATCATCGATCTTTCAACCGAAATTATATCATATAATATACATCAAAATAATTTTGATTATATTATAAGGAAATTTGCTAAACAAATCTCCAATCCTATTCAACCAAGAGGGTTTTGCATGTAAAAGTTGTCCTACAACTATTGTAGGATAAACTAGGGTTTTGTATGCAAACAATGTTTGTTGATGATTTCATATCAATGTCATTCAAGGAAATGATTATCATATTTAGATATTTCACAAATACCTATCAATAATCATATCAGAAAATTAACAATTAATTTTCATCAAATTAATTTGAATGACATATCACAAGGTTCATGATCAAGTTTGTCAATTTCCAGCAGTGACCCCTAATCACTAAAATTAACTTATCTTGATCAATTTAAATCCAAAATTCGTAAAATCAGTTTCTTAAGATTGCCAACTTGATTGAAAATAGAACTTAAGTGATATTTCACGTATTTCAAGGTGCATCAAAACAGTACTTAACTCATTAATCACGTTCAAATTTGTTGTTCCCGCAACAGTGAATACATACTTATTCAAATGGCCATATCTTGAGCAAATGAAATCCAAATTTCGTAAACTCAGATCCTATGGTTTCCTTATTTAATGAGGAACAAAATCCAATTGAATATTTAGTGTTTAAACAATTTAAACAGTGCCGAAAAATCCAATTAAACCGAGGTACGAAAATTGAAATGCGATAAAACTTTCGCAACCCTTTCAAACCCAAGTCGTCCAAGGTTCACGGATCGTATCCAAAACCTTTTCCGACCTAAGACTCCGATACCACTTGAAGGATATTGAGAATCCTCAAGCCATCACGGAAGCGTGACGATCGCATCTCATGAGATCGGGGCGACTAATCGCAATAGTCGCAATGTGTGCAGCGGGATTTAAAAAAATTCAAATCATATGATGAAACCACATGATCACAAGAACGTTTCTTAGATCGTTTCATCAAAATACAAAGTATTAGAAATACCTCTCGAAGCGTGGTTGCGATTACGAGATCTCTAAAGCAAGAGATCTTCCTGGCTCAAGTCCGATCCACGAAGACAGCACTTGCGGGTGCGATGATGAGACGTGTGACTCCCTCAATCCTCGACGAAGATCCAAGCTTCAAATCCCCTGATTTCGTCCAACAAAATCCGTCGTCTTCCTTTAGAGCAAACTGCCCCAAAGAAGATGGAGATCCTCGAGTAGTCGAAGGCGAAGGTGAGAAGGTCTCTCTCAACGCATAAGATGGACGACCACCTTAGAGAGAGAGAGATGACGAGAATGAGAGGGAGAGAGAGAGGGTAGGCATGTACTCTATATTGTGTACTTCAAAGGGCTAGGATGCCCTCCTTATATATTAGTTTGTGATCCAATGGATCTCAATCCATGGCATACATAGATCCAACAGCTAGATTGATCTATGCATCAATCAACGGCTATGATGATTGTTGGTTAAAAACCAACAACATTAATTTATATCAAATCAAATTTATGTTGTATTATTATCAACATAATTTAATTTAACATAAATCAATTATTAAGATATAATAAGATAACAAAAAGGTAGACAACAAATCACCCCCTAAAATTGGGGGGCGTCACCTATGACTAAGTCATTGGTGATGCCACCTCATTTTGGTGGTGATTATCTCCTTTTTATTTTATCTTATTATTTATTAATAAATTGCAATAACTTTTATTACAATAATATCCACCAAATTAATTCCAAATTAATTTGTGAATATTTCAATCATGCCATTGAAAAATATGTGAATCATATTCACAACCCAAACTAATTTGTAAATTACATTTCCAATTAATTACTTAATGTGAATCAAATTTACATTGATAATTAACAAATGTTATTTACAAAGCTTCTCTCTCTCTAATATATCATAAATCATATTTATAATATATATACACAGATATTATGGATAGCACTATCCACGATATGTATTTCCTTGATAATTAATTATCTTGGATAATCATTCTCATAATATGAATCTCATTCCTATTATACTTGATAATTAAATCTCATTTAATCATCAAGATCTTCTTGTTTGGATACAAAATTCATCATAGGAATTATTCCTGAACTCCTTCAAGAATTATGTGCTTTCTTCGCAGATACTTGGAGATAAGGACATGGCAATTGCATTGTTCAATAAATAGTGACTTGGATATTGAGATATCATCTCAAATCAAGATCTAACGGAACTCTCATAGATGCTTGATTAAATCAAGTCTGTATACTTAATCTTCTCATTGCATCTGAATCTCATTCAGATCAATGTCCAACATTTGGACTAAGATCAAGTTACTTCTCTACTGAGAGGAGTCACTAAAATCCAGACCTGTTTCATCACTCCCTCGGACTAGAAGCATCATGGTTATACAATCGTTTATGATCACATCATCCTCAGGTATTCCCAATATCTGCACATCCTGCATACTGGAAGACCAATGATCAACCTGAAGATGTAGATCAATTTTACACTGTATTCTTCAGGGTTTGATCACCAAGTTTCTCAATCTTGTTCATTGGGAATCAATATCGATCATATGCTTTCCCAAAGCATATATCATACCTTAAAATTCTGGTCATGCTTCCAAAGCACGACGACCATGCATGGAATTTGATCGGTCCCAATACCTCATGAGTGAGCTCATATCTTTCGGTTCATAATTGAACCTGTATGATTCCTTTGAGAGATCGTATTACTCATATGCCTTTACATGCACACTAGCTCGCCGGTGTATAGACCTTGGTTAGGTCATCAACCTATTGGTCTGCCAAATGTACACACTCAGACATATAGTAACACATCTGTCTCCGGTCAGAGGATGTGTGTCTATGCTGTGACAGTATTCAACGTAGGACTTAGGTTATCTCGATCTCGCTAAGTCAACCCTTTGACCTAACTAATCTGACACCTCCGAATCACTATTCCCATGGAGAAGACATGCATCAAGTGGTCGGTCAGATATCAGCCTTTGTGAGAACGAATTGCCATCTCCTACTCAGGCTGGAGATCATCTCTTAATAATCACTTGACGGTGCTTGATGAGTCATCTATCTAACTCATTAGATATTCATCCAAACACCAACATCAATGATTCATTTAATGAATCAACAACTATATGATTATCAAGACGGACATGGTACATAACCCTAATTGTACAGAGGGACCTTATAGTGCATTCATTCATTTAATTTCAAAAAGGGAGTGAAACAATCAATAACATTTATTGATTAAACATATTTATTGCAATAACATTTATTGTAAGAATGGTTCGCCTCGGGCTCACATGGCTAACAGAATCGTAGAAAGGTATGCATAAATATCATTTTTATATCTACAATTAGATCTCCACATGTATTCATCAATCCCTTAAACTATGCATAGTATGCCGATTCTAACTAGGATAAAAGTATCCTCCCAAAGCCCTGAACTATGCACATGGAATTGAATGGATGATATTAGCTTGGAGAATTTGTTATCTATCATATGTGACTTGTTTTCAGTCTTGCTTTTGAAACCAATAAATGGAATACATGCCCATGTCTAATCCCAAGTTTCTTATATTTTGATGCTGCCTTACGGGGATTGTGCAAATATAGATCATTTGATTTATAATAAAAAATGTAAAACAAGATCCATTCATTGTTTCGGATAGTCTATAAGCACTGACTTTGATTGATGCAGTAATAACTAGTGTTATGTCTCACAGGCACTCACCTTATGAACGCACATGGAAAATAAATGAGGCATATTATTAAAAGCATCGCTAGATATCTAACCAAACTTGCTTCTTTACCTAAAAATATATTAAATACAGTGCATATATAACCACATGCTCTCACGCCCACGCACACGAATGGTGGATGTAGATAAGGGAATCCTCCTATTATCACTACAACAAAGAAGACTTTAGACAACGGAGTTTTAGTGACGGAATCTTGCCTTTTCACGACGGAAAACCTTTACGCGGCAGAAATTCTGCCACTGTAGTGATGTCATGAAAACCCTCGTCGCCAAAGACTTAAGTGACGGATTTCCGTCACAATAAAAATATCTGACGGAAATCCGTCACCATAGGTTGTCGTCATAGCTCACAATTGACGATCGTTATTCAATGCAGTATACCCAAACAATGCACCAAATTACACTTATACTAATTAAGCTTTTTTCAATGCACCAATTACCCAAACAATGCAGTATAAGCAACCCAATTACACTTATACTAATATATTAATGTACATATTCAAAGGGAACGAATAGTTGTCCCGTTTCACTTATACAGAACACGCAATAGAAAATATAAAACAAAAATACATTTGCCAGAAGACCATCATTTCTCTGATGCACATAATTTAATACTACAATTCCCAGGAACAAGTTCATCACAAGAGCACCAGAGGCCATCACAACTCCAAACACTGAAATTGGGCAAAGAGTGAGCCTTAGCCAGAGAACAAGATCAGGCCTATCACCAGACGCACCGCAGAGACGTATTCTTGAGCTGGATATTTCAACCAAGTCCATGGATGAATGCCCCCATCATCATAACATAAAGAACCTGGTAACCAAAAGGTTAAATCTTGGTTTTTTTACAGTAATCAAAAGTGTAGAAAATTTAACAGTAATATATCTCAAACATATTAATAAACTATAGTTGGGTGATTTACACCATTTGTCTCCACTGTTATGCAACATCTATCAGAAATACCAATTATATACCTTTGTTGCATCTATGCTACTTTGTCTTACTCAATTCCTGTGATGATCTTCTATCCTTCCCTTGGATAGGTAGAATACCTTCTATTCACAGACACATCTTTGCTTCCTGACCTTGCAGAAAATTCCACTCTTAGCTGCGATCTAGGCTTCCCCATTGCAGGATCATTGTCAACATCCCCTGGATGGCAGCAACCTTGATAGCAATTTGGAGAAGAAAAGAAAACAAAAGTCTGGTCTACTACCATTAGATAGTATAAAACTAAATTAATTACTAGAATTGCAAGTAATGGAAACTTCAAGACCAACTTATTCGCTCATTTAAGGTAAATGGAATGAGCAGAACTGTCCTACAAAACACATCAATCGTAGCACGCACTTTAAATAATTTTAAAATAGAAAAGAAGTTTTAAAATGGAATCTTCACAACTTTTTCCTTTCCAGTTGCTTTAGTATTCAACTGGGAAAGAACTGATTCAAAAAGATTTTACTTAAACAAGGTACTTAACTTTGTGTATGGACATCAATTTGATCGATGCCTTAGATTCAATATCATGCTTCTTCTCTTCCACACGACAACTTTTGCTGCCGGAACTGCTTTCAATAAGTTTGAAAGTCAACAACTTTGGACGCCAAGAATCTTCTTCTGCAAAATCGTAGGTACTAAATCTATAACAAGGTGGCAATAAGTATCTTATATGGTAAATCATAAGGTGATTTGGTCCAAATAGTATCTGATGTGCTCTCATCTTAGAGATGCATGCAGTTCCGATGCCAAGGCTTTTGCCGGACCAGAATGTCAGCATCTTAAGAGTCAAAACACCATTATTGAAGTAGCAACATGTTATCCTCTAAAGAACGGAATCTAGTCACCAATATTAGATAGTAGCTTGATATACCTTCCAGTGAAGAACATGCTATGCCCAACTCCTTTTTGTCAGCTCAATATCACCATTGGTTGTAATTATGATTTTGTCCAAAAAATGAGCCAGATATGCAGTCAAGCAGCTCTATGCCTTTGCTTCAGTTCAGTAGCCTCAAACACAGCTACATCAGAATCTCCTTTCGTGCAAAGGAGAAAATTCAAAGAAAGCTGAATTACAGTGAAATATAATGAGATTTAGATGCTTCCTAAGTCATCCAAAATAGAACCAATTGCTTGCATAGCAATGTTTCTACAAACCGAATCTGCTATATATACAAGAATAGAATCACCAATTCCGGATCTATGTTACAACATCTTTCTTCCAAAATAATACAATTCCGTGTTTCAGTCATCTCCATCAAAAAATATGGCAATGCAAGCAAAAACAACTGTGAAATAAAAATAACACCAGCAAGGATACAACAGAACATAATATAATGACAAGACATTTTATAGATAGAGGAAATAGCTATTGTGCACACATCAGAATATGTGTGCACTTCCCCAGTCTCCAGTTAATGCTTTGTAGCTCAACCAGCACACGAAGCACAAAATGACCCTTCTGTTGCATCAATCAGCGAGTCTTGATGCATTTTAAACAAATCAATCATAGCATGCACTCTAAAGAAGGTGGATAAGAAGTTGCAAGTGTGGGGAAGGAATGTGTTGTTGTGAGGCCATCTTGCTTGTCCAATCCAAAAGCAACAAGTTCTTGATATATCGGTTGCATTAAGGGAGAAGATTAACCATTACACTGGTGTTATTGCTACAGGGAACCTCATTCCCAAAGGTGATGAATGTAAATCTTGTCTGAAGTACATAAGGATGAATGTGCCACTTGAGTCAAGGTCGAGGCTGAGTTGTATCCATGCACATCATCATTCCCAATTATGATGATAAACTCAATATCAGAGTTTGCAAAAGCTCTTAGATCATTTGGATGAGCATCATACAACTTTATGCTAGCCACCACCCACCCCCTAACATGTAATAACTTGGTTGATCCTTCTAAAATGTTATCAAATTTCTTAACTAAGATACTACTGTTACAAAAATGAATATGGAAAAGAACGACCAAATGAAGAGCACTTATATGACTAAACCAAATGCAATAAAAAACTAAAGACTAATTTTTTAGTAAACGATGATGAATGAACTTGTAACTTTTCGATAATATCGTCATCTATCAAAGGTGTAGATACTACTTTTAAGTGGATATGGAAAAGAACAACCAAATGAAGAGCACTTGTACGACTAAGCCAAATGCAATAAAAAACTAGAGTAATTTTTAGTAAACGATGATGAACGAACTTGTACCTTTTCGATAATGTCGTCATCTATCAAAGGTGTAGGTAACCCCACCAATCTTCTGCATCCCTTCTTGTAGATAACCCCCTCATGCTCCTAAGATTTGGATGTCTACAAACAAAGAAAAGTCAAGATACATGGGCATATAAACGGTTTGATCAGGACAATGCCACATGCTTTTAACATTACTCATAGGTCACATAACATATTCTTTCAACCTGCAAAGTATCGTCCTCACGCCATAGCAATGCTCTTTGATATTTGCAAGAAATTTAAAAGTATCACCAACATTTGTTGTCCACAGAAATTTGTTCATCAAACCAGGTATTGCAAATGACTTCAACTTCATGGAATAGCACCTTGAACACAAAAACATGACCACATATGAACACACCAGCATTAAAAATTTGGCGCTAATATTAGATTGGTGTAATTATAAAAACCCCAATAATATATTCCTCCACTGGAAAATCTGTTATATTCCACTACTAGAAAATCTGCTAAAGTTGGATTTTAGAGGAATTTCTGGTGAATTTACCAAATCTTGCAGAACAGATAAATTGCCAGCAACCTTCATTATAAATAAATTGTAAAATGCATCAAAATGTTGCTCTTGATATACAATATCCAGTGCCACTAGTCCGCAGAGATATGCGAGTCGAAAGAAAAGCAAGTATCAGATCTTGCAATTGAGAGTCTCCTCAGGCTTCCCAGGACCAGATCCTGAAAACAAAGTCTCGGGAAAGTAGTGGATACATTGGACCATGAAAGATGGTCTTGCATGGAAGAACACTACTGGACAATATGAATTCTGAACCCAAAGGGAGGGATGGGGCAATCACTGGAGGAAAATGGCAACTACACTAACATCATTAAGATGTTCATCTTTGATAGTTAACATTTTGATGCATTGTACAATCTATTTTTGATGAAGGTTGCCAGCAATGTACCTGTTTTTCTGCATGATTTGGTAAATTCACCAGAAATTCTCCATCGATGTCACATAAGGATCAGAGTGGGAAGCATGTCCCTTGCAATGACGACAACCATGTTATTAGAGGGAACACTAAAAAAACACCTAAGATTATGGAGAAAAACCACATTGCAAAAGAAAATCTTTGCCATGTACATCCTAGCTCCACAATTTTCATCATACCAAGATTATGATACTAACAAAGGAACATGCTACCATCGAGGGTATACTAAGTATTAAAGCTATAAAGTGTCACTGGTGAATAAATATATCAATATAATAATAATACTTAATTACATATTATATCATTATGATTTCACAAGCTTTATGTGCAGCGGTTATCCGTTATAGTTAGGAAGCCATTGATGTCATGAATATTTCTTATGAATCACAAACGCAATGATCTAGAAAAAAAATAATTTTGAGAAGGTAAAACCAAAGTAGTTGGACTGCAATAAAGAACATCACCATCAACCTTAAATTTATATGTATCAGGATCGACCTCTATCTTGGGAAGGGCATAATTGAGCTTCATGCTTAACTTGGTAAGGCCATGCACATTACCAACAGCCTCGGCCATCTTCTAAAGCCCATAATCTCGTCCAATTCCAACTTATTTTGCTGCATGCAATCAGAAAAAAGCAAAAGAATTCAAAACCATGTATTTAAAAAGGTAGCATTCCAGAGGAGAGCATCGGCTAGAATTCAACTTGCCTTGCTCACAAATGCAATGGGATTAGGAGCTTCCAGCCTTGCCAAATGCCCCAAACATAGGTCTCATAAACACCTAAACATCAAGAAAGTGAGGTTTATATATTTCTAGTTACAATAATCATGAGCTACACGATGTACTGTTATTCTTTTCAAGAGTTCAATGTGTGGCCTAAGAAGAAGTCCATCTTCTCTAGCAGATAAAGGAACGATCATCCTTCGATGCAATATAACTATGCAAATCCTGGAGTTTATCGGTTCTGGAGTAGGGATATTAGCATTTGAGTCACCTATGTTGGCCCAGGCAATGACACCACCTTTGATGACCATCTCTCGCTTTGCCCCAAAGAAAGAAGGTTTCCATATAACAAGATCTGCAAGCTTCCCATCCTGCAACAACAAGAGGATTAATACTGCACAAAAGTCTAACCGTACAGAAGGCTGCCACTCCAATCTATTAAATTAATATATGGACAAATATTAAATTACAGTCTTCTAACCGGCTAGTTAAGATCCGAGGATGCAAAACATAGTCAAGGCCCCTGTGATTCTCTTATCAAATATAACAGGAAAGTATAAACCTTGTTTGACAACATACACCACTCATGAGTTCTTCCCACCGTCATCTAGCATCTGCCACAACCCCACACCCCCCCCCCCCCGCGCACCATTACTACTCTCCCTCGACATCTCCCTCTGCTCTCCACTATCCACCTTACCATAACCATCGCCCTCCATACTCCACCTTCTGCCTAGCCCTTAGACTCGCCGTCCGTACTCCACCCTATGCCTATCGCCCTAGGCCATCACCATCGCCCTCGCTCCCGGTACACCATCCTCCGCCTCGCCAGCGCCATTCCCCACCCTCACCCTCTGCTATCGTCCTTAGCCTTCGCCGGCGTTGGTGACACCACCACCGCCTTCGCTCGCGACATCAAGCCCCGTCATGTCGTGCTGAGAAGAGAAAAGCGACGGAGAGAGGTGAAATGAGAGAGGAAGGCGATGGAAGATTGAGAGTTGGGTTTTATATTAGGATTTATAACTATTTTTTATATAAGTAAGGACTTTCGATGACGGATTTAAGTGACAAATATCTGTCGCAGTGTAATCCGTCACCTAAATTCCGTCGTCGAAACTTAATTCTGTTGTAGTGTATATTTGTGATACTCATTTTGGTATTCAATTGAAATAGATATTAGCAAGTTTGTTCACTGTCAATATAATCTGAGGAACGTTTCTGTCGTTCTTTCGAATCATTAGAACTTATTCTCCTGCACATAAATAGACATCCTTAAATTGGAGTTACAGTTTTCTTGGGAGCAAATGCACCTTGAAATCTTTAATAAATCCTACCTTATTTTAATACATGAAATTAGGGATTAAGATGTTAACTATGTTATTTAAAGTAATATTTAAAGTTTTAATTCAAAACTTTTCTAGCAGCAAGATATACTCGATATAAATCTGATAAATATCATGGAAAATCATATATGCTAGACAGATTGTACACAAGGTTACAACTATTTCTTCGAAAATAATAAGACGATACTATTGTTATACTATATAGGTTTTAAAACATGAAGCGTGTTAACGACAAAAGGAGAGGATTTGATAATTATAAACAAGATTGAAGGCACATACTCAGAAAGAGGCATATGGATAACTGTCAATAGGTTGTGTTAGATAAGAACCACCAATTACCCTCTGTTAATTTCGTGGAATCAACATCAAGTTCGTTGTAGGCGGGCAATCACAGATTTAGCAAAAAGACCATATAATTAGTTTTTCAATTAAATATGAGCGGTCAATTTTATTTTACTTGGACAAGTTTAAGGCCGAACTCAGGGAGATCGCTATCTCCTTAGGTCAACTTTTAGATCGATAGGAACTAGGTTTTTCGAGGAAGTTTTTTTATATTTATTATGCAATTAGTGATAAAAATGCAATTTTGGCTAAATTTAGGGGCTAAAATACAAATTTCAGTCAAATTATGTCCAAAAATCCTAAAACTGGACCAAAATGTTAAAAATAAAAAATTAAGCTACGGTGATTTTTTGGAATTTTTGATGCACACTGAATTTATAATGGATCAAATATGCAGACTATGTGATTTTTAGGAAATTAATTTTAATAGAAATCAAAACTCAATAATTTCCTGAACTAAAATTATAATATATAGCTCTAATAAGGAGGAATGCAAACAATTTTTAATTTCTTAAAATATCAAGTTATTAACCAATTAAAAATCATTTACTCAAATCACAAAAAAATTTATTAGACCCTCTGTATACATGAAAATGATATGATTTTTGGGCATCTAATAGAACACAATTAATTCTAACATGAATTTTTGGGAATTTTTTGAACAATTAATGATTTATTATGAATTTCTAAATAGGCAAGGAAAAATATTACTATTTTCTCCACAATAAATATTAATAAATCAAGCGAAGCTCATGAAAATTACATAATCGTCCACAATGATAAAGAACTAATTGTTTGCCAATGTGTCATTTTTGGAACAAAAATATGATGCAAAATGATTGTTCAAATTAAAGTAAAAACATAAGGTGCACAATGTAATATAGAAGAAAATGAAATAAAAAATAAATGATGAGGACACAACTGTAATTACTAAGACTCACGGGGGGGGGGGGTCATATGCAATTTGCCCATGCGGGGACTTCAGAGCAATTTTGAGGAAAATGGGGGAAGTGTCTTGCAATTTCTCCCCCACGCGAGTGTGCGACATGTGCATGTGAGGCTCAAATAGAGCTCTAGGTACCACGGTGAGGTACATGCAGCGAGGTTGAGGCTCGGGCTACCGAGCCTACACGTGGCTCGCGGAGGAGGCTCCCCCACCCGAGCCTCAAGGCATGAGCCGAGAGTCTGATGCAGGAATGGTGCGCGTGCCAATGCAGTTGGTGACGATGGCACATCGAGCAGTGGCTGCTAGAGCTGTTCGAAGTGGTGGAAGCTACAATAGCTACTGCTCGATGGCAGAGGAGAGTCTCGAAATTCAAGTGACACATGCCTGAGGGTTGAGGTGGCACAACATCGCCATTTGATGCCTGATGAGCATATCACCAACTAGAGTTTAGTGTCAATGTAGACCATGGTCATTGCAACCCCAATCGATGAGTAGGGCTCAACAAGAAAAATAGAAAACACTTAAATCAAGCAATCAAAGCATAAAAATAATGTCATCAGTCTCCGCTATTTATTTTAACATGGTATAGCGATCAGGGTTGAACTCAAGGATCACGAGAAATCCTTTAAAGTAGTTCAATTTTAGAAGCTAAAATGCATATTTTTATTATTTTTAAATTTTGCAATTTTTAGGATTTTTTAAATTAATAAGTAAAATAAAACAAGTAAGAAAACTATGCACACAATCACACCTTTTAAATTTTTATTCAGACTTAAAATAATTAAAAATTAAGAATAAAAATATTTTTGGCTTTTTTAAATATTCAAGTGTTTTTGGTGATTTTTTTGGAGTTTTTTATAATTTTTATGGGATTTTATAAAAATAAAACAAGAGCTAAACATGGAAACAGTGCACAACCAGGACAAAATGACAAATTAAAAATACTTAAAGTGTCCTAATGTCCTGAGGGGCAATTAAGGTAAACTAGAAAGCAAATGCAACAACAGAGACTGGAAGTGTTTTTTTCTATATTTTTTTTATGATTTTTAGAAGTTTTTAGAAGTTTAGAGATTTTTAGGGTTTTTATAATGATTTTTTTAAAAAATGCTACTGAAAGTAAAGCACACAAAAACACACAATCATGAATTTTTATACAATTTTTCAGATTTTTTTTGAATTTTTATGTATTTTCTAAAATAGACAGCAAGTTTTTTATGGGTTTTGATTTTTAGAAAATAAAAGGAAATAAAAAATTAATCCCAAAAATTATAATAAATATTACAAATTTGCAGGAGCTAACAGTATTTTTTTTTATTTTTAGACTTAATTTGGCAATTATTTAATTAAAAACTAGGCAAACAGATCATAGGGACCTCGTTGCAATTCTAATAAAGTCCAATGGCCAAAAAGTAACACAGATAAGAAACTGGGGGCTAAAGATGAAAATGTCCATGAAATAAACGCACATACGCAATGCACCACACACATGGGAATAAGTGCAAATATCAGAAATATTTCGTTCAAAACATAACATAGAAGAAGTTCGGGGCAGATAGTGCAACTACACCACAAAATCACGTGGGACGACACATGAGTTCACACATGGAGGACTAAAATGCAAATATGTGAAACTACGAGGTTCTGAATGCAAAATGTCTACACTTACAACTTTATTTACTGGACTAACTAACAAAGCATAAAAGTACATGATAAAAAATGCAAAATACCCTGGGGCTCGTGAGGAGCGTTTAGGGCTCTGACGGTTCTGATCACCCCTTGCAAAAAGATCTGATGTAGGAGGAATGTCGGGGATGTGTGGCAGGATCTAACGTTTCAGTCCTAATCCAACGGTCTGAAAAGCTGCTGCGACGATCAGCTGGGATCAGAACTGGTGCTCTGCTCCTCATCCAATGGTGGAAGAAGATGGTGGACGAACTGATGGGTGGTGAGCTTTTATCGGGAACTGGTGCTACTCCGTTGGTCTGATCAAACCTCCAAATGGTCTAGCACTTCTGGAAGGGTGATCCGCTTCGAATGCTGGAGGCGGATCAGATGAGTGACGGTCGGATGACCAGGACAAAGGAGCTCCATCTAGAGCTGCTCTGTCGAGCAACTAGGCGTCCAAAAGAGGGTCCTACCATACGAGAGTACCTGCAAATGAAAGATAGGACTCAGGGCTACGCTCTCGTCCAGGTTGTTGCAGCTGGAGATGAAAGAAGCGAGGCGAATGGGAGTGGATCTCCGACGAGGGTGGCAAAAGGAGATCTCGACCTTAATCTCAACCTATGGGCCGAGTTTAAGGATGATCAGGCTGCGGTGCAAGATGTGGTGTTCGTCGAGCTGTCAGTCGATACGGGTGTGAGGGTGAGATGAGTCTCCGACCAGGTGGTCGGAGCAAATGAACAATGGAGGAGTGAAATGGATGAATCGAAGGAACATACGAAATGTGGGGGATAAGCGGGTCACCTGAGGCTTGGAACTCATTCTTGGGCCTCAGGCAAAGCTGGTAGTTGGGGTCATGGCCTCAACCGTGCTGCGACGAACAGGGAGGCTGAATGCGGCGGAGAGCTTTGGCCATGTGGCTGAGCTGCGGGAACACACCACCAAACTTCGATCCAAAGATGCCCTCGGGTCGCTGTCACTCAACTGAAGGTTTCTAGGGGTGAAGGAAGGGGCGAGGCACGAGCTTCCGTGCCAGGAGGGGGAAGAGCATTATTTATTGGTCGCTCGAGGGTCCAGAAAGATCAGTGAAAAGCGCAGAACCCTAGAGCGATCCGGATCGGCCAAGAGACCCACAAAGATTTCGGGTGTACGAGTATTGTCGAGTCCAAATTTCGAGGCAAAAGGAGCTTGGAGGCGGGTTGGAGAAATTCGAGAAGGAGCTCCAGTGAGCGTTATCCGGGTCTGACCCGGGAAGGAGGAGGCGTTGACCGGGGGTCAACGACCTGATTGGACCAATCAGAAAATTCGGATGTATATACTATTTAAAATCAATAAAAAATAGTAAATGAATTTAAATTAAAAAGTATTCAAAAAAAGTTTATTATTTTTCAAACTTTTTTCTATAATTTTTAATTATTTTTATGAAAAATAAATTAGTGTATACACGATATATAGTATTATATACATGTATAATATACCTATGTATTATGTAAAATATTTTTTATTTTATTATTTTTGCAAAAATAATCCAATTTTATATTTTATTTATTTTCAACATAATTTTAAGAATACAAAATAATTTTTATTTTATTTTTATGAATTATTTATAGGTATAGAATAAATAGGGGATGTAGTGTTCATACATGTGTTTTGTACAATAAAAGAGGAATTTTATTTTTATTTGATTTTATTTTTTAAGATTTTTATTTTATTTTTAGAAATATACACAAGGAGGTAAAATAGTAGTTTACTTTTATTTCATCAAAAATAATTATCTATACACACAGATAATATGTACAACATACAGTGGACCCTATCTCTCTCTACTTATTTTATTTGGCGATCAGGTCAAGACTTGACCTTCTCTTTGGGTTTGGGTCACTCTGTATTTATTCTAAATACCTCCTTCTATTTTCTTTTCCTTTATCCTTTTATTTTTACATAAAAACATGTTAATTATGCAATATTAATAGATGCATGCAAAATGCTATGTTATTGTATTTACATGTATTTTCATGTTGTTTTACCAAGATAAACAGCTAAAATAATAGAATAAAGAGTGAGAATCTGGGATTCATCACCCCCTATACTTTACCTTTGCTAGTCCCTTAGCAAACACTTATTTGAAAAAGAAGTGACAAGAGGAAGAAAAGAAAAAGAAGGAGAATCAAGGTTGATTATTAAACTTATCTTCATTAAATTGAAGTATGGAGTCAGTCAGACCTTTGGATTATTAGTTTGTTGGAACCTTATTGGGATATAGGTTTAAGACTCAACAACCTCTAAGTTCCACCATTCTATAGTCAAGGATCCTCAATAATCCAGATCAAAACAAGTCTACATATGCAAACTCTAATGAACATGTATCTTTCCTTGTACTGTATAAGTGATATGTAGCTCCCCACCTCTGAAATGACAAAGAAACAACCTCCCTCAACAAGGTAACTCTAATTCCTCAGTCTAGCAGCTTTTTCCTCGAGGAGCGGGGTATTCTCTTCTAAGCTCAGGTGCAACCGGCTCAAGAAGAGTGGAGAAAGAAGAGAATGGACCATATCCAGTGTAGCCACGTATCCCTGGGAGCCCAACTAGTATAGCTAAGTCTACCGCTGCAAGCTTCATGAGATGAGAAGGTGTAATACATAAACTTTGCTTTATTTGGCTATATACAATCCGACAGGCATTTTATTTTCAATCAGGCCTGTCCACTTTTTTTGGAGTTTTTTTTATTTTGCACATTTTTTGATGTGCATATGTATAACATATCTACATGGTGCATCATATCCATAAGGACTTTTTCTTCTTGAACCAGTAGACTATCCCTCTTTTGAAGCATTATTGCAACCCACAACTCTTGTCTTTAGACCTCAATGCTATTAGAACAAGTTGAGATGCACATCCCTCGCTAAAGGAAGACGAGAGGTTCCGCCTAGAAGTATTACCCTTGTATGCTAATCCAAGCCAAAGAAAACTGTCTCATCATCACCTCATCCGTGTAGAGCTATGTGTAAGGTGCTAGTTCAAGTAAAGCTATTGTCTGTGAGAGTCATGCGTGCGTTGTTAAGTGTTCTACTTAGGCTCATCAAGATGCCATGTGAACATAGCCTAGTGGACTCAAATAAATAAGTTCTTAATGGATATGAAAAGTCTTAACCCCAAATCCTATAAGGTTCCTCTGAGAATTAGGTGGATTAATGTCTTAACCAAGCTTCACTTTCCAATTTAATTCCATACTAGTTTAAATGTCAACTATGATTCATAAGAATATATAAAATATGTACAAAACTCTTTTTATGCAACTTTTCAAATTATGCCAAAATTTTGAAAACATGAATTTTTTTTGAAAATGTTTGAATGCATGCATGCATGCATGAATGCAGAAGTTTTGCAAACTATTTACAAACATTGTCACATGGGTTTTGCAAACTTTTATTTTTTAAACATTTTTCAAAGATTTTGTATCATATAAATAATTTGATACAAAAATATTTACAAAGTTTTCACAAACAAAACATTTTTACAAACATTTGTACAAAAACAAATTTTATAAATAGCTATTTACAGACATGTATGTGCAAGAAAGAATTTTATGTGCAATAGAAATTTTATTTTTTTTTGTGATTTTTAAGCTTTTGATTTTAGCCATTTTATTTATTAACACACTCACACAAAGTACGAGTTATGGCTAAAGTATATATACAATATATACGACACCCCCTATACTTAGCTCGAACGATATCCTCAGAGTGATCAAAGAGCGATGAAGAAGACATAACTCGTGCTTAGTATAAGGAAAAGAAAAGAAAGGTTATACTACAACAACGAATGAAAGAAAAAAAATCAATAGAAGTCGGTGATTCCCTTGTAGGATATTGAGAATCCTCAAGCACATCACAGACGCGCGACGATCACATCTCATGCGATCGGGGCGACTAGTCGCACTAGTCGCAAGATGCAGCGGAATTTAAAAATTTAAAACATGTGATGAAAACACATGATCACAAGAACATTTCTTGGATCGTTTCATCAAACCATAAAGTATTAGAAATACCTCTCGAAGCGTGGTTGCGATCACGAGATCTCTAAAGCAAGCGATCCTCCTGTCTCAAGTCCGATCCACGAAGACAGCACTTGCGGGCGCGATGATGAGATGCGTGACTCCCGCAATCCTCGACGAAGATCCAAGTCTCGAATCCCCTGATTTCATCCAATGAAATCCGTCGTCTTCCTCTAGAGCAAGCAACCCCAAAGAAGATGGAGATCCTCGAGTAGTCAAAGGCGAAGGCGAGAAGGTCTCTCTCAACGCATAAGACAGATGACCACCTTATAGAGAGAGAGAGAGAAACGACGAGAATGAGAGGGAGAGAGAGAGTAGGCGTCTACTCTTAATGTTCTCTTGATCTCCTCAAAAAGGGCTAGGGTTGCCCTCCTTATATATTAGTTTAGGATCCAATGGATCTCAATCCATGGCATACATAGATCCAACGACTAGGTTGATCCATGTGTCAATCAACGACCATTACTGTTGTTGGTTAAAAACCAACACCATTAATTTATATCAAATTAAATATATGTTGGATTATTATCAACACAATTTAATTCAACATAAATCAATTAAGAGATAACAAGATAGCAAAATAAAAGGGAGATAACAAATGACCCCTAAAAAATAGGGGGCGTCACCTATGACTAAGTCATTGGTGACGCCACCCCTTTTTTTGGTGGTAGTTCTCTTCTTTTTATTTTATCCTATTATTTCTTAATAAATTGCAATAACTATTATTGCAAAAATATCCACCAAATTAATTCCAAATTAATTTGTGAATATTTCAATTATGCCATTGAAACATATGTGAATCAAATTCACAACCCAAACTAATTTGTAAATTACATTTCCAATTAACTAATTAATGTGAATCCAATCCACATTAACAATTAACAAATGCTATTTACAAAATCTCTCTCTCTGTTATATATTATAAATCACATTTATAATATGCACAGATATTATGGATAGCTCTATCCACGATATGTATCTCTTTGATAATTAAATCTTATTTAATTATCTTGGATAATCATTCTCACAATATGAATCTCATTCATATTATACTTGATAATTAAATCTCATTTAATCATCAATACCTTCTTGCTTGGATACAAAATTCATCATAGGAATTATTCCTGAACTCCTTCAAGAATAATGCGCTTTCTCCACAGATACTTGGAGATAAGGACAGAGACTTGGATGTTGAGATCTCATCTCAAATCCAGATCTCACGGACCTCCCATAGATGCTTGAATAAATCAAGTCCGTATACTTAATCTTCTCATTGCATCTGAATCTCATTCAGATCAATGTCCCACATTTGGACCAAGATCAAGTTACTTCTCTACTGAGAGGAGTCACTAAAATCCAGACCTGTTTCATCACTCCCCCGGACTGAAAGCGTCATGTTTATACAATCGTTTATGATCACATCACCCTCAGGTATTCTCAATACCTGCACATCCTGCATACTGAAAGACCGATGATCAATCGAAAGATATAGATCAATTTTACACTGTCTTCTTCAGGATTTGGTCATCAAATTTCTCAATCTTAGTCATTGGGAATTGGTATCGATCATATGCTTTCCCAAAGCATATATCATACCTTCTAATTCTTGTCATGCTTCCAAAGCACGACGACCATGCATGGAATTTGATCGGTCCCAATACCTCATGAGTGAGCTCATGTCTTCCGGTTCATAAGTGAACCTATATGATCCCTTTGAGAGATCGTATTACTCATATGCCCTTACATGCACACCAGCTCGCCGATGTATAGACCTTGGTTAGGTCATCAACCTATTGGTCTGCCAAATGTACACACTCAGACATATAGTAACACATCTATCTCTGGTCAGAGGATGTGTGCCTATGCCGTGACAACATTCAACATAGGACTTAGGTTATCTCGATCTCGTTAAGTCAACCCTTTGACTTAACTAATCTGACACCTCCGAATCATTATTCCCATGCAGAGGACCTGCATCAAGAGGTCGGTCAGATATCAGCCTATGTGAGAAAGGATTTCCATCTCCTACTCAGGCTGGAGATCATCTCCTAATAATCATTTGACGTTGCTTGATGAGTCCTCTATCTAACTCTTTATATATTCATCCAAACAGTAGCCTCTATGATTCAATTAATGAATCAACGACTGTATGATCATTAAGATGGCCATGGTACATAACCCTAGTTGTACTTTATAACCTATTATGCAAATTATTTATTCTTTATTTCTGATCAGGGAATGATACATGAAATAACATTTATTGCATAATGGCTCACCTTGGGCTCGCATGTCCAACAATCTCCCACTAGCCCAAAGAGCCATTAATGGGCTAATCATTTAAACCCACATGCATGTGACAATCATAGGCTATTTAAAAAATAGCTAGGTAAGCTGATCAGTCACTCTGTTCCCAAAAGACTATGCCAAGTCCTTTTACGGCACTTGCATATCTCTTAGTAATAGTGCTCGCATCCAATCGAATGTTGCATCTTATGCAACCAATACCCAATCTTGATAAAGCAATTATAGTGTCCTTGACACTATGCTCAATAATTATTATAACCAGTATTTCCATAATCCTTATCAGAATACCCTTATTCCTGGAGATCACTATCTCTTAAGGTATCCACAGTTAAGACCTTTTTAGATCTCTATCTATAAAGTCTTAAGCTTTTGAAGATATGACTTTGAGATCACTATCTCAAAAAATCTTGTCATCTATGAACATTTTGTTATTACTGAAATCAAGTGTTTTCTCTCCATAGTTGGATTAGCAAGACTTTACTACTCCCACTGCATGACAGATATCTGGCTTTTGTACACATCTAGCACATACTTAGTTTCTCGTAACTGATATACAAGTGCAAGCAGTTTTAGCATTCACTTCCTCAACTCTTTGAGGTGCTATCCCTTTAGATAGGTCAGTACCAAATCTTAAGGGAAGGAAACCTTTCTTGGAATTTCCAAGAAAATAGAACATGTCCAAGGGGTACTACAAATGTCACAGTCCCAATACCCTCTTCTCTTTGCTTATGAACACTTTCAGAACTAAGATCCAAGAGGTATCCTTGAAATCATATTTCAAGATATGGAATAGCCAGTCTATAAAACACTTATTATCATCCTTATATCATTCCAAATGATTAGGAAATTATCTACATTTAGCACGATGAACACAATAGAACTCCCACTAAGCTTCACATGGTTCGTTAAGATTCTATCTGAAATCATAACATTTATAATTTCATCAAATCTTATGTTCCAACAACAAGAAGCTTATTTGAGTCTATAGAAGGATTTCTTTAGCTTTCACACCTTACTTTCCCCAATTATGAAGCCCTGGGGCTACTTCATGTGAATATCCTCAGAGAGGTATTCTTAGAGGAATGCAATCTTGACTTACATCTTGAAGATGCAATAGTCAAGTTGTGTAGCTAAGGTTATCAATATTTTGATGATTTTAAGCATGGTTATCGAAGAGCAAGTCTCATTGCAAGTAATGTCTTCTCTTCCGGTTTGTAGCTCATGGCTACGAACCGTGCTTTGAAGGTCTCTACCTTCTCATCAGGTTCCCTCTCTCTTGAAGATCCATTTACACCTTAATGGGTCTAACCCATAGGTGGATCCTCGAGGGTCCATATACAACACTTGTATATGAAGTCTACTTTAGACTTTATTGCTAATATCCATCTTTCCATGTCATGATCCTCAGGAGATTCATCACATAAAGTCCGATCATTGTCAGACTTAACTGACACATGGAATACATCCTCAAACTCATTTCAAGAAGTGTTAGTGTTTCGTTGTCCCTTTTAGTTTCCGATTTCAGGAGCCTCATTATCTCCTCAAGATTAAATGAGTTCCCACACTTCATTTTCATCTTGATTCTCAAGAGAGTCATCCTCTAAGAATCACATTCTCAGAGATGAGATCTTTTAAGAATCTTAGGGTCATGAAGTAGGTATCCAATACCATCCTTTATTTTCCTAATGAAGTAGCACTCTCAAGTGCTAGATTCCAGCTTACATGCATGGAACCTTATTAAGGATATATATTGTAGTCTCTACTAAACATATATATCTGGAAACCAAGGGATAATTATGCTAAAAATAATCATTGATCAAATCATGTCACACATGATCCAATTGTATCTCCTTACAACTTCATTGAGTTTAGGTGTGTTAAGAGGATTGAGATAGAAATAATATTCATATGTTCATAAGGTATTCTTTGAATTCATCTAATAGGTACTTGCTACCTTGGTTAGATCAAATTCATCTAATCTTCCTTCAAACTTTGGTTCTAAACCAAAATTGTGAAATTTTTAAACATTTCAAAGGTTTCTCAGGTGAAGAGAAGAAATCTCATATCATACATAATCATCAATAGATATCATATATCCATGATGTTTTCTATGATATAGATCATCTACATACATCAATATATATGAGATCCCGAATACCTATACACCTTTCCTAAGAGAAGGGAGTATTGGACATTCTTCGAATACAATATTCACAAGTATGTAAGATTTAAAATTTTAGACATTCTAAAGTTTCATATCTTACTAGTCTATTGATCTCATCAGCAGACATATGTCCAAGACTTGATGCCAAATCACTGTCAAATGATCTTCATCCTCCTATTGATCTTATAAAGATTTTAATTTCCAATATTAGAAATCTTAATGAACCATTCATTAATTTTCTAATTTTGTGGAGTCCACTAGATGTTAGATTGCTATCTGAAATATATCCATCATAACTCTTTATGATAGTTCTATCTCAGAATTCATGTTTATTTCCAACATTTAGAAACAAACAATGAGTGTATTCTAATATCTAGGTCATAGAGACATTCTCTAAGACTAAGGACTCTCCCACCGAGAATATGAAGTCTATCTATCCAACAGAGATTGCTGCAACAATTACATCAATATCCATGTAGATGACTATTAAACCTTAAGATCAAATTTCTAATCTTCTAATATATACATGCAACCAATTGCAAGTGTCATTAGAAGATTGGGATACAATTATCAGACTTTATTTTATGAAATAAGTAAGTCAAAGTCAATGATTATATGTAGATTATTCTGATGCTCTATCTGAATCCTTCACTAAGGATTTTAGACAGAGTTGATAGTCAACACATCAACTTATTGCAGTATTGGCATTCATCCTACTCTTTGGATGTCATATGGAAGTCACAGAAGAATAATCAACTCTTTGATCCTTTTCACATGGGTCCGACCCACGCTTCCACTGTGCTCTCTTCATCTATAAACAACCATTGTTCAAGACAAAGAATCTCTTATGTTGAATTCAAAAGATTTCAATACAAGAGCACTTCAATATTTATACATGCTTCATTAAATTCATACAAAATGATTATTATGAAGCTTCATGAATGACTTCAGTATAGATAGTAGAATGATGGCATTCATCATATCTACATACATCTTAACTCTTAGAGACTTAGGTTCAGGTAGGTATTCAAACATTTTGAATACATCATCTCTTTCGAGCTACCATTCTGCATAATGCAGAGAACCATGTCATTAATGATTAAATGTCTAGAGCACATATGTATGCCAGAACATCTTCTTAGATTTTTATAAGGATTATTTGACAATTGCGATCATCATCGACATGTCACTTCCAAAGTACACTCGATGAAAGATCAAGACTATAGAGACATTCAAACCCTAAGGTGATGTCTTATTGTCTTATTTAATTGTCACTCCTCATTATGTTGAGGAAACTTGCACATTGCAACCACATACATTATGTGTCCAATTGCAAGTACAATATCTGGATCATGAGTCCAATCAATGATATTTTACTGGTTATTATTGACTATAACATTGAGTGGGTTTTATGAAGGATTATTTGGAATAAGAAATTTGCATAAGGGTATATAATATATATATACATATTTTTCTTTGATTTAGGAATTTTCATATCAAAGTTGTCTTGCCTTGTCAACAATGAAAGTTCATTCCCTTAATCACTTTCAATGTAAGAGATATTCTTACCATTATATCTCTAGCAAGATCTGGGATCTCCTTTCCTATCTTTGTCACATCCCAATAATATGAGAACCTGCGACTCCGATAAAAAGAAGCAGGAACACATTCTGCCTTGCAAGTCCAACTTGCATTTCCCAATTCAGTCTTTAATACCCGCGTCCACCACCCCTAAGGTGATGTTGACCCGTCATTAATTGAACCAACCGTCAACAAGCTTAATACTCGCTATACGTAATCCAATATCACCCGAATACTATGAGGACCTAATATTGGGGTCACTACGTACACGGCCTTACTCTTTCGAGAAGCAAAGAACCCGATCCAAATAATTGTATATAGACTTCGGACAGGTGTCTCATATATGCAACTTTTTGGCGATGAAATTCTTTGCCTTGACGGGAGACCATGGATGTCACTTATGTGATCCTCAACCTCTTATTCAAATTGATATTAATTACCGTGAATCATATTCACATAATTAATTCTTCCAAGGGAAATACACATCTATTCATAATAGAGTGCTTTTAATTGGATATAATCAATTTAGTCACATTAAATTAATTATCAATCTAATTATCAATCAACAAACTTGATTATTACTTAAATAGTAGGTATAATCTCAAAGTACGTATTATTTCGAATTTTAGTATTTAGAAAAATACACTTTGATTTCTCCGGCATTATCGAGTTCCCTACCTGCTATCATGGCCAGTACCAACGAGAGTGGGACAGACCACATACATTGAAACCTGCTACCCCCAATGCTCTCTGACTAGACACCATATCCACCTCAGGAAAGGATAATGCTAGATGGATCATCATGTACTTTGAGATGCTCATCGGTTTTTCAAACCGAAATTATACCATATAATATACATCAAAACAATTTTGATTATATTATAAGGAGATTTGCTAAATAAATCCCCAATCCTATTCAAGCAATAGAGTTTTGCATGTAAAAGTTGTCCTATAACTATTGTAGGATGACCTAGGGTTTGTATGCAAACAATGTTTGTTGATGATTTCATATTAACCAATGATCAAGATCAACTACCTTATCATTATGACGAGTGGGATGTCATTCAAAGAAACGATTATCATCTCTAAATATTTCACAAATACTTATCAATAATTATTTCAGAAAAAACAATTAATTTTCATCAAATTAATTTGAATGAGTACCACAAGTTTCATGATCAAGTTTGTCAATTTCACAGTGACCCCTATCACTAAAATCGTCTTATCTCGATCAATTTAAATTCAAATTTCGCAAAATAAGTTTCTTAATGTTGCTGTTTGATTTAAAACAGAATCCAAGTAATATTTCACGTATTTTAAGGTGCAATAAAACAGTAATTAACTCATTAATCACGTTTTATTTTGCAGTTCCCGCAACAGTGAATACATGCTTTTTCAAAAGGCCATATCTTGAGCAAATGAAATCCAAATTTTGTAAACTCAGATCCTATGGTTTCCTTATTTAATGGGGAACAAAATACAATTGCATATTTCGTATTTAACAATTTAAACAGTGCCGAAAAATCCAATTAAACAGAGGTGCGAAAAATTGAATTGCAATAAAACTTCGCAACTCTTTCAAACCCAAGTCATCCTAGGTTCACGGATCGTATCCAAAACCTTTTCCGACCTAAGGCTCTGATACCACTTGTAGGATACGAGGATCCCCAAGCGCATCATAGAAGCATGACGATCGCATCTCATGCGATCGGGGTGACTAGTCGCAAGATGCAGCGGAATTTAAAAAATTTAAAACATGTGATGAAATCACATGATCACAAGAACATTTCTTGGATCGTTTCATCAAAGCACAAAGTATTAGAAATACCTCTCGAAGCGTGGCGATCACGAGATCTTTAAAGCAAGAGATCCTCCTGCCTCAAGTCCGATCTACGAAGACAGCACTTGGCGGCGCGATGATGAAATGCGTGACTCCCACAATCCTCGACGAAGATCCAAGCTCGAATCCCCTGATTTCATCCAATGAAATCCGTCGTCTTCCTCTAGAGCAAGCAGCCCCAAAGAAGATGGAATCCTCGAGTAGTCGAAAGCGAAGGCGAGAAGGTCTCTCTCAACGCATAAGATGGACGCCCACCTTATAGAGAGAGACAACGAGAATGAGAGGGAGAAAGAGAGAGAGTAGCCGTCTACTCTTAATGTGCTCTGATCTCCTCAAAAAGGGCTAGGGTTTCCCTCCTTATATATTAGTTTGGGATCCAATGGATCTCAATCCATGGCATACATAGATCCAACGACTAGGTTGATCCATGTGTCAATCAACAGCCATGATTGTTGTTGGTTACAAAACCAACAATATTAATTTATATCAAACTAAATATATATTGCATTATTATCAACACAATTAAATTCAACATAAATCAATGAAGAGATAAAAATATAGCAAAATAAAAGGGAGATAACAAATCACCCCTAAAAAATAGGGGCCATCACCTATGACTAAGTCATTGGTGTTGCCACCCCTTTTTTGATGGTAATTCTCTCTTTTTTATTTTATCCTATTATTTCTTAATAAATTGCAATAACTATTATTGTAAAATATCCACCAAATTGATTCCAACTTAATTTGTGAATATTTCAATCATGCCATTGAAAAATATGTGAATCAAATTCACAACCCAAACTAATTTGTAAATTACATTTTCAATTAACTAATTAATGTGAATCCAATCCACATTAACAATTAACAAATGCTATTTACAAAATCTATCTCTCTCTCTGTTGTATATTATAAATCACATTTATAATATACACAGATATTATAGATAACACTATCCACGATCTGTATCTCTTTGATAATTAAATCTTATTTAATTATCTTGGATAATCATTCTCACAATATGAATCTCATTCATATTATACTTGATAATTAAATCTCATTTGGAGATAAGGACAGGACGATTGTATTGTTCCACGTATAGTGACTTGGATGTTGAGATCTCATCTCAAATCCAGATCTCATGGACCTCCCATAGATGCATGATTAAATCAAGTCGTATACTTAATCTTCTCATTGCATCTGAATCTCATTCAGATCAATGTCCAACATTTGGACTAAGATCAAGTTACTTCTCTACTGAGAGGAGTCACTAAAATCCTGACCTATTTCACCACTCCCTTGGACTTAAAGCGACATCGTTATACAATCGTTTATGATCACATCACCCTCAGGTATTCCTAATACCTGCACAACCTGCATACTGGAAGACCGATGATCAATCTGAAGATATAGATCATTTTTACATTGTCTTCTTCAGGATTTGGTCATCAAATTTCTCAATCTTGGTCATTAGGGAATTGGTATCGATCATATGCTTTCCCAAAGCATATATCATACCTTCAAATTCTTATCATGCTTCCAAAGCACGACGACCATGCATGGAATTTGATCGGTCCCAATACCTCATGAGTGAGCTCATGTCTTCCGGTTCATAAGTGAACCTGTATAATCCCTTTGAGAGATTGTATTACTCATATGCCCTTACATGCACACCAGCTCGCCGGTGTATAGACCTTGGTTAGGTCATCAACCTATTGGTCTGCCAAATGTACACACTTAGACATATAATAACACATCTGTCTCTGGTCAGAGGATGTGTGCCTATGCCGTGACAACATTCAACATAGGACTTAGGTTATCTCGGTCTCGTTAAGTCAACCCTTTGACTTAACTAATCTGACACCTTCGAATCACTATTCCCATGCAGAGGACCTGCATCAAGAGGTCGGTCAGATATCAACCTATGTGAGAAAGGATTGCCATCTCCTACTCAGGCTGGAGATCATCTCTTAATAGTCATTTGACGGTGCTTGATGAGTCCTCTATCTAACTCTTTAGATATTCATCCAAACACCAGCCTCTATGATTCAATTAATGAACCAACAATTGTATGATCATTAAGATGGCCATGGTACATAATCCTAATAGTACAGAGGGACCTATTATGCAAATTATTTATTCTTCATTTCAGATCAGGGAATGATACGTGCAATAACATTTATTGCATAATGGCTCGCCGTGGGCTCGCATGTCCAACATCCCCCTATACTTAGGATCAAGTAATCCTAAGTATAGAAGTATGTACACAAATAGAAGATCGAAGGTTAGAATGTACATGGTCTACCTCCCTATAACTTAGGGTAAAATATCCCTAAGTATAGGAAGCAAAAAAGAGGTAAAAAGAATCAAAAGAATAATCAAGGGTATGACACCCATACTTAGGGTGAAGTACACCCTAAGTATAACATAATCGTAAGATGCAGATGGGGTGTTAGACAAAAAAATGTGCGATATGGACAACTAGATCTATACAAGGGCGGAAGCAGTGATAATCAGGCATGAGATGCAAACGATGTGAGTCAAAGACCGCATCTCATGCAGAATGAATAGGGGAGATGTCAACGATCAATAGATCATGATCTAGATATGCTGATGAAACCCGATTTCATCATCGCAATTCTTCATTTTAAACCCCCCCTTAAAGTTTGTGTCAATAAAATCCAGATAATGTCTTGTAATTATCAGAGTCTTAAATAAATTAAAAATCACAAAAAAATCAAAATTAAAATCCATGGTATTTTAGCCTTAAAAATACCCCTAAAAATATTTTGTATCTTCAGATGATCTCGTCGAGCTACAACTTTCTTGTTTTGAGTTTTCTTAAATTCGACCATCTTCACCTTCATATTTCAATATCTTTCTCTGAATAATCTGAATTGGGCCATGTGGACCATTCTGGTAGAGCCACGTGGCCCGGTCCCCTGGCCCTTGTCCGCCCATGCTTCCAAGCCGTTGGATCTCCTCCTGATCCAATAGCTCCACTCGCGCCACACCGCCCGAATACAACCGCCGTCTGATCATCCCCATCTCTGATCCTCACCGCCTGCTCGCGCCTTGTCCAGAACCTGCCACGTAGCGCATTTTGCGCCATTCGATCGCGCCTTCATCCATCCATCTCAGCCGCTATCCCCGCAACCATGTTTTAGCCTTCCGATTACGTTCCAGATATGATCTGAACCTCCCGCTGCCGCCCGCTTATAAGCTGGACACGTGGCACTTCATGCGCCATCTGATCAAGAAACCTCGATCACATTGCTACCGCTCTTAGGCGTCGCGATCCAGACCGTTGGATCACATGATCCAACGGTTACAGACTCGTCGTCTACCTCACGCTATCCTCTCTCCCACGTTCGCCAACTTGCGATCCACTTCCACCCTTCCCATTATATCCATTTTCTCCGACTACCTCTCCTCTCGCTAACCGCCTCACCACGAATCACCATCATTCTGCACCTTCGCAAGTCACTCCCCAACCCACGTAGGACCCTCAGTCGCTCCTTATCCCTCGGTCAAACCTCGACCATCTTGACCGAAACCGATACCCTCACCCTTCAAATACCCCCTATCCTCCATCTGATCACCACGTCCACTTGTACGTGGGGCTCCACCCAGCCCGTCTCCGCCTCCCCGTGACAGGGGGAGGTCGGATTGAAGGCACGACGATGGTGGAGTCTCCTGGTGAGACCTTAAGCCATGGTAGGCTTGGACCTGCGGAGCTCCGAGCCCGCCAAGCTGCTCCCACACGGCTGGGGGAGTCCAGCGATGACCCAGAGCTCCTCCTTGGAGCTCGTGCACAAGCCTCCGCTCCGCCCGACCCCAGGTAAGCCCTCTCCGATCTCCTCTGTGTTTTCTTCTTATTTTCCTTAATTATCTAGGATGCTACAGTCAACCCCCTCCTCCATTGATCCTCTCAAAAGCTCCACCTCGCATCTCCCATTCACGCACCATCTTCGATCATCCTTCTTATCCTCCATAACCTCAGAACACCTTCAAGCCAACTCCTTCGGGTTCGCCGGAGAAGAAGATCGGCCACAACTTACTGTGCCCCACCCTCGACCGTCCATTTCGCCTCTTCGCACCCCTCACTTCTCACTACACGCTTTGGGTAGTTGTCTGACCATGCAGGTCGCGAAGCCTTCAATGATCGGAGAGCTCGTCGGAGACTTCTTGGCGTGCAGCATCTCGACCATCGGAGCAGCTCATGTCCTCGTCACATAGAGCCACAGCTTGTCCCGACATTGAGCTCCATACCCGACCCTTCAGGAGATGCTGGGGAGCTTCACCATCATCAGATGAGAGCGGCGGAGCTTGGGCTCCTTCGCCGGCGCTCGAACTCTGCCGCGAGCTACAACCAAGGAAGATGCTACAGGCACCGTTGGATGCTCCTCCTTGGAGCTCATCCAATGGTGCAAGAGCAGCCACGTCCCCCCTCAGTCGATTATACAGAAGCTGTCGGATCCAGATCTGATGGCTCAAAGGCAGCCACGTCTCGCCAGCATATGCGTACAACATCCATCCGATCATCAGGATCGGATGGTTCATATTCATCCACGTGGTGTTTCCAGATCAGCTCCGAGCCTACGCACCGAGCCTCCGCATCGAACCTCCTCCGAGCCTAAACGAAGCAGCCGAGCCTCCTCTGAGCCGCAGATCGTCCCGAGCCTAGAGGTAGCACGTGCACAGCACGTGCGATCTGGGCAATTTGCAAAGAGGCCCCGATGTCTTCTCCAATTTGCATACATGTCCATATCACGTGCAACACACGTGCGCAGTGGGTATTTTGCATTGATACCCTCGCGGGTTTTCATAATTGCAAAAATACCACTGTGCGTGTGGGTCATTTACAGGAAGGTCCCGATCTTTTTCGTTATTACATTTTAGTCCCTCTCAAGGACCTGTTTATAATTTTATTCCATGTTTTCTTTTAGTTATGACCTTGTCTTCTTTATTGCGTATCTTGAGCATCGTATTTCAGTTTCAGTTGATTTCAGTCTCATTTAAAGCTTGCTTGACGTACTTTCAGTGGCATATTTAATTTCTTATTTTGGATACATGAAATTTGATGTATTATTTTGTTAGCCATGTATCTGTTATTACTCAACTTGTGCCTTGTTTAACTTGTCAATCAAGTCTGTCACCTAAATTAGACCCGAAATTGACTCATTGTTAAAATTGCTCATAATTTTTATTTAGAGCATATTTATGTTGCATCTCATTGCATATGTTTGCATGATTAAAAATAAAAATTAAAAAATGCATGTTTTATATTCATTTGCTGCATTGTCTTATCTTATTGCATGATTTGACCTATGCTTCTTTAACTCATCACTTAATTAATAAGTAGAAATCTAGATAATCCGAGAGAGGCTCGTGTCCCTGAGTTCAACCTTGGTTTCTTGTCAAGTAAAAAAATACGACCGTCTAATTCTTATTGACATACCAATTAGATGGTCTTTAATGCACCTAGTTTGGCCCGACTGCGATGACATATTAAGTGCTAATTCCACACTTTTAGAGGGCCGGATTTGAGGTTTGTCAAATGGCGCTGTTGCCGGGGACACGACTCATTTTTTTGTATTATTTGGATTTTTTATATATTTAATTAAGTGTTTCATTTTATAGGTCAATTTGTTCATCTACTTTGCATTACAAAATTTTTCTTTTTTATTTGATCTCTAACCTTTGTTTCTGTGGCAGGGCCCTTGATCATTCAAGGAGGCGAGAAGCTGGCGCTTCCCGTTGCGAGGAGCCGCAGAAGCATACTTGGAGCAAATAGAAAAGAAAGAAAAAAATGTCGCACATTTTTATTTCAGTTCATATATATGTAATATTCGTCTTTTACAGCGGTCTTCGATCGAAGACTCGCGAGTGTAATCGAACGAATGTGGTTGTGTGGGGATCGTCCCCACTTGAGTGTCGACCTAGGACCAGGCACGCGGCTCTCCGAGCTTATTTTATTTTTCATTTTTTACGTGCTTGCTCGTAGGTAGGACACACATTAATCAATCACGCACCTAGCCTCGCTTCACTTAGCCAAATTTAAAAGATATTCCTCCTCGCTAATAGAAGCATAATAGGTGCGGCTTTTATCGACTTGCATACATATCATGTTGGTTTTCAAACAGCCCAAATTTTCACGGATTTTTGCCAAGTCACTGCAAGTTTTATCGCTTAGCTTAGATCATGGTTTTTATCGAATACATGGTTTTTCTCGATTTCTCCTCCTAGCTTGATCACCCAGGTTAATGGAAAATGGGAATGAACGGTAGACGATGATTTCTTGATTTATGTGCTCACCTTAATTCAGTGACAACTTTAAATAATAACTGGAACTGTTAATTGCAAGTCAGCCTAAAATGGAGTAAAATTTTGGTTTTGGGAGAGCAATACCCTCGTTTATGCATTGATTCTTACTTGACATTTTTCTTGCGTAAAGATATAATGTTTTAATCACCAATAAAACTGGCAAGATAATAAACCAACTTCGGTTGGTTTCATGTGTGAGTTGGTGAAATTGAGGGTCTTGCATGCTTGATTGAGCCTTGTTTGCTTCGATACACTCCCTAAAGCCTTAGTCACTCCATTAATCTCTGTAGATTCATCCGCTCACTTATATATCCATCCATCTTCTTCGTTCACCTCGGTCTCTCCCAACATCACATCTTTATCTTTATACTTAGGCTAGTCTCAGCCTAAGTATAGGGGGGACCTGAGTCCCTGTGATTTTCTCCACTCATCTTTTCTTGCCTTTATACTTAGGTTATTTCTAACCTAAGTATAGGGGGAGATCTCCTTGGTTCACGTATATTTCTCTATATTTAAATGGACCTATGACTTGTGTCATCTAGTGCTATGAGGACATAGCAAAGTTTAAGTATAGGGGAGTATACGGTATATACAGTATACTTACTTTAGCTATAATCTGAAAAATTTGAAAAATTTAAAACTTTTTGGCTAAAGTAAAATCCTTTGGACTAAGTGGACTCAAATGTTTTCACGACTTTTCTATATTATGTTACACTATTTTTATAAAAATATTTTCGAAAATGATTTGAAAATGAGTTTTTCTAGTTTTGAAAAATCTTTTGAAAATGTTTTGAAAATTTTTATTTGTGTGACATGGTTTTGAAAGCTTCTTTCTCTTTTCAAGGAAAGTTGAGTCTAACCAGTGTTCTAACTTTCTATTAAAATCCAAAAAAATGAGAAAATCCAAAAAAACCTTTAGGTGTCATTAGTGACATCTAAACCCAATTAAATATCTGCGTTCAGTGAGGGTTCGCCCTTAGCAGATTGGATGGTTTAGAGGACATCGCGTAAAGCCCCGTCCTCAAGCAACGGGCTCCGGCCTATACTTACATTCATACTGGCTGAATGTATATGCATCTACTTAATTGAGTTTAGGCAGTACTAATATCTCTTGAATCTTAAAAAATGTGTGTTTTTGAATGAAGGAATTGGATTAATCCTCTACTTTTTACACTTCCACCCAGGATCTGAAATGTTCAAGGAAGCTTGATTTATGAGGTCTTGAGATTTTAGGTTAACCAGCCTTAGTCATCAGGGTCTTAGACTTAATCATCCACATTCCCCTAGATTTCTAGATTTGCATGGTATATTTCATGCTTAGTCTTAGACAATAAGAATATGATCAGCACTCACATGCACGACTGCGGTTTCGATGAGATGAGTTGACTTTTCACTTGAGGGATTGGGATGAGGGATTTGAGTTTGGATTTGATCTAATGATGCTCGAGGATGGGATAAAATCTTTGGAGGCTTCATGAAACCTGAGTGTCAGCAAATATTAGCCAATATGAGAACTTGATTCTTATACTAATCTCTTGATATTAACCTAAGTGCCAGGGTGTGAATAGATAAAAAAATGTTGATCAGTGTACGCCAACTCTTGGTAAAAGCAGTGGAGCTAGCCAAAAATGCTACAAATCAATGAAATTTCAAAGAAAATCTCTCATTCCACAAAGTCAAATATCAAAGAGCTTCCACCAAAGGCGAGCGCTCCCAAACATTTCAAAGTATCCACTTGGACCACCACTATTAGGACCAAGAGTCGGGCTTGCACCAAAAAAGGGCTCTGCATCGTAAATGCTACAAGTCTGGGTGTCGAAGGTACGATAGGTACTAAAAAAAGACACACCCCGGTTTATTCCCAGGAAAACAAGTGTAGACGGCTCCAACTTCTCTTGATGGATGCACTGATCAACACCAAAAAAATGTGTTGCGTAAAAAAGGCACTAAGAGAGGATCCTTGTTCCAATGATAGGAAGAGAAGAAATGACACAATCCATGCCCTCCATTACTGGCCGTCCATCTACATTTTCTAAGACTGACAACTAAAGAGACGGTGGACTGAACGTAAGATTTGATTTATTCCCTAGTGTTGAGGATTGGGTCCTTAGGAGAGTTTCTCGGACCAAGAGCTTGGGTGATGATTTGACTCTACTCTCGTTAATCGCAGTCAACACTAAATTTCATATCCTTAGTGTATATGTACATCAGAGAGAGTCTGGAGAATTAGAGGAATTGGGTGCCTCTTTATTAAGGTTGGGTTGAATTCTAGAATTTTGGACCTCTAAAGTTGAGTAGACTTGAACAATTTAGATATTGTACTCACATGCACAAGGGGGTTAATCCAACTTATTCATTCTCTTTGATGCTCGAGGACGAGCATAGTTTAAGTATAAGGGGGTGATAAAACCCGATTTCATCATCGCAATTCTCCATTTTTAACCCCCTTGCTTAAGTTTGTGTTAATAAAATCCAGATAATGTCTTGTAATTATCAGAGTCTTAAATAAATTAAAAATCACAAAAAATGTCAAAATTAAAATCCGTGGTATTTTTAGCCTTAAAAATACCCCTAAAAATATTTTGTATCTTCAGATGATCTCGTCTCCATTTTTAGTCAACATGAAACTTGTAGATCTCATCGAGATCTACAACTTTCATGTTTTAAGTTTTCTCAAATTCGACCATATTTTTCCTTCATATTTCAATATCTTTGTCTGAATAATCTGATTGGGCCACGTGGCCCGTTCTGGTTGAGCCACGTGGCCCGGTCCCCTGGCCCTTGGCCGCCCATGCTTCCAAGCCGTTGGATCTCCTCCTGATCCAACGGCTCCACTTGTGCCACATCGCCTGAATACAACCGCCGTTTGATCATCCCCATCTCTGATCCTCATCGCTCGCTCGCGCCTTGTCCAGAACCTGCAACATGGCGCATTTTACGCCATTCGATCGCTCCTTCATTCATCCATCTCAGACGCTATCCCCGCAGCCATGTTTTATCCTTCTGATTACGGTCCCAATATGATCTATACCGCCCGCTGCCGCCTGCTTATAATCTTGACACATGGCGCTTCGTGTGCCATCTGATCGAGCAACCTCGATCACATCGCTACTGCGCTTAGGCGCCACGATCCAGACCGTTGGATCACATGATCCAACGGTTACAGACTCATCGTCTACCTCGCGTTGTCTTCTCTCCCACATTCTCCAACTTACGATCCACTTCCGCCCTTCCCATTATCTTCATCTCCTATGACTACCTCTCCTCTCGCTAACCGCCTCACCACGAATCCCCATCATCCTGCACCTTCACAAGTCTCTCCCCAACCCACATAGGACCCTCAGTCGCTCCTTATCCCTCGGTCAAACCTCGATCATCTTGACCGGAACCGCTACCCTCACCCTTCAAATACCCCCTATCCTCCGCCTGATCACCGTGTCCACTTGTACGTGGGGCTCCACCAGCCCATCTCCGCCTCACCGTGACAGGGGGAGGTCGGATTGAAGGCGCGACGACGGTGGAGTCTCCGGTGAGAACCTAAGCCATGGTAGGCTTAGCCCTACGGAGCTTCGAGCCCGCCAAGCTGCTCCCCACGGCTGGGGGAGTCCAACGATGACCCAGAGCTCCTCCTTGGAGCTCTCACACTAGCCTCCGCTTCGCCCGACCCCAGGTAAGCCCTCTCCGATCACCTCTATGTTTTCTTCTTATTTTGAGTAATTATCTAGGCCGCTACAGTCAACCCCCTCCTCCATTGATCCTCTCAAAAGCTCCGCCTCGCATCTCCCATTCACGCGCCATCCTCGATCATCCTTCTTATCCTCCATAACCTCAGAACAACTTCAAGCCAACTCCTCTGTGTTCGCCGGAGAAGAAGATCGGCTACCACTTGCTGCGCCCCACCCCCGGTCATCCGTTTCGCCTCACTTCGCACCCCTCACTTCGCACTACACGCTTCGGGTAGTTGTCTGACCATGCAGGTCGCGAAGCCTTCAATGATCGAAGTGCTCGCCGGAGACTTCTTGGCGCATGACATCTCGACCATCGGAGCAGCTCAAGTCCTCGCCACAAAGAGCCGCAGCTTGTCCTGACATTGAGCTCCATAGCTGACCCTTCAGGAGATGCTGGGGAGCTTCACCGTCATCAGATGAGAGCGGCGGAGCTTGGGCTCCTTCGCCGGAGCTCGAACTCCACCGCCAGCTACAACCAAGGAATATGCTACAGGCACCGTTGGATGCTCCTCCTTGGAGCTCATCCAACGGTGCAAGAGCGGCTACATCCCCCCTCAGCCGATTGTACAGAAGCCGTCGGATCCTTGAGATCCGATGGCTCAAAGGCAGCCACGTCTCGCTAGCATACGCGTACAACAACCATCCGATCATCAGGATCAGATGGTTCATATTCATCCACGTGGCATTTCCAGATCAGCTCCGAGCCTACGCACCGAGCCTCCGCACAGAACCTCCTCTGAGTCTAGCCGAAGCAGCCGAGCCTCCTCCGAGCCGCAGATCGTTCGGAGCCTAGAGATAGCACGTGTACAGCACGTGCGATCTGGGCAATTTGCAAAGAGGCCGTGTCGTCTTCTCCAATTTGCATACAAGTCCATATCACGTGCAGCACGTGTGCAGTTTTGCATTGATACCCTCGCGGGTTTTCATAATTGTAAAAATACCCGTGTGCGTGTGGGTCATTTACAGGGAAGGTCCCGATCTTTTTCGTTATTATATTTTAGTCCCTCCCAGGGACCTGTTTGTCATTTTATTTCATGTTTTCTTTCAGTTATGCCCTTGTCTTCTTTATTGCGTATCTTGAGCATCGTATTCCAGTTTCAATTGATTTCAATCTCATTTAAAGCTTGCTTGACGTACTTTTCAGTGGCGTATTTAATTTCTTATTTCTGGACACATGAATTTTGATGTATTATTTTGTTAGCCATGTGTCTCTTATTACTCAACTTGTGCCTTGTTTAACTTGTCAATCAAGTCTGTCACCTAAATTAGACCTGAAATTGACTCATTGTTAAAATTTCTCATAATTTTGATTTAGGGCATATTTATGTTGCATCTCATCGCATATGTTTTCATGATTAAAAATAAAATAAAAAAATGCATGTTTTATATTCGTTTGTTGCATTGTCTTATCTTATTGCATGATTTGACCTATGCTAATTTAAATAATCACTTAATTAATAAGTAGAAATCTAGATAATCTGAGAGAGGCCCGTGTCCCTGAGTTCGACCTTGGTTTCTTGCCAAGTAAAAAAATACGACCGCTTATTCTTAGTGACATATCAATTAGATGGTCTTTGATGCACCTAGTTCGGCCCAACTGCGATGACATATTAAGTGTTAATTCCACACTTTTAGAGGGCCAGATTTGAGGTTTGTCATGGCTTCAGGTGCTGATCGTTTAACTCGAAAGGTGGAATCCGACAATATCTCAGATATGTCAATGCTGCCATTGTCGTGCACCTTTCAGACCAAGTATGGTCCCTTCCACTTACTTTGCAATTTCCCTGGAAATAATCTCAGCCTATCATCGAATAACCATACTCTCTATTTCTGCTCAAGCTATTTATGGCTGATGTGAGAATCGTGCCAATCTTCACTCGCTCCTTATATTGTACGCTACTCGAAAAGGTTGTATCTCTAAGCTCCTCCAGGGCTGCCAATTCTACCTTCCTCTGATCTCATATACTCTCTGGATCCAATAATATCTTAGTGACAGCCCATAGTGACTTGTGCTTTATCTCCACAGGTAAATGGCATGGATTGCCATAAACGAGATGAAAGGGAGACGTATCCAAAGGAGTCTTGAAGGAAGACCGATATGCCCACAAGATCGAGTAAAAAGCTGTGACCAATCATGTCGTTCTGGGCGGACGACCTTCAGCAGTACTGTCTTGACCTCCTTATTCTATACTTCAACAAGACCATTGGTCTGTGGATAATATGGAGTGGTAACTCGATGGTCTATGCTGAACTCGTTAGCAAGGGCCTTTACCTTGTCATTGATAAAATGAGACCCCCCATCAGATATCAAAACTCTAGGCACCTCGAATCCTGAAATGATATTCTTCCTCAAAAATCTGCAAACAATCTTAGCATCTGTGGTTCTGGAGGGAATGGCCTCAACCCAACGACTTACATAATCAACTGCCAATAAAATGTACTCGAATCCCTGACTCTTAGGGAATAGACCCATGAAATCGATACCCCATGCATCAGAAACCTCACAGAAGTGAATGGGCTACATCAACATCATATCACCCTGTCCACAAGTGCCCATCCTCTGACAATCAGTACACCTCTTCACCAATTCATCAGAATCCTTGAAGAGGGTAGGCCACCATAGGCCGCATTGGAGCACTTTCTGTGATGTTCTCCTCTCAGAATGATGTCCTCCTACCTCAAGCTTGTGGCAGTATGTGAGGAAGCTATCGTGTTCCTCCTGATGAATGCACCGTCGTCAGATGCTATCCCCTCCTTCATGATAAAGGATGGGATCCTCCCAATGGTACGATTTGGCCTTCGCAAGGAAGGTCTCAAGTCGCTGTCTGACCCAACCTTGTGGAACTTTCTTGGAGACAAGATAGTTCACAATGTCGGCGTACCATGGAAGAGAGGCGATAGCGAGGATCACCTCATATGGGAAGGTCTCAGTAATAGGCTCAATCTGCTAAGATTCCTCAAGATGTTCTAATCAGGAGAGATGATCCGCCACAGCATTCTTGACTCCAGGTTTATCCTTAATCTCAATATCAAACTCTTGGAGTAGAAGGATCCATTTAGTCAATCTCACTTTGGCATCATTCTTTGCCATAAGGTACTTGATGGCGGTATGACTAGTGAAAATAGTCACTTTGGATCCAAGAATGTACCATCTGAACTTATCCAAGGCAAATTCTACGACTAGCATCTCTTTTTCCATGATTGTGTAGTTTCGCTGAGCGGCATCCAATGTACGGCTAGCGTAGTGAATGGCAAATGGTAATCCGTCTCTCCTCTCTCCTAGCATGGCCCCTACAGTAAAATCAGAAGAATCCTTCATGATCTCGAATGGGAGAGACCAATCAAGCAGCTGAAGAACCGGAGTTTCAACAACTAGATTCTTGAGAGTCTTAAAAGACACAAGACACTTATCATCTATAATGAACTTGATGTCTTTTGTCAGCATATTAGTAAGCGGTCGGGCAATCCTGCTGAAGTCCTGAATAAAATGACGGTAGAAACCGAAATGCCTCAGAAAAGACCGCAACTGCCACAGGTTGGACGGTGGATTGAGTTTCCTAATGATATCCTCCTTGGCCGGATCAAACTCCATGCCCCTGTTGGAGATGATATGACCAAGCACCGTCCCCTGAGTCACCATGAAGTGGCTCTTCTCCCAAGATAAAACAAGATGGACCTCAATACAACGCTGAAGCACGCAGACTAGGCAGTCAAGAAAAGCATCGAACCCATCGTCGTAGATCGAGAAATTGTCCATGAAGACCTCCAAGCAATCACCCACCATGTCCGAGAAGATGGACAATATTCACCTTTGGAATGTCGCTGGGGTGTTACATAGACCAAAGGGCATCTATCTGAAAGTCGTTTTGTCCTGGTCTTCGGGCGCTATGGCCACCTGATTGTAACTGGAGTACTTGTTAAGGAAGCAATAATGACTCTTCCCGGCTAGCCTCTCAATAATCTGATCAATAAAAGGTAGCGGGAAATGATCCTTCTTGGTGGCATGATTCAATCATTTGTAGTCCACACAGACCCTCCAAGAAGTGGGTACCCGGGTAGCGATCCCCTCAACAGACTCACTCACAACTGCGGTGATGCCTGTCTTCTTGGGCACCACGTGTAATGGACTAACCCACTTGGAGTCGGAGATGGGGTAGATAAAATCGATGCTCCACCATTTTGATATCTCTTTCATGACCACTTCTTGAAGATTCGGGTCCAGCCTTCGCTGGAACTCATGCGATGGCTTAGCATCCTATTCAAGATAGATATGGTAGGAGCACAAGGCCAGACTTATCCCCTGGAGATCAGCTACGCTCCATCCTATCGCCTTGCGATTTCTTTCAAGAACCTCCATTAAACGAGATTCTTGCTCTCCAGTCAAATCTGCTAAGATAATGATTGAGTACATATCATGCTCACCTGCAAGGAATCTATACTTCAACGACTATGACAAAGGCTTCAATTCTGGGCAACTGGAAGCTGGCAAATTTGGCTTCTGGAACATTGTGTGAAGGCAACCCGATCTGAATGTGAGAACTCTCGATGATCGTGAACATCTGGTGAAGACGACCCTGCTGGTATGTCTGCAATCGGTGCCAGCTCAGTCTCCATTGTAGTTGTAGGCTCTGTAGGAATCAGACAAGGTAATAGCTCATCAAACTAAACCCAATCTATTTCTGAATCCAAGGGATCTGAATCAGAATCACAAGAAACATAATTTACTTCGCTCTCCATGGAGCGATCGTCAGCCTCAAATGTGTTCTCTACCAGGAGTGTGCTCTCCGAACTCTCATCTGATGGAAGTTGGATATCTGTAGTGCCTGAAAATGAGACAAGATCTCGTGAAATGGGGTCAGACCAAACTGCTTCGTCATTTGTGATCACAAAATCATACTCCCGGTGGACGTCTCGCTCTGCCTCTGTCGTCCACTTTGTATCACTGAACTGATCTGAGCAAGCTGAATCTCGCTCTCTAGTCTCGTCGATTGTCTCTATTTGTATACTTTCGCCCTCAACGCGAAAGTACACCTTCCCACTATCATGGTCGGACACCATCTTGGTCGTGGCCAAGAATGATCGTCCGAATATGATGGGAGTATCTGTCACAAACTCAGGGATCTCCATGTCCAATACAACGAAGTCCATAGAGAATTTCAGGCTCTGAATTGTGACAACTGCGTCCTTCAACACCCCCTTCAGACTCTTGATAGATCTATCAGCAAACTGAAGGATTGTCCTGCTATGTCGAAGAGGGCCAAACTAGAATCAGTCGAGTAAGGCTGCCGGAAGTAGGTTGATCGAAGAGCCGCTGTCTAATAAAGTTCGATCGAATCTCTACTCAGGAATGTGGAATCTGACATAGGGAGCTCCTGCATCTGGCCTCTTGGCTGGCGGATGGTTCTGGATCGCGAAGCATGTGGCACGAGTGAGCACATGGATCTCTGCATGATGGTTCCTTCTCTTCCTGTGGATAGTGGTCTTCTATCTCAAGTTCTTTTGGAAGAGAGGGATGTGCTCAACTGCATCCTGTAGAGTCAGCTGGATATGGAATCTAGCTATCATCTGCTGGCTGAACTTTGACTGCTAGGTCTTTTTAGGATTTTCTTTTTTATTCCCCTTCGCCAAGCGGAGTGCTTGAGGGAAGGGGATGGTTGGGCCCTCCTCGGATAGAGGGCTAGGAATAGGTTCCTGTTGCTATGAAGGAATGGAGCCCATACAAGGATCATCATGCAACATGTATGGACTAGAAGCATATGAAGAAACCTTTCCTTTATTCTTATTTTTGTTCTTTTCTAAGCTCTCCTAAGATCACAAACAGGGGGAAACACAACAGTTATAGAAACGATGGCATCATCCTCACCCGCGACATCGGTCTTTGCGGCATCAGTACCGCGCTCTGGCTCAGCATCAGGAAGAATGGTGGCGTCAGTACCACCAACTACATCTGGAGAAATGATGGCCTCAGTACCGTCAACTGGATCATCATCCTTGGTGGCTTCAGCACTACCGTCATCAACATCATCATCAGCAGCATCAACATCGCTATTCTCCTCGTCTGGAGCTCCTGGATCCTCATGTGATCATCGCTCAGACGAGGCATTGCTGGCTGGCATCCTACTGCTCCCAAGTGTCACGAAATCAACACCAAATATGTATGAAGAAATATCGTCTAATGAATCACTAGGAATGTGATGGCACAGAGATCGAGATCAACTAAGATGGAAAAATAATCAAAGGTCGTTGTTCTCAACCAATCACTTCGGTTAATCAAGAAAAATCGAAACCACTCAAATCAGACAATCAAGGCACAAAATCACTATCAGTGGTTCCTGCTATTTTATTTTAACATGGCAGAGCGACCAGGGTCAAACTCAAATAGCACGAGTGTTTCGACCTCCAGATGAGGTCCTTGGGCATTCTGACCTGCACAGCTAAACAAGAGGGTCTAGGGCAAAGTGCCTCGACTCGTTAAAGCATGAAATGTATGGATGATGGGGTGGTGTGTGGCCCTCCGGTGAAGCGACGACGGAGCAACACTGAAATCTAGTTCCTGGGCGAACCGAGAGGGATGAATGGGTGGAGAAGGTGGGTAGGAGTCTCGTGGAGGTGGTTGAACGCTCAAAATTACCAGGGGATGCTCCAGCCAAGGTGACCGGAGCAAGGTGATGAAGGCTCTGCTACTCTCCTAAAACACGAATCAAATGAAAAATCCCCACAAAAATAAGGTACCCGATGGATGGAGTCGTCTATGCTGGAGGTCGGGGACCTCCGGGGGTCATGGCCTCAATGGGTCGACGGGCTTGGAGGCTTGGCTCACCTCGCTGTGGAGCACGACAGAAGAACCATCGGATCATAGGCTACCCCACTCAAAACCCTCTCTGCACGAAGCCTCTCACGTACTGTCACTCACGGAAGTCGACAGAGCTCATCGGACGAGAAGCGACAGCCAAAGATACGGAAGAAGGTGCTGCTCCAGGAGGTTTTATATGCAACAGGGTCTGAGAAAGATGGGGCAAGGGCACGCGAATCGAGGGTCGGATCCCTAAGATTTACACCGAGCGTGGACCTGGGATCCACCCTCTCTATCAGAGCTGCAAATGGGAGAAGAACTTGGTCAGATTGGGTAGGGATAATTGGCGAAAAGAAAAGCCGTCCATGTCCAAGAGAAAAAGGTGGTAGAGGAGTCAGTTGACCTCGGTCAACAAATATGGCGTGGCTCAATCAGAAGAGGCCGAGGAAACAACCAAAATAGGCTACATGACAAAAACTGTGAAGAAAATAAAGAAAGTTAAATTAAAAATAATGAATGAATTTAATTAAAAAAATGAATAAAAAATATTTATAATTTTTCAAGGATTTTTGCTTGGATTTTAATTAATTTTATGAAAACTAAATTAGTTTATATGTAGTATATAGTATAATATACAGGTATATATACCTATGTATTATGTATAATTATTTTTATTTTAATATTTTAGACAAATACCACAACTTTTATATTTTTTATTTTCATCACATTTTTAAGAGTACAAAATAATTTTTATTTTACTTTTTACAAATTATTTACAAGTATAAAATAAATAGGAGGTATGGTGTTCATACATGTGTTTTGTACAATGAAAAAGGAATTTTATTTTTATTTTTATTTAATTTTTTTCGATTTTTATTTTATTTTTATTTTATTTCTAGGAATGTATACAAGGAACTAAAAATAATGATTTAGTTTTGTTATGAGAAAAATAATTATTTATCTACATAGATGATATATATAACACAAGGTAGACCTTATCTCTCTCTACTTATTTTAATTGGCGATCAGGTCAAGGCTTGACCTTCTCTTGGGGTTCAGGTTACTCTGTATTTATTATAAATAACTCCTTCCTTTTTCTTTTCCTTTATTCTTTTATTTTTGCACAAATACAAGCTAATTATGTAATATTAACACATGCATGCATAATGCTATGCTATTGTATTTATAGGTATTTACATGCTATTTTGCTAAGATAAATAGCTAAAATAAAAGAATAAAGAGTGAGAACATGGGATTCATCGCCCCTATACTTTACCTTTGCTAGTCCCTTAACAAACACTTATTTGAAAAAGAAGTGAAAAAGAGAAGAACGGAAAAAGAAGGAGAATCAAGGTTGATTATTAAACTTATCCTCAATAAATTGAAGTATGGATCTCAGTCAAACCTTTGGATTATTAGTTTGTTGGAATCTTATCGGGATCTATGTTTAAGACTCAACAACCTCTAAGTTCCACCATTCTATGGTCAGGACTCCTCAATAATCTAGATCAGAACAAGTCTACATATGCAAACTCTAATGGCCATGTATCTTTCCTTGTAGTGTGTAAGTGATATGTAGCTCCTCACCTCGGAAATGACAAAGGAACAACCTCCCTCAACAAGGTAACTCTAATTGCTTAGTCTATTAGCTCTTTCCTCGAGGAGCGGGGTATTCCCTTCTAATTTCAAGTTCAACTGGCTCAAGAAGAGGGGGAAATAAGAGAATGGACCGTGGCCAGTGTAGCCATGTATCCCTGGGAGCCCAACCAGTGTAGCTAAGTCTCCCGCTGCAAGCTTCATGAGATGAGAAGGTGTAATACATAAGCTTTACTTTATTTGGCCATATACACTCTGACAGACATTTTATTTTCAATCAGGCTTGTCCACTTTTTTGGAGTTTTCTTGATTTTCACATTTTTTGATGTGCATATGTACAACATATCTACATGGTGCAACATATACATAAGGAGTTTTTCTTCCTGAGCCAGTAGACTATCCCTCTTTTGAAGCATTATTGCAACCTACAACTCCTGTCTTTAGACCTCAACACCGCCAGACCAAGTTGAGGTGCACATTCCTCCCTAAAGAAGATGAGAGGTTCTGCCTGGAAGTACTACCCTCGTATGCTACCACAAGCCAAGGAAAACTGCCTCCTCAGAGAGCTATGTGTAAGGTGTTGGTCCAAGTAAAGCCATTGTCTGTGAGAGTCATGCGTGCATTGTTAAGTGTTCTACTTTGGCTCATCAAGATGACATTTGAACATAGCCTAGTGGGCTCAAAGAATTAAGTCACTAATGGACCTGAAAAGTCTTAACCCCAAATCCTATAAGGTTACTCCAAGAATCAGATGGATTAAGGTCTTAACCAATCTCCATTTTCTAATTTAATTCCAGACTAGTTTAAATGTCAACTATGATTCAGAAGAATATACAGAAATATGTACAAAAATCTTTTTTTGAATTTATTCAGAATTTTTTGGAACATGCAAAATTTTTGAAAATGTTTGAAATTTTTGAAAATGTTTGAAATTTTTGAAAATGTTTGAATGCATACATGCATGCAAAAGTTTTTTCAAAATATTTAAAAACATTTGCACATGAGTTTTTGCAAACTTTTATTTTTCAAACATTTTTTAAAATTTTGTACTATATACATTATTTTGATATTGTAATATTTACAAATTTTTCACAAGAAAAACGTTTTTACAAACATTTGTACAAAATTAGTTTTTACAAATAGCTATTTACAAAAATGTATGTGTAAGAAAGAAATTTTATATACACGGAAAAATTTTAAAATTTTTGTGATTTTTATCTTTGTGGTTTTTAGCCATTTTTTTTATTATCACACTCACACAAAGTATATATGCAATATATATGACACCCCCCTATACTTAGCTCGAACGATGTCCTCAGAGTGATCAAAGAGAGATGAAGAAGAAATAACTCGTGCTTAGTGTAAGGAAGTAAAAAGAAAGGCTATACTACAACGACAAATGAAAGAATGCGATGAATAGAAGTCGGTGATCCACTTATACTTAGGATCAAGTAATCCTACGTATATCAGTCTGTATACAAGGGGAAAACCGAGGGTGAGGAAGTACACGAAATCAACGACTCGACTTGTCCCCCTATACTTAGGGTAAAAGATCCCTAAGTATAGAAAAGAATATCATCAAATGAGGGACAAGAAAGAAAATAGAAGAATCTGAGACAAATTTATACAAGACAAAAGGAACAACATCACTCCCCTATACTTAGGGTGAAGGATCCCTAAGTATGGGCAACGATATGAGTAATGAACGGAACAAGAATGAACAACTCGATGTCAACACCCCCTATACTTAGGATAAAGTACATCCTAAGGTATAGCAAAAATAATCCTAAATGAGACCTAGGGTATAAAACGAAAATGGAAGAAATAAAGACAAATCAAGACGAAACACATATATACAAAGTAGACAATGTTGAGGTGCCTCTCAACAAGCGCTAGAGTTTTACGCCCCTAGTTGGGTGCAAAGGCTAGGATAACACAATATCGGGTTCAGGACAACATCTGTGAGGCGAATGTCGTACTGTCATTGTAGTCTCGGTGGGAGAACAACAATGAAGTCAATAGTGTAAATGATGACACCCAAGTGAACAATCAGGCGGGTGTCTGCTACCGGGTAAAGATACGGGAAAATGAAATCGGACTCCGATAGCTCAAAAGAACTCATCGGCTCAAGATCAGAGTGAAGTGGAAGGGCATAGATGAAGAAGTCGAATATGGAGAAAGAAGGATCAATCATAGAATTCTCCACGTTAATCCCCGTCTAAAAAAGGTATGGAAGATTATGATCAAAAGACACACTAAGAGAACGGATATCCGATGCATATAAGGGAAAAATATCAGTAACGTCATCAAATATCTCAAAGATCGGTTCATCCTCGCGAGGGTCATCGAGGAGAGAAAATTCAGACTTAACAAGACCAGAAGTCTCGGTCTTTTGATCCGACAGATCGGATACTCTCCTAGAAAGTGAAACTGAGTACACAGAACATACGACATCCTCCCGTAGATAACCCTCAAGGAGTAATGCCAAATCATCGGTGAAGAAAGAGGAATCAGAATCTAACTGGGTATCTGCGCCACTGTCAAGCACCCACTCCTCGAATAAAAAGACTCTATCAGCTGGAAATGGCCTCTGGACAAAATGGAAATAGGAAATGGTATTGTTCAATAGCATGGAAGCTGGAGAAGTATCTGAAACTAATACTCGAGCAGCAGCAATGCTGGCTAACATCAGGTCCTCATGGAATGTATCCATGTCATCAAACTAGAGGATACAAGGCTCGAATATGGGACTATCTATATCTGGCATCTGAAAATAGTGTCCCTCATCAAGATCCGACTGCTGAGATGGATCAAGATATCCATCTGAATCAGAGAAGGACCTCTAAAGAGTAGAAGCTGAATGAGCTGGGAATGGAAACTGAGATGGCTAGACTAATGACTTAAGCAGCGTGGGCTCCTCCTCCCTATCTTGGAGTATAAGAAAATCTGATACCCAAGACTCCTGATCTGAAAAGTACAGATCTGACTCGAACTTTGGCTGGAAGACCAATGGGAACTCGGTCAATCTCTGGGTCTGAAAGCACATGGTAGTGATCAGCTTGTCCAACGTTTGTACTGCGGCGGAATCCATGTCCTCTAGCTGGTGTGTAGTAGCTGAGTCTTCATGAAGTCTAACACACCCAATTGGTACCGCATCACCCTCGTTTGTTGTCCTGACTAAGTCATCTCGTGAAGCTGGAATATTAAAAGTACTCTAGAGATGATCTCAAGTAAAGCTGTGTTGGAACCGTGGTGTGAACCACCACACGAGGTAACTATCAGTGCAATCTGCTTCGCGGTCATCCCCCTCATGGAGATGTGAACCAGGTCAGTACTCGAAAATCCATGATCCGGAAAATCTCCTCAAAAGGTCAAGAAACCTCATCCACGAATCATGCAATGGCCCCTGGGGGTCTACAGAAAAATCTGCAATGAAATACCACATCATATCTGCTCTACGCTGGGGGTACAATCTCTATAAGAATTCTAAGCGTAAGCCTCCCCATGTAGCAAATTTCCTTCTCAATCGTCTGTGCCATCTCATGGCTCTACCCTGAAGTGAAAATGGGAAGGTCAGCAACATCAGCTCCTCAGAAGTGACATCGGAATATACGTGGGTCATACAAAACTCCTCAAACTCAAAAAGATGAACATATGGCTCCTCGTACACGTTCCCTCATAATTTTTGCAGCAGCTGAATGAACTTTAAATCCAGAATGAAGGGACTCAATGTAGAAGCTGATAACGCATCCTGATCTAGTTGCTCAACCATCATCCAACATAGAAGTCGTCTGAAGCTCTCAACTGCTCAATGTGATATCATATGGAATGCACTGTCATCTTAGCAAAGGACTCGCCCAGATCTCATCTCTTTTCAGTCTGATTTCTGCGGTCGTCTTGCATAGCATGCACGGTATCAGAAGGTGGGGAAGGAGAAGATGGAAAGTCTGTCGGAGCTCCAACTTCCCAAGACAATGGGCAGAAATGATGGGACTGAAGTGAAAAAGTCGTAAGATCCGGTTGGAGTGATGGTCGACCCATCATTAGGAGATAGGAAAGGAGAAGGATGGTGACAGGGAAGAAGACGATTAAGGGTGGGAGGGAGAGGGATCTGGAAAGCGAACATGATTAGCAGTCAAACCCCCAATTTACCTACTCAACACGAGAGCTGATGACCGTAAAGGATCGGTTGATTATCTTGTAGATTTTATTTTAGGTGATAAATCAATCTTGCAGAATGATTAAGCGAGCTGGTAGGAACCCGATGCTCCCAAGAGACTGGCCCAATCCCAAAGCTATATCTTTCCCAGCCAGTATGAATTGTGGACCGTTTATCGGCTACTTGATCAATTCAATCTGTTAAGGACGTCACAGACTGCTTTACTGATTATCGGAGAGATCCTCACAGGAGAACGACTAACCCCAAGAAAATTAGTCTAACGGAAGTTCAGGTGTGTATCTACCTAGTGTGCGAGTGACTCTCTCGCTCAAACCAACCAACCAACGAGGGGGTGACTCTCCCTAAAACAAATGTTTTTAAGTGAGGTGGGTTTTAGGGTCAAGTTTGCTTAAACAGTCCTAATTTTATGATTTTCATTTTTTATGTATTTTTCAAAAACAAACCACGCCTAACAAAATTTTCGATCTCCTGATTTATATTAAGTCCAAAAACAGGGGGAAAAGTCGAAAAAGCCAATGTGCGATCAAACACGATGATGCATGGAAAGTAAGAGATGCGTACCTGACTCCAGCACTCTACATGCAGAGTGATCCACGCATAAATTTAAAGACAGAATTAAAACTAATCCAAATGATGTACGAAGAAAATGACCTTAGACGAGCAACATCTAGAGATCGTAAAGCACAATAGTTAACTGATCAAAGAGAGAGGTCGATGTTCGGTCTCGGATGCCGATCGGTGTCCGCCACAACGGATACTGCACGCATTGTATACAGCCTCTAGCGGTACGTGACCTCTCAATCAATCAAGTTAACTTTTTATTATGAGTTACTAATAAGGTCCAATTACGAACTATAGGTGCAAGAAGTCTATTAGGGATTGGGCCTTAAGTTATTTACGTCACAATCAAGAGAAAATCCTAAGTCTATGGGCCAAATTCTCTAGGAATCAAATAGAAAAAATACGATAAAAAAACTGGTGAAAATACGGTGAGGTCCCCGAGCATACCGGTGCCCAGCAAAACAGACCCCGATGAGTCAAGTTCAACAAGAAGTGTCCAAAGGTCCAGAGTTATTACAATAATAGAAATAAATGCTAAGTCTGCTCAAATAAAAAAAACTACTCTACTGCTACTCTAATCTCTAAAAACTATAACTGCCTCCTACTATGCTTCTGCTCCTCCTCGGGTGCGTGTCTCCTCCAAAGTGTCCTTGGGCGGTTCCTTGCACGAAAAGTGAAACAAAAATGGGTTAGAAAACTGTTATAACAAATAGAGATAAAAATAAAAAGGCTAAAAAGTGACTATAAGTCGTGCTCCCTGGCAACAACACCATTCTGATGGCACGGAGATCGAGAACGACTGAGATGGAAAAATAATCAAAGGTCGTTGTTCTCAACCAATCACTTCTGTCAATCAAGAAAAATCGAAACCACTCAAATCAGATACTCAAGGCACAAAATCAATGCCAGCGGTTCCCACTATTTTATTTTAACCTGGTATAGCGACTAGGGTCGAACTCAAGGAGCATGAGTAAACCTACGAAGTAGTCGGTTTTCAGACAAATAAAAGTATATTTTTGTTAATTTTTAATTTTGCGAATTTTTGCGATTTTCAAAAAAGAGAAACAAGCAAGAAAGTAAGGTAATGGACCACACAAGCAAGCCTTTATAATTTTTATTAAGGCTAAAAATACTCAAAAATCAGGAATAAAAATATTTTTATATTTTTCAAATATTCAGAAGTTTTTGTTGATTATCTGGGATTTTTTAATTTTTATATGATTTTATAAAAATCAAACAAAGACAAGAAGGGAAAATAGTGTATAGCCTGGACTAAAAGGCAAATTTAAAATACCAAAATTATGCTAATGTCCTGGTTGTGATTTTTATGAAAAACTACGCAAAAATATCTACAAACAGAAATTGACATCCTATTTTTTTGAATTTTTAATGATTTTTATAATTTTTTGAATGTTTTGATATTTTTAGAGTTTTGTAATGATTTTGATAACAAAAATGGTACTAGAAGTAAAGTAATAAAGACAAACAAACACTATTTTTTTAAATTTTTAATACAATTTTTATAATTTTTATGTATTTTATAAAACATATAGGTTTTTGATTTTTTAGAAAGTAAAAGATAAAACAAAATTAAACCCAAAAAATACAATAAATATTAGGTGTTAGAAGGAGCTAATAATAATTTTTATCAAAGTTTTAGACATAATTTGATAATTATTTAATTAAAACAAAGCAAACAGATCACAAGGACCTTATTGCAATTAGAATAAAGTTTCAGGCCAAGAAGTAACACAGATGAAAATAAAGGGCCTGCATTGCAAAAAGCCCAGGAGAGCACACGCACCACACACGAGTCAGGCAATCAAGGGTATAAATGCAAATACTATTAATAAATATTCATTCCATAACAAAACTAAAGTTCAAGTCCAATAGTGCAATTAACCCAAAAGGTCACGTGTAAGTCCACGTGCTACACATAAAGAAGGACTAAAATGCAAATACAAGAAAACTGGTGGTCCATACTGCAAATTATCCAAACTAAAATAACTACTATAAATATTACATGACTAGAAAGTAAATGCAAAACAAGGAAGGGGCTAAGTGCAAATTACCCTTTTATTAATGGCTATCCAACGATCGGGAGCAATCCACTTAAGGATGGGCAGTCAGGATCGATGGATGCCCCTTCGATGATGGGTGGTTGTGACATGATCCTCAGATGGATCCATCGATCGAGGCTCCCCTGATGATGAACGATGACGATTAGAACTGGAGGAGGGCTCGATCCGAGGGTGGAAGCAAGGCCTCGAAGATCAGCTGAAAAACTCACCTTCGGCGAGTTTCGGTCGGGCAATCCGTGCGGGTTTGGCATCCTCCGGAGCTGCTCTGATGGGGGAAATGTTGTTGGGGTCCGTCTGTAGTTGTGGGATGGCTCATAAGAAGCAAAGACCAAGGAGGAGGTCTTAACGAAGCGTGGAGACCTGGAGCTGCTGTGCCAGAGTGTTTCGACCTCCAGAGGTCCTTGGGCATTCTGACCTGCACAGCTAAACAAGAGCGTCGAGGGAAAAGTGCCTCGACCCATTAAAGCACGAAATGGATGGATGAGGGGCGGTGTGTGGCCCTTCGGTAGAGAGGCAATGGAGCAGGGCCAAAATCTCGTTCCTAGGCGAACCGAGAGGGATGAATGGGTGGAGATGGTGGGTAGGAGTCTCATGGAGGTCGTCAAATGCTCAGAATGACCAGGGGAAGCTCCGGCCAAGGTGACCGGAGCTCGGAGATGAAGGCTATGCTACTCTCCTAAAATGCGAATCAAATGAAGAATCCCTACAAAACTAAGGTACATGATGGCTGGAGTCATCTATGCTAGAGGTCAGGAATCTCCGAGGGCCATGTCCTCGATGGGTCGATGGGCCCAGAGGCTTGGCTCACCTCGCGGCAGAGCACGGCAGAAGAACCGTCGGATAAAAGGCTACCCTGCTCAAAACCCTCTCTGCATGAAGCCTCTCACGTGCTGTCACTCACGGAAGGTCGACGGAGCTCATCGGATGAGAAGTTGTGGCCAAAGATTCGGAAGAAGGTGCTGCTCCAGGAGGTTTTATATGCAGCAGGTCCGAGAAAGATGGAGCGAGGGCGCACGAACTGAGGGATGGATCCCTAAGATTAACATCGGGCGTGGATCTGGGATCCACCCTCTCTAATCAGAGCTGCAAATGGGAGAAGAACTTGGTCTGATCGGGTAGGTATAAATCGACGAAAAGCAAAGCCGACTCGACCCAAGAGAAAAAAGGTGGTAGAGGGGTCAGTTGATCTCGATCAACAAATCTGGTGTGGCCCAATCAGAAGAGGTCGAGGAAATAACCAAAATAGGCTACACGACAAAAAATGTGAATAAAATAAAGGAATTTAAATTAAAAATAATAAATGAATTTAAATTAAAAAATGAATAAAATAAAAAAATGTTTATTATTTTTTAAGAAATTTTCTGTGATTTTTAATTAATTTTATGAAAATAAATTAGTGTATATATAGTACATAGTATTTTATATAGGTATAATATACCTATGTATTATGTATATCTATTTTTATTTTATTATTTTTTATAAATACTCCATTTTTTATATTCTATTTATTTTCATCATATTTTTAGGAGTGCAAAAAAAATTATTTTTACAAATTATTTACAAGTATAAAATAAATAGGAGATGTGGTGTTCATACTTGTGTTTTGTACAATGAAAGAGGAATTTTATTTTTATTTTAATTTAATTTTTATGATTTTTATTTAATTTTTATTTAATTTCTAGGAATATATAAAAGGAGGTAAAAATAATGATTTAATTTTGTTGTGTAAAAAATAATTATTTGTCTACATAGATAATATGTACAACACAAGGTAGACCATATCTCTCTCTACTTATTTTATTTGGCGATCAGGTCAAGGCTTGACCTTCTCTTGGGGTTCGGGTCACTCTGTATTTATTCTAAATACCTCCTTCCTTTTTCTTTTCTTTTATTCTTTTATTTTTGCACAACTACATGCTAATTATTCAATATTAACACATGCATGCATAATGCTACGTTATTGTATTTATAGGTATTTACATGTTGTTTTGGCAAGATAAATATCTCAAATAAAAGAATAAAGAGTGAGAATCAAGGATTCATCAGAATGGTGGTCTCTATAAACAGTACCTGCTCAAACTTCCTCGTTAGGTTGTTCGGATTGGGCTTGATCTGAGCGGGTATGGCGGCCTTGCCCTTTATGATATCCCTCATCTCCTGCCTGAACTCGTCCATCTCCCGCCTGAAAGACGCCTGCTGGTCCGAGAGAAGGCGGGCTAGATCATAAAGAGATGGGTTCTCATAGGCTAGTCCATGAGAACCGGATGGGTTGCATCGCTGAAAATGAGGCTGGCTCTGGTACTGGTGAGGGGGAGGCTGAGTGAACTGCCGAGGCTGCTGCTGCTACCTCCACTGTTGTCCCTAATGGTAGGGACAAGGACTAGACTGGTAATGTTCTTGTGGTTGGGAGTACTGAGGTTGTTGTTACTGCTCGCTGAACTATCCCCCCTGAGCTGGAGGCTGCTGTTGGGACGAGGTGCCTCAAGTAGACCACCTGAATCCTAGGTGATCTCGGCAGATCCCGGGTTGTTGCCGGTCAAATACCAAATCCCGTTGACTTTTATCGATGGCTCCTGCTCATAAGGGAACATAGGAAGAACTTCTAGGGGATGATCCTGCTGATACACCACCATCTAAGTGTCCTAAGATGGCAGTGGCTGAGAGTAGTGTTGTTGCAACGGCTGAACTGGCTTCGTATGGATGTAGTGAACCTGGCGGTACTGGCAGAATGTTGGGAAGAGTTGTTGCTGCTAGGATCAGCCCGTGACCTGAGACGGGGATGAGAAGTCATCTATGCCTCCTAGAGACACATGATCTGCGTCATGCCCTGATACTGATTCTTCTCGATAATCTCTATGTGGTCCAACTTCTCGCTAATGATACCCATGTCTGCTGCCGATGACTCTGCTCGTGCTGCTACTGCTGATGAAGTGGATGGACCCACATCAACCCGTGCTATCCTCTGATAGGACACAGCCTGTGGAAGGGGCTTCCCCTGAGTATAAACTCAGGTTTGGGACATCACCGTATAGTTATTGGCCATCTCCTCATAGATGGCCCAGATCTGGTCCTCATCCTTGATGAAGTAGGACCAATTCTGCACTAAGTTGGGCTTGGAAATCTCATGGTGTGGACACCGATAAATGAGAAATCGATCCCACACCTCATGAAACTGCTCATTGGGGATCATGGTGAAGTTGTTGATCAAAGCTCGAGCTACATTGATCCGATCGAGTGGAGAGTACTTATTCAAGTACTCGGTCCGGAGCTGCTCCCAAGTGGTAATGTATCTCCCCAAATGCTTCAGCAAGTAGGCTGCTCCGTCGACCAGGGAGAAGGGAAATGCTATCATTTTGATGGTATCATCGTCCACGTATCTATCGTGGACAGTGCCACAGATCATCTCGAATTCTTGTAAATGTTGATGCGGCTCCTTGATGGCTAACCCATGAAACTTGGGCAAGCGCTGAATCGTCTGGGGGCCGAGCTTGAAGTCGCCCAGAATCTCAAGGAGATGGATCCAACGATGGGTGAGGGTTGCACCGGGGTTGTGCAATTACCTCATCGATCGTGGTTGTCTAACTGACCCTGGTTGCTCCTCCGGGTGTTCATCTGCTCCTACTCCAGGTGCTGGTATGCCTCCACCGGCTGGTCGTTGTGTCTCTCCTCTGTCAGCTCACATCTATGCTAACTCATGGCGCACCTCTGCCATAAATGCTCCTTGATCTCTAATATGTCTATGCATCGTCTCCAGGGAGGCTAGGAGTGTGTTGTTGATGACGCCCTGATCCAAAACATACGTAGAACCTTGGGACTGCTTATCGGTGCGTCCGTCGCTGCTGGCCATCTTGCGGATCTCTGCAAAGGCAAAAGACCTGAACTCATGTGTCGTCAAATGAACATGAATCTGTGCTGGCCTCTGCTTGGGCACCTCAGGACTGGTGGAAGAAGGGTGGTCGAGGGGGAACAGAGTGGTAGTGAACTCAGGTTCGGAGAGCGGGTCTGGGCTCTCCAAAACTTCCCTAGATGAATGGGGAGGAGCGTTCGAGAGCGGTGCTATCAAAGGCATTATAAGAAACCTCCTTCCCATCTTCGTTATATAGGGATGAAATGCGGATGAGATCTAGAAGTCAAACAAGATCAGTAGTCAAACCCCCAATTCACCTACTCAACACGAGAGCCGATGACCATAAAGGTTCGGTCGTTAGTCTTGTCAATTTTATTTTAGGTGATAACTTGGTCTTGCAGAGCGATTAAGCGAGTTGGTAGGAACCTGATGCTCCTAAGAGACTATCCCAATCCCAAATCTAGATCTTTGCCAACCAGTATGAATTGTGGACCGTTTACCAGCTACACGATCAATTCAATCTGTTAAGGATGTTGTGGTTCGCTTTACCAGCTACCGGAGAGATCCTCACCTCACTGGAGAATGACTAACCCCAAGACCATTAGTCTAACGGAAGTTCAAGTGCGGCTCTAGCCTAGTGTGTGAATCACTCTCTAGCTCAAGCAAACCAACCAATGAGAGGGTGAGTCTCCCCAAAAAAATATATTTAAGTGAATGTCTTTTAAGATTAAGTTTGCATTAGCTGCCCCAAATTTTATTGCTTTCACCTTTTTAGATATTTTCAAAGGAAAACAATTCCTAATAATTTTTTCGATCTCCTGATTTATTTTAAGTCTAAAAATAAGGGGAGAAGTTGAAAAAGCCAATGCGCGATCAAATGCAATGATACATGCAAAGTAAGAGATGTGTACCTAACTCCAGCACTCTACATGCAAGGTGATCCGCACATAAATTAAAATATAGAATTAAAACTAATCTAGATGATGCACTAAGAAAACGACCTTAGGACGAGCAATTTCTAATGATCGTGAAGAACATTAGTCAACTGATCAGAGAGAGAGGTCAATGTCCGGTCTCAGATGTCGATCGGTGTCAGCCACAACGGATCATGCACACGCTGTATATGACCTCTAGCGGCACGTGACCTCTCAATCAATCAAGTTGGATTTTTATTATTTATTTTTAATAAAGTCCAATTACGCTCTATAGGTGCAAACAATCTATTAGAGATTGGGCTTTAAGTTATTTACATCACAATCAAGAAAAATCCTAAGTCTAGGGGCCAAATTCTACGAGAATCAAATAGAAAAAAGGAGATCAAAATAAAACCGTGAAAAACTCGGTGAGGTCCCTCGAGCACACTGGTGCTCGACAAAACAAATCCCGATAGGTCAAGTGCAGAGAGTATCCAGAGTCTAAGTTATTACACCAATAAATAAATGAGTCCGCTAAAATAAAAACTAACTACTCTATTCTACTCTAAAGGCTATAACTATCTCATGCTCTTCTCCTACTCCACCTCGGGTACGGGTTTCCTTCAAAGTGTCCTCGGGCGGTTACACACACGAAAATTGAAACAGAGAGAGCATCAAAACACAGTTATAACAACTATAAAATAAACAAAAGGCTGAAAAAGCGACTACTAAGTTGTGCCCCCGACAACGACGCCATTCTGATGAACGTCTCACCAACTATGGTTAAGTGTCAATGTAGATCAAGGTCGTTGCGACCCCAGTCGACGAATAGGGCTCAACAAGAAAAATAGAAACCACTCAAATCAAGAAATCAAAGCACAAAAACAATGCCAGCAGTCTCCGCTATTTATTTTACCTTGGTATAACGACCAGGGTCGAACTCAAGGAGCACAAGAAATCCTTCGAATTATTCGAAATTCAGAAGCTAAAATGCATATTTTTATTAATTTTAAATTTTACAATTTTTAGGATTTTTTTATTAATAAGTAAAATCAAACAAGTAAGAAAACTATGCATACAATCACACATTTTCAATTTTTATTCAGACCTAAAATGCTCAAAAATTAAGAATAAAAATATTTTCGGCTTTTTCAAATAGTCAAGTATTTTTGGTGATTGTTTGGGGTTTTTCTAATTTTTATGGTATTTTATAAAAATAAAACAAGAGGTAAACATGGAAACAATGCACAATCAAGAGAAATGACAAATTAAAAAAACTTAAAGTGTCCTAATGCATGGGAGCAATTTTAAGGTAAACTAGAAAGAAAATGCGACAAACTGAAACTAGAATTGTTTTTTTCTAGAATTTTTTATGAATTTCAAAAGTTTTTAGAATTTTTGAGATTTTTAGGGTTTTTATAATGATTTTTAAAACAAAAATGCTCCTAGAAACAAAGCACACCAAAACACACAATCAGGATTTTTTATGGAATTTTTAGACAAATTTTCAAAATTTTATGTATTTTCTAAATTAGACAATAAGCTTTTTATGAGTTTTTTATTTTTAGAAAATAAAAGGCAATGCAAAATTAATCCCAAAAATTACAATAAAGACTACGCATTAGTAGGCGCTAACGATAATTTTTATGTAATTTTTAGACTTAATTTAGTAATTATTTAATTAAAAGCTAGGCAGACAACTCACAGGGGCCTCGTTATAATTCTAAAATCTAATGGCCAAAAAGTAACACAGATAAGAAACTGGGGGCTAAAGATGCAAAATGTCCAGGAAATAAACACACATGCATAATATGCCACATACAGGGGTATAAGTGCAAATATAAAAAATATTTCATTCAAAACATAACATAGAAGAAGTTCAGGGAAAATAGTGTAACTATACCACAAAATCATGTGGGACGACATGTGAGTTCACACATGGAGGTCTAAAATGCAAATATGTGAAACTATGAGGTTCCGACTGCAAAATGTCTGCACTTACAACTTTATTTACTAGACTAACTAACAAAGCATAAAGTGCGGGATAAAAAAATGCAAAATACCCTGGGGCACGTGAGGAGCGCGTGGGGGCTCTGACGGTTCTGATCGCCCCCTATAAAAAGATCTGACGACAAGAGGAATGCCGGGATGTGCGGCAGGATCTGACGTGTCAGTCCTGATCCAACGGTCTTAAAAGCTACTGCGACGATTAGCTAGGATTAGAACTGGTGCTCATCTCCTCATCCAACGATGGCGAAAGATGGTTGACGAACTGATAGGTGGAGAGCTTTGATTGGGAACTGGTGCTACTCCGTTGGTTTGAACGAGCCTCTAAATGGTCTAGCACCTCTAGAAGGATGCTCCGCTTCAAATGCTAGAGGTGGATCAGATGAGTGACGGTCGGATGATTGGGACAAATGAGCTCCACCTAGAGCTGCTTCACCGAACAACTGGGCATCCAAAAGAGGGTCCTACCATGTGAGAGTACCTGCGAATGAAAGATATGACTCGGGACTATGTTTCGGTCAGGGTTATTGTAGTTGGAGATGAAGAAGCGAGGCGAATGGGAGTCTATCTCTGACGAGGGTGGCAGAAGGAGATCTTGGCCTTAATCTCAACCTAAGGGCCAAGTCTAAGGATGATCAGGATGCGGTGCAAGATGTGGTGTTCATCAAGGGTTCAAATGATATGGGTGTGAGGGTGAGATGAGGCTCCGACCAGGTGGTCGGAGGAAAGGAACGGTGGAGGAGCGAAATGGTTGAATCGAAGGAACAAACGAAATGTGGAGGATCAGCGGGTCACCTGAGGCTTAGAACTCGTTCCTAGGCATTAGGCGGAGCTGGTAGTCGGGGTTGTGGCCTCAATCGTGCTGCGCCGGGCGGAGAGGGTGAACGCAACGGAGAGCTCCGACCACGTGGTTGAGCTGCGGGAACATGCCACCAAACTTCGATCCAATGACACCCTCGGGTCGCCGCTGTCACTCAACTAAAGGTTTCTTGGGGTAAAGGAAGGGGTGAGGCATGAGTTGCTGCGCCAGGAGTGGGAAGAGGATTATTTATAGGTCACTTCATGGCTCAGAAAGATCGGCAAAAAGTGCAGAACCCTAGAGCGATCCAGATTGGCCAAGGGACCCACAAAGATGTCGGGTGCACGAGGATTATCAGGTCCAAATTTTGAGGCAGACGGAGCTCAGAGGCAGAGCGTTATCCATGTCTGACCCGAGAAGGAGGAGGCTTTGACCGGGGGTTAACGACCTGATTGGACCAATCAATAAATTCGGAAGTATATAATATTTATAAAATCAATAAAAAATAGTAAATGGTTTTAAATTTAAAAGTATTCAAAATAAAAAATGTTCATGAAAATAGTAAATCAATAAACTATTTTCATGTGATTTTTAATTATTTTTATGGAAAATAAATTAGTGTATATACAATATGTAGTATAATACACATGTATAATATACCTATGTATTATGTAGAATAATTTTTATTTTGTTATTTTTGCACAAATAATCCAATTTTATATTTTATTTATTTTCAACATAATTTTAAGGATACAAAATAATTTTTGTTTTATTTTTATGAATTATTTATAGGTATAGAATATATAGGGATGTAGTGTTCATACATGTGTTTTGTACAATGAAAGAGGAATTTTATTTTTATTTGATTTTAATTTTTATGATTTTTATTTTATTTTTAGAAATATAGACAAGGAGGTAAAAATAGTAATTTACTTTTATTTCATCAAAAATAATTATTTATACCCATAGGTAATATGTACAACATACAATGGACCTTATCTCTCTCTCTACTTATTTTATTTGGCGATAAGATGAAGGATTCACCTTCTCTTGGGGTTTCGGTCACTCTGTATTTATTCTAAATACCGCCTTCCTTTTTCTTTTTCTTTATTCTTTTATTTTTGCACCAATTATGCAATATTAACAGATGCATGCAGAATGCTATGGTATTGTATTTACAGGTATTTACATGATTTTTTGCCAAGATAAATAGCTAAAATAAAATAATAAAGAATGAGAATAAGGGATTCATCAATGCCCATCAAATCTACCTATTTAATAATAAGGAATTATCGTATTATCATAACATATGAGGCAGATTTGGATCTTGCAAAAATCACACCTTCGAATATGTGGAAATTATTTTACTTGGCAAGTATACCGAGGTTGAACATAGGGACAGGAGCCTCTTCGTCAATTTATTGAAAATTATTGTTTAATTCAAGAGTGAGTATCTTCTAGTTTTAGGTCTTCATGTAGATATGATATGCAATGCCTATAAAAATGATGCAAGAACATGGTAAAATGATGCAATTTTATTTGATTTTTAGATGCAATTAAATGGGATAAAATATGATCATAATGCACGATGACATGGACATGCAAACATTCAAGAAAATGCTATACAAATATGCCCTAAAATTATCAAATTAATGAGCACAGATTATGGATCAATTTCAGCGACAAATTAATCATTAAAAATAAGGTCAAGCATAAGTTAATGGCAAATATTTAGCGAGTAAAAGACACAATATATCAACCAGAAATTATCATATTTAATTAAGTGTCAATTCAATGAATAACATATGTCATTAGGTAGAGAATCAAATAAGCTTCAAAACAACACTGAAATCAAATAAAACGGAGTATGTATGCTCAAGATATTGAAGAAACAAAGCAAGGGCATGAATGTAGTAAAAATGCATGAGAAAATAAAGTTAAATATTACAAATATGTCCCTAGAGGGACCCATACGCAAATAACAAAACTCAAAGGGGAACCAGTGAAATATTTCCTTTTGTACACAAGGGCCTTTCTATAATTTCTTAGAATTGGCATGGTATTTGTGTAAATTGTCCAGGCGCGCACGCGAGCGCACCTAGATCTCTTTGTAATTCTGGAAAACTTGCAGGTTCTTCTGCACATTACCCAGCCCCCTCATGTGCAGGGCCTGCGAGGGGCCAGGCTCAAGCCACGTGTCTGCTTCTGGGTGCTTTGGTGCTTGGCTCGGGCCGCCTGAACCAAGAGGCTTGGTGTGAGCTACGTGGAGCTTTCTAGTTCATCTGATCCAGATGATTGGAGGCAACTGTAGGTTCTTCTCTTTGCCGCTGTCACCGAAGGAGTCTGTGCGCCAGCGAGCTTAGGATTGCTCCACCGTGCTCCGAGGGCTTCGCTGAGGATCGTAGCACGTTGCTGAGGTGCAGGAAATGGACAAGGAAGCACGGCAAAGGTATGAAGATGACTGAGGAGTAGGGTCGACATCACTTCACCAGGGAGAGAGATGGAGATCGGAGAGGGACTCGGAGCTCCGGCCATTGAATTTCCTACAGAGTTAGCTCATAGCTGAAGTAGTGTGTGCGAAGTGAGTGGAGTGGGGGACCCAGTCGATGCGGAGAAGGCGGGGATCTGATTCGTCTTCTCCGACGAAGCAGAGAGGAAGTGGAGTGAGGTGGTCGGGGTTATGGAAAGGGGAAGGGGTGAGTGGAGGGTTTGGCAATGGTGAGGGATGGATGGCGAAGCTCGTGGTATGCTCAGGGGGCGGTGAGGTGTGTTGGGCGTGATGGGAAAAAAATGAAACAGGAGTAGAAGAAGAAAGGAGATACCTGGAGGAAAGGAGAGGAATGGCGGTCGGAGGTGGCTTGGGATGAGCTTCAGATGAAGCTCTGGTATTCTCACGACTCGCCCAGCCGTGGAGAGGCGCTCAGCGGTGGCGGAGCCGCCGCAGCACGGCCACAGCGACCGGGAGTGGTCACCTAGAGGTCTGCCATTATCGCCTCCCAATTCCGCCTCCTCCTGTCATGAGGAGGGGAAGGCGTCTAGGAAGAACCTTCAATGAAGTAGTGGACGACGATGAACAGAGGCAGAGGGGGTTATTTATAAGTGGAGGAGGTGGCGTTACAGGAGGTGAAGCGTAGGCTTTGAATGAGTGATGGAAGGCGATGGAAGTTGTGACCTGGGTCACTAATGGGAGCATGAAGGAGGCATAGGTAACGACTACATGGGGCGGTCGTTGGATTATGGAGAGTGTGGCTAAGGTGAGCTCCAAAAATGGAAGGGTGAGGGGCTGACGTGAGGTGTAACTTCGGGGGTAGGAGATGCTTGGAGGAGGACAATGAAGGATGACTGTTGGATCTTGCAGTCCAAAGGTCAAGATGGGAGCGCAAAAGGAGGGTGGAGATCAGATCTTTTAGATCTGATCCTGTGGCTGAAATTGGGCGGAGGCGACTGGTCTAGATTGGACTAGGAGTCCCATCCTAAAGCGGGGATGGAGCGGGTGAAACGTGGAGAGATAGGATGCGTTGAATGGGAGGAAGATCGGGTGGTTCAGAAGAGGGAGCAAGTGTATGGATGTGATGAGGCGCCAGAGGATGATCAACGACCGAAGATCAAGCAGGGACCAACGGCTAAGATGGAGGCAGGTTTGGGATGATCTCATGGCGGAGAACTAAGCCGGGTGGCGTGAAGAGAGGTGGGCCACGTGGGCGCCCCAGAGGGCGACACATGGCCCAATCAGAAAATTTAGGAATTAGTAAAATAAATAAAAATAAAAAGAAATAGAAGGAGGATGAATTAGAAAAAAGTCAAAACATGAAAGTTGTACAAAGATGATTTTTTGGAAGCATTTTTAAAGGGTTAAAAACACTGATTTTAGTGTTTTGTTATTTTTTTGTATTTTAATTTCTTTTAAAGCTAAAATAAATATAGAAAATAATTAGCCTATTTTTAGGAGATTTTAATAAATAAGAAAATAGAGAAAAAGTTAGTGTTAAATACAATAATTATAGTTACCTTTTAGTGTTATTTATAGGTTAATTATACGCAAATTATACACAACATAATACAAGTTAATAATAAGGATTTATTTGTGATTTTTATTGAATTATTTAAGCAAGGAGAATGATAAAAAGATTTTAACATGATGTATCAACGATTCATCGTACCCCTATACTTAAATTATGCTCGTCCTTGAGCATCTACAGAATGAAGGAGTCGGATTAATTCCTGACAGTGCATGAGAAAAGTTCAATATATATATAAGGCTTAATTCATCGAAGACCCTTAATTTCAGTGATCCTAAAATTCTGGGCTCAACCATGCTATAGTCAAAAGGAATCCCAAGTTCTCTAATTATCAGACTCTCTTTTTGTACATATAATATAAGGACATGACTTTTAGTGTACTACATTCATGAGAATCGAGTCAAAGTTCGAGTTCAGAAGACTCTCCTCTAGACCTAATCCTCAACACTAGGGAATAAGTCAGTTCTTGCTTCAGTCAACTGTCTCATTAGTTTGTCAGACTTGAAAGTATATATGGATGGCTAGATGATGTAGGGCATAGGATTGTGTCAATTTTTTCTCTTCCTCACATTGGAACAAGGGGCTTCTCGAGTGCCTTATTACTCAACGCTTGTATATTTTTATTTTGTTGATTAATGTGTCCGTCAAGAGAATTTGTAGTCTTTTGCACTTGTTTTTTTGGGAGTACACCAGGGTGTGTCTTTTGAGTATCTAAGATACCTTTGACACCTAAATTTGTATCACTATATGATGCAGAGCCCTTTTATGGTGCTAACCCGACTCTTTGGTCATAATAGCATTTGGTCTAAGTGGATACTTTGAAAATGGTTGGGAGCGCTTGCCTTTGGTGGAAGCTCTTTTGAATTTGACTTTGTAATGATAGATCTCTTTTCTTGCAATATTTCTTTCTTTTCTTTTCTTTTTGGCTAGCTCCACTGCTTTTACCAAAAGTTGGCGCACACGGATCAACAATTATTTAGTTTCATCATACCTTGACACATAGGTTAATATCAAATGATAGCATACAAACTTGTTCACATACTGGCTAGGATTTTGCTGACACTCAGGTTTCTTGAAGCCTTCATATCCCATCCTCGAGTATCATTAAATCGAGTCTTGACTCAAATCATCAGTCCCAGTTTCTCAAGTGATAACTCAACTCATCTCATCAATCTTGCAGTTGCTGATCATATTAATTAGATGGTAGAGATGAAGAATCCAATGTAGCGCTCAAATCTTTCAAACTAGGGAAGTGTGGATTATTAAGTTCAAAATCCTAATGACTAAGGCTTGCTAACTCAGACTCTCAAGATCTCAGAAATCAAGTGTCTTCAAATCCTCAAGTCTTGAGTGATAGTGAATGTGTCAGGAATACATCAACTCCAGAGTTAGTGATTTTTTTGTAATTTTTATCTTTTCCAATTTTTTATGAATTTTGTTTTTTTTTTTCATTTTTTAATTCTTTTGAAAGATAATGACTGTCCCAAGCTCATATGAATAGTCGCATCTACTTCCAGCCAGTATGGGTGTAAGTACGAACCGTTAGATGGCTACCCGTGTTACTTGAGGATGGAGCCATAAACAGTGTCCTCTAAACCACCTACTCTGCTAAGGGAGTTCGAAGTTCCCTCACTGAATAGTATCTCTAGTAGTCAGAGCATTGATGAATCTCTTATCATAACTTTTTATTCTTTTATTTTAGCTAATTGTCTTAGCAAAGCATCATGTAAATAGATGTAAATACAATAAGTTAGCATTATGTATGCATTTGTTAATATTACATAATTAGCATGTATTGTGCAAAAATAAAAGAATAAAGAAAAAGAAAAAGGAAGGAGGTATTTAGAATAAATACAGAGTGGCCCGAACCCAAGAGAAGGTCAAGCATTGGCCTGATCGCCAAATAAAACAAGTAGAGAGAGATAGGCCCCACTCTATATTGTACATATTATTTATGTAAATAGGTAATTATCTTTGACAAAATAAAAATAAAATATTCTTTTTACCTCCTTGTACATAGTCATAATAATAAAATAAAAATCAGAAAAATAAAATAAAATAAAAATAAAATCCTCTTTCCCTTGTACAAAATACCTGTATATATATCTTATTCCCTATTTGATATATACCTATAAATAAATAATAAAGTAAAATAAAAATTATTTTATACTCCAAAATTATGTTGTAAATAAATAAAATATAAAAAATTAGGTATTTATGTAAAAAAAACAAAATAAAAATAATTGCACAAGATACATAGGTATATTATACCTATATATAATACACTATACTGTATAAAGAATAACTTATTTTTCAAAAAAATAAATAAAAATTACAGAAAATAAGTTTGAAAAATAGAAAACATTTTTTATTTTATACACTTTTCGATTTAAAATAATTTATAATTTTTTTATAGAATTTGTAAGTATTTTGTACATCCTAATTTTCTGATTGGCCAGCTGGATTGTTGATCGTTGGTCAACGGCTCCCCCCTCCCCCCGGGTCAGACACGGATCCTGTTCACCGGAGTCGCTTCTCCTATTTTTTCCAATCGGATCACGCATCCCTTTGCCCTGATTCTTCGCCCGTGGCCTCTCCTTGGATATAAGACCCTCATGGGTCCCTAGGAAGGCACATATCTTCCTAGGGTTATGTGCCCTTGCCCGATTCCTCCAGCCTCCTGGGAACCCTTTAAATCCTCTTCTCCACCTCCAAAGAGTAGCAGCTCGTGCCTCGAACCTCCCTTCATCCCTAGCCACCTCTGGTTGAGTGACAGCTACCTGGGGAACCCTTCAGATTGAAGCTTGGAGGAGCAGTCACGCTACTCAGCCTCGTGGCCGGCGTGCGCCGCCGCAATCAGCCTCCGGCCTTCTACAGCTTGGTCGAGGCCATTACCTCGCCGACCGCCCTTGCCTGAAGCTCTAGAGCTTTCCTAGGACCTCAGGTACCTCTCATTTCCTTCACATTTCCTGCTTATCTTCAATCTTTCCATTCACCACTATCGTGTGTTCCTCTGCTCCGACCAGCTGGTCGGAGCCTCGTTACCCACATCCATCCGCTCCGATCAAACCCCTAACACACGCTCCACCTCGCACCGCAACCTGATCCCCCTTAGGCTCGTCCCTCAAGTAAAGATTAAGGATATGATCTCCTCTATCGCCTACACCAGAGAACGACCCTCGCCCCCACGTCGCTTCTTTTCCTTTTTGTTTAAATAACCCTCGATCGGAGCTTCGCCCCGAGTCAAGCCTTCCTTCGCAGGTGTTCGCATGCGCAGGGAGCCCCTATTCCATCCTCTAGAGAGCTCGCCGGAGTAGCTCTAGGCCACCTTCACTGTCATGCACATCTGGTCGTTAGCCCCACAATCAGGCCCGTTCAGTCAACGCGGAGGACCTCCACGATCATTCCTGAGCCTCCCGATCGATCATCGGAGCCAAGGATCGCCCCCTAGACTCTGGTGAAGCTCACCCCAGCCCTGTTCTTCCAGACCGTTTCAACACTGTCAGATCGACCGTCAACCTCCAGATCAGATCCGAGCCGCCGACTACAGCAGCTTTCCAGGACGTTAGATCTGACGTCTGACGCATCTGCGCCCCATGTCCTCGACAGCTCCTGAGGCGTCAAATATGACACCTGCCACATCTGAGCTGCACGTTCACGAGCCTCCAGCGGCCACCACGTGTCCCCCCACATGCTCCATACGCACTTGCGGCGGTATATTACATTTCCTTCCCCGTACTTTTTATATTTTATTTTCAAGTCTGTAAAATAAAGTTGTAGTTCAGTCTATTTGCATATAGTCCCTAATATTTCTAGTATTTGCACTTCAGTCCTCCCAGTTTGAATACACACGCACGGTCATGTGCCTTGTGGTGTTTTTGCATATTCTGTCCTGGAGTTTTTAAATGTTCTATTTTGATTGAAATATTTTATGTATTTGCATTTATGCCCCCGTACATGGTTAATTGACATGTGCATGAATTTCGTGGGAATTTTGCACCGACATCCATGTACTTTTTTATAGATGTTATTGTTTAACCTGGAAACTTTAGGATTTTTGCAAATAGGTCCCTACAACTTGTGTGATTTGTTTTAAATCAAATAATTATTAAATTTACTCCAAAAATTTCCTAAAAATTACCAGTAGCTCCTGTTGTGTAATATTTTTGGTAATTTTTGTGATGCAGTTTGATTTTATTTAATATTTTTTAAAAACAAAAAACCCTTAAAACATGTCTGTTTGTTTTTTAAAATCCCAAAAAATATAAAAATACCCCTAAAAAGTCTATAAAAATTCCTATGTGTTTGTCTCGATTTCTTTTAATTTGAATACCATTTTTGTCCCATTATCTTTTATAAAACCCCTAAAAATCATAAAAGACCAAAAATCTTATACAAATTCTTAAAAATTCTAGAAAATTAAAAAAATACAATTCCAGTTTCTGTAATTAGGTCTTTTTGTCTACTTTTTCATAAAAATAGCCTCCAGGCCTTTCAGGCAATTTTAGTATTTTCAATTTTTCTTTTAGGTCACGACTTAATAATGTTCCCCTATTTTGTGTTTATTTTATTTCTAGAAAATTATATAAAAATCTTAAAATTCCCACAAAATCACCAAAAACACTTCATATTTTGAAAATATAAAAATATTTTTATTTCAAATCTTTGAGCATTTTTAGTCTTAATAAAAATGGTTGGAGTGTGATTTCCTTCATCTTGTTATTCATTTTCTTATTATAAAATATAAAAAATGCAAATTAAAAATCACCAAAAAGATGCCTTTTCTTTTCTGATTTCTCGACTACTTCGTAGGCTTCTATCGTGCTCCTTGTGTTCAACCCTGGTCGCTATACCGGGCTAAATAAATAGTGGAGACCGCTACATTCGATTTTCGTGCTTAATTGTTTTATTTGTGATCTTAATTTTCTTGTTGAGCCCGGCTTGGGTGGTTGAGGCCGCAACGACCTTTGATATCACTTAGCCTCGATCGCATGACCGCTCATCAGAATGGCGACGTTACAAGGGAGCACGACTTAGTAGTCGGTTTTCAGTTTCCCTTTCTTTTTCTTTTTTGAATTATTTTTATTCATTTTTATCCTATATCTGTTATAATTATTTTCTGTTCACTTTCTATATGAGGGACCGCCTGTGAGGTTTGCAGCTTTTGGTTGGAGGACCCGCGCCCGAAGAAGAGCAGGAGAACATGAGGAGCATAGTTATCTTAGATAGAGTAGTTAGTTTATCTTTAGCGCATTCTCTTATTATTGTAATAATACAGGAACCTTGGACATTTTTGGACACTTGGCTTTTTTTCGGGGTCTATTTTGCCGAGCACCGGTGTGCTTGGGGGACCTCACCGCGGTTTTCGCCAGTTTTGGTTTTTTTACGACTTTTCTTTTATTTTTGATTCTCGGAGAATTTGGCCCTTAGATTTAGGAATTTCCTTGATTACGACGTAATTGATTAAGGCCCAATCCCTAACTATTTGCCTGCACCTATAGTTTGTAATTGGACCTAATTAATAAAATTAATAAAAAGTTAACTTGGTTGTTAGAGAGGTCATGTGTCGCTAGAGGTTGTATACAACGCGTGCAAGATCCATTATGGAGAACACTATTTGGCATCAGAGACCGGTCTCCGACCTCTCTCTCTGACCAGTTAATTGTAGTTCTCCGCGATTAGAAATCGCTCATCTAAGGTTGTTTTCTTCTTGCATCATATATGTTAGTTTTATTTCTGTCTTTTAATTTATGTGCGGATCACCATGTAGAGTGCTGGAGTCAGGTACACATCTCTTACTTTGCATGCATCATCGTGTTTGATCGTGCATCGGCTTTTTCAACTTCTCCCCCCGTTTTTGGACCTTAAATAATCAGGAGATCGAAAAATTCTTTAGGCATTTGTTTGCTTAATGAAAAATACCTAAAAAGTGATAATCATAAAATCAGGACTGCTAAACAAACTCGACTCTAAAAGACACTTGACTTAAAAATATGTCTTGGGTGAGGAATCCCCTCATTGTTTTGTTTGCTTGCGCGAGAGAGTGACTCGCACACTAGGCTAGAGCCATACCTGAACTTTCATCAGACTACTGGTCTTGGGGTTAGTCGTTCTCCAGTGAGGATCGCTCCAATTTCCGGTAAAGCGGGCCTCGATATCCTTAACAGAGCGAGTTGATCGGATAGCCGGTAAATGGTCCGCAACTTGTACTGGCTGGGAAAGATGTAGCTTTGAGATTTGACCAATCTCCTGAGAGCATCGGGTTCCTACCAGCTCGCCTAATCGCCCTACTAGACTGAATGGTCACTTAAATAAAATTGACAAGATAAAAGACCAAACTTTCATGGTCATCAGCTCTCAGTATTGAGTATGTGAATTGGAGGTTTGTTTGTTGATCTTGTTTGTTTCTAGATCCCATCCGCCTTTTCTCCAGATCACGATGATGGGCTGAAGGTCCCTTAGGCAGCCCTTGGTTGCACCGCTTTCGAGCACTCCTCCCCATTCATCTAGGTTGGTTCGTGAGAACCTGGACCCGCTCTCCGAACTCGAGTTTGATTCTGCCATGTTCCCCTCGATAACCCTTCTTCCATTCCCGAGGTGGCCGAGCAGAATCCAGAGTAGATATTCATTCATTTGACGGCACTTGAGTTTGGGTCTTTTGCCTTTGAAGAGACCCAAGAGATGGCCAACAGCAAGGAGCACACAGATGGATAGCCCCAGACCACCACATATGTTTTAGATCAGGGCACCATCAACAACACCCTGTTACTTCCTTGGAGACGATGCAGAGACAGATCAGAGACCAGGGGGCTTTCATGGCAGACATGCACAACGAGATGACCTAGATGCAAGCTAACCGCAGAGAGAAGAACCGACCAGACGGTGGAGAGATACCAGAGCTGGGAGGAGGAGATGGAGGACATCCAAAGAAGCCACAGGAGCCGTTTGACCAGCCAGGACGATGAGAGAAATGCACAACCCTGGTGTGACTCTTACACATTGTTGGATTCAGCTTCCGGCAATCCTGGGAGATTTCAAGCTCCCCCCTCAGACGATTCAGTTGTTTCCCAAGTTCCATGGTCTTACCACCATAGAGCCACATTTGCATCTTCAAGAATTCGAGATGATCTACATCACGATCCATGATAGATACGTGGAAGAGGACACCATCAAGATGATGGCATTCCCTTTCTCCCTAGTCGACAAAGCAGCCTACTGGCTGAAATATTTAGGGAGATACGTCACTTCGTGGGAATAGCTCCCGACCGGGTACTTGAACAACTACTATCCACTCAACCGGACGAATGCAGCTAGAGCTTTGATCAACAACTTCTCCATGCTTCCCAACAAGCAATTCCATGAGGCATGGGACCGCTTCCGTGATCTCATTGACCGGTGTCCACACATGACATCTCCAAGCCCAACTTAGTTTAGAATTTTTTTGTGGGCTGATACTGGAGCCGCAGGGGCTTGTAAATGCTTCCCGTGGGAGGTCCTACTTCGCCAAGGACGAAGACCTCGTCTGGGCCATATATGAGGAAATGGCCGAGAACTATATAGTTACATCCCAGACCCGTCTCTACACTTAGGGGAAGCCCCCGCCCCAGGCCGTGACCTATCACAGGATATCACGGGTTCATGCGGGTCCATCCACCTCTTTAGCAGCCACATCACAGGCAAAGTCTTCGGCCCTGATATGGGCATCATCCGCGAGAAGCTGGACCACATTGAGATTTTCGAGAAGAAGTAGTGCCAGGGCATGACGCAGATCAATCAGTTGGTACAGACATTTAGTGACCTGAAGACCCAGATCATGTGTCTCCAGGAGGCATAGATGGCTTCTCAGCCTCGTCCCAGGTCACGGGTTGACCTTAGCAGCATCAGATCGACCTAGCCCTCCACCCAATACAGACAGGTCCATCATATCCAGACTGAGCCGTTCCAGCAGCCGCATCACCAGTATTTTCAGCCACCACCATCTCAGGACACTCAGATGGTGGTGTACCAGCAGGATCATTCCCTAGAAGTCCTTCCTCAACCCCTTTTCGAGTAGGAGTCATTGATGGAAGTCAACGGGATTCGGTACGACCGACAACAGCCTGGGATCTGTTGGTCGACCGGAGGTGCCTCATCCCAGCAGCAACCTCCAGCTCAGGGTGGACAGTTCGGTCAGCCTCAGCAGCAGCCTCAGTTCCCACACCAGCCACAACATAGATAATACCAGCAGGGTCCTTGTCCCTACTAGCAGGGACAACCATGGAGGCAGCACCAGCAGCAGCCTCAGCAGTATTCTCAGTTTTCCTCTCATCCTTCCCAGCAGTAGTCTCACTTTCAGAGAGGTAACATGTCTGGATCTCATGGGCCAGCCTATGAGAACCCAGCACTCGATGATATAACCCATCTACTTTCCGATCAGCGGGCCACATTCAGGCGGGAGATGGATGAGTTCCACCAGGAGATGAGGGAGATTATCAAAGGGAAGGCTGTCACATACCCGCTCTGATCAAGCCAAACCCGAACAACCTAAAAAGAAAGTCTGAGCATGCACAGTTCATAGAGGTTACCACTCCTAGTGATTTATTGGGTGACATTGCTTCATATACATTTGATGCTGACGTTATTACACTTAGGAGCGGTAGGATGCCAGCCGGTGGCGCCTTGTTTGAGCGACGACACCACGAGGATGTAGGAGTGCCAGACGAGGAGGATAGCGGTGCTGATGTCGCTCATGATGATGATGACGGTGGTGCTGATGCCACCAGGGATGTTGATCCAGCCGACGTACTAAGACCATCGTGTCCCCAGATGTAGAGGGTGGTACTGATGCCACCAGAGATCCAGATGTTGAGCTAGAGTGCGATGTTGATGCCGTAGTTCATGATGTCGTGGGTGATACTAAAACCACCCCTTCTATTCTAGTTGCATTTCCTTCAGCTTCTGTACCCCATGCCTTTACAGAAAATACCAACAAAATTAACAAAGGAAAGGGTTCTTCATCTTCGAGTACATATGTGATGCATGGTGATACTTGTATGGATTCTATTCCTTCTCAGCAGCAGGAACCAACCATCCCCTTCCCTCAAGCACTTCGCTTGGCTAAGGGGAACAAAAAAGGAAATCCAAAAAAGAGTCAACAGTTAGAGTTTAGCCCACAGATGATCGATAGATTTCAGATTTAGCTGACTCTACAGGAGGCACTTGAGCACATCCCCCTATTCTAGAAGAACTTGAGATAGAAGACTACTATCTGTAGGAAGAAGAGGAACCATAATGCAAAGATACATGTGCTCACTTGTGCCACCTGCTTCGCCATCCAAAACCCTCTACCAGCCAAGAGGCCAGATGCAGGAGCTCCCTATGTCAGATGCCATATTCATGAGCAGATATTTGATCAAACTCTATTAGACAACGACTCTTCCATCAACCTCCTTCCGACAGCCTTACTCGACCGATTTGAGTTTGGCCCTCTTCGATAGAGCATGCCAGTCCTTCAGTTTGCTGATAGATCTGTCAAGAGTCCAAAGGGGTTGTTGAAGGACGTGGTCTTCACAATTCAGGACCTGAAACTCCCCGTGGAATTTGTTGTGTTAGATATAGAGATCCCTGAGTCTGTGACCAATATCCCCATCATTCTAGGACGTCCATTCTTGGCCACAACCAAGGCAGTGTCCAACTATGATAGCGGGAAGATATACTTTCGCGTCGAGGGTGAAAGTATACAAATAGAGATGATCGACGAGACTAGAGCATGAGATTCAGCTTGCTCAGAGCAATCCAGTGATGTAGAGTAGATGACAGAGGCGGAGCAAGACGTCCACTAGGAGTGTGACTTTGTGATCACTGATGATGAAGCCGCTTGGTCTGATCCCATTTCACGAGCCCTCCTTTCGCCTATAGATATTGCAGATTCGCAGATTCCAGCATGGGAGAGCTTGGGGAGCACACTCTTGGCAAAGGATGCATTCGAGGCTGAAGACCGTGTTTAGGATAGCGAGGCAGGGTACATTTCTTGTGATTCAGATTCAGATCCCTCGGATTCGGACATAGATTGGGCCGAATTTGATGAGTCGATATCGTGTCTGATTCCCACAGAGCCAACAATTAGGGTAAAGACTGAGCCGGCACAGATTACAGATACAACAACAGGGCCAGCTTCACCAGAGATTCATGATCAGCAAGAGTTCTCAGACATGGATTTGGTCGCATTCACTCAGACATTTCAGAAGTCAGATTTGCCAGCTCCCAGTTGTGCAGAACTGAAGCCTTTGCCGCAGTCATGGAAGGCCGTATCAATATCGATATCGTTTTGATATCGTACCGATACGATACTTCGACGATATATCGAAGATATATCGTCGAAATATCGCCCATATCAACGAGCCTTTGTGAAGAAAATGCATGAAAATCAGGATATATCACCATATCAGTGTCCATATCAGTCCCATGTCGATATCGATATATCGCTGATATATCGCGATATTTCCTTCCATGGTCGCAGTCGTTGAAGTATAGATTCCTTGCGGGTGAGCATGAGATGCACCCAATCATTATCTCAGCAGCTTTAATTGGAGAGCAAGAATCTCATTTGATGGAGATTCTTGAAAAGAACCGCAAGGCAATAGGATGGAACGTAGCTGATCTCCAGGGGATAAGTCTGGCCCTGTGCTCACACCCTATCTATCTTGAAGAGGACACTAAGCCATCGCGTGAGTTCCAGCGACGGTTGAACCCGAATCTTCGAGAGGTTGTCATGAAGGAGATTTTGAAATGGTGGAGCATCGATTTTATCTACCCCATCTCCGACTCCAAGTGGTTTAGTCCATTACATGTGGTGCCCAAGAAAACATGCATAACTACAGTTGTGAGCGAGTATGGAGAGGAGATAGCTACCCGAGTACCCACTTCTTGGAGGGTCTGTGTGGACTACAAACGATTAAATCAGGCCACCAAGAAGATCATTTCCCGCTGCCTTTTATTGATCAGATTATAGCGAGGCTAGCTGGGAAGAGTCACTATTACTTCCTTGACAGGTACTCCGGCTACAACCAGGTGGCCATTGCGCCCGAAGACCAGGACAAGACGACATTCACCTGTCTGTTTGGTACTTATGCTTTCAGACGGATGCCCTTTGGTCTATGTAACACCCCGACAACATTCCAAAAGTGCAGGTTGTCCATTTTCTCGGACATGGTGGGTGACTTTTTAGAGGACTTCATGGATGACTTTTCGGTCTATGGCGATGTTTTTTATGCTTGTCTTGACTGCCTAGATCGTGTCCTTCAACGATGCATTGAGGTTCATCTTGCTTTATCCTGGGAGAAGAGTCACTTCATGGTGACTCAAGGGATAGTGCTTAGTCATGTCATCTCCAACAAGAGCATGGAGGTTGATCCGGCCAAGGTGGATATCATCAGGAAACTCAATCCACCATCCAACCAGCCATAGTTACGATCTTTTCCGAGGCATATCGGTTTCTACTGACGATTCTTTCATGATTTCAACAGGATTGTCCGACCGTTGACTTATTTGCTGACAAAAGACACTGAGTTCATTGTAGATGATAAGTGTTTTGCGTCATTCGAGACTCTCAAGAGCTTAGTTGTTGAGGTTCATGTCCATCAGCCGCCTGATTGGTCTCTCCCATTCGATAAGGGTTGGGTTAGGACTGAGGAGGGATGGAGTACCTTTTGCCATTTACTACGCTATCTGTACATTGGATGCCGCGCAACGGAACTACATCATCCCAGAGAAAGAGATGCTAGTTGTAGTCTTTGCCTTGGACAAATTCAGATCATATATTATTGGATCCAAAGTGACTATCTTTACTAATCATACCACCATAAGGTACCTCATGGCAAAGAAGGATGCCAAAACGAGACTGACTAGATGGATCCTTCTACTCTAGGAGTTTGACATTGAGATTAAGGATAAACCTGGAATAAGAATGTGGTGGCAGATCTTCTCTCCTGATTAGAGAATCTTGAGGAATCTGAGCAGACTGATCCCATTTCTGAGACCTTCCCAGATGAGGCAATCCTTGCTATGGCCTCACTCCCATGGTACATCGACATTGTGAACTATCTTATTGCCAAGAAAGTTCCACAAGGTTGGCCCATGCAGCGACTTAAGACCTTCCTTGCGAAGGCCAAGTCTTACCATTGGGAGGATCCCATCCTTTATCATGAAGGAGGGGATAGCTATCTGGCGTCGGTGCATTTCTCAGGAGGAGCACCATAGCGTCCTCACATACTGCCACAAGCTTGAGGCAGGAGGACATCACTCTGGGAGGAGAACAACACAGAAAGTGCTCCAATCTGGCCTATGGTGGCCTACTCTCTTCAAGGATTCTGATGAATTCGTGAAGAGGTGTACTGACTGTCAGAGGATGGGCACTTGTGGACAACATGATATGATGCTGATGCAGCCCATTCACTTCTGTGAGGTTTTTGACGCATGGGGCATCGATTTCATGGGTCCATTCCCTAAGAGTTAGGCATTCGAGTATATTCTGTTGGTTGTGGATTATGTGAATCGTTCGGTTGAGGCCATTCCCGCCTGAACCGCAGATGCTAAGACTGTTTGCAAATTTTTGAGGAAGAATATCATTTCACGGTTCGGGGTGCCTAGAATATTGATATCTGATGTGGGTTCTCATTTTATCAACGACAAGGTAAAGGCCCTTGCTAACGAGTTCAGCATAGACCATCGAGTTTTCACTCCATATCATCCTCAGACCAATGGTCTTGTTGAAGTATCGAATAGGGAGATCAAGACGATATTGCAGAAGGTAGTCTGCCCAGACCGAAAGGATTAGTCACAGCTTTTAGACTCGGTCTTGTGGGCATATCAGACATCCGTCAAGAATCCTTTGGGTACATCTCCCTTTCGTCTCGTTTATGACAAGCCCTACCATTTACCTGTTGAGATTAGGCACAAGTCACTTTGAGCTGTCATTGATATATTATTGGATCTAGAGAGCATAGGTGATCAAAGGAAGGCAGAATTTGCAGCCCTGGGGGAGCTTAGAGATACAACCTTTTCGAGTAGCCTACAGTATAAGGAGCGAGTGAATATATGGCACGATTCTCACATCAACCATAAGCAGTTTGAGCCAGATCAGAGAGTATGGTTGTTTGATATCAGGCTTAGATTATTTCCAGGGAAATGGCAGAGTAAGTGGAAGGACCATACCTGTTCCAAAAAGTGCATGACGATGGTAGTATCGACATATCTGAGATGTCATCTTAGTGAACCTTTCGTATTAACGGTCAGCGACTCAAACCATATCTATATCATGAGCTGCCGATTGTTGACGTCTCCCCGATTCATTTTGCATGAGATGTGGTCTTTGACTCACATCAGTTGCATCTCATGCTTGATTATCATTGTCTTCCGCCTTGTATAGATCCAAATGTCCATATCATCCCATTCTTTAGTCTAACACCCCATCTGCATCTTGTGATTATACTATACATAGGGTGCACTTTACCCTAAGTATGGGGGGTGTCAGACTCTTGATTATTCTCTTGATTCTTTTTACCTCTGTTTTGCTGCCTATACTTCAGCCTAAGTATAGGGGAGGAAAACCCTGTACATTCTATCACTCAGTTGTCCCTTTATGTATAGTCTGCTATACTTAGGATTACTTGATCCTAAGTATAGGGGGAAACACCGAGCCCTCTTCATTCTAGTTGATTCTCCATTGTAGTATAGCATTTCTTTTCACTTCCCTATACTAAGCACGAGTTATGTCTTCTTCTTCATCGCTCTTGATTCACTCTGAGGACATCGTTCGAGCTAAGTATAGGGGGGTGTCGTATATATTACATATATACTTTAGCCATGACTCGTACTTTGTGAGAGTGTGTTAATAAATAAAATGGCTAAAAATCAATTATTAAAAATCATAAAATTTAAAAAAGTTCTTGTACATAAAATTCTTTCTTGCACATACATAGCTATTTATAAAAATTATTTTTGTACAAATGTTTGTAAAAATGTTTTATTTGTGAAAAGTTTGTAAATATTTTTGTGATCAAAACTATGCATATAGTACAAAATTTTTGTAAAATGTTTATAAAATAAAAGTTTGCAAAAATCCTTGTGTAAATGTTTGTAAATAGTTTGCAAAACTTCTGCATCCATGCATACATTCAAACATTTTTCAAAAATTTTGCACATTTTCAAACTTTTGCATAAAAGGATTTTTGTATATACTTGTACATTCTTCTGAATCATAGTTGACATTTAAACTAGCCTGGAATTAAATTGGAAAATGGAGCTTGGTTAAGACCTTAATCCACTTTTTCTAAAAGGAACCTTATAGGACTTAGGGTTGAGACTTTTCAAGTCCATTAGTGACTTAATTATTTGAATCCACTAGGCTATGATCACATGACATCTTGATGAGCCTAATTAGAACATTTAACAACACACACATGACTCTCACTGACAATGACTTTACTTCCACCAGTACCTTACACATAGCTCTCTACGGATGAGGTGGTGAGGAAGCAGTTTCCTTTGGCTTGGGGTAGCATACGAGGATAGTACTTCTAGATGGAACCTCTCGTCTTCTTTTAGGGAAGGAAGTGCGCCTCAACTTGGTCTGGCGGTGTTGAGGTCTAAAGACAGGAGTTGTGGGTTGCAAATGCTTCAAAAGAGGGATAGTCTACTGGCTCAAGAGGAAAAAGTCCTTATGTATATATGCTGCACCATGTAGATATGTTGTACATATGCACATCAAAAAAAAGTGCAAAAGAAAGAAAAACTCCAAAAAAGTGGGGGTCTGGTAGAAAATGAAATGCCCACCGGAGTGTATATAGCCAAATAAAGCAAAGCTTATGTTACCCATTCTCATATCATGAAGCTTGCAGCAGGGAGACTTAGCTACACTGGTTGGGCTCTCAGGGATACATGGCTACACTAGTCATGGTCTATTCTCTTCTTTCCCCTATTCTTGAGTCGGATGAACTTGACCTTGGAAGGGAATACCCCGCTCCTCAAGAAAAGAGCTGCCAGACTAGGACATTAGAGTTACCTTGTTGAGGGAGGTTGTTGCCTTGTCAATTCTAAGGTGGGGAGCTACATATCACTTACATAGTACAAGAAAAGATTCATGGTCATTAGAGTTTGTGTATGTAGACTTGCTCTGATCTGGATTATTGAGGAGTCTTGACCACAGATTAGTGGAACTTAGATGTTGTTGAGTCTTAAACCTAGGTCCAAATAAGGTTCCAACAAACTAATAGTCCAAAGGTCTGACTGAGCTCCATACTCCAATTTAATGAAGACAAGTTTAATAATCAACCTTGATTCTCCTTTTTCTTTTCTTTCTCTTTTCACTTCTTTTTCAAATAAGTGTTTGCTAAAGGACTAGCAAAGGTAAAGTATATGGGGTGATGAATCCCTGATCATCACTCTTTATTCTTTTATTTTAGCTAATTATCTTGGTAAAGCATCATGTAAATACAATAAGCTAGCATTATGCATGCATTAGTTAATATTACATAATTAGCATGTATTTGTGCAAAAATAAAAGAATAAAGAAAAAGAAAAGGAAGGAGGAATTTAGAATAAATACAGAGTGACCCGAACCCAAGAGAAGATCAAGCATTGGCCTGATCGCCAAATAAAACAAGTAGAGAGAGATAGGGCCCACTCTATATTGTATATATTATTTATGTAAATAGATAATTATCTTTGACAAAATAAAGATAAAATATGCTTTTTACCTCCACGTACATAGTCCTAATAATAAAATAAAAATCGGAAAAATAAAATAGAAATAAAAATAAAATCCTCTTTCCCTTGTACAAAATACTTGTATATATATCTTATTCCCTATTTATTATATACATGTAGATAAATAATAAAGTAAAATAAAAACTATTTTAAACTCGAAAAATTATGTTGTAAATAAATAAAATATAAAAATTGGGATATTTTTGTAAAAATAACAAAATAAAAATAATTGTACAAGATACATAAGTATATTATACCTATATATAATACACTTTACTGTATAAAGAATAATTTATTTTTCAAAAAAATAAATAAAAATCACAAAAAATAGTTTAAAAAATAACAAACATTTTTTATTTTATATACTTTTTGATTTAAAATCATTTATTATTTTTTTTATAAAATTTGTAAGTATTTTGTGCATCCTAATTTTCTGATTAGTCGGTTGGATTGTTGACCATTGGTCAACGGCTCCTTCCCCCCGGGTCAGACTCGGATCCTATTCACCAAAGTCGCTTCTCCTATTTTTCCCAATCGGATCACACATACCTTCGCCCTGATTCTTCTCCCATGACCTTTCCTTGGATCCAAGACCCTCACAGATCCCTAGGAAGGCACGGATCTTCTTAGGGTTGCGTGTCCTTGCCCGATTGCTCCAGCCTCCAAAGAACCCTTTAAATCCTCTTTTCCGCCTCCCAGGAGCAGCAACTCATGCCTCGCACCTCCCTTCATCCCTAGCCACCTCCGGTTGAGTGACAATTGCTTGTGGAACCCTTTGGATTGATGCTTGGTGGAGCAGCCACGCTGCTCAGCCTCGTGGCTGGCTTGCGCCACCGCGATCAGCCTCCTGGCCTTCCACAACTTGGTCGAGGCCATTACCTCACCGACCACCCTCGCCTGAAGCTCTAGAGCTTACCTAGGACCTCACGTAACTCTCATTTCCTTCACATTTACCGCTTATCTTCAATCTTTCCATTCACCGCCATCGCACGCTCCTCTGCTCCGACCAGCTGGTCAAAGCCTCGTTACCCACATCCATCTGCTCCAATCAAACCCCCAAAGCATGCTTCACCTCGCACCGCAACCTGATCCCCCTTAAGCGCGCCCCTCAGGTAGAGATTAAGGCTCTGATCTCCTCTATCGCCTACATCGGAGATCAACCCTCGCCCCCACGTTGCTTATTTTCCTTTTCGTTCAAATAACCCTCGATCGGAGCTTCGCCTCGAGTCAAGCCTTCCTTTGCAGGTGTTCGCGGCGCTGGGAGCCCCAGTTCCATCCTACAGAGAGCTCACTGGAGTAGCTCTAGGCCACCTTTACCGTTACACACATCCGACCGTTAGCCCCTCCATCGGGCCCGTTCAGTCGACGCGAAGAACCTCCACGATCATTCCTGGACCTCCTGATCGATCAACGGAGCCAAGGGTCACCCCCTAGGCTCTGGTGAAGCTCGCCTCAGCCCTGGTCTTCCAGACCACTTCAGCACCGTCGGATCAACCGTCAACCTCCACATCAGATCTGAGTCGCCGAGCGCAACAGCTTTGCGGGTCGTTAGATCTGACATCTGACACATCTGCATCCCACATCCTCGACAGCTCCTGAGGCGTCAGATATGACACCTGCCACATCTGAGTCGCACGTTCACGCGCTTCCAACGGCCACCACGTGTCCCCCTATGCGCTCCGCATACGCCTGTGAGGGTATATATTACATTTCCTTCCCTGCACTTTTTATGTTTTATTTTCTAGTCTGTTAAATAAAGTTGTAGTTCAGTCTATTAGGATATTAGTCCCTAATGTTTCTAGTATTTCCACTTTTGTTCTCCCAGTTTGAATACACGTGCAGGTCACGTGCCTTGTGGTGTTTTTGCATATTTTGTCCTAGACTTTTTAAAGGTTCTGTTTTGAATGAAATATTTTATTTATTTGCATTTATGCACCTGTGCATGGTTAACTAACATGTGCCTGAATTTCGTGGGAATTTTGCACCGACATCCCTGAACTTTTTATAGGTGTTATTGTTTAACTTGGAAACTTTATGATTTTTGCAAATAGGTCCCTACAATCTGTGTGACTTGTTTTAAATCAAATAATTACCAAATTAACTCCAAAAATTCCCTAAAAATTACCAGTAGTTCCTGTTGTGTAATATTTTTAGTAATTTTTGTGAAGCAATTTGATTTTATCTGATATTTTCTAAAAATAAAAAACCCCTAAAAACGTGTCTGTTTGTTTAATAAAATCAAAAAATACAAAAATACCCATAAAAATATATAAAAATTCATATGTGTTTGTCTTGATTTCTTTTAATTTCAGTACCATTTCTGTCCCATTATCTTTTATAAAACCCCTAAAAATCACAAAAGACCAAAAATCTTTTAAAAATTATTAAAAAATCTAGAAAATTAAAAATGCAATTCCAATTTTTGTAATAAGGTCTTTTTGTCTACTTTTTCATAAAAATAGCCTCCAAACATTTCAAGTAATTTTAGCATTTTAATTTTGTATTTAGGTCATGGCTGAACAATGTTCCCCTATTTTATGTGTTAGAGAATATTCTGACTCTAACATTATGTTTATTTCATTTTTTAAAAATTATATAAAAATCATAAAAATCCCACAAAATCACCAAAAACACTTGCATATTTTGAAAATATAAAACTATTTTTATTTTGAATCTTTGAGCATTTTTAGGCTTAATAAAAATTATTGGAGTATGATTTCCTTCATCTTGTTATTCATTTTCTTATTAGAAAATATAAAAAAAGTTGCAAATTAAAAATCACCAAAAAGATGACTTTTCTTTCTGATTTCTCGACTTCTTTGTAGGTTTCGCTCATGCTCCTTGTGTTCGACCCTAGTCGCTATACCATGTTAAATAAATAGCGTAGACCGCTACATTCGATTTTCGTGCTTAATTGTTTTATTTGTGGTCTTACTTTTCTTGTTGAGCCCGACTTGGGTGGTTGAGGTCGCAACAACCTTTGATATCACTTAGCCTCGATCGCTTGACCGCTCATCAAGCCTCCACAAAAGGAAAAAAATATTTATGATCGAAAATAAATTTGCAAGTGTGATTGTCGTTGACCCAAAGAATCCCGCAATAAAAAAATTATTTATTTTCTCAAGCTGAATTAATTACAAAAGAAATGTGTAGAAGGAGAGTTTTTGCTATTTAATTAACATGTATAGCAACATGATCAAACTCACGGAGGCTACAATTCCCGAGGGTTATTTAAATAATCGAAAAAAATCAATTAAGAGAAAAAGGAAATCTTAAATGCTAACTATCTTATTTTTTGTGAAATTTTTATCTTTTTAATTTTTCATTCTAGGTGCGCGGGAGAGGTTGGTTGGCAACAAGATGGTGGTGCTACTCTAGACACGATGGACTCGTAGGTGGTGGTCTGCGGCTGCAAGCGGTGGGTGTCGGTGAATCATGATGGTACAACATAGGGGCTAGGACGACGGCAATGGCGACACGTCAGACGGACGATGGCGTAGGAGCTCACATGGTGGAGGTCCTCGCGCGGTGGAGAAGGTGGAAGGGCGGGCGGAGGGCGCGGGGGCGACATACGCCACCAGCGGTGACATGGTCGGCAGAGACTGCTAGCTTGACTGTTGGTGGGTGGCTGAGGGTGTTGGCAATTCGCACGGTCTGGCGCGATCGAGGACCGGTTGGGCGACGAACGTGAGCGGCAGGCGCCACCTGCAGGAGGGGAGGGAGGTGCCTGCGACTATTTGTATTTTTTAAAAAAATTTGTATTTGAAATAATTATTATTAAAAAGTATTTACAATTATTTACAAATATATTATGTATAAAAAATGGATATATACAATAAATAAATGGTAAAATGGCACAAACCACCCCAGAAAACCATCTTTCAAATTGTAACTCCAAAAATTGTGAAACCATTGTCATTTAAAATATAATTTAATCTAAAATATGATGGAAGTGAGTTTGATTCAATTTGATTCATATGGAGCCAGAATTGATCTTTTAGTTATCGCTTTATGGCTTTTTCCTGATGTGGTTACTTTTATTACATACATAATTTGATTTTACAAGGACTTTTATTATTTAGAAAACATTTTTATTTACAACTTTTGTTTTGAAAATTATTTAATTTGAGGTCAATTTATGTACAAGTAAAATAGTGTAGTTTTATACAAATATACATAGAATAAATGAGAAGTATTTACAAAACAATTTTTTTGGATTTCTGATTAAGGACCCAATCTCCCCCTACTTTATTCCCGGTCGATCAGGTCAAGTCTTGACCTTCTCTTAGGGTTCGGGTCAGCATGTATCTATTACATATGCACAATCTTTTTATTTTCTTTATTTTTCCATTATTTATTTATTTATTTTAGGTTAAAATAATAATATATATACAATATTTACACACAGATGCATGTTAGTAAGAATATGGATTTAGTATTATATACAAGTGTTTTATAAGGGATTTAAACCAAATAAATGAATAAAGATGATGAAATGCATATTCATCAAGCCTCTACAAAAGGAAAAAAAATTATTTTCATAGTTTTATGGAGGTTTTTGAAAAAGGTTAATTTTATTTACAAAAAGTTAATCCCTCAAGTTTAAAAAGATGTTTACAAGAATTTTACAAAAATCAGTTCACCAGTCAGCTTAAACCAAGCCCAAAAAGTTTTCATAAATTTTAAAACATGAGCTATGGCTAAAGTATATAAACAATAATATACGGTATACCCCCTATACTTAACTTTTTCTATGTCCTCATAGCACAAGTGATATAAATCCATAGCTCTGGTTAAATACACAAGTGATATAAATCCATAGCCCTATACTTAACCTAAGTATAAGAAGACAGATAGAGGGAACAATGATTTAGTCGGGCCCCCCCTTTACTTAGGCTGAGAATAGCCTAGGTTAAGTATCTGGAATTTGGGATGGGGGTCTGAGGCTGTTAGGGTTAGAGGGGAAGGTGGTACTGTGAGAGGGGGAGAAGGGTGGTGAATTTACAGAGATGGTGGGGGGGTGAGTGTATATACAGATATGAATGTATATGTGTGTGTGGGGAGGTGGGGAGGAGGGGGTGAGTGGATGTACAGAAATGGAGGTGTGTGCATGTGTGTCTTGGGGGGGTAGATCATCTAGTGATCTACCTTTTTTTTGACACACAAGGGAGCCCTCAAACGAGGACAGCTAGAAATGCACATGATACATTTTTTTACAACATGATTCATGAAAGAGATGTTGACTAAAGTTTTCACTTTCTCCTGGCATCAACGCCCCAGTGGAAAAGACAATAAGATGGTCGTGTGGAAGGAGAGGAGTTTTTCACTCAAAGACAGGATATGCGACCAATGCCTTGAATCTCCCTTGATTTCCTTTTGCGGGTCTTTACAGCGAGAGCTCCCAACTCCACGCCTCCATGTAGATAAAGCACCCTTGATCTCCATGGGCCCTACCACAAAAGAAATAGTCAGAGAGAATATAAAGAAAAATATCAAAAAATGATGCAAAAATAACATGATGAAAAGACCTAAAATTATTTAAAATATTCAAATAAAAAATATCTCACCAAAATTCGACAAATAAAAAAAGGTGAGTCATCTCCCCTACAACAACGCCATTTGATGCCCCGCAAATCTACCTCTTTAATAATAAGAAATTGTCGTATTATCGTAACATAGGAGGCCGATTTGGATCATGCAAAAACCACACCTTCAAATATGTGGAATTTATTTTACTTGGCAAGTATACCAAGGTCGAGCACAGGGACACGAGCCTCTTCATCGATTTATTGAAAATTATTATTTAATTCAAGAGTGAGTATCTTCTATTTTAGGTCTTCATGCAGATATGATATGCAATGCATATAAAAATGACGCAAGAACATGGTAAAATGATGCAATTTTTATTTGACTTTTAGATGCAATTAAATGGGATAAAATATGATCATAATGCATGATGACATGCACATGCAAACATGCAAGAGAATGCGATACAAATATGCCCTAAAATTGTCAAATTAATGAGCACAAATTACGGATCAATTTCAACGAGAAATTGAGCATTAAAAATAAGGTCAAGCATAAGTTAATGGTAAATATTTAGAGAGTAAAAGACACTATAGATCAACCGGAAATTAGCGTATTTAATTAAGTGAAAATTCAATGAATAACACATGTCATTAAGTAGAGAACAAAATAAGCTTTAAAATAGCACTGAAATCAAATAAAATGGAGTCCATATGCTCAAGATATTGAAGAAATAGTGCAAGGGCATGAATGTAGTAAAAATACATGAGAAAATAAAGATAAATATTCCAAATAGGTCCTTGGAGGGACCCATATGCAAATAACAAAACCTAGAGGGTGCCTAGTGAAATATTTCCTTCTATGCATAGGGGCCTTTCTGTAATTTCTTATAATCGACAAGTATTTATGCAAATTGTCCAAGCGTGCACGTGAGGTACGTGTGCCTCGACCTCCTTGTAATTCTAGAAAACTCACAGGTTCTTCTACAAATTACCCATCCCCCTCACGTGTGGGGAACGCGAAGGGCCAAGCTCGGGAGACATCCCAGGCTCAGGCCATGTGTCTGCTTCTGGGTGCTTCGGTGCTTGGCTCAGGCCGCCCGAGCCAAGAGGCTTGGTGCGGGCTACGTAGAGCTTTCTAGGTCGTCTGATCCCAAATGGTTGGACGACAAATATAGGTTCTTCGCTCTGCCTCCTTCACCGGAGGAGGTTCTACTCTGACGAGCTCAAGATTGCTCCACCGTGCTCCAAGGGCTTCGCCGAGGATCGTAGGACATTGCTGTGGTGCAGGCGAAGGACGTGGAAGCACGGCGAAGGTGCGACAATGACTGAAGAGTAGGGTCAACGTCACTTCATCGAAGAGAGAGATGGAGATCGGAGAGGGACACGGGGCTCCAGCCATTGAAGTTCCTATAGAGTTAGCTCATAGACGAAGCAGTACGTGCGAAGTGAGTGGAGTGGGGGACCCAGTCGAGGCAGAGAAGGCGGGGGTCAGGTTCTTCTTCTCCGACGAAGAAGAGAGGAAGTAGAGTGAGGTGGTCGAGGGTATGGTGAGGGGAAGGGGTGAGTGGAGGGTTTGGCGAATGTGATGAATGGATGGCAGAGCTCGTGGTATGCTCAAGGGGCGGTGAGGTGCGTTGGGTGTGATGGGGAAAAATGGAGAAACCAGAGTAGAAGAAGAAAGGAGATACGTAGAGGAAAGGAGAGGAATGGCGATAGTAGGTCGCTTGGGATGAGCTTCAGATGATGCTCCAATCTTCACATGACTCGCCCAGCCATGGCGAGGTGCTCAGTAGTGGCGGAGCCATCGCAGCACGGCCACGACGGTCTTGTGTCATCACCTGGAGGTCTGCCATTATCACCTCCCAATTATGCCTCCTCCTGTCACAAGGTGGGAAGGTATCTAGGAAGAATCTCCGTGAAGTGGACAACAATGAACGGAGGCAGAGGGGGGTATTTGTAGGTGGAGGAGGTGGCGTTATAGGAGGTGAAGTGGAGGTTTTGAATGAGCGATGGAAGGAGGTGGAAGTTGTGATCTATGGCACTAATGGGAGCGCGAAGGAGGTGGAGGTAACGGCTATGTAGGGGGATCGTTGGATTATGGAGAGGGTGGTTGAGGTGAGCTCCAAAAATAGAAGGGTGAGGGGCTGACGCGAGATGTAACATTTGAAGCAGGAGACACTTGGAGGAGGACGATGAAGGATGATCGTTGGATCTTGCGATCCAACAGTCAAGATGGGAGCACTGAAGGAGGGTAAAAATCAGATCTTTAGGATCTGATCCTGCGGCTGAGAATGGGAGGAGGAGAGTGGTCTAGATTGGACTAGTAGTCCCATCCTATGATGGGGATGGAGTGGGTGATATGGAGCGATAAGATGCTTTGAATGGGAGGAAGATCGGGTGGTTCAGAAGAGGGTGCAAGTGTACGGCTATAATGAGGTGCCAGAGGATGATCAACAACCGAAGATAAAGCAGGAACCAACGGCCAAGATGGTGGCAGATTAGGGATGATCTCATGGCAGAGAACTAAGTCGGGTGGCGTGAAGAGAGGCAAGCCACGTGGGCGTCCCAGAGGGCGCCATAAGGCCCAATCAGAAAATTCAGGAATTAGTAAAATAAAAAAAATAAAAAAGAAATAGAAGGAGGGTGAATTAGAAAAAAGTCAAAACATGAAAGTTGTAGATCTCCATGAGATCTACGAGTTTCATGTTGGTCAAGAAGTCAAATAAAGTCACTCTTCAAAGACAGATTTTTGGGAGCATTTTTAAAGAGTTAAAAACACTGATTTTGGGGTTTTTATATTTTTAAATCATATAAACAATAATAAGCCTATTTTTAGGGGATTTTAATAAATAAGAAAATAGAGAAAGAGTTAGTGATTAAATACAATAATTATGGTTACCTTTTAGTGTTATTTATAGGTTAATTATACACAAATTATATGTAACTATACAAGTTAATAATAAGGATTTATTTGTGATTTTTATTGAATTGTTTAAGGAAGGACAATAATAAAAAAAATTTAACATAATGTATCTGTGATTCATCAGCGCATCGGGCATCGACTGTTGGAGCTGCTCAAGGTAGTGGAAGCTATGGGAGCTATTGCTTGATGTCATAGGAGAGTCTCAGATCTCAGGCAACACATGCCCGAGGGTCGAGGTGGCACAACGGAGTGCGAAGAAGAAAAGTGGCAGGGTGGAGCTACTGTTGAGGTGCATTACGAATAATAATGCTCGATGTCGGGGAGGAGTGGAGAGGCGATCATCGAGCGGTGCGGGGGAAGCTTCAGCGATCGAAGCATGCAAAGGTGATAGGCTCGCTCAATGGGGAGGAGATGATTCGAGTGGTCGTGAAGAAAGGATATGGTATACGCAAGGCGAAGGGGGGTAAAGGCACGATTGTCGAAGGAGAGGTCGAAGTGGAGGTGTGGCAGGGCAGAAGATCATGGGAAGGAGATGAGAAGAAAAGAAGATGAGGAAGGAGAAGAAAAGAGTGATATAGGAAGAAGAAGGGGAAGAGGAGAAGACGTAGAAGGACAAAAGGAGAAGGAAGAAGAGAAAGAAGAAGGAGCTGAAGAAAAGATATGCTACATATTGAGTCTCGTCGTTGTTGGTAGAGGAGCCGCGAAGCTCATCTACGACTGTCACCTCAAGAGGTGCGGTTGACAAAGCACCTCGAAGCTTAGTAACTTAGTCGTGGAGTCTGATGAAGCCTCATTCATCACTCTTTATTCTTTTATTTTAGCTAAATATCTTGGCAAAGCATCATGTAAATAGTTGTAAATACAATAAATTAGCAATAAGCATGCTTGTGTTAATATCTCATAATTAGCATGTATTTGTGAAAAATAAAAGAACAAAGAATAAAAGAAAAAGGAGGAAATATTTAGAATAAATATTGAGTGACCTGAACCCAAGAGAGGGCCAAGCATTGGCCTGATCGCCAAATAAAACAAGTAGAGATAGATATGGCCACTCTACCTTGTATATATACACCATTTATGTATATAATTTATTGTTACAAAAATAAAAATAAAAAGATATTTTTAGTTCCTTGTATATATTTCTAAAAATAAAATAAAAATTAGAAAAATAAAATTAGAATAAAATTCTTTCTCTCTCTCACTTGTGTATAACACATGTATATATGCACCTTTCCCTATTTATTTTATAATTGTAAATAAATAATCAAAATAAAATAAAAATTATTTTATACTCCAAATATTATGTTGTAAATAAAAAAATAAAATTGGGGTATTTTTGTAAAAATAATAAATTAAATATTTTTGTACAAAATACATAGGTATATAATACATTATACTGTATATACCATAAATTATTTTTAATAAAAATAAATAAAAATCATAGAAAAATAGTTTGGAAAATAACAAATATTTTTTATGTTGTGCACTTTTTGATTTAAAATCAGTTACTATTTTTAATTGATTTTATAAATATTTTGTACATACTATTTTCTGATTAGTCCAGGAGGAATGTTGACTCCGATCAACTACCCCTCCCGGACTCCCCCTCGCGCGGATCCGGCTTCTGCACGCTTTTCACCCAATTACCTCGATCGGATCCTGCATCCTCGTGCCCTGAATTTCCGCCTGCATTTCCCCCATGGATCTGTGATCCTCGCGGATCCCTAGGGAGGCGCGGATCGTCCTCGGTTCGCGTGCTCTGACCCGATCTATCCGGCCACCTGGACTACTCTATAAAGTCTTCACTCGCCTCCTAGCTCAGGAGCTCGCACCGCACCCTTCTCTGATACCATAGACACCTTCGCCATGGTGACAGCAACCGGAGGCCACTCTTGGTGCTCGGAGAGGAGCTGTGTAGACGACGCTCAACTGTCGTGACCGAAGCACCACCGCGAGGAGCCTCCTTCGCCAGCGGCAGCGTAGTCGAGGCAAAGACCTCGCCGTTCACCTCCCTTGGAGCTCAGGATCACATTAGGTCCTTCAGGTATCCTATTCATAGTTCCTAGCTCCTTTGGTTATTCAATCTTTCATTTGCCATCCGTCGTCGCTCCGCCAGCTCCGACCAGCCGATCGGAGCTTCGTCCCCTTCATCCACCCATTCAGATCGATGCTCCTGCTCGCCCTCCATCTTCCCATGCATCCTGATCACCCTGACCTTGGCTCGGATCGCCAAGATTAGGTCATTGGTCTCATCAATCATCCTCGCCGGAGACCCACCTCCCATCCACTGTCGCTTCTCTCTGTTTCAGACCCAATATCCCCGACTGGAGCATTCCTCAGAGTCTGAGCTCTCTTGTGTAGGCCTTGACGCGCGCGAAGACCATCCAGATCGCCCTCGACCACCTTCGTCGGAGTGCCTCCAGGTCTCAGTCGACACCACGTTTATCTGACCGTCAGCCACTCCATCAAAGCCGACTACCCGACACAGAATGGCCCTCCGGTCCTTTTGGCGCATCCAGATCCTTCTTCGGAGCCACCGATTACCCTCGGTGCTCCGACGAAGTTCGCCCCGGCTCAGTTCATCCAGAGGACCTCTCCACCATTGGATCGCACGCATCTCCCAGACTTCATCACAGTCGCCCACTCACCTGGAGGTGTCAGACTGTTAGATGTTAGATCTAACAATCCCGCACCAGCCACATAGTCGACATCTGACAGCCGTCAGATCTGACACCTGACGTGTCCAGAGCCGTTCGTTCATGCCCAACCAGCAGCTGACACATGTCCCCCACGCGCAGCTCGCGTGCCTCCATGGGTATATTGCTCATTATATCCTGCATTTATTTTTATTTTTATTTTAGTCTGTAAAATAAAGTACACAGTTAGACCATTTTGCATTTTAGCACCTGTAGTTTTTCCTATTTGCATTTTAGTCCTGCTTGTGTGGACCCATGTGCTTCGTCACGTGTTTTCTGAGATATTTGCACTATGTATCCTGAATTTCTTTGATGTTATTGATTGAAGTTTTAGTTTCCATATTTGCAAATATGCCCCTGTGAGTGCTGTTTTAGGACATGTGCAGATTTTGATGGGAAAATTGCAGAGTTGACCCTATGCTTTTATTGCCTGTTAATTTTTGGTCTCAAGACTTGTTTAAATTGCATTTTGGTCCCTGTGAGCTGTATGTTTTGTATTTGATTAAACAAATAGCAAAAAATCTCCAAAAATTACGAAATTTTGGCACGTGGCTCCTACCACTGTGTAAGAATTTTGATGATTTTTGGGTTTTGTTCTGATTTGATTTATTATTTTCTAAAATTCAAAAACTATAAAAATTATCTCTGGTTGCTTTAGAAAATCAATTAAAAATAAACCTTGGAAAATTCTAAGAAAAGTTCCTATTTATGTGTTTTGTGCTGTTTTAAGTTCTGTTTATTTTTTTATTCCATTCTCATTTATAAAACCCATAAAAATTGAAAAAGAGAAAATCTTATAAAAACATTAAAAATTCAAAAAAAATCAAAAAAATGTGTTTTCTTCTTCTGGAGGTAGATATTATTTTGTAGTTTCTCAGAAAAATACCAACAGAATTTTATAGGCATTTTAATTAATTTTAATTTGCCTTTAGATTCCAGTTGTACATTGATTACTCTTTTTGACTCTCTTTTATTATTAAAAAAGTAATTAAAAATAAGAAAACCCCCATAAAATCCACAAAAATATTTGAATATTTTAAAAACACAAAAATATTTTTGTTTTGAATTTTGGAGTATTTTTAGATCTTTAAATAATTACTTGAGTGTTGATTTTTTTATTTTCCTTTATTCTTTTCTCTTTATAAAATTCTTAAAAAATGAAAAATAAAAACCATCAATTTTCTTTCTTTTCTTGGTTTCCCGACTACTTCGTAGGTTTTCCATTTCGCGCTCCTTGTGATCGGCCCTGGTAGCTATGCCAGGTAAAATAAATTAGCGAGACCGCTTGTTATGTTTGATTGCTTGATTCCTTTATTGGTGGTTTGATTTTCTTGTTGACTGCGCTTTGTGGTTCGGGTTGCAACGACCATAATTATTCCTTAACCCGAATAGCTAAAGCCACGTCATCAAAATGGCGCCGTTGCCGAGGAGCACAGCTTAGTAGTTGGTCTTCCATTTGCGGTTTTGTTTTGATTTTCTTTTTCTTCTTTATTTTCCTTTATTTGCTTTTTATTTTTGATTTTGTTTTTGTTTCCTTTTCTTTGTTTTCGTTTTCATTTATTTTATTTTATTTCATTTCATTTTATAATTTTATTTTTATAACTGTGGCCTGACATGTTTTTGTTTCCCATTATTTCGAGGGCCCGACGAGCGAGGGCGGCTATCTCCGGAGCGATGAGGCACCCGAGTGATGCAAAGGCGGCTCGTTTCTGCATCGAGCCACAGGAAAGCGTAGGAGAGGAGGAGCAGGAATTTGGGAGTGTAGTTTAGATTTAGTTTTATTTTTGCTACTATTATTGTAATAATACAAGACAGGGCTCATGATAGACTTGGACTTGGCATGATCTCGGGGGTCTGTTTCGCGGAGCACCGGTGTGCTCGGGGGACCTCACCGCAGATTTTTTGCCGGTTTTGTGTTTATCGCATTTTTTATTTTTGATTCTCGAAGTTTTTGGCCCTTAGACTTAGGGTTTTTGGCTTGATTATGACGTAATTACTTAAGGTTCATCCCTAATTGCTTACCTGTTCCTATAAATCAATAATTGGATCTTATTAATTAAATCACAAAAGAAAAAGTTAACTCGGTCACCTGAGGGGTCATGTGCCGCTAGAGGCAGTATAAAACGCTGGCAGGATCCGTTGTGGCAGACACAATCGACATCATAGATCAGACCCCAACCCCTCTTGTTGACCTGTTAGCTATCGTTCTTCTCGAGTAGAAATTAATTGTCTAAGACCGATTTCTTCTTGTATCATATAGGTATTTTTATTTCAGTCTTTTATTTTATACGCAGATCACTCTGCATGTAGAGAGATGGAGTCAGGTGCGCATTTCTTACTCTGCATGCATCATAGTGTTTGGCCGCGCATCGACTTTTTCGACATCTCCTCCTGTTTTTGGACTTAAAATAATTAGAAGAATCGAAAAATTCTTTAGACATTGTTTGCTTTGAAAAATACCTAAAAAAGAGAAACTATAAAATTGGGACTGCGAAGACACACTTGACCCTGAAAGACACCTCACTTAAAAATTCATCTTGGGAGAGCAATCCCCTCATTGTCTGGTTTGGATGAGCGAGAGAGAGAGACCCGCACACTAGGCTTGAGCCACATCTGAACTCTCCTCAAACTACAGATTTCAAGTTAGTCGTTCTCCAGTGAGGATCGCTCCGATTTTCGGTAAAGCAGGCATGATATCCTTACTAGAGCGAGTCGATCGGGTAGCCAGTAAATGGTCCGTGACTTGTACTGGCTGGGAAAGATCTAGCATTGGGATCGAGACAGTCTCCTGGGAGCGCTGTAATCGCTCTGAAAGACTGTTTGATCACCTAAATAAAATTGACAAGATAAAAGACCGAACCTTTATGATCATCAGCTTTGCATGAGTAGGTGAATTGGGGGTTTGCTTGACCGATCTTGTGTGTTTTCCAGATATCATCCTCCTTCACTCTCTACATCACGATTATGGGTCGGAGGTCCCTTAGGCAACCTCTGGTTGCACCGCTTTCGAGCACTCCGGTCTGCTCATCTAGGTTGGTTTGCGAGAGCCCAGACCCGCTCTCCGAACCCAAGTTTGACTCCACCCTGTTCCCCCTCAACCACCCTTCTACCAGTCCTGAGGTGCCCGAGCAGAGACCACAGCAGACATTTTACGATTTGACGGCACCTGAGTTTGGGTCTTTTTCCTTTTAAGAGACCATGACCAGTAGTGAGGAGCGCACCGATGGACCCAGCAGGAACCAGACCTACGTATTAGATTAGGGTTCCATCAACACACCATGTTAACCTCTCTGGAGACCATGCAACGTAAGATCAGGGACCAGGGGGCTTTCATGGTGGATATGTGCTGAGAGATGGAGCAGATGCGAGAAAATAGAGAGCAGCGTAGAGCCGGTGGAGGAGGAAACAACCCTGAGGGAGAGCCAGATGAGCCAGCATAGCCAGCAGCACCTGCCTGACCAATGAGAGAGTTGCACAACCCTGGTGCAACTCTGACCCATAGATGGATTGAGTCGCCAGTCATTTTGGGAGATTCCAAGCTCCCATCTCAGACCATCCAGCTATACCCCGATTCCACGAGCTTACCATCGAGGAGCCACACCTCCCTCTCTAAGAATTTGAGATGATCTGCAGCACGATCCACGATCACCTTGTGGATGAGGATACCGTCAGGATGATGGCTTTTTCATTCTCCCTCGTAGACAGAGCAGCCAACTGGCTGAAGCTCCTAGGGAGATACGTCACATCATGGGAACAACTCCGAAACGAGTACTTTAATAAGTACTATCCACTCGACCGGACGAATGCACCAGAGCCCTGATCAACAACTTTTCCATGCTCCCCAATGAGAAATTCAATGAGGCATGGGACAGGTTCAGAGAGCTCATTGATTGATGTCCCCATCACGACATATCCAAGCCCAACCTTATCTAGAGTTTCTTCTGCGGGCTAACACCGAAGTTGTAGGGGCTACTGAACGAATCCTGTGGGGGTTCCTATTTCACCAAGGATGAGGATCAAGTCTGGGCCATCTATGAGGAGATGGCAGAGAACTATAAGGTAATGTCCCAGACCCACCTCTATATACAAAGGAAGCCCACACCACAGGACGTGTCCTTTCAGAGGATAGCACGGGTCGATGCAGGTCCTTCCACATCTTCAGCAACCGCAGCACAGGCAGAGTCGACGACCGCTGATATGGGGATCATCAGCAAGAAGTTGGACCACATCGAGCTTATTGAGAAGAAGCAGTGCCAGGGCATGTATCAGATAGATCAGATGGGTGATGAATCCACGATTCATCATCTTAATATCTTGATCTTAGCAAAATCCCGAAGTAAAATCCCAAATAAATATCCATAAAATCAATAAACTGACAAAATAACTCTTGTAAATAAAACACACTAATTATTGTATATTATATTGTACAAATTAAATTACCCATAAAAAGCCGCAAAAATAAAGGAGTTTTATACATGTAAATAGCCCAAAACTTAATATATTTTAAATAATTTCATTTCAAGTCCTTTTTTGCCTAATTCTTTCTTTAACTTGTTTTATAAAAATGATAAAAAAATACAAAAATACAAAATAAATTTTACCTCAAATGAATGCTCCTAGATCCCAAAGACAAAAAGTCGTAAAGTCCAACCTTCCAGGCCAAATCCCCGCTCCGTATGAACTCGAAATTCACCAAACTCACTTTTAAAGTTTAAGTTAGAAATTCATCTATCCAACGGAAGTAGTTTCATTAAATCAGAGCTCATTTGCAAAAGTTGGGTTTTGGGACCTAGATGTACATTGTATATCATGTATATATTCATTCTTTCTTCAATTTTTATTGTATCTTTCTTAGTTTCTAAAAATACAAAAAAATCATACTTGTGTTGTATTTTAACTGTAGTATTTTATTGTATTTTTCCGTTGTAAATATCTCTTATTAAAAAGACAAAAAAAATACATATTAGAAAAGTAAAAAAAAATTGTACATGTTGTTTGTCTTCCCTTGTAAATTCTCCACTATTTATATTCTTCTATTTTGTTATATTGTAAATAAAGTAGCCAATTTTATTTCATTTATTTATTTATTTTACCATTCTCTACAATAACCACCATTCAACTCATCCTACCACCAACCTCCATTCAACCCCACCATTTTATAAACCTCCCATTCAACTCCATTAATAAAATAACCTCCCGCCATTTTAATAACCTCTCATTCCATCATCTTTATATACATCCCATCTTCCTCAATTTGCACTTGATCCATCTTTATGTGAGGAGAGCCTATTTCCCAGAGTTGAATCGGTGACAGCGACGCAACCACAGTCGAGCGACGACAGCCCTCTCTCCGGTGAGATCCGTTGGCTTTTTGGCCAACATCGTAGCCGCAACCGCACGTTACTCGAGCTCATTGCACGTCGGCGATTCGAGCGAAGATCGTGCTCTCACGAGCACATCATAGGCGACTGTCCATCGTAGGTAATTTTTTGTCTCATTTTATCATCTTGTTAGTTTTGCATTTTTTAAACACATCACATTCACCATCATTTTTATCTTCCTATCATACTTCATATCACCACCATCACATTCCCATTTGTTTAGTTCATCATCATCACCACCAACCCATCTTATTATTGTTTATCATATTCCCTGTTTAAACAAAATTAAAAAAATTTAAAAAACAAAAAGTAAAAAAAATAATTAGAACAACAGTAAAAAAATTCAAAAAAATAAAAAAAAATAAAAAAAGAGAACGGGGCAGCAGCAGGTCACCACTGCCCCATCCATCCACGGGCAGCAGCCACCCGCCGTCCCCCATCATCTAGCCAACGGCCCCAGCGCAGGCCGCCGCCGCCGTACCACCTCGTCCACGCCGTGCCGCCCACAGCGGCCTTCGAAGCACTCCCCCCCGCTGACGCCTTCACTATCGCTGCCGTCCCCGCGCCTCTCCACCGCCTTTAGTACGGCCACACGGCCGTGCCGCGACCTCCTCGCCGTCACCGCACACGGGCGGCGACTCCGCTTAGCCCCCACCGCCATCACCGTCCTTGGGTTCATATCCCTTCGTGCAGCCCAAGGAACAAAAGGAAGAAGAAAGGTCTTTTCCCATTTTTTTATTTCATGTAAAAATTGCATTTTTTATATTTCATGTTTCTGTAATTACATGCATGTCTCTGTGCTCAGTTTTCTCGTAATTTTGTTTTCTGACTTTGCACAAACACCCATGTCTTTGTGGATTAAGTTGGACATCAATTTTGCATCTTTTTATTCAATGAAAAATGTTATTGTGTTGAGCAACTAATTGTCTACATTTTGAATATTTATTTGTATTTTTCTAATATTTGGGTAATTAATGAAAATTGTGTAACTGAAATTCTTGATGTTTTACCCAAATTGTACTCTTAAATTTATATCTCACACACGGTTGCTTTAAAAATTTCAGAAAAATTAGGATTGATGCCTTGATATGTGATTAACTTACTTTCCAAATTTCACATCCATTGGAGTTGTCTTGTGCCTAAAATAAATTAAAGAGTGATTTGGATCTTTGTTTTTTAGTTAAATTCACGTACATCATTTTTGTGAAATTTCAAGTCTCCTGGATTGCACATGAAAATATCTTTTTGGGATAATTATCTCTCAGTCTAATTTGATAACGTGGATTTATGAAGAATTAATTACTCACTGTCACTCTGTTTTCATTAAAAAATTCATAAAAATTCATATTTTGTCAGAAAATTCAAAAAAAATTGTAGTATCCTTGCATCATGTTTTCATTTCAGTAAATTTTTCACGATTTTTGCTTACTGTTTGTGTGAGAAATTGCGAAAAAAACCCATAAAAAGTGTGTTTTTTTATTTGATGCATTTTAACCCTTAAAAATACAAAAAAATATGTTTTGTGTTCCTCACTGGATTAGGACTTTAGGAAAATACGAATTGGCTAAATTGGACTTCTTTTTCATTAAAATTAATTTGGCCTTGTTGTGTGTTTTCTTAGTGTCTTGATTCACCCGCATCTTGCATTTGCATTTATTTTTGCATTAAAAAAATATAAAAAAAATATGCTTTGAAAATATAAACCTAAGTTTTTAAATTAAATCCAAGTTGTTCCTTTGCCTCCCTGAGTTCGACCCCGGACTTGCCCGGGATATAAATTAAAGTCGCGACCTCTTCACGGAGATCTTCTCTCAGTTCTCACCGAATCGCTAAGTACACGTGGTACAACGTGACCAAATTATACATCGTATTTAGCGACTCGTCAGATGGCACCGTTGCTGGAGAGGAAAACGGCTTAGGGATTAATTTAGAAAATTGGACTTAGATTTTCTCTACTCGGGTAGTCTGAACCCCGAGCCACTTGTATTTATTCCATCTTTTTTTTTCAATTATTTTTTTTATTTTTGCATATATTTTTTTTTGAACTCTCTAACATAAATCTTATTTTCCTTACGAGGGCCTGGTGGACTTGGAGTGCATCGGAGGTCGACGGACGTGACGCGCGCCGACTGCTGAAGAGCGAGGAAAAGCAATTTATTTTTGAGAGAAATTTTGTAAATTTTTGTAATTATTTAGCTTGCTCATTTACAACGGCTCTTGTTTGAGAGCTCGCGCGTGTAAAAAAGACTTGAACATTATTTGTGGTGTGTCGAGACCTGTTTCACTCTCCGATGAGGGTGGGGTCTTGACTTGAGTGGCGAACTTTAGGATTAGGCACACAGTAGTATAGAATCAAATTTGTTTCTGCCCATCGTAAATTAGGCCACACATATCTTAGAAGATTCACATATCTTATAAGATTCATAATGAGATGCACATAGACACGTACTACTTAGCTCAAATTCAATCAATTCTTCCTCGCTAATAGTATATTGTTTAGGTGCGTTTTTCTCGATCTACATGCATTTAGTGTAATATTTACAAATTCAGTTTTGCATAACGCATGAAGAGTGCTGGGATTCACTATAAGTATACCTTCTTCTAAGCATGCATCATAGTTTCTCGTTTGCATTTTTATTTCCGATTCCCCTCTTGTTTTACTACTTAAGGTTTAAAAGGAAATTGGGACTGAACGGTAGACGTGCTTGTGTGTTCACATAAATTTTAAGTGATAACCTAACTCTAAAATTGGGACTGAATTGAGCAGGTCGATTAAATAATTGGAATAAAAAGAACATTCTCGGGTGCATAAAGCCCTCATTGTTTGATTTACTTGCAAGTGAGAGAGAGACAACCCTAGGATAGTGCCAATCCTGGATTTCTTATTTACTACTGGTTCTTTCTTTTTAGGCGATTAGCTACTTTTCAGTGGGGATTTACGGGTAGACGGTAAACGGTCCGAACTTCCTTAGAAGAGTGGGAGGTTTAGAGGACGCGTTAGTCCTCAAGGAATGGGTAGTCGTATTTATACGGTCTGTACTTACTCCTATATTGGCTGAAAGTAGGTCAAACTAGTCGTAAGAACCGGGCCAGTCTGTAGGAAAATATGGGCACCTAACAGCTTGTTAATCTTTCCAAGATTGTATTCTCACCAACTAAAATTGACCAGATAATTCGGTCGAACCCTTACGACCATCACGTGTTGAGTTGGTGAAATTGAGGATTTGAATTGTGTTTGTATTGTGTGAGTTCACTCCGCACATTTACGTGCACCGTAGAACTAGCGCCTCATTGACTATCGTGTTCGAATCGGTTCTTTTGACATCGAAGATGACTGATTGGGGGATATTTATTCGGACTTTGCGAATCTCTCATTGAACCCTTCAAAAAGTACGTTTTCAGAGGTCCAAGCGCAACTTGGACCAACCTGGACTCATGACCCTCTTGAGCCCAGGATCACTCACTCTTGGGATGGTTACTCTCAAACCATTCCATTTCTCTCTTCCCACCTCACCGAGGAAGACCATCGCCTTGGTGAGAATATCATGATTCATAAATCCTCTTCTAATCAAGAACACATTGCTGATTCAGGACATAAAGAAGATTCAAGTAAAATGCCTCCAAGGAAGAAAGAAGAGGAAGAAGAGAACCATGAAGACCCAATGAGAATGATACTTGCCAGATTAGCTGCATCTGAACAGCAACACGCACTACTCTGAGCTCAGCTAGGGAAACTAAATGTTGGGGTCGAACCACCAATGGATATGGCATACAACCCCGGACAATATCAAATTCATAACTACTTGAGTCCGATCGAACCCAACGTTGATTTTGAGTTGAAGCCGCATTTTCTGAACATGCTGCCACATTTTGATGGGAATGCTTCTGAGGAGCCATATGCATTCCTAAGGGACTTTCAGCTCATCTGTGCTAACCTCAAACATAATAATGTTAGCCAGGATTATATTAGGCTCAAAGCCCTTCCATTTGCCTTGGGTGGAAAAGCCGATTACTGGATGAAGAATCTTGGAATCATCGTCACCACTTATGCCCAGTTCAAGGACCTCCTAAAGAAGTTCTACCCGTTGAGTAGAACTAACATGATGAGGATGCGAATTACTAGTTTTTCCCAGTTGCCCAATGAAGCATTCTGTGATGCTTGGGAAAGATTCAAAGACATCCTGCAGAAGTGTCCCTGTCACAATTTAGATGATAACATCTTGGTCTAGTCGTTCTTCACTGGTCTCAACCCTGAGATGCAGGGTTTAGTGAGCGCTGCCTGTGGAGGCAGCTATACATCACAAGGAGCGGATACCGTCTGGATGGTATTCGAGCAGATGGCTGAAACTAGCCTCTCACAGATGGCCAGCAGGGCCTATACACCTTCCCCCAGTTCACTCCCATCTGTTTGGGAAAGTCAGCTTTAGTCGATCTCTCTCAGGACGTGATCCCTAGCATGGGACTTCTTGCTGACAAGCTTACTGTAGTCGAGAGGATTGACAAGAGAATTGATGAATTAGACCGGAGCGTCTCCAAGATTCCAAAACAAATGGAGGAGTTGACTGATAGGGTATCTAAGATAAAGATATCTGCCGTGACTGCACCCTCTGCTCCCGTATACCGAGTTCACCATGTTCAGGAGCAGTTGGTGTCAGGGCAACCCCAGCCGTGGGAGCAGGACCAATCCTACACCCACTCTTTCCAGCAGTCACCTCCAATAGCAGAGACAGTCCAGGAGGAGCATCCACCAGTTTGGGAGGTGAATGGGATATGGTATACTCAGGAGCCTGCCAGGCAGGGAAGTACGGGAGACCGACAGACCTATCAACGTCCCTCGACCTTTCACAACACCGCATTCACCTCCGCACCACTTCCTTCACAGTAGAGCCCTGGATTCTAGCCACCCCAGCAGCAGCGGCAACAGTACCAGCAGTATGGCCGATAGGGCCATTACCAGGCATGCCAACAGGGCCCGCAACCCCAGCAGCAGCAGCAGAGGCAGTACACTAGCCAACATTTCCAGTCTTCCCGTTCTTCTTCCCAGTCTTATCCACTTCCTTCATCGTCTAGTCCCGTGGATATACAGCAACAGATACTCGATGAGCTACGTTCCTACAGGAACGAGATTCATGACCTACGGGTGGATGTCAACCGCCTATCCAGATGGCGAGACGAGCAGACTGCACCCTCTACCTCTATCCCAGCCCAAGTTCAGGCTAACCTCAATAGCCTGATCTGATCTAGTTCTCAGCAGCACTTTGGTCAGGTATACTATTCAGCATCTCCTATATATGAACATGAGATTCTTTCGTATGAAGAGGCTAACCACATGTCACTCAGGAGCGAAAGGACCGTGACCATACCTGATCGGGCGAGGGACACGAGGAGGGGCATCTCTGGAGCTCTACCTGAGGAGTCTTCAGAGGACGAGGAGGAGAAGCATCATATTTCGGAGCCCCGTCATCACCATTCGAGGATTTCCACTCAGGGAGCCGAGAGGAGGTGGAGAGCACGTATGCAGCATCGTCAACATGGATATTCTTCTGAGTCTACGGAGAACCTTGCATCTCCGGTTGTGGCAGATACCACTCCAACTTCTATTCCACAACCTATAGTAGATAGATTTGATTTCGATTCCATGTTGCATCAAAAAGATTCTTGTATGATGAACTCTGTTTCAGTTAATGCCAAGAATGATCTTTTAGTTCATGATTCAGACTCTTCATCTTCTATTTCTCTAGCTTCCATCCCTTTCCCCCGTGCTCTTACGGCAGGAAAGCGCATCAAAAAGATTCAGAAAGATGACCCCGATATGGCACGGTTTTGTAAAGAGAATATCACTGTAAAGGTGCCATTTGATGAGCATGTGGCTAATCATCCTGCATTCCAAAAATACCTTAAGGTGAGATGCACACCCACAAAGGTTAGTAGGAAGAAAGATGACCGAAACATAAAGACACATGTCTTATCAGTAGCCACAACCTATTGTCTCAAGAATCAGACTTGCCAAAGAAAAAGAGAGACATGGGAGCTCACTATGTGGAGAGTCGTATTGACGACATTGCGTTTGCACGCACACTCTTAGATAACAGTTCTTCGATCAACTTACTTCCCTTAGCATTATATCAGAAATTGGAGTTGGGACCACTTCGCAAATCTAGAGCTTTACTCCAATTCACTGATCGTTTAGTGAAGAGACCTAAGGGAGAAGTGAAGAACGTCGTTATCTCGATTGAGGGGCAGAACTATCAGGTTGACTTCACAGTCTTGGACACGGAGACCCCCAATCATTGGAGAGAATCTCAGATCATTCTTGGGAGGCCCTTCCTTAGGACCGCAGGCGCAGCTTTCGATTATGGCACGGGAATGATGAAGTTTCGTTCTCCAGGCGGAGAAGTGAACCTTGAGATGAAGCAAACCAAGTGTCAGCGACCTGATTCAGAGAGTAGTACATAGTACTCATCTTCAGAGGCAGATTGCAGTATGATTAGCACAATTGGGATTTGGGGACAGATTCCTTCAGGACAGAGCGAGACCCTTTCATATGGAGAGGATATAGTGCATGATGCAGTTTACCAGGTGTTGTCTGATCTTGATAGAGATGCATCAACCTATTCACATGATGACATAGAGATCCATCCGGATCTGTCAGTTCCATCCTCTTCGAAACAATCATGGGACATAGATGACGAGTCGGACGTGGCTTTTGCCGATTGTTTGGATATTTTTGACGATCCGGCTCTCGATACTTCTGATTTGGTGGCGAGTACTACTCAGCTTAGCCCGCCTTCATGCAACACTGAACCAGATTCAGATTCAGTTCAACCAGATTTGCTTGATGATACCACATTGCCAGAACTGAAATCGCTACCTCCTACACTCAAGTATGCCTTTCTTGCAGGACCCAAAGAGAGATATCCTGTCATCATTAGCTCAGACATGACCTTAGAACAGGAGTCTAGGTTGTTAGAAGTCTTAGAGAGGAACCGCAAAGCAATAGGCTGGACAGTGTCGGATCTCGTGGGAATCAACCCTGCTCTCTTCTCGCACCATATTTTTATTGAGGATAATGTGAGACCTTCCTGTGAGTTACAGAGGAGACTTAACCCCAATCTACGGGAAGTGGTGAAGAAAGAGATTGAAAAATGGTGCAAGGCAGGGTTTATATACCCTATTTCTGACTCCAAGTGAGTGGCCCCGCTTCATGTTGTCCCGAAGAAGTCGGGAATTCAGATGGTCACAAATGAGGAGGGGGTAGAGATCGCGACACGAGTACCTACATCGTGGCGTGTCTGTGTTGACTACAGGCGCCTGAATGTCGCGATCAAGAAAGATCACTTTCCCTTACCGTTTATTGATCAGATCTTGAAGAGACTCGCAGGGAAAGAGTTCTTCTGTTTTCTTGACGGGTACTCACGCTACAACCAGGTGGCCATAGTCCCTGAGGATCAGGAAAAGACCACATTCACATGTCCATTCGGTACTTATGCTTTCAGGCGCATGCCGTTCGGGCTCTGCAATGCCTCGGGCATATTTCAGCGGTGCATGATAGCCATATTTGCCGAGAGGGTGGGAGATTTCCTAGAAGTGTTCATGGATAACTTCTCGGTCCATGGTGATTCTTTTGATACATGTTTAGCGCACTTGGACCGAGTCCTCACGAGGTGTAGAGAGGTGAATCTGGTACTCTCCTGGGAGAAGAGTCACTTTATGGTGATGGAGGGTATCGTGTTGGGGCATGTTATCTCCAAAAGGGGAATGGAGGTTGACCCTGCCAAGGTGGAGGTGATCAAGAAACTCGATCCACCTACCAACGTGAAGTTAGTGCGATCATTCTTATGGCATGTTGGATTCTATAGGAGATTCATTCAGGATTTTTCAAAGATCGCCCGCCCACTGACTGAGCTCTTAGGGAAAGACACAGAGTTCATTGTAGATCACAGGTGTCTGGAGGCCTTTGAGCTCTTGAAGAGGAAGATCTGTGCCTCGCCCATCCTACAAGCTCCTGACTGGTCTCTCCCCTTTGAGATTATGAACTGACGCTTCAGATTTTGCTATAGGAGTTGTGTTAGGACAACGGCGAGAGGGGATCCCGTTTGCGATCCACTACGCGAACAAAGTATTAGATCCTACACAGAAGAATTATACAGTGACTGAAAAGGAAATGCTCGTTGTAGTATGGTCCCTCGAGAAGTTCAGATCATATATTTTAGGCTCTAAGGTGACAATTTACACAGATCACACAGCCATTCGATACTTAATGGAAAAGAAGGACGCGAAGGCGCGTCTTCTTAGGTGGATTTTACTCCTCCAGGAATTTGATTTGGAGATAAAGGATAAACCTGGAGTGAAGAATGTTGTGGTTGATCACCTTTCTCGGATTGAACTTAAGGATTCTCCTGATCATGAGCGGATTAAAGAGACCTTCCCAGATGAGTCAATTTGTGTTATTGACTCACTCCCATGGTATGCCAACATGGTGAACTATCTTGTCTCCAAGCAGGTTCCCCATGGTTGGACTAGGAGCAGCATTGATCGACTAAAGTCGGATTCGAGGAGATATCACTGGGACGATCCTTTCCTTTTCTTCAAAGGATAGGATTGTGTTTGGAGAAGGTGTATTCCTCAGGAGGAGTACCAGAGTGTCCTCACATATTTTCATTTACTTGAGGCTGGAGGACACTATTCGGGAAAGAGAACCGCTCACAAAGTACTTCAATGTGGATTGTACTGGCCGACCCTGTTTAGATATGCTATTGATTTTGTACGGTCATGCCCGATCTGTCAAAGGATGGGAGGGACAATTGGACAGAGAGATGAGATGCCCATGCAACCGATGATTATTTGTGATGTTTTTGATGCATGGGGCATAGATTTTATAGGTCCCTTTCCCAACAGCCAAGGACATGAGTACATATTGTTGGCGGTTGACTATCTATCTAGGTGGGTGAAGGCTATACCAACCCGAACCACAGACAGCAAGACTGTTTGTAAGTTTGTGAGAGATCATATTATTACTAGGTTCGAGGTGCCAAAAGTTTTGATATCTGATGGGGGTAGCCACTTTGTGAATCGGGATATGAGATCTTTAGCTAAGGACTATGGATTTGAGCATAGAGTTACTAGTCCTTACCACCCACAATCTAACAGCATGGAAGAGGTTTCGAACAGAAAGGTTAAGAGTATTTTGCAGAAGTTGGTTCGTCCCGATAGGAAGAACTGGTCTCAGCTTTTGGACCAAGTTCTGTGGGCCTATAGGACAGCCTACAAGACACCATTGGGTACTTCACCATTTAGAATGATCTATGGCAAGCCATGCCATTTTCCCGCAGAATTGATTCATAAATCCGAATGGGCAATTAAGAAGATTGATTGGAGTTGTCACCTAGGGAAACTTTATCAAGACTTGAACTTGAACGAGCTCGTGGAAATCTGAAACAGGGCATATGACAACAGTTTGATTTATAAGGACAAAGTAAAGAGATGGCATGATCAGCACATTAGGTGCAAAGACTTTTTCCCTGTACAAAAGATATGGTTGTTCAATGCCAGGTTGAAGATGTTCCATGGGAAGCTCAAATCTAAATGGATGGGTCCCTTTGTTGTTAAGAAAGTGCATGAGAATGGAAGTGTAGAGATAGATGATCTCACAGATAGTGCACAATCTCATGTGGTGAATGGACAACTGTTGAAGCATTTTGTTGATTCAAAAGAGCAGTTAGTCCAAGTCGAGGTCATCAATTTCATGCAGAGTGAGCACAGAGCAGATATATCATATTACTCTTCATGAAGATGCAGCATCAAGATTCAACATCTTAGAAGATTCATTTCTCTTGTACATTCTCCCTTCTTTGTATATTCTCCAGATCACATCGATTCTCACACTTACTCCTGTCCTATACTTAGGCTGACCAGAGCCTAAGTATAGGGGGAGTCGATGCCCTTCATGTGTATATACTCATTATTTCTCTTCTTGACCTCGTCCACCCCATTTTTGCTCTTCTTCTACACTTAGGCTGACCAGAGCCTAAGTATAGGGGGCGGATCAACTTCGATACTTTTTATTATTTTAGCTTTCCTACGCTTAGTACGAGCTATGTCTTTTTGTCACCTAGTGCCATGAGGACATAGCACAAGCTTAGTATAGGGGGCGTCTATATATTACATATATACTTTACCCATACCTCGTACTTTCACGTATTTTTGTATATATTATACAATAATTACGGGGAGGGTAAAAATTTGAAAAAAAACTTTCCAAAAAAACTTAAAAAAAAACTCAAAAAAACTCTTGAAAAAAACTTTTTCTAAAATTTTTCCCCTTATTTTAAAAATTTCTCCCTTATTTGACTTGAAAAAAAGCCTTTTTCAAAAAAAAATGTGTGTCCTTTCTTATTTACCAATCTTTTCTAAAAAACTTTTCAAAAAAAAAGATTTCTTAAAAAAAGAGTAAAACTTTTATAGCAAAAAAAACTCTCTTCTTTTCCTTTGTTTTTCAAAAAAACAACAAAAAATAAATAAAATCAAAAGAAAAAAAACACTAACTAATAAGTTGGTTTAATCCCTGACACAATTCACTTTCACACAAGACTAGTTATGTTCAAGAACACTTGGTTCATGAGCTCTTGAGATTTTGAGTTAATCAGCCTTAGTCATTAGGGTCTTTGACTTAATTATTCACATTTCCCTAGTTTGAAAGATTGGTGTGCTATAATGCATGCTTAGTCTCTACCTTAAGAATATGATCAGCACCTCACATACACGATTGCAGTTATGATGAGATGAGTTGAAATTTCACTTGAGGAACTGGGATGAGGGATTTGTGTTTGGACTTGATTTGATGATGCTCGAGGATGGGATAAAATCAATGAAGGCTTCATGAAACCTGAGTGTCAGCATCTTTAGCCAGTATGAGAACAGGGTTCTTATACTATCTCTTGACATTTACCTATGTGCCAGGGTGTGATAAAATAAAAAATGTTGATCAGTGTGCACCAACTCTTGGTAAAAGCAGTGGAGCTAGCCAAAATACTAAAGCAATGAAATGTTAAAGAAAAGCTCTCATTCCACAAAGTCAATTATCAAAAGAGCTTCCACGAAAGGCGAGCGCTCCCAACCATTTCAAAAGTGTCCACTTGGACCACCGCTATTAGGACCAGGCGTTGGGCTTGCACCAAAAAAGGGCTCTGCATCGTAAATGCTACAAGTCTGGGTGTAGAAGGTATAATAGATACTCAAAAAAGGCACACCTCGGTGTACTCCCAAGAAAACAAGTGCAGACGGCTCCAACTTCTCTTGACGGACGCATTGATCAACACCAAAAATATGCGTTGTGTAATAAGGCACTTGAAGGATCCTTGTTCCAATGAGAGGGAGATAAGAAATGACACAATCCTATGCCCTCCATCATCTGGCCTTCCATCTACACTTTCAAGTCTGACAACTAAAGAGACGGTGGATTGGATGCAAGAAATGATTTATTCCCTAGTGTTGAGGGTCGGGTCCATAGGAGAGTCTCTTGGACTGGAACCTTGGGTGACGTTGTGACTCTACTCTTGTAACTGCGGTCAACACTTAAAGTCATATCCATACTATATATGTATACAAAGAGAGTCTGATGATTAGGGAAATTGGATACCTTTTGACTAGAGCTTGGTTCAGCTTAGAATTTTAGGATCTCTAAAATCGAGAGTTCTTGAACGGATCAAGTCTTGTATTCACATGCACAGTCAGGGGTTAACCCAACTTATTCATTCTTTATTTGCTCGAGGACTAGCAAAGTTTAAGTATAGGGGGGTGATGAATCCACGATTCATCATCTTAATATCTTGATCTTAGCAAAATCCCCAAGTAGAATCCCAAATAAATGTCCATAAAATCAATAAACTAACAAAATAACTCTTGTAAATAAAACACACTAATTATTGTATATTAGATTGTAAAATTTAAATTACCCATAAAAAGCCGCAAAAAATAAAGGAGTTTTATACATGTAAATAGCCCAAAACTTCATATATTTTTAATAATTTCATTTCAACTCCTTTTTGCCAAATTCTTTCTCTAACTTATTTATAAAAATGTATATAAAAATACAAAAATACAAAATAAATTTTACCTCAAATAAATGCTACTAGATCTCAAAGACAAAAAGCCGTAAAGTCCAACTTCCAGGCCAAATCCCTGCTCCGTATGAACTCCAAATTCACCAAACTCACTTTTAAAGTTCGAGTTAGAAAATCATCTATCCAACGGAAGTGGTTTCGTTAAAATCGGAGCTCATTTGCAAAAGTTGGGTTTTGGGACCTAGATGTACATTGTATATCATGTATATATTCATTCTTTCTTCAAATTTTATTGTATCTTTCTTAATTTCTAAAAATACAAAAAATCATACTTGTGTTGTATTTTAACTGTAGTATTTTATTGTATTTTTCCGTTGTAAATATCTCTTATTAAAAAGACAAAAAAATACATATTAGAAAAGTAAAAAAAATTGTACATGTTGTTTGTCTTCCCTTGTAAATTCTCCACTATTTATTTTCTTCTATTTTATTCTATTGTAATTAAAGTAGCCAACTTTATTTCATTTATTTATTTATTTTACATTCTCTACAATAACCACCATTCAACTCATCCTACCACCAACCTCCATTCAACCCCACCATTTTATAAACCTCTCATTCAACTCCATTAATAAAATAACCTCCCACCATTTTAATAACCTCTCATTCCATCATCTTTATATACATCCCATCCTCCTAAATTTGCACTTGATCCATCTTTATGTGAGGAGAGCCTAGTTCCCAGAGTTGAATCGGTGACAGCGACGCAACCGCGGTCGAGCGACGACAACCCTCTCTCCGGTGAGATCCGTTGGCTTTTTAGCCAACATCACAGCCGCAACTGCGCGCTGCTCGAGCTCATCACACGCCGGCGATTCGAGCGAAGACCGTGCTCTCACGAGCACATCATAGGCGACCGTCCATCGTAGGTAATTTTTTGTCTCATTTTATCATCTTGTTAGTTTTGCATTTTTTTAACACATCACATTCACCATCATTTTTATCTTCCTATCATACTTCATATCACCGCCATCACATTCCCATTTGTTTAGTTCATCATCATCACCATCAACCCATCTTATTATTGTTTATCATATTCCTTGTTTAAACAAAATTAAAAAAAATTTAAAAACATAAAGTAAAAATAATAATTAGAACAATAGTAAAAAAAATCAAAAAATTAAAAAAAAAAGAGAACGGGGCAGCAGCAGGTCACCGCCGCCCCATCCATCCACAGGCAGCGGCCACCTGCCGCCCCCCATCATCTAGCCACCGGCCACAGTGCGGGCCGCCGTCGCCACCGTACCTCCTCGTCCGCGCCGCACCGCCCACAACGGCCTTCGAAGCTCTCCCCCCCCGCCGATGCCTTCACTATCGTTGTCGTCCCCGCGCCTCTCCACCGCCTTCAGTACGGCCGCGCGGCCGCGCCGTGACCTCCTCGCCGTCGCCGCGCGCGGGCGGCAACTCCGCTTAGCCCCCACCGCCATCACCGTCCTTGGGTTCATCTCCCATCAGGCAGCCCAAGGAACAAAAGGAAGAAAAAAGGTCTTTTCCAAAATGTTTTATTTCATGTAAAAATTGCATTTTTTATATTTCACATTTCTGTAATTACATGCATGTCTCTGTGCTCAGTTTTCTTGTAATTTTGTTTTCTGACTTTGCACAAACACTCTATCTTTGTGGATTAAGTTGGACATCAATGTTGCATCTTTTTATTCAATGAAAAATGTTATTGTGTTGAGCAACTAATTGTCTACGTTCTGGATATTTATTTGTATTTTTATGATATTTGGGTAATTAATGAAAATTGTGTAACTGAAATTCTTGATATTTTACCCAAATGAGACTCTTAAATTTATATCTCACGCACAGTTGCTTTAAAATTTTCAAAAAAATTAAGATTGATGCCTTGAAATGTGATTAACTTACTATCTAAATTTCACAAACATTGGAGTTGTCTTGTGCCTAAAATAAATTAAAGAGTGATTTGGATCTTTGATTTTTAATTAAATCCACGTACATCATTTTTGCAAAATTTCAAGTCTTCTGGATTGCACATGAAAATAACTTTTTGAGATAATTATCTCTCAGTCTAATTTGATAACATGGATTTATGAAGAATTAATTACTCACTGTCACTCTGTTTTCATTAAAAAATCCATAAAAAATTCATATTTTGTCAGAAAATTCCAAAAAAATTACTGTAGTATCCTTGCATCATGTTTTATTTGAAAATTTTCATGATTTGTGCTTACTGTTTGTGTGAGAAATTGCGAAAAAACCCATAAAAAGTGTGTTTTTTTTATTTGTTGCTTTTTAACCCCTAAAAATACAAAAAAATATGTTTTGTGTTCCTCACTGGATTAGGACTTTAGGAAAAATACGAATTGGCTAAATTGGACTTCTTTTTCATTAAAATTAATTTGGCCTTGTTGTGTGTTTTCTTAGTGTCTTGATTCACCCGCATCTTGCATTTGCATTTATTTTTGCATTAAAAAAATGTAAAAAAATATGCTTTGAAAATCTAAACCTAAGTTTTTAAATTAAATCCAAGTTGTTCCTTTGCCTCCTTGAGTTCGACCCCAGACTTGCCTAGGATATAAATTAAAGCCGAGACCTCTTCACGGAGATCTTCTCTCGGTTCTGACCGAATCGCTAAGTACACGTGCTACAACGTGACCAAATTATACATCATATTTAGCGACTCGTCAATGGCACAGACGCTAAGTGATCTGAAGACCCAGATCATGTATCTCCAGGAGGCACAGATGGCTCCTCAGCCCCGTCTCATGTCACGGGCAGATCCCAGCAGCAGCAATAGCTCGACCCAGCCTTCTGCTTACTACCGACAGGTGCATCACATTCAGGCGGAGCCGTTCCAGCAGCAGCAGTAGTATGTCCATCCACCACCATCTCCAGACACTCAGATGGTGGTCTACCAACCGAATCAGTCCATGGTAGTCCTTCCTCCACCCACTTACGAGCAGGAGCCGTTGATGGAAGTAAAGGGGATTTGGTATGACCGACCTCAGCCTGGGATCCGATGAGACCATATCGGATTCCGTTGGTCGACCGGAGGTGCCTCATCCCAACAGCAACCTCCAGTTCAGGGTGGCCAGTTCAGCCGGCAGCACCAGCATTCCCAGTTCCAACAGCCACAGCCACACTACCAACAGAGTCCTCGTCCCTATCAGTAGGGACATCCGTGGAGGCAGCAGCAGCAGCCTCAGCAGTTCTCTCACCAGTATCCCCCTCATCCGTCTCAGCAGCAGCAACCTCACTTTCAGAGAGGCCACCCATCCGGTTCTCATGGGCCCGCCTATGAGAACCCAGCTTTAGATGATTTAGCCCGCCTTATCTCTGATCAATAGGCTACATTCAGGCGAGAGATAGACAAGTTCTGTCAGGAGATGAGGGACATAGTGAAGGGCAAGGCCACCATACCTGCTCAGATCGAGTCGAATCCGAACAACCTAAAGAGAAGTCTGAGCAGGTAGAGTTTACAGAGGTTACCACTCCTAGTGATTCACTTGGTGATATTTCTGCATATACTTTTGATGCTGACTTTGTTACACTTAGGAGCGGTAGGATGCCAGCCGGCGGCGCCTCATCTGAGCGACGACCACATGAGGACTCTAGAGCGCCAGATGAGGAGGAGAGCGATGATGATGCCGCTCATGATGATGTTGATGACGGTGGTGTTGATACCACCAAGGATGTTAATCCAGCTGATGGTATTGAGGCTGTCACTTCACCATATTGACGGTTCCGATATCGCCGAGTTAAGAAGTTATTTTTATTTGTGAGTCAAAATAATAATGGTTTGTCGTTCGTTGTAGGCAGCGATCGGAGTCGGTCAAGAAATAACCACAAATATTTATTCAATTTCAGTCATGAGGTTTTTATGTTTATTTTACTTGAGCAAGTCCCAAGGTCGATCACAAGGAGGCAAAGGAACAACCTAGATTTATGTCTATCAAGATTCGTACACGATTTTCAAGGCGGTCTTTTTTGGAATTTTTAAATGCAAATAAGGAATGCGAGATGCAATTTCGGCTATTTTAGGGACTAAAATGTAAATTACGATCAAACGATGTCCGACAAATATAAAACTAGGCCACAATGCAAAATATGAGGAAATGAAAGCAATGTAATTTTTTTTTTGGAATTTTTGGATGCACTATGAATTTTTATGGATTTTTAAATGCAAAAAGAATGATTTTTAATATTTAATTATAATAAATATTAAATCTACTTATTTTCAAGAAATAAAATTATCTAAGATCTATCACTAGGTGATGAATCTCAGAAAAATCCTAAATCTCAAAAATGTGGGGTTTAATACCTATTAAAATTAAATACTAAAATATGCAAAATGATTTTTACAGAGCAAATTATGCATAAAAATGAAAATATTTTTGGGCACAATGTCAAACAAAATTAACTCTACAATATGTGATTTTTGGGAAATTTTTAGAGCAGTTAATAATTACTGGCAATTTTAAGAGCATAAAATGGGCAAAGTTTACTAATTTCCACAAAATGATTAAATATTAATTAACCATTAATAATAAAAAAATCCACAATATGTCAGACTATAGAGAATTAATCGAAGAACAAAATGCCAATTTTTAATAAATAAAATAATACAATGTAAAGTTCTAAAGTGAAGGATAAAGACAAGGGTACAAATGCAAATTTAATAAATAGAATTAAAAGTGCAAGGGGGCTTAAGTTGCAGTTACTAATAATTCTGGGGTGCAAACTGCAAATTTTCCAAGGGACACGTGCTGTGCGCGTGCCCTTGGAATGGTTGGACTTGGATGTGAATGTCAGGACCTCTAGGGGTTTATGAGCAATTTGCCCAGGTCACGTGCGGAGCACGTGACCCGTGGGTGATGTGTGTTGACAGAGGCGCTGACATCCCTCCCCAGGACGCACGTGCCTCGCACGTGCGTGGGGAGGTCTCGGGTGTCACGCCCGGTGGCGAGAGAGGCAGAGGTGCGGCTGTACGAGGGCCGCCCTGGCGGAGGAGGCGGTGTCGGTGGAGATGGCCGTGGTCGACGATGGAGTAGCGGGCGTTGTTGGAGACGGTGGCCGTTGATGGCGGTGTCGCGCGGCGGAGATGAAGGTCGTAGCATCGTGGACGAAGGCGGCGCTGTAGTCGGTGCAGCGTTGATGGCGATGGAGGAGGAGCGTCTGGGGTCGGTGACGACAAAAATTTAGGAAGCTCTGGAGCCGATGGCGGCTGACGATGAAGTCGATGGAGCGACGAGAAGCTCAAAGCTCAACGCCAAGGCGGAGTTGGTGAAGGTTGCGGCGAAGTGCTAACTGGGCTCGACGGCGATCAAAGATGGCCGTAGCATAGGCAGAGACGGCGGAGCTCGCCGTGGGCTGCAACGGCCACTGGGGATGTAGACGGACCTCGCCGGAGATGGAGGGCCTCGTGGCACTGTCAGCACCCGGAGGGGAAGTTGAGGTTCAGCCGGCGGATGATTTGGGACGAGGGTGTCGAGGCCTTTTAAATAGGATACGAGGAAGGCGGCCGGTTGGCGGCGCGAGATAGGAGGAGCGACTGTTGCGGAGGTTGTTGGTGCGCGAGATCCGTGGAGGGGCGTTTGGCCGGTGCGGGAGGTTGACGAAGGCGAAGAGACCGGGAGGGACCGTTCAGAGGTTGAGGGCGAGGGACAGCGGTCGTTCGATCAGCGCTGATCGAATGGCTGCCGGAGCGCCACGTGGCGGCAGTGTGAGAGAGGGGGCGCGCCGTACGTGCGACGCATGTGTGTGGGATTTTTAATTTTTTATATAAAAATGAACTAAAAAGGCTAAAAAACGATGACACGTGGCATCCTCTGGGGTTGCCACGTGTCTGCATCAGAAAAATTGAAAAAGAATTATTTTGTAAAATCAAAAAGAAATAGTAAACGACCTACGATCGAAAAAGTTCCTTCACAAAAAATTCTCGCCTCGACGCGATCTACAACTTTCATGAAGACATCAAAGCCAAAATCGGTCAAATGTAAAAGGTGGATTTTTGGGGTATCCCAGGTACATAGAATACCTGGATTTTTGGGTTTTCTAATTTTTTTGTCATTTTAAACAAGTTAAAAAATCCGGAAAAATATAGAAAAATAAAAGATAAATAAAGACATCTAAATCTATTTTTTTTGGATTTTTATTGATAAAGAAAATATGTACATAAAATACGGGTAAAAAACCGCTAAAATACACAATGTACAAAAGAGGCCCAAAACCCAACTTTCACATGCAAGCTCTGATTTACTTGAACTTAGTCTCGTTTTGAAGGTAATTGAATGTGCATTAGTTCAAAAGTGAGTAGGATCAAATCGGACACTGGATGGGGAAGATATGGGGCTTTTAGTTCGAAAATCCTGAAACTAGGGTTTGGGTTTTTGGTCCACTTACAAGGGTTGTGATTTTTTTGTATTTTTTATTTATTCTTGTTAGTGATAAGTACACAGTGGAGGCTGTTTTGTGTCAATCGGAGTTAGCGTGAAGGAGTTAAAAATAGGAGAAGTTAGGCTAATTACAGGTCATTTTTGGCTTGGATTTTTGGCTTCTTATTTTGTGCAAAAATGATGGATAAAATGCCAGTCTTATGCAAACATGCATGAATGCTAATTATGCAGGATAAATGCAGAAATGCTGATGATTTTGAGGGAATGGAGCTTAATTAATGATAATTAGAGTGATGAATCTGATATTCATCATCCCCTATACTTAAACCATGCTCGTCCCTGAGCATCAAAAAGAAATGCCATTTGGTGAAATGAGATTGGGTTCCATACCAAGACCAAGAGCTGAAGGTGAAAATGAAACTAAACTCAACCTTTGGATTAATAGTGTGGCGGAACTTCTGTGAGACTTAGAATTTTAAAATCAACAGCCCTCAAGTTCTACACATCATTGCCACAGTTTTGGCTCAGAAGTCATCTTAGATCAATCCTCTTCCCAAAGTATACCCTATGAACATTGAATAACTGACTCATGTGTGTGAAAGGTTTTAGCTCTTCCCATTCAGAATGCCGGACTACCATGCTCCTCTCCTCTCCAGTAACACGTCCTCGGGGAGTCAGGTATTTCCTTCTAAGGTCTGTCGCGATGTGTTCACAATCGAATGAGGGAGAAGTTAGAAGAAGGGGAAAAGAACTGGAGGGTGGCCAGTGTAGTCACCTCTCCTTGTGAAGATGGCCAGTGTAGCTGAGTCTCCACCAAGATCTGCAGGTTTCTTGAAGCTTGGACCTTTTTGGTCGAATTTTATTTGGTAGTTGCTTCTTTGTATTTGGAATTTTTGGTAGTTCTGCTTGGATCTTGTTGTGCCCCTACGGATATAGAATCTTTTTGTTCTGTACATTTTTTAGGGTTTAAGAAAAATTGTGCCCAGCCGTCCATCCCTTTTCCGAAGCTTTATTTCAACCCGTGTTCCGGTCTTTAGATTTCCACACTACCAGAAATAAGACTCACACAGTCTTCCAACATCCCGTATGAGTTGAGCTAAGTGCATAGTGCGAGAGTACAAATTAATTCCCTATTCTAGAGTTGTACCTAGAATGAAGAAACCAGGTTAGACACTAAGAGTCAAATGTTGTACATCGTCGTGTGGAACTTAAAGAATTAAGTCAAAAGACCTGAAGTTCTTAAAATCCTATTTCTCGGTGAAGTTCCTCTGAAAATTAGGTGGATTAAGGTCAAGTCCGGACCACTCTCGGTTTCTACTCATAACTCGGTTCAGAACCCAATGACTTTTCACAGATGCAAATGAATGCGATGTTGGATGAAGTGCAGGTGTGTGAAATGCAGACACAATTTTTTTGTGAATTTTTTTGATTGATTTAATTATCTTTTTTGACATTTTATGCAAGGGATTTTTTTATGCAAAAATGGATACGAAGCCATTTTTTTCAAAAATTTTGGGCAAGGTTAGTGTTAGTAGCAAAACTCTCTTTTTTTGTGTTTTTGTTTTTTTTGTTTTTTTAAGTTAGTTACCCACCCCGTAAATACATACAGACTTACGCGAAAGTACGAGATATGGGTAAAATATATACGAAGTATATACACAGACCCCCTATACTTAGCGAGTGATGTGTCCTCATAGCACAAGAAGTGGAAAGAAGACATAGATCGGGCTAAGCATAAGGGAGTGAAGAAAGAAAAATAAAAATGAAGCAGTTGGGATGTGAGGAGAGTATATACAGGTGGATGTCGGTTCCCCCTATACTTAGGCTCTAGTCAGCCTAAGTATAGAAGAAGGGTGGCAGTGACGTGAAGTGATCTGGAGAAAGAGAAGGATGGTATGTACAGATGGCATCGGTCCACCCCTATACTTAGGCCTTGGCCTAAGTAGAGGAAGAAGCTGTACAAGGAGGCCGATGTGGTCGGGAGGGAGGGTGGGAATGATCTGATAAATCTTCAATGTCCCCGCTCTGCGTGAAGTAGATGGCCTCAACTTGGACTGTCTGCTCTTTGGGTGATTCGATATATGGCTTCAGCAATTGTCCGTGTGTGCATCCTCTTTGAGTTTGACAATATCCACGCTTCCATTGGTATGCACGTCGATATAAATGTAGGGACCTGTCCATTTTGATTTTAGTTTCCCACGGAAAATCTTCAACCGAGCATTAAACAACCATACTTTTTGCCCAGGGACAAAGGTTTTATCTCAAATGTGTCTATCATGCCATCTCTTGACCTTGTCCTTATAAATCACACTGTTGTCATATGCCCGATTTCCGATTTCAATTAGCTCATTCAGATTTAAATCTCGACATAATTTCCCAAGGGGACAACTCCAATTCAACTTTTTATCGCCCATTCTGATTTGTGAATCAATTATGCAGGTAGATGGCATGGCTTGCCATAGATCATCCTAAAAGGTGAAGTACCGGGTGGAGTCTTATAGGCTGTCCTATAGGCCCATAGAACTTGGTCCAACAGTTTCGACCAATTCTTCCTATATGGACGAACCAACTTCTGAAGAATACCCTTCACTTCTCTATTAGAAACCTCTGCCATGCCATTAGATTGTGGATGATATGGGTTGGCTATTCTATGCTCAAATTGTACTCCTTAGCCAAAGATCTCATCTCTCTATTCACGAAGTGGCTACCTCCATCAGAAATCAACACTTTTGGTATCCCGAACCTTGCAATGATATTATCCTTGATAAACTTACAGCCAATTTTGTTATCTGTGGTTCGGGTTGGAATAGTGTCTACCATCTTGATAGATAGTCAACCGCTAACAAGATGTACTCAAATCCATTGCTGTTAGGAAAGGGACCCATAAAATCAATCCCCCATGCATCGAAAACATCACAGAAAATCATTGGTTGCATGGGCATTTCATCTCTATATCCCACAGTCCCTTCCATTCTTTGACAAATCAGGCATGACCGTACAAATTCATTAGCATCCTGAAATAAGGTTCGCTAGTAAAATCCACATTGGAGTACCTTGTGTGTGGTTCTCTTTCCCGAATGGTGTCCCCCAGCCTCGAGAGAATGACAATGTGTGAGGACACTCTGATATTCCTCCTGAGGAATACATCTTCTCCAGACACAATCTAGTCCTTCATAGAAAAGGAAGGGATCATCCCAATGGTATTTTCTAGCATCTGACTTCAATCGATCAATCATTCTCTTGGTCCAACCAAAGGGAACCTTCTTGGAGACAAGATAGTTGACTATGTAGGAATACCACGGGGTTGAATCAATAACGCAAACTGATTCGTCTGGAAAAGTCTCTTTAATTGGTCCAGTGTCAGGATAATCATTTTGCTCGATTCGGGAAAGGTGATCAGCAACAACATTCTTTATTCCAGGTTTATCTTTGATCTCCAAATTAAATTCCTGGATTAACAAGATCCATCTCAAAAGTCATGCCTTAGCATCCTTTTTATCCATGAAATATCTAATTGATGTGTGATCTGTGAAAATTGTCACCTTGGAGCCCAATATGTACGATCTGAATTTTTCAAGGGCCCAAACAACCGCGAGCATTTCCTTTTCAGTCACTGTATAATTTCTCTGTGCAGGATCCAACAATTTGCTTGCGTAGTGAATCGCATAAGGAATTCCATCTCTTCTTTGTCCAAGTACTGCTCCGACAGCAAAATCTGATGCATCAGTCATGATTTCGAAGGGAAGAGACTAGTCGGGAGCTTGTAATATCAGCGATTCACATATTTTCTTTTTCAGGAGCTCGAAGGCCTCTAGACACTTGTGATTTACAATAAACTCGGTGTCTTTTCCTAAGAGCTCAGTCAATGAGCGGGCGATCTTTGAAAAATCTGGGATAAACCTTTGATAAAATCCAACATGCCCTAAGAACGACCTCACTGACTTGACGTTGGCTGGTGGCTCAAGTTTCTTGATCACATCCACCTTGGCAGGGTCAACCTCCATTCCCTTTTTGGAGATGACGTGCCCCAACACGATACCCTCAATCACCATAAAGTGACTTTTCTCCCAAGAGAGTACCAAATTAACCTCCCCGGATCTCTGGAGGACTCGGTCTAAGTGCACTAAACATGTATCAAATGAATCACCATGAACAGAAAAGTCGTCCATGAAGACTTCCAAGAAATCACCAACCATTTCGGCAAATACAGCAATCATGCACCGCTGAAATGTGCCTGGGGCATTGCAAAGCCCGAATGGCATGCGCTTGAATGCGTAGGTACCGAAGGGACATGTAAACGTGGTCTTTTCCTGGTCCTCGGGAGCGATAGCTACTTGATTGTAGCCGGAGTACCCATCAAGAAAACAGAAGAATGCTTTCCCTGCAAGTCTCTCCAAGATTTGATCAGTGAATGGCAGTGGGAAGTAATCATTCTTGGTCGCAGCATTCAGGCGCCTGTAATCGACACAGATGCGCCACGATGTGGGTACTCGGGTCGCGATCTCTACCCCCTCCTCGTTGGTGACCATCTGGATTCCCGATTTCTTCGGGACGACATGAAGGGGGGCCACCCACTTGGAGTCAGAAATGGGGTATATAAATCATGCTTTGCACCATTTCTCTATCTCTTTCTTCACCACTTCCCGAAGATTGGGGTTTAATCTTCTCTGAAATTCACGGGAAGGCCTTGCATTATCCTCAACATAAATTTGGTGCGAACAGAGAGCGGGGTTTATTCCTACGAGATCCGACACAGTCCAACCTATGGCTTTTCAATTTCGCTCAAGGACTTCGAGTAGTCTGGATTCCTATTCCACGGTTAATGATGAGCTAATGATCACAGGGAATTTTTCTTTAGGTCCATTAAGAAATGCATACTTCAGTGTGGAAGGTAGTGGCTTCAGTTTTGGCAAATCTGAATCATCGATCAGGCCTGGCTGGATGACTTTTGCGTCTGGCTCAGTGTCGGTTGGTGGTGAATCACTCTGTGATGTGCTGGCTACCAATTCCGAAGAAAGTTGAGTCGGATCGCTAAAGTAATGTGGTAATTAGGCCAAAGCCGCGTCCGACTCGTCATCGATATTTCTTGATTGTCCCCAAGATGATGGGACTGACAAATCCTAAGGGATTTCTGTGTCATGAAGATGGTAGGAATCTAGGTGACTAGATATGTTCGGCAATATCTCGCAAACTGCACTGTGCATTGTTTCTTCTCCTGGTGATGTGCTTTCAATCTGTCTGTCTGGCAGTTGGTCCCACGGCCCAGTAGTGCTGAGGAGATTACATTCTGATGTTTCGGCATAATCAGTGGTGGATTCGGAGTCTGGCCTTTTCCACTTCGTTTGTTTCATCTCCAAGTCTACTTCTCAGCCTGGAGAACGGAACTTCATCATTCCGGAACCGTAATCGAATATGGATTTGGCGGTTCTTAAGAATAGTCTTCCAAGGATGATTTCTGATTCCTTCCAATGGTTCGGGGTGTCCATATCAAGGACAGTAAAGTCCACTTTGTATTCTATACCCTCGATCACGATGATGACATTTTTTACTTCTCTCTTAGGTCTTTTAGTGGATTTATCAGCAAATTGGAGTAAAGATAACGATTTCTTGAGAGGGCCTAACTCCAATCGATAATATAAGGCTAAGGGTAGAATATTATGGAAGAACCATTGTCGAGAAGTGTGCGTGTGAACGCAATGCCGCCAATGCGACTCTCCACACAATGAGCACCCAGATCCCTTTTCTTTCTTGGAAAATGCTGCTTTTTGACACATTTGGTAGTGGCAACTGTCAAGATGTGAGTCTCCACAAACTGACTTGTTTTCTTTGTACGAGTCCTGGTGGGGGTACATTTCGCCTTCAAGTATTTCTGAAAGGTTGGATTACTGGCCACATACTGATCAAAGGGTACTTTGATTGTAATATTTTGCTGGCAGAATCTTTCCATCACTGGGTCATCCTGAATGTTTTTCTTTTGTTTTCCTTTCTTGAGAGCATGGGAGAAAGGAATGGAAACATTGGAGACAAGAGATAGAGAGCCAGAATCATAAATTAGAGCATATTTATTAAACTTGGAGTTCTTATTACAATCAGATGATTTTTGATAATAATGAAAATCAGGTTGCTGAAAAGGTGACAAAGGTATTTTTGCAGCAACTAGAGGTTCAAGGTCCTCTGCAGACTCCATAGATGCTTTCCCTTTATCTTGCGCTGGGATCTTCAGGCGTCCTTCTTCTTATTCCTCCTCGGAAACATCCTCCGGTTGATCTTCCGAGTCTTCATGGTCCGATTCCCTTGCCCGGTCAGGTACGACCACGGTCCTTCCGCTCCTAAGTGACATGGCATTGGTATTGTCAAACGAAAGGATCTCATGTTCAAATGTGGAAATTTTTGAATAGTATACTAGGCTATTATGTTGAGATGATGCTATTGGGGTTAGCTTGGACTTGGACGGGAATGGTTGTGGATGGGGCTGTCTGCTCATCCTTCCAACGGGACAAGCGATTGACATCAACCCGTAGATCGTGCAGCTCATGTCGGAAGTTGCAAATCTCTTCAAGCATCTGCCTCTGGATGTCGATCTGCCTCTGGATGTCGATCGGTTCTTCTGAAAGATTGGACGATTGAGCTGATTGTCTGGGAGCTTGATATTGCTGACGGTATTGCTGAGGTTGGTTCTGGCGATTGTAGGGCTGTTGCTGCTTCGGCTGTTGGGAAGATGCAGTGTGCTGTGGAGGGAATGTGATATTATAGAAAGTGGGTGGACACTGATAAGGCTGACGATCCCTTATATTACCCTGTCGGGTAGTGTCCTGTGTGTACCAAAATGCCATTTATTTCGAAAGTCGGAGGCAGGGCTTCTTTGACTGTCTCGGCTGGTGGGGGTGGCTGCTGGGAAGGCTGGGCATAGGATTGGTCATGAGCCCACGGTTGTTGTTGTTATGTTCCTGCTGCTCCCTCAGTAACTGCTGTTGCTGCTCAGATGCAGCCAGTCTTTCAAAAATCATCTGTACTGGGTCTTCTGCATCTCTTGGTTCATTTCTGGGAGGCGGTTTGGGAGGCATTTCTTCTTCACCTTCAGAATAGAAAGGGTTCGAGTTAATAGAGTAGGTAGAATTTGAGAAATCAATGAGGTGAGAGTTTTCTTTGATCTTCTTTGGTGAGGGAGGGACAGTGTGGTTTCTTCCCTCCAGGAAGCTGAGAGAATCATACGTGGAAGATTCATGGGAAGGGTGTCCATGAACCCGAGGTGATCCTGAGTAAGAGTGCCTTGGAAAATTTGTGGCAGTTAGAGAAGGGTTTGCGGAGTTCGAACTATAATTTTCCATTCTCAATTCAAAAGGATTAACAAGAGGTTTATGGTTCATAATCTAGGCACAAGTGTGCGGTATTCGTTGATGAACTATTTTCTACGCACAATCCAAACACAATACAAGGGTTGTTTGACCAACTCAACTCAAAGTGAAGACCGTGAAGGTTCGATAAATTATCTTGTCAATTTTAGAGTATGGTGATAATGCAATATATCAGAGCGGTTAAAGCAAGCTGTTAGGAACCCAATGCTCTCAGGAGACTGGCCTATCCCAAATTAGATCTTTCCCAACCAGTATGAATTGCGGACCGTTTACCGGCTACCAGATCAACTCAATCTGTTAAGGACGTCACGAGCCGCTTTACCGGCTATCGGAGAGATACTCACTGGAGAACGACTAACCCAAGATAGTAGTCTGAAAAGAGTTAGGATGTGGCTCTATCCTAGTGTATGGGTCGCTCTCTCGCTCAAGCAAACCAAACAATGACGAGGTTTGTCTCCCACCAAAATTCTTGATTTTATGGGTTCTTAAGATCGGCTATATTTAGCAGTTCCAATTTTAATTAGGTGATCACTGAAGAATTTAGATGAGCACAAATACACGTCTACCATCCAGTCCCAATTTTCTTTAGAATTATGTGATAAAACAAGAGGGAGAAAGTCGGGAAAAGCCGATGCACGCGGAAAACTATGATTAATGCTCAGTTAGAAGACTTACAGTGAATCCTTACAATCTCCATGTGGGATGCTAGATAGAATTTAAAAATTATTCTAAATGAATGCAAGTCGATGAAAACCGCACTTAAGCAGAAAGTTCTATTAGCGGGGATGAATTGAGTTAAATTTGATTAAGTTGAACGATCTATTGTGCGTCTCAATTAAAGTGCAGTGTGGCTTAAGATCCTACGAGCACAATCAAAAATATAAAAATGCTCTGAGAGCCGTATGTGCAGGTCTATCCTAATCGCCACTCAAGTCGGGCCCCACCCTCACCGGAGAGTGAAACAGGCCATGACACGCCACAAAAAAGTTCAAAGTCTTTTTACACACGCGAGAGTCCAAACGAACCTTGTTGTAAATGAGCAGAAATTGAAATTTACAGAAATTTAAAACCTAGACTCTATGCTCTATCACGACTCGACTCGATCTTAAATTAATTACGGCTTCTTCGGATGTCGGTGAAAATGCGTCGGTTTCTTGAAAACCCGCTCCACGTACGCCGGGTACCTCACAAGAAAAATAAGAGAAAAAATGTAAGAGAGCGACTCAGAAAATAATCAAAAATAAAATAAAAGAAATAAATGCTAAAAATAAATGCAGGAAATTAAGCGGGATTTACAATGACAATTTCGGGGGTCAGACTACCCGAATGCGGAAAAACCGAACGAAAAATGTCAAAACATAAAACTAAGTCGTTTGCCTTCCCAGCAACGGTGCCATCTGACGATCCCGTAAATCGCAAAGTTAAGAAGTTGTTTTTATTTGTGAGTGAAAATAATAATGGTTTGTCTTTCATTGTAGGCGACGATCGGAGTCGGTCAAGAAATAACCAAAAATATTTATTCAATTTCAATCACGTGGTTTTATATTTATTTTACTTGGGCAAGTCCCAAGGTCGATCACAAGGAGGCAAAGGAACAACCTAGATTTATGTCTATCAAGATTCGTGCATGATTTTCAAGGTGGTCTTTTTTTGGAATTGTTAAATGCAAATAAGGAATGCGAGATGCAATTTCGGCTATTTTAGGGACTAAAATATAAATTACGATCAAATGATGTCCGACAAATATAAAACTAGGCCACAATGCAAAATATGAGGAAATGAAAGCAATGTAACTTTTTTGAAATTTTTGGATGCACTATGAATTTTTTATGGATTTTTAAATGCAAACAGAATGATTTTTAACATTTAATTATAATAAATATTAAACCTACTTATTTTCAAGAAACAAAATTATCTAAGATCTATCACTAGGTGATAAATCTTAGAAAAATCCTAAACCTTGAAAATGTGGGGTTTAATACCTATTAAAAATTAAATATTAAAATATGAAAAATAATTTTTACAGAGCAAATTATGCATGCAAATGAAAATATTTTTGGGCACAATGTCAAACAAAATTAACTCTACAATGTGATTTTTGGGGAATTTTTAGAGCAATGGTTAATTACTGGTAATTTTAAGAGCATAAAATGGGCAAAGTTTACTAATTTCCACAAAATGATTAAATATTAATTAACCATTAGTCACAAAAAATCCACAATATGTCAGACTGTAGAGAATTAATCGAAGAACAAAATGCCAATTTTTAATAAATAAAATAATGCAATGTAGAGTTCTAAAGTTAAGGATAAAGACAAGGGTACAGATGAAAATTTAATAAATAGAATTAAAAGTGCAAGAGGGCCTAAGTTGCAATTACCAATAGTTCTGGGGTGCAAAGTGCAAATTTTCCAAGGGACACGTGTTGTTCGCGTGCCCTTGGAATGGCTGGAATTGGATGCGAATGTCAGGACCTCCAAGGGGTTATGAGTAATTTGCCCAGGTCACGTGCGGAGCACGTGACCCGTGGGTGATGTGTGCTGACGGAGGTGCTGACGTCCCTCCCCGGGACGCACGTGCCTCGCACGTGCATGGGGAGGACTCGGGCGTCACACCTGGTGGTGAGAGATGCGGAGGTGCAGTTGTACGAGGGCCGCCCTGGTGGAGGAGGCAGTATCGGTGGAGATGACCGTGGTCAACGATGGAGTAGCGGGCATTGTTCGAGACGGTGGCCGTTGATGGCGGTGTCACGCGGCGGAGATGAAGGTCGTAGCGTCATGGAGAAAGGCGGCGCCATAGTCGGTGCAACGTTGATGGCGATGGAGGAGGAGCGTCTGGGGTCGGTGACGGTGAAAATTTAGGAAGCTCTGGAGTCGATGGCGGCTGTCGATGAAGTCGATGGAGCGACGAGAAGCTCGGAGTTCAATGCCAAGGCAGAGTTGGTGAAGGTTGCGGCGAAGTGCTAACTGGGCTCGACGACGATTAAAGATGGCCAGAGCAGAGGCAGAGACGGGGGAGCTCGTCGTGGGCTGCAACGGCCACTAGGAATGTAGCCAGACCTCGCCAGAGATGGAGGGCCTCGTGGCACTTTTACCACACGAGAGGGGAAGTTGAGGTGTAGCCGGTGGATGATTTGGGACGAGGGTGTCGAGGCCTTTCAAATAGGATACGAGGAAGGCGGCCGGTTGGCGGCGCGAGATAGGAGGAGCGGCGGTTGCGGAGGTTGTTGGCACGCGAGATCCGCGGAGGTGCGGGAGATTGACGAAGGCAGAGTGATCGGGGTGGACCGTTCAGAGGTTGAGGGCGAGGGGTCAGCGGTCATTCGATCAGCGCTGATCGAACGGCTGCTGGAGCGCCACGTGGCGGTATTGTGAGAGAGGGGGTGCACCGCACGTGCGGAGCACGTGCCTGGGGGCACGTGCGACGCACTTGCGTGGGCTTTTTAATTTTTTTATAAAAAACGAATTAAAAGGGCTAAAAAACGATGACACGTGGCATCCTCTGAGGCTGCCACGTGTCAGCACCAGAAAAATCGAAAAAGAATTGTTTTGTAAAATCAAAAAGAAATAGTAAACGACCTCGGATCGAAAAAATTTCTTCACAAAAAATGCTCGTCTGGACGAGATATACAACTTTCATGAAGACATCAAAGCCAAAATTGGTCAAATGTAAAAAAAGTGGATTTTTGGGGTATCCCACGTACATAGAATACCAGGATTTTTTGGGTTTTCTAATTTTTTGTCATTTTTAAACAAGATAAAAAATCCAGAAAAATATAGAAAAATAAAAGATAAATAAAGACATCTAAATCTAGTTTTTTTGGATTTTTATTGGTAAAGATAATATGTATATAAAATACAGGTCAAAAACCGCTAAAATACACAATGTACAAAAGAGGCCCAAAATCCAACTTTCACATACGAGCTCCGATTCACTTGAACTTGGTCTTGTTTTGAAGGTAATTGAATGTGCATTAGTTAAAAAGTGAGTAGGATCAAATCGGACACTGGATAGGGAAGATATGGGGCTTTTAGTCCGAAAATCCTGAAACTAGGGTTTGGGCTTTTGGTCCACTTACAAGGGATAGTGATTTTTTTGTATTTTTTATTTATCTTGTTAGTGATAAGTACACAGTGGAGGTAGTTTTGTGTCATTTGGAGTTAGCATGAAGGAGCTAAAAATAGGGGAAGTTAGGCTAATTACAGGTCATTGTTGGCTTGGATTTTTGGCTTCTTATTTTGTGCAAAAATGATGGATAAAATGTCAGTCTTATGCAAACATGCATGAATGCTAATTATGCAGGATAAATGCAGAAATGCTGATGATTTTGAGGGAATGGGGCTTAATTAATGAGAATTAGAGTGATGAATCTGAGATTCATCACATATGCAGGAGGTGGTGCTGATGCCACCATAGATGATGATGCTGAGCTAGAGAGCGGTGCTAATGCCGCAAGTCCAGATGTCGCGGGTGGTACTGAGGCCACCGATTCTATTCCTGTTGCAATTCCTTCTATTTTTTGTATCTCGGGACTATTCTGGAAAATCTAATAAAGGAAAGGGTGTTGGACATACGAGCCCACGGCGAGCCATTATGCAATAAATGTTATTGCACATATCATTCCCTGATCTGAAATGAAGAATAAATAATTTGCATAATAGGTTCCTTAGTACAATTAGGGTTATGTACCATGGCCATCTTGATGATCATACAGATATTGATTCAACTATTGAATCATAAAGGTTGGTGCTTGGATGAATATCTAAAGGGATAGATTGAGGACTCATCAAGCACCGTCAAATGATTATTAAGAGATGATCTCCAGCCTGAGTAGGAGATGGCAATCCTTTCTCACATAGGCTGATATATGACCAACCTCTTGATGCAAGTCCTCTGCATGGGAATAGAGATTCAGAGGTGTCAGATTAGTTAGGACAAAGAGTTGACTTGACGAGATCGAGATAATCAAAGTCCTATATTGTATGCTGTCACGATACGTGCACGCATCCTCTGACTGGAGACAGATGTGTTACTATATGTCTGAGTATGTACATTTGGCAGACCAATAGGTTGATGACCTAACCAAGGTCTATACACCGACGCGCTAGTGTGCATATAAGGGCATATGAGTAATATGATCTTTCAAAGGGATCATACAGGTTCATTACTAAACTGAAAGACATGAGATCACTCATGAGATATTGGGAAGAATCAAATTCCGTGCGTACGGTTGTCTCGCTTTGGAAGCTTGACTGAAATTATAGGTTTGATATATACTTTTGGAAAGTATATGATCAAGACCTAGGTATGATATATGCTTTTGGAAAGTATATGATCAATGCCAACTCCTAATGATCAAATGAGAAACTTACTAATAAAACCCTAAAGTAGACAGTATAAAGTTAATCTAATACTTCGGGTTTATTCCGAGTCTTCCCGTATGCAAGATGTACAGGTATTGGGAATACCTGAGGGTGATGTGATCATAAACGATTGTATAACCATGATGCTTCTATTCCTAGGGAGTGATGAAACGGGTCTGGATTTTAGTGACTCCTCTCAGTAGAGAAGTAATATGATCTTGGTCCAAATGTTGGACATTGATCTGAATGTGATTCAGATGCAATGAGAAGATTAAATTTGCGGTCTTGATTTAATCAAGCATCTATGGGAGGCCCGAGATCTAGATTTGAGATGTGATCTCAATGTCCAAGTCACTATAGGTGGAACAATACAATCGCCATGTCCTTATCTCCAAGTATCTGCGGAGAAAGCGCATTATCCTTGAAAGAGTTCATGGATAATTTCATTGTTGATATATGTATCCAAGCATCGAAAAAAATGACAATTAAATGTGATTTACTTATCATGGATAATATGAATTTGATTTATATTATAAGGAGAGACATCCAAAATAATTTAATGTGATTTAATTATCAAGGATATGAATAATGTGAATGTGATTCATGTTACTTGGTCACATGAGAAAAGAGATCCAAGATGATTAAATGTGATTTAATTATCATGGATATGAATAATATGGATAACACTATCCATATTAATCATATATATTATAAATGTGATTTATAATATATAAGAGAGAGCCATATTGTGTTTTATATTTGTTGATTAATTGTTAATGTGAATGGGATTCACATTGAATGATTAATTGAAAATATAATTACATTTAGTTTTGGGTTGTGAATGAGATTCACATTTTTTCAATGGCATGATTGATATTTTTCAAAAGGTAATTTGGAATTATTTTTGTGAAAATTATTTTGACAAGAGTAATAAGAGATATCATGAGATAATGAGATCTCATGATATATCAATAAGATTGACCAAGTCCCCACTAATAAGAGAGGACGGCTACAACTCCTCTAGAGGAGTAGAGTAGCCGTCCCCCCTTTTTAGGAGAGGACCATGGTCTTCTCATTATCCTATCTCTTGTCAAAAGTGATTTAATTTGAGATTAAATATATTGATTTATCAAGGATAATTAATTTGAATTAAATCACTTGTTGTTGTGTTTTACCAACAACAATCCTAGCCATTGAAAGGGACGCAATCAATCTCATCCGTTGATTGTATAGTGTCCATGGATTGGGATCCATGGACTCCCAAAACCCTATATAAGAAGAGGCACTCCTTACTCTTCTAAAGACATGAAAAAGGAATGCTCTCTCTCTCTCTTTTCTATCTACACGCCCACTCTCTCTATCTCTCATGTGGCCGTCCACCATGGATGCCTTAGAGAGATCCTCCATCACCGCAGCATCGTCGTTATGTTGCCTGATCATTTGCTCGTGGATTTCCGTCAGCTTCGGCGTGCCTTGCTCGTGAAGAAGACGTCGTATCTCATTTATCGAGATCAGGAGATCCATGTCTTGGATCATCAACATGGATTGCGAGAAGCACACGTCTCATCCACGCGCTCGCAAGCGTCTCCTCCGTCGGATCGGACTTGAGACACGAGGTCTCTTTGTTAAGAGACTCGATCGCAACCATGCTTCAAGAGGTAATCCTATTACTTGTTTGTGATTTAGACGAAACGATCCGAGAAGTGTTCTTGGATCATGTGGTTTCGTCACATAAAAAATTTTAATTTCCGCTGCATCAAGCAACTAGTGTGGTTAGTCGCTCCCGATCGCAATCGATGCGATCATCATGTTTTCGTGATGCGCTTGAGGATTTTCTTGTATCCTTCAAGTGATATCAGATCCAGGTTTATGAAGTTCTTGGATATGATCCATGAACCTACGATGATTTGGGCTCGTTTGGGTTCACGAAGATTTTGGCATTTCAATTTTCGCAGCCCTATCTTGTGATAAAATTTCGGCCCTGTTTAAAATGTTTAAACACGAAATTTTAAATTGGATAATGTTCTCCATTAATTAAGGAAACAGTAGAATTTGCGTTTGCGTAATTTGGATTCCGGTTGCTCAAGATATGATCGTTTTATTGACCATATGTACACTGTTTCGGGGATGACGATTAGAGACGTAATTAAGATGTTAATTACGATTTTAAAATGCCTGAAAATGCATGTTTATCATATGTTTCATTTTTAAATCAAGTTATCAATCTCTGAAAATTAATTTTGCTTAATTTGGATTTAAAATGAATGAGATATGCTATTTTTAGTTAATGAGGGTCACTGCTGGAAATTGCATCATTGTCATGAACCTTGTGATTGTCATTCAAATAAGTTAATGAAAATTAATTGTTAATTTTCTAAAATGATTATTGATAAATATTTGTGAAATATTTAAAGATGATAATTATTTCTTTGAATGACATTGCATTAACCAAATTAATAAGATAGTTGATCTTGATCACAATTGGTTAATATGAAATTTCCAACAAACATTGTTTTCATGAAAACTCTAGTTTATCCTACAGTAGTTGTAGGACAACCTTTACATGCAAAACCTTGTTTCTTGAATAGGATTGGGATTTGTTTAGCAAATCTCCTTATAATATTATCAAAATGATTTTGATGAATATTATATGGTATACTTTCGATTGAAAGACCGATGATCATCTCAAGTACAAAGTGATTGACTCAACATTGCTTTTTCCCGAGGCGGATATGGTGGCTAGTCGGGGATCACTGGGGTAGCAGGTCGCACTGTTTGCGGTCCGTGCCACTCCAGCCGGTACTGGCCATGACAACAGGTAGGGAACGAATGATGCCTGAGAGATCATGATGTATTTTCTAATTATTAAAATTCGAAATAATAAGTATTTGAGATAATACCATATTTCAAGTAACAATTAAAAAATGTTTGTTGGATATTAATTGGATCATTAATTTAATATGATTAGATTTATTGGAATCCAATTAAAATTAAAACACTCTATTATGAATAGAGTTGTTATTTCCCTTGGAAGAATTAATCATAATGAATATGATTCATAATGACTAATTAGAATTTGAATATGATATGGAGGATCACATAAGTGACATCCATGGTCTCCCGTCAAGGCGAAGGGTTCTGTCGCCAGATATTGTATGTAGGAGACGCATGTCCGAAGTGACAGCTCTTGTATACAATCCATTTGGATCGGACTCTTCACTTCTCGAAAGAGTAAGGCCGTATATGTACTGACCCCAATATCGAGTCCTCATATTATTGGGGCGATATTGGATTGCGTATAGCGAGTATTAAGCATGTTGACCGTTGGTTCAATTAATGACGGGTCAACATCACCTTATGGGTGGTGGGCTCGGGTGTTAAAGACCGAATTGGGAGATGCAAGTTGGACTTGCAAGGCGGAATGTGTTCCCGTTTCTTTTTATCCGAGTTGCAAGTTCTCATATTATTGGGATGTAACAAAGATAAGGAAGGAGATCCCAGATCTTGCTTCAGATATAATGGTAAGTATATCTCTTACATTGAAAGTGATTAAGGGAATGAACTTTCAGTGTTGACAAGGCAGGACAACTTTTATATAAAAATTCCTAAATCAAAGAAAAATATGTATATATAATATATATTTCCTTATGCAAATTTCTTATTTCAGATAATCCTTCATTAAACCCACTCAATGTAATACTCAATAATAACCAGTAAAATATCATGGATTGGACTCATGATCCAGATATTGTACTTGCAGTTGGATACATAATGTATGTGGTTGCAATGTGCAAGTTTCCTCATAATAATGAGGAATGATAATTAAATAGACAATAGATCTACAACCCAAGGGTTCGTATGTCTCTATTGTCTTGATCTTTCGTCGAGTGTACTTTGGAAGTGACATGTTGATGATGATCGTAGTTGTTAAATTAATCCTTATAAAATCAAAGAAGATATTCTGGCATACATGTGTGCTCTTGACATTTATCATAAATGGCATGGTTCACTGCATCATGCAGAATGGTAGCTCTATAAGAGATGGTGTATTCAAAATGTTTGAATACCTACCTGAACCAATATTTTTAAGAGTCTAGATGGATGTAGACATGATGAGTGTCATCATTCTACTGTCTATACTCTAGTCACTCATGAAGCTTCATAATATTCATATTGTATGAATTTAATGAAGCATGTATAAATGTTGAAATTCTCTTACATTGAATTCTTTTGAATTCAACATAAGAAATTCTTTGTCTTGAACAATGGTTGTTTGTAGATAAAGAGAGCACAGTGGAAGCGTGGGTCAGACCCGTGTGAGAAGGATAGTCAAAGAGTTGATCATACTTTTATGACTTCCATATGACATCCTAAGAGTAGGATGAATGCCAATACTGCAATAAGTTGGTGTGTTGATAGTATGACTATCGAGTCTGTCTAGAATCCTAAAAGAAGGACTCGGATAGAGCATCGGAATAATCTACATAAATCATTGATATTGACTTGCTTTTTGAATAAGATAAAGTCTTATAATTGTATCTCAATCTTCTAACAACACTTGCAATGGGTTGCATATGTTTTAGAAGACTGGAAAATTTGATCTTAAGGTTTGTAGTTATCCACATGGATATTGATGCAATTATTGCAACAATCTCTGTTGGATTAATAGACTTCTGAATTTCAGTGGGAGAGCCTTAGTCTTAGAGAATGTCTCTATGACCTACATACAAGAATACACTCATAGTTTATTTCTAAATGTTGGAAATAAACATGAATTCTGGAATAAACCTATCATAAATAGTTATAATGGATATATTTCAGATAGTAGTCTAACATCTAGTGGACTCCACAAAATTAGAAAATTAATGAATGGTTCATTAAGATTTCTAAAACTGAAAATTAAACCTTTAAAAGATCAATAGTAGGATGAAGATCATTTGACAATGATCTGGCATCAAGTTTTGGACATATGTCTATTGATGAGATCAATGGACTAGTAAGATATGAAACTTTAGAATGTCAAAAATTTCAAATCTTACATACTTGTGAATATAGTATTCAAAGCAAAATGTCCAATACACCCTTATCTGGGAATGGAGTTAGATGTCGAGGTATTCAAGATCTCATACATATTGATGTATATGGATCATCTATATCATAATAAACATTATGGATATGTGATATCTATTGATGAGTATGTATGATATGAGATTTCTTCTCTTCACCTCAGAAACCTTTGAAATGTTAAAAGATTTCATAATTTTGGTTTGGAAACAAAGTTTGAAGGAAGATGAAAATGATTTTGATCTAACCTCGGTATCTTGTACCTATTAGATAAAATTCAAAGAATACATTATGAATATATGAATATCATTTCTATCCCAATCCTCCTAACACACCTAAACTCAATGGAGTTGTAGGGAGATACAATTGGATCATGTGTGACATGATTTGATCAATAATGAATTTTAGCATAATTTCCTCTTAGTTTCCTAGTATATATGTAGTAGAGACTACATTATATATCCTTAATAAGATTCCATGCAAATAAGATGGAATCTAGCACTAGAGAGTGCTACTTCATTGGGAAAATAAAGGATGGTAGTGGATACCTACTTTATAACCCTGAGATTCTTAAAAGATCTCATCTCTGAGAATGTGATTCTTAGAGGATGACTCTCTTGAGAATCAAGATGAAAATGAAGTAAAGGAACTCATTTAATCTTGAGATAATAATGAGGCTCTTGAAATCGAAAACTGATGAACACCCATTCATCACTCTTTATTCTTTTATTTTAGCTACAAAACCTTTGCCAAACACATGTAGATACTTGTAAATAATAATAATTAGCATTTGGCATGCATTGTGTAAAAATAAATAATTAGCATGTTTTTGTGCATAAATAAAAGAATAAAGAAACAAGAAAAAGAGGGAGATATTTAGAATAAATATTGAGCGACCTAATCCCAAGGGAGGGCTCAGCATGGGCTTGACCGTATAAAAACCCAAGTAGAGAGAGATAAGGAAGCTCACTCATGTGTGTACATACATACCTGTATATAAATAAAAATATTTTCCTCTAAATATGGATTTGTATTTATATGTATATATTTGTAAATATAAAATTAAAATAAAAGTGAGAAAAATAAAAGAAAATAAAAAAGAAAATAAAATATCCTTCCTCATTGTATATACACCATGTACATAAAACACTTTAACTATTTATTTATCCCTATAAATAAATAAATTAAAATCTCATAAAAATTGTATATATTCTATATTTTATAATGTAAATAAATAAAATGAAAATTACAAAAATAAAAATAAAATAAAAAGAAATAAAAATAAAACCAATCCCAACATTGTATATATACCATATATGTATATAAATAAAACTATTTATTCAACCCTTGTAAATAATTAATAAAAATAAAATAAAAATATACTTTTATTCCAAATTTTATTCTATAAATAAATAAAATACAAAATTGGAATAAAATGTACAAAAATAAATAATTAAAAATCAAAAATTAAAAAAATAGTGTATATACCTATATATAATATACTATTTTGTAAATACCTGATTTTTATTTCAAAAAAATAAATAAATATCACAAAAAATAGTTTAAAAATAAATATACATTTTTTCATGTTTTAACTTTTCCAAAATTGGCCATTTACTATTTTATATTGAATTTCCAAATATTTATGATGTGGCCGTATCCCATTGGTCCACGTGGGATGTTGACCCCCCGGTCAACTCCCCCCCTTGGACCACCAAACCGCGGATCTGAGTTACCAACCCAATTTCACCCATTTATCCAAACCAGATCTGAGTCCCAAATCATTAAACCCCGAGTCTTGATTAAAGAGGAATCAATCGAGATCCACGCCCGGTGGTTTCCCCTCGGGGTCGGAGCTCCCATTTTCATGCCCGACCCCATCTTCTCGAACCCCTAGGACTATTTAGTCTCAGCTCTGCCACACGATTCCAGCTATCTTTGGACCTCCCCCTCGACGCCTGTGACCTCCTCCACCTCGCCTGAGGGACAGCGGAGCGAGTGCAAGTAGCAGTGAGGCTCGGGACGCTAGGAATCCTCTGATCCGGCAGCTTTCGTCGCCGTGCGCCGCCACGAGCGCGCTCAGCCTTGGGACTCGACAATCCCTCGAGGTCATGACCCCCGGAGCTCCAGCAGCTCCAGCCCAGTCGATCTCCTCCACCAGGTAACTCCCTTAGCTTGTAGTTTAGCGTAATTTTAGGATTTTTGATTTTCGCCCCTTTTGCTCCGCCGCCGCCATTCACCGTCTCCGTCCAACCATTTGCTCGCCCGACCTGACTACCACCTTCACCAGACTTCCCTCCATCTTCTTCACCCATCCACCCCCCTGACTTGCCCCGGAGCAGGGACTTCGGTCCTCCTCCTCCGCCGCTTGGCAGAGGACCACGTCGCGATCCATCCAACCACCCATTTCGCTCCTTACCGGGTCGAGGCATTTTGCCCTCGACCCCTTTTTCTTCCTTGCACGTGAAGGCTTGGTATTTTTGCACCAGGATCCCTTGAGTTCCTGGTTCTATTACATTTTATCCCACAGAAGATATTATTATTACAAACAGGTCCCTGTACACTGTGGGCTTTTGTTTGTTTTAAATAAAATATCAAATCTTATCCAAATTGAGTGAAACTTTGACACGTGGCTCCTGCCACTGTGTAGATATTTCACCAATTTTTTATTTTATTTTTTATTTTATTTTGTTTCCTTTTTCGTGGCTTTCTACGGCTTTTTCGTAGTCCGCAGCTTTTCACGGCTTTTTATTTTTCTTTTATTTTCATTTTCTTTTATTTTTTTCTTTATTTTCTTTTATTTTATTTTTGGTTGTTTTTTCTTGTTTTTTTATTTCCATTTTTGCATAGATACCATGTTTTCTTTTTCTTATTTTATTTGCTTTATTTTTATCCGATCTGTGACACTCTTCTGTTTTTTGCGAGGGCCCGAGGATCGAGGCGGTGACTTTCGAGGAGCCGGTGCAACTGCGGCTATCGGAGGCAGCTCCCTTCTGCACGGAGCCGCAGGAGAGCACGAGGAGACAACCAAGTGCGGGAGCTTAGATTAGCTTTAGTTTAGACTTTATTTCATGCATTATTTGAAGTGTTGTAATAATACAGGACAGTAGGACACTCAGCAGGACTCTCTCTCTCAGACTTAGACTCTCGGGGTCTGTTTCTTCGAGCACCGGTGTGCTCGGGGGACCCTTCGGTTTTTACGCGATTTTCTTTGCGGTTTTAATTTCTTTTCTGCCTATTCGGTTTCTCGCGGTTTTGAGCCCCTACCTTAGGATTTTTGCTTGACTGTGACGTAATAAATAGGATCCAAACAACGTAATACTTCTGCTTGTACCTATAGATCGGTAATTGGACCAACAATAAAAAGATAATAAAATAGTCGATTCACTACCTTCGAGCCTATGCGCCACAACCCACCCTACCAAGCGCTGCTCCTGAACTCGATTTGTCGAGAGGAGGAGGGGTGGACCTAGACCGGACTCTTGGATCAGAGGCTGGTGGTCGACTCGACGTTCTTTTGAGTAGAGCTGCTGCTTAGGGCTCGGTTTTCCGCCTGCACCATTTAGGTAGTTTTATTTCAGTCTTTAAATTCTGCGCGGATCATTTTGCATGTAGACTGCTGGAGTCAGGTACGCATCTCTTACTCTGCATGCATCATTGATTTTCTCGCGCATCGGCTTTTTCGACTCCTCCCCCCTGATTTTTGGACTTAATAACCAGGAGAATCGAAAAATTCGTTAGGCGTTTGTTTTTATTTGAAAAATACCTAAAAAGAAAAACAATAAAATCGGGACTGCTAATCACACTTGACCTAAAAGACACCTCATTGAAAATCTGTCTTGGGGAGAGTAACCCCCTCCTTGTTTGGTTTGGATGAGCGAGAGAGTGACCCGTACCCTAGGCTAGAGCCATATCCGATTTCTCGACTGATTACTAGCTTTCTATACGGGACAGTCGGATGAGAATATTGGATTCCTATCAGCTCACGTAATCGCTCTGAAAGACTAATTGATCACCTAAAATAAAATCGACAAGATAATTGACCAATCCCTTACAGTCTTCATCTCGTGTGCGTAGGTGAATCGGGGGTTTGCTTTCTCATCTTGTGTGATTCATGATCCCTTCTGCCCTTTCCCCCCTCTTCTCTATCCATCTGTCTCCCACCCACCCTCCCTTCAGTCTTCTTCTTTTCTTCTTCTCTTTCACCCCTGGATGATGGATCCCTCTCACTTCAGGCCGACTCTTACAGATTCTTCTCCACCATCTAACCATCAGTCCAGTCCACCTTCGAGGGAGGTCAGATCCCCGACCAACCTCCCGCTCCCTCCCTCCCATCCCGTTCACTACTCTGGGCATGCTGCACTAGACGTCCGAGTATACCAGATAGAGCAGATGAGAGACTCGGACGATGCCGTTGCTGAGTTGAGAGCGCACTCCGTTCATGATCAGAGAGAGCAGTGGAGATCATCAGATAGATCCTATTCCAGATTGATGGAGGAGCAGATAGCACAGGGAGCTCAGTCAGCTTCTACACTAGTTCCATTCATCTTGGATTTGGATTACATTCAGAGACTGCCGACATTTTCAGGGGAGGCGCACGAGGAGCCTTATCTTCACCTGTCTGCATTCGAGGAGTTTTGCAGAGCACAGAGATATTCAGATATCACTGCAGAGGAGCTGATAAGGAGGACCTTCCCATTCACGCTTCAGGACAGAGCCATGCGATGGCACCGACGATTGGGGAGGAGATTCGATACGTGGGGAGAGCTACGCCGAGAGTTCTTAAAGAGATACTTCCCCCTGCGTAGAGCAGAGTTGATGCGGTCGTTGATCACCGAGTTTTCAGTTGACCCTCAGGAGCCACTGCATGAGGCATGGCCGAGGTTTCTTGACCTCTTGAGGAGATTTCCAGACCACGGACTTCCACTGACAGACCTGATTGAGATCTCCATGCGGGGGATGACCGCAGAGTAGATAACACTGGTGATTACCACATGTGGCGGTTCACACCGCAGTTCCGACATTCACTTACTGGATACCATCTCGAGCTTACTTTCGCAGAGATCTTCTTCACGAGATACATAGTCGGGACAACACATGCGGACGTTGTAGTACCAGTGCGGTGTGTCGCATTACAGGAGGAGACAGTTTCTACACACTAGCCAGAGAACTTGGATCATGCAGCACCACAGAGTACAGATGAGATGACTGCTATAACAGAGGTTCGGACCCAGAGTCTTCTCGAGTTCCCGTTGGTTTTCCAACTGGAGTTCGAGTCAGCCCCAGAGTTTCCAGTCGACAAGTCTTGGATATCAGATCTTCTGATACTCCAGGAATCGGAGGAGCCCCCACTACTACAACCATTGAGTCAGCCACTTCAGTGTCCAGTCCCTGAGGAGTCAGCTTCTTTTCTGCAGAGATACTTCTCGGAGTCCGACAGCGACCATGACTCAGCCCAGCAGCTACAGTTCGATATGGGACCTAACTTTGAGAGTACAGACATAGATGGTCCCGTATTCGAGCCTTTTGTCCTCCACTTTGACGAGACAGACACACTTGCTGAGGACCAGTTGGCAGCCAGCATTACCACAGAGCGAGGATCAGCCGCAGATACTTTGCCAGCTTCCGCGATGTTGACCAATACCTTCTCTTGCTTCCAGATTGTCGAGAGCCACATTTCCGATGATGATGCAGCCTGGTGCACCGAGTGGATACTTGACAGCAGCGCAGATGTCGTTCTAGATCTTGATCCTTTCTTTCTCACTTCTGATTTTGCATTCCTCCCCGAGGGTTATCTGTGGGAGGATGCCGCGCACGATGTATACTCGGTTTCACCTTCTGAGAGTGTTTCCGATCTGGCGGAGCACGAAACCGAGTCTTCTGATCTGTCTGATTTTGAGTTTTCTCACCTCGATGACCTTCGCGAGGATGAGCCCATCCTGGATATATTCGATGATCTGCACGATTTGCGTCTATCTCATGCATCGGATATCAGTCTTCTTAGAGAGTCTCCTGATCTTGACTGTCCATACCTTCTTGAGACACTGATTGACGTGGAGGATTCCATGACTGATCCATCCTTCTCCACATTTGATTTCTTCGGCTCCACACTTCCACTCCAATCTGATCCAGAGCCGATGATTTCTTTTGTGCTACCGTCCCGATCACTTACTTCCATATCCCTGGCCGGTAGCAGACACCCGCCTGATTGCATACCTGGATGTCATTCTTTACACTTTTGAGTTCGTCGCTGTTCTCATACCGAGACTGCGACGACAGTACGGCATTCGCCTTACCGATGTCGTCCTGAACCTTGACACTGCTTTATCCTAGCCTTTGCTCCCAGCTAGGGGCGTAAAATCTAGCGCTTGTTGAGAGGCACCTCAACGTTGTACTCTTTTGTATATACGTGTTTTGTCTTAGTTTGATCTTTCTTTCTTCCGTTCTTGTTTTCACCCCAGGTCTCGCTTAGGATTATCATTGCTATACTTAGGATATACCTCATCCTAAGTATAGGGGGGTGGAAACACCGGGTTGTTCTTTCGTTCTGTTCCATCCCTTCTATTGTTGCCTATACTTAAGGTTCTTCACCTTAAGTACAGGGGGAGTGATGCCCCTTCTTCTTATATATATCCGTTGATTTTCTTCGTGTCGTGCTACCCCTATTTTGTTGCCTATACTTAGGGATATTTCACCCTAAGTATAGGGGGGGTCGACCCTGTACATTCTCCACTCGGTTTTCCCTTCGTGTACAGCCTGCTATACTTAGGATTATTTGATCCTAAGTATAGGGGGAAAAGTCGAGGTTCTCTTGATTTTCTATTCTTTGATTCGTCTTTGTATATAGCCTTCCTTTTCACTTCCCTATACTAAGCACGAGTTATGTCTCCTTCATCGCTCTTGACTCTGAGGACATCGTTCGAGCTAAGTATGAGGGGTGTGTATATATTTCATATATCTTTAGCCATAACTCGTACTTTGTGTGAGTGTGTGAATAAATAAAAATGGCTAAAAACCCCAAAAATCCATAAAAATTAAAAAATTTTCCCTGTAAATAATCATTCTTTTATTGCACATACTTAGCTATTGTACAAATTATTTTTGTAAAAATGTTTTAAAAAACCTTTTGTGTAAAGATTGTGTAAATATGTGCATATCAAAATTATGTATATAGTACAAAATTTTTCCAAAATGTTTTGAAAATTAAAAGTTTGCAAAAATCTTGTGTAAATTTCTGTAAATATTTTGCAAAATTTGCATTCATGCACACATCCATGATTTCAAAACATTTTTCAAAAAATTTTGCATTTGTGTAAATATTGTGTAAAAAGCATCTCTGTATATACATGTATAGTTTTTCCTGGATTATAGTTGACATTTAAACTAGCCTAGAATTAAATTGGGAAATGGAGCTTGATTAAGATCTTAATCCACCTAATCATAAGAGGAACCTTATAGGGCTTAGGGTTAAGGCTTTTCAGGTCCATGGTGACTTAATTCTTTGAGTCCACTAGGCTATGATCACATGCCATCTCAATGAGCCTAAATAGAGCACTTAACAACACACACATGACTCATATAGACAATGGCTTTACTTGGGCTCGCACTTTGCACCGAGCTCTCTACGGAGGAGGTGGTGAGGAGGCAGTCTTCCTTGACTTGGGGTAGCATATGAGGGTAGTACTTCTAGGCAGAACCTCTCTTCTTCTTTTAGTAAAGGAAGTGCGTCTCAACTTGGTCTGGTTGCCATGAGGTCTAACGACGGGAGTTGTGGGTTGCAATAATGCTTGAAAAGAGGGATAGTCTACTGGCTCAAGAGGAAAAACTCCTTATGTATATATGATGCACATTGTATATGTTGTATAGATGCACTTGAAAAAATGCAAAAAGAAAATAACTCCAGAAAAGTGGTGGGTCTGATAGAAATGATAATCCCACCGGAGTATGTATATAGCGCAAATAAGTAAAGCTTGAGACTCATGTTCCATCTTATGTAGCTTGCAGCAGGGAGACTTAGCTACACTAGTTGAGCTCCCAAGGATACATGGCTACACTGGCCATGGTCCATTCTCTTCTTCCCCCTCTTCTTGAGCCGGGTGAACTTGAACTTAGAAGGGAATACCCCACTCCTCGAGGAAAGAGTGGCCAGACTAGTGTCAGAGAGTTACCTTGTTGGGGAGGGTTGTCAAGTTGCTACTTTTTAGGTGGAGAGCTTACTTCACTTACACAGTACAAGGAAAGACTCATAGTCTTCAGGGTTTGTGTATGTAGACTTATTCTGATCTGGATTGTTGAGGAGTCTTGATTATAGATTAGTGGATCTTAGACGCTGTTGAGTTTAAAACCTAAGTCTAAATAAGGTTCCGACACATTAATAATCCAAAGATCTGATCGAGCTCCATAATTCAATTTAATGAAGGCAAGTTTAATTATCAGTATTAATCCATGCACTTTTTCTCCTCTTTTTCTTTTTCTTTTTCACTTCTTTTTCAAATAAGTGTTTGCTAAGGGACTAGCAAAGTTAAGTATAGGGGGGTGATGAATACCCATTCATCACTCTTTATTCTTTTATTTTAGCTACAAAACCTTTGCCAAACACATGTAGATACTTGTAAATAATAATAATTAGCATTTGGCATGCATTGTGTAAAAATAAATAATTAGCATGTTTTTGTGCATAAAGAATAGAATTAAGAAACAAAAGAAAAAGAGGGAGATATTTAGAATAAATATTGAGTGACCTAATCCCAAGGGACGGCTCAGCATGGGCCTGACCGCATAAAAACCCAAGTAGAGAGAGATAAGGAAGCTCACTCATGTGTGTACATACATACATGTATATAAATAAAAATATTGTCCTCTAAATAACAATAAAATTGGGTTTGTATTTATATGTATATATTTGTAAATATAAAATTAAAATAAAAGTGAGAAAAATAAAAGAAAATTAAAAAGAAAATAAAATATCCTTCCTTATTATATATACACCATGTACATAAAACAATTTATCTATTTATTTATCCCTATTAAAATCTCATAAAAGTTGTACATGTTCTACATTTCATAATGTAAATAAATAAAATGAAAATTACAAAAATAAAAATAAAATAAAAGGAAATAAAAATAAAACCAATCCCAACATTGTATATATACCATATATGTATATAAATAAAACTATTTATTCAACCCTTGTAAATAATTAATAAAAATAAAATAAAAATATACTTTTATTCCAAATTTTATTCTATAAATGAATAAAATACAAAATTGGAATAAAATATACAAAAATAAATAATTAAAAATCAAAAGATAAAAAATATATAGTATATATACCTATATATAATATACTAATTTGTAAATACCTAATTTTTATTTCAACAAAATAAATAAAAATCACAAAAAAAAGTTTAAAATTAAATAAACATTTTTCATGTTTTAACTTTTTCCAAAATCGGCCATTAACTATTTTATATTGAATTTCCAAATATTTATGATGTGGCCGCATCCCATTGGTCCACGGGGATGTTGACCCCCCAGTCAACTCCCCCCCTGGACCACCAAACCACGGATCTGAGTTACCAACCCGATTTCACCCATTTATCCAAACTAGATCCGAGTCCCAAATCACTAAACCATGGGTCCTGATTAAAGAGGAATCAACCGAGATCTACGCCCGGTGGTTTCCACTCGGGGTCCGAGCTCCAATTTCCATGCCCGACCCCATCTTCTCGGACCCCTAGGACTATTTAGTCTCAGCTCCACCGCACAATTCCAGCTATCTTTGGACCTCCCCCCTCGACGCCTGTGACGTCCTCCACCTCGCCTGAGTGACGGCGGAGCGAGTGAGAGAAGTAATGAGGCTCGGGACGCTGGGAATCCTCGGATCCGACAGCTTTCGTTGTCGTGCACCGCCGCGAGCGCGTTCAGCCTCGGGACTCGACGATCCCACAAGGCCATGACCCCCGGAGCTCCAGCAGCTCCAGCCCAGTCGATCTCCTCCACCAGGTAACACCCTTAGCTTGTAGTTTAGCGTAATTTTAGGATTTTTGATTTTCGCCCCTTTTGCTCCGCCGCCGCCATTCACCGTCTTCGTCCAACCATTTGCTCGCCCGACCCGACTACCACCTTCAACAGACTTCCCTCCATCTTCTTCACCCATCCACCCCCCTGACTCGCCCCGGAGCAGGGACTTCGGTCCTCCTCCTCCGCCGCTTGCCGGAGGACCACGCCGCGATCCATCCAACCACCCATTTCGCTTCTTACTGGGTCGAGGCATTTTGCCCTCGACCCATTTTTCTTCATGTACAGGCAGCAGGTCAAAACGACCTCATCTATAGGTTGGAACAACAGTGCACAGGCGCTCCAGTTCTTCACCTTAGGCGGAGCTCTCTAGAGCTCCCTGTCATCATCGGAGCAATTCAACGGCTGCGGACTGGCACGGGCTTTCTTATCCACTTCTCAGCAGCATCGGAGGACGTTCCTACCGTGCATATCGGTCGCACGAAGTTCGCCGACGGCCAGTTCATACAGGACCCTCCATCACCGTTGGATCGAGCCACTCCCCAGTTTTGATCTCGACCCTTCGTTCTTTGGGCGCCCTCGACCGTCGGATTTCGATTAGGAGCTCACTGGAGCATTGATATCACGAAGAGGTGCCAGCTGCTATCCCCCGTTCGATCATCCACGTGGCTCCCTTTCCACCGTCAGATTAGAGCTGAGGTTCCTTCGTTGGTGCGCCGCCCACTGCAGCCGTTGGATACACCACGTGGCGCGCATCCAGCCCCTCGGTTAATAAAGGGTAATTTATCCTTAGGCCCTCTCTCTTTTAGTCTTTATTATTCAGTCCTATAAATATTTTATAGAGTTTATTTTAGTTTGGTAAAATTGCATAGAGACCCTAGTTGTTTATTTTTATTGCATTCTCGTCCCTGTTAATGTGAGATATGTGCTTCGTCACGTGAGTTTTTGGAGAATTTGCATTCTGTGGGTTGTAGTTTCTGGTTGTTAATGAATGAAATATCTTTTTGTATAATTGCACTTATGCCCCTGTGAATGATTTAATTCTGCATGTGTTGAATATCGTGGGCATTTTACAACTTAGCCCTTGGACTTTTAGCACCTGTTGCTAATAAGTCTGGGGAGTTAAGTTATTTGCATATTGGTCCCTGTGTGCCCAGTACACGTGCCTTGCACGTGAAGGCTTGGTATTTTTGCACCAGGACCCCTTGAGTTTCTGGTTTTGTTACATTTTAGCCCCCAGAAGATATTATTATTACAAACAGGTCCCTATGCACTGTGGGCTTTTGTTTGTTTTAAATAAAATATCAAATCTTATCCAAATTGAGTGAAACTTTGATACGTGGCTCGTACCACTGTGTAGAATTTTCACCAATTTTTGGGAAAGTTTTTTAGCCCTTTTATTATTTTTAAAAATTCAAAAACTCTTCATTTTGTCTCTGTCCAGATTTAAAATTCACAAAAAATATAAAAACCTTTTCAAAAATTCTAAAAAATTCAGATTTTGTGTGTTTTGGTATGTTTGATTTTCTGACCTGTTTTGGTAATTTTTTATTCCTAAAATTTATAAAAATTAAAAAACCTTGAAAAACTTATAAAAATTCTAATAATTAATATTAAAACTCAAAAATAATAAACTCTTTCTCTTATTTTTCCTTTTTATTTATATTTTTCAAGAAAAATACCTCCAGGGCTTGAAACAACCATTTAGTATTTTTAAATGGTTTTAGAAGCCTGATTGGACAGTTTGCATTGGTTTCTGCCTTATTTCATTTTTAGAAAATTCCATAAAAATCAGAAAATTCTCAAAAAATCACTAAAAATAGTAAAAAATATAAATACCATAAAAACATTTTTGTTTGAATTTTTAGAGCATTTTTGACTAATTAAATAATTGCTTGAAGTTGTGTGTTTTCCTTATTTTCTTATTTTCTTTATAATTAAAAATTCCAAAAAAATATAAAGATATTAAAAATCCACCAAAAATAATTTGTTTTTATTTTATTTGTTTATAGACTACTTCGTAGGTCGCGAGGCCATTTCGTGCTCCTCGAGTTCGACCCTGGGTGCTATGCCAGGTTAATATCATAGCGAGATCGCTATCTTGATTTTTATAGTGTTTCGATCTTTATTTGGTGGTCTTAATCTTTTTCTTGATTGAGCTCTGAGTCCCGAGTGTCTGAGGTCACAATGACCTTAGTGAGACACTTTACCTTAGTCGTTCGGACGGCTCTCATCAGAAACTAAGAGGATAATTAAAGATGAAGCACTAATACTTCTTCAAATGACTTTGAGAATGTATTCCATATGTCAGTTAGGTATGACAATGATCGGACTTCATGTGATGAAGCTCCTGAGGATCATGACATGGAAATATGGATGTTAGCAATAAAGGTCTAAGGTAGACTTCATATACAAGTGTTGTATATGGACCATCGAGGATCCACCTATATGGGTAAGACCCTTTAAGATGTAAATGGATCTTCAAGAGAAAGGGAACCTGATGAGAAGGTAGAGACCTTCAAAGCACGACTCGTAGCCATGAGCTACACACCGGAAGAGAAGACATTGCTTGCGATGAGACTTGCTCTTAAGTAACCATACTTATACCCATAAGAATATTGCTAACTGTAGCTACACAACTTGACTTTGACATCTTCGAGAAGAAAGTCAAGATTGCATTCCTCTGTGAATGCCTCTCTAAGGATATTCACATGAAGTAGCCCCAGGGCTTCATGATTGAGGAAAGCAAAGTGTGCAAGCTGAAGAACTCCATCTATGGACTCAAATAAGCTTCTTGTAGTTGGAACATAAGAATATTGCTAACTCTATCTGAAGGGACAGCACCTCAAAGAGTTGAGGAAGTGAATGCTAGAACTGCTTGCACTTGTGCATCAGTTACGAGAAGCTGAGTGTATGCTAGATGTGTACTAAAGCCAGATATCTGCCATGCGGTGGGAGTAGTAAAGTGTTGCTAATCCTACTATGGAGAGAAAACACTTGATTGCAGTAATAACAAAATCTACAAAGATGACAAGACTTTCGATATGGTGATCTCTAAGTCTTATCTTCAAGAAATTAAGACTTTATAGATAGTGATCTAAAAGGGCTTAAATTTGGATACCTTTGAAGGGTATTCTAATAAGGATTATGGAAATACCGGTTATGATAATTATTAAGCTGTAGTGTCAAGGACATTGTAACGGCTTTATCAAGATTGAGTATTGGTTGCATAAGATGCAGCATTCACATTAGATGCGAGCACTGTTACTAGGAGATATGCAAGTGTCGTAAAAGGACTTGGCATAGTCTTTTGGGAACAAAGTGACTGATCAGCTTACCTAGTTATTTTCTAAATAGGCTATGACTGTCACATGAGTGTGGGTTTAAATGATTAGCCCATTAATGACTCTTTGGGCTAGTTGGAGATTGTTGGACATGCTAGCCAACGGTGAGCCATTATGTAATAAATGTTATTGCACATATCATTCCCTGATCTGAAATTAAGAATAAATAATTTTCATAATAGGTCCCTTAGTACAATTAGGGTTATGTATCATGGACATCTTGATGATCATACAGTTGTTGAATCAACTATTAAATCATAGAGGCTGGTGCTTGGATGAATATCTAAAGGGCTAGATTGAGGACTGATCAGGCACCGTCAAATGATTGTTAAGAGATGATCTCCAGCCTGAGTAGGAGATGGCAATCCTTTCTCGCATAGGATGATATCCGACCAACCTCTTGATGCAAGTCCTCTACATGGGAATAGAGATTCAGAGGTGTCAGATTAGTTAGGTCAAAGAGTTTACTTGACGAGATCGAGATAATCAAAGTCCTATATCGTATGTTGTCACGATACATGCATGCGTGACCGGAGAAAGATGTGTTACTATATGTATGAGTATGTACATTTGGCAGACCAATAGGTTGATGACCTAACCAAGGTCTATATACTGGCGCGCTAGTGTGCATATAAGGGCATATGAGTAATATGATCTCTCAAAGGGATCATACAGGTTCATTACTGAACCGGAAGACATGAGCTCACTCATGAGATATTGGGAAGAATCAAATTTTGTACGCACGGTTGTCTCGCTTTGGAAGCTTGACTGAATTTATAGGTTTGATATATACTTTTGGAAAGTATATGATCAAGACCTATGTATGATATATGCTTTTAGAAAGTATATGATCGATACTAACTCCCAATGATCAAATGAGGAACTTATTGATAAAACACTGAAGTAGACAATATAAAGTTGATCTAATACTTCGGGTTTATTCTGAGTCTTCCAGTATGCAGGATGTACAGGTATTGGGAATACCTGTGGGTGATGTGATCATAAACGATTGTATAACATGACGCTTCCATTCCTAAGGAGTGATGAAACGGGTCTAGATTTTAGTGACTCCTCTCAGTAGAGAAGTAATCTGATCTTGGTCCAAATGTTGGACATTGATCTGAATGTGATTCAGATGCAATGAGAAGATTAAATTTGCGGTCTTGATTTAATCAAGCATCTATGGGAGGCTCGAGATCTGGATTTGCGATGTGATCTCAATATGCAAGTCACTATACGTGGAACAATACAATCACCATGTCCTTATCTTCAAGTATCCGCGGAGAAAGCACATTATCCTTGAAAGAGTTCATGGATAATTTCATTGTTGATTTATGTATCCAAGCATCGAAAAAAATTGATAATTAATTGTGATTTAATTAGCATGGATAATATGAATTTGATTCATATTATAAGGAGAGACATCCAAAATAATTAAATGTGATTTAATTATCAAGGATATGAATAATGTGAATGTGATTCATGTTATTTGGGCACATGAGAAAAGAGATCCAAGATGATTAAATGTGATTTAATTATCATGGATATGAATAATATGGATAACACTATCCATATTAATCGTATATATTATAAATGTGATTTATAATATATAATAGAGAGCCATATTGTGTTTTATATTTGTTGATTAATTATTGTGGTGAATGGGATTCACATTGAATGATTATTTGAAAATATAATTACATTTAGTTTTGGGTTGTGAATGAGATTTAAATTTTTTTCAATGGCTTGATTGATATTTTCCAAAAAGGTAATTTGGAATTATTTTTGTGAAAATTATTTTGACAAGAGTTATAGGAGATATCATGAGATAATGAGATCTCATGATATATCAATGAGATTGATCAAGTCCCCTCTAATAAGAGAGGACGGCTACAACTCCTCTAGAGGAGTAGAGTAGCCGTCTCCCCTTTTTAGGAGAGGACCATGGTCTTCTCATTATCCTATCTCTAGTCAAAAGTGATTTAATTTGAGATTAATTATATTGGTTTATCAAAGATAATTAATTTGAATTAAATTACTTGTTGTGTTTACCAACAACAATCCTAGTAATTGAAAGGGACACAATCAATCTCATCTGTTGATTGTGTGTTGTCCATGGATTGGGTTCCATGGACTCCCAAAACCTTATATAAGAAGAGGCACTCCTTGCTCTTCTAAAGACATGAAAAAGGAATGCTCTCTCTCTCTCTTTTCTCTCTACATGCCCACTCTCTCTATCTCTCATGTGGTCGTCCACCATGGATTCCTTAGAGAGATCCTCCATCGCTGCAGCGTCGTCGTTATGCTGCCCGATCGTTTGCTCGTGGATCTTCGTCTACTTCGGCGTGCCTTGCTCATGAAGAAGATGTTGTATCTCATTTGTCGATCTCAGGAGATCCGTGGCTTGGATCATCCACATGGATTGCGAGAAGCACGTGTCTCATCCACGCGCTCACAAGCGCCTCCTCCATCAGATCAGACTTGAGACAGGAGGTCTCTTTGTTTAGAGACTCGACCGTAACCACGCTTCAAGAGGTAATCCTATTACTTGTTTGTGGTGTAGACGAAACGATCCAATAAGTGTTCTTGGATCATGTAGTTTCATCACATAAAAAAATTTAATTTCCGCTACATCGAGCAACTAGTGCGACTAGTCGCTCCGGATCGCATTCGATGCGATCATCACGCTTCTGTGATGCGCTTGAGGATTTTCCCATATCCTTCAAAGGGTTCTTTATTTGTGAGTCCATCTACGATGCATGGAGATATGTGTATGGATTCTGTTTCACCACAGCAGCAGGGACCCGATCCTAGCTCTCCATTTGAGGAGGGCCCAGCCATCCCCTTCCCTCAAGCACTCCGCTTGGTTAGGGGGAATAAAAAAAGAAAATCCAAAAAAATCACAACAACTAGAGTTCAGCCAGCAGATGATAGTTAGATTCTAGATTCAGCTGACTCTACAGGAGGCCTTGGAGCACATCCCTCTCTTCCAGAGGAACCTTCGAGAGAAGACCACCATTCGTAGGAAGAGTAGGAACCATCATTCAGAGATCCATGTGCTCACTTGTGCCACCTGCTTCGCCATCCAGAACCGTCTGCCAGCCAAGAGGCCAGATGTAGTAGCTCCCTATGGCAGATGTCACATACATGAGAAGAGGTTCGATCGGACTCTATTAGATAGTGGTTCTTCCATCAACCTACTCTCGACAGCCTTACTCGACCGATTCGAGTTTGGCCCTCTTCGACGGAGCAGGACGGTCCTTCAGTTTGCTGATCGATCTGTCAAGAGGCCGAAGGAGTTGCTGAAGGACGTGGTCATCACAATTCAGGGCCTGGAATTCCCCGTGGACTTCGTTGTGTTGGACATGGAGTTTCCTAAGTCTGTGACCGATACCCCCATCATTTTAGGATGCGCGTTCTTGGCCACAGCCAAGGCAGTGTCCGATCATGATAGCGGGAAGGTATACTTTCATGTCAAGGGTGAGAGTATACAAATAGAGACGATTGATGAGACCAGAACGTGAGATTGAGCTTGCTCAGAACCGCTTAGTGATTCAGAGCAGATGACAGAGGCAGAGCAAGACGTCCACCAGGAATGTGATTTTGTGATCATAGATGATGAAGCCGCTTGGACAGACCCCGTTTCACGAGCCATCCTCTCACCCTTAGATCCCTTTGATTTCCAGATTCCAGCAGAGGAGATCTTGGAGAGCGCATTCTTGGCAGAGGATACATTTGAGGCAGCGGATCGTATTCAAGATAGCGAGGCAGTTGATATTTCTCTTTATTCAGATTCAGATCCCTCGGAGTCAGATAATGATTGGGTTGAGTTTGATGAGTTGATTCCATGTCTGATTCCTACAGAGCCAGCAGCTAGAGTGGAGATTGATCCTATTAAGAGTACAAATACACCAGCAGAGCAGTCTTCACCGGATTATCACGATCAGTGAGAGTTCACCCATGCAGATTTAGTTACTTTCACTCAGACCTTTCAGAGGCCAGATCTGCCAGATCCAAGTTGTCCAGAGCTGAAGCCCTTGCCGCAGTTGCTGAAGTTTAGGTTCCTTGCGGGCGAGCATGAGATGCACCCAGTCATTATCTCAGCGGATTTGACTGGAGAGCAAGAATCTCATTTGATGGAGGTTCTTGAAAAGAACTGCAAGGCGATAGGATGGAGTGTAGTTGATCTCCAGGGGATAAGTCCGGCCCTGTGCTCCCACCATATCTATCTCGAAAAGGACGCCAAGCTGTCGTGTGAGTTCCAGTGGCGGCTGAACCCGAACCTTCGAGAGGTTGTCATGAAGGAAATCTCGAAATGGTGGGGCGCCGATTTTATCTACCCCATCTCTGACTCCGAGTGGGTTAGTCCATTACATGTGGTGCCCAAGAAGACAGGCATCACTATAGTTATGAGTGAGTCTGGAGAGGAGATCGCTACCCGGGTACCCACTTCTTGGAGGGCTTGTGTGGACTACAGACGATTGAACCAGGACACCAAGAAGGATCATTTCCCACTGCCTTTTATTGATCAGATTATAGAAAGGCTAGCTGGGAAGAGTCACTACTTCTTTCTTGACGGGTACTCCGGTTAAAACTAGGTGGCCATTGCACCCGAAGGCCAGGACAAGACCACATTTACATGTTCCTTTGGGACATGTGCTTTCAGACGAATGCCTTTTGGTCTATGTAACGCTCTGGCGACATTGCAGAGACGCATGTTGTCTATCTTTTTGGACATAGTGGGTGAGTGCTTAGAGGTCTTCATGGACGACTTTTCGGTCTATGGTGATGGGTTTGATGCTTGTCTTGACTGCCTAGACCGCGTCCTTCAGCGATGCATCAAGGTCCATCTTGTATTATCTTGGGAGAAGAGTCACTTCATGGTGAATCAAGGGACGATGCTTGATCATATCATCTCCAACAGGGGCATGGAGGTTGATCCGACCAAGGTGGATATCATTAGGAAACTCAGTCCACCGTCCAACTTGCGACAGTTACGGTCTTTTCTAGGGCATATCGATTTCTATCGATGCTTCATTCATGATTTCAGTAGGATTTCCCGATCGTTGACTGATTTGCTGACCAAAGACACTGAGGTCGTTGTGGATGATAAGTGTCTTGTGTCATTTGAGACTCTCAAGAGTCTAGTTGTTGAGGCTCATGTTCTCCAGCCGCCTGATTGGTCTCTTCCATTCGAGATTATGATGGATGCCTCCGATTTTGTCGTAGGGGCCGTTCTAAGATAGAGGAGTGATGGAGTGCCATTTGCCATTCACTACGCTAGTCGTACATTGGATGCCGCACAGGGGAACTACACTGTCATTGAGAAGGAGATGCTAGCCGTAGTCTTTGCCCTAGACAAGTTCAGATCTTATATCATTGGATCAAAGGTGACTATCTTCATAGACCATACTGCCATCAGGTACCTCATGGCAAATAAGGATGCCAAAGCGAGATTGACTAGATGGATCTTTCTACTCCAGGAGTTTGATATTGAGATTAAGGATAAGCCTGGAGTCAAGAATGTGGTGGCGGATCATCTATCCCGATTAGAGCATCTTGAGGATCCTGAGCAGACTGATCCGACCTTGCCAGATGAGACGATCCTTGCTATCACCTCGCTCCCTGGTACGCCGACATTGTGAACTATCTTGTTGCCAAGAAGGTTCCACAAGGTTGGCCCAGGCAGCGACTTGAGACCTTCCTCGCGAAGGCCAAGTTCTACCATTGGGAGGATCCCATCCTTTATCATGAAGGAGGGGATAGCATCTGGCGTCGGTGCATTCCTCAGGAGGAGCACCATAGTATCCTCACTTACTGCTATAAGCTTGAGGCAGGAGGACATCACTCTGGGAGGAGAACGGCATAGAAAGTGCTCCAATCTGGCCTATGGTGGCCTACCCTCTTCAAGGATTCTGATGAATTCATGAAGAGGAGTACTGACTGTCAAAGGATGGGCACTTGTGGATAGCGTGACATGATGCCCATGCAGCCCATTCACTTCTCTGAGGTTTTTGACGCATGGGGCATCAATTTCATGGGTCCATTCCCTAAGAGTCAGGGATTTGAGTACATTCTGTTGGTTGTTGATTATGTTAGTCATTGGGTTGAGGTCATCCCCGCCCGAACCACAGATGCTAGGACTGTATGTAGATTTTTGAGGAAGAATATCATTTCACAGTTCAGGGTGCCTGGAGTGTTGATATCTGACGGGGGGTCTCATTTCATCAATGACAAGTTAAAGGCCCTTGCTAGCGAGTTCAGCATTGATCATCGAGTAGCTACTCCATATCATCCTCAGACCAATGGTCTTGCTGAAGCGTCAAACATGGAGATCAAGACGATATTGCAGAAGGTAGTCCGCCCTGACCGAAAGGATTGGTCACAACTTTTGGACTCGGTCTTGTGGGCATACCAGACTTCTTTCAAGACTCCTGACTCCTTTGGGTACATCTCCCTTTCGCCTTGTTTATGGCAAGTCCTGCCATTTACCTATTGAGATTAGGCATAAGTCACTTTGGGCTGTCACAGACATACTTTTGGATCCAGTGAGTGTAGGAGACCAGAGGAGGGCAGAATTGGCAGCCCTTGGGAGCTTAGAGATGCAGCCTTTTCGAGCAGTCTACAATACAAGGAGAGAGTGAAGGAGTGGCATGATTCTCATATCAGCCACAAGCAGTTTGAGCCAGATCAGAGAGTATGGTTGTTCGATGCTAGGCTTGGATTATTTCCATGGAAGTTGCAGAGCAAGTGGAAGGGACCATACCTGGTCCGAAAGGTACATGACAATGGAAGTACTGACATATCTGAAATGTCATCTGAGTCTACTTTTCGTATTAACGGGCAGCGGCTCAAACCATATCTAGATCATGAGCCACTAGTCGTTGATGTCGCCCCCATTCATTTTGCATGAGATGTGGTCTTTGACTCACATCTATTGCATCTCATACTTGATTATCATTGTATTCCACCATGTATAGATCCAGATGTCCATATAATACCACTCTTCAGTCCAACACCCCATTTACATCTTTGATTATGTTATACTTAGGGTGTGCTTTACCCTAAGTATAAGGGAGGTGTCAGACTTCTAATTTCATTTTTGATTCTCATTACCTCTGTTTTGTTGCCTATACTTAGGATTATTTTTCCCTAAGTATAGGGGAGGTAGACTCTGTACATCCTTCCATTCAGATTTTCCTTTAGGTACAGTCTGTTATACTTAGGATTACTTGATCCTAAGTATAGGGGGAAACACCGAGATCCTTTCATTCTATTCTTTGATTCGTCACTGTAGTATACCATCCCTTTTCACTTCCCTATACTAAGCACGAGTTATGTCTTCTTCATCGCTCTTGATCCACTCTGAGGACATCGTTCGAGCTAAGTATAGGGAGGTGTCGTAAATATTTCATATATACTTTAGCCATAACTCGTACTTTGTGTGAGTATGTTAATAAATAAAATGGCTAAAACCCTTTATCTTAAAAACCATAAAAAAACCCTTTATCTTAAAAACCATAAAATTTAAAATTTTTTCTTGTACATAAATTCTTTCTTGCACATACATAGCTATTTATAATTTTTTTGTACAAATGTTTGTAAAAATGTTGTGTGTAAAAAGTTTGTAAATATTTTGATATCAAAATTATGTATATAGTACAAAATTTTTGTAAATTATTTGAAAAACAAAAGGTTTGCAAAAACCCTTGTGTAAATGTGTGTAAATATTTTGCAAAACTTCTGCATCCATGCAATCATTCATTCAAACATTTTTCAAAAATCTTGCACCTTTTTCAAAAATTTGCATAAAAGCATTTTTGTATATATTTGTACAGTTTCTCTGAATCACAGTTGACATTTAAACTAACCTGGAATTAAATTGAAAAATGGAGCTTGGTCAAGACCTTAATCCACCTAATTCTAAGAGGAACCTTATAGGGCTTAGGGTTAAGACTTTTCAGGTCCATTTGGGACTTAATTCTTTGAGTCCACTAGCCTATGATCATATGTCATCTTGATGAGCCTAAGTAGAACACTTAACAACGCACACATGACTCTCATAGACAGTGGCTTTACTTGCACCAACACCTTACACATAGCTCTCTACGGATGAGGTGGTGAGGAGGCAGTCTTCTTTGGCTTAGGGTAGCATGCGAGGGTAGTACTTCTAGGCAAAACCTCTCATCTTCTTTTAGTGGAGGAAGTGCGTCTCAACTTGGTTTGGTAGCATTGAGGTCTAAAGATAGGAGTTGTGGGTTGTAATAATGCTTCAAAAGAGGGATAGTCTAGTGGCTTAAGAGGAAAAACTCCTTATGTATATATGTTGCACCATGTAGATGCGTTGTACATATGCACATCAAAAAAAATGTGCAAAAGAAAAGAAAAACTCCAAAAAGTGGTGGGTCTGATAGAAAATGAAATACCCACCAGAGTGTATATAGCCAAATAAAGCAAAGCTTATGTTACCCATTCCCATCTCATGAAGCTTGCAGCAGGGAGACTTAGCTACACTGGTTGGGCTCCGTAGGATACATGGCCACACTGGCCATGGTCCATTCTCTTCTTCCTCCACTTCTTGAGCCGGTTGTACTTGAACTTAGAAGGGAATACTCCGCTCCTCGAGGAAAGAGCTGTCAGACTAGGGTATTAGAGTTACCTTGTTGAGGGGGGTTGTCACTTTGCCATCTCTGAGGTGGGGAGCTACATACCACTTACACAGTATAAGGAAAGATTCATGGCCATTAGAGTTTGTGTATGAAGACTTGTTCTGATCTGTAATATTGAGGAGTCTTGACCATAGATTGGTGGATCTTAGAGGCTGTTAAGTATTAAACCTAAGTCCATATAAGGTTCCGACAAACTAATAATCCAAAGGTCTGACTGAGCTCCATACTTCAATTTAATGAAGACAAGTTTAATAATAAACCTTGATTCGCCTTCTTTTTCTTTTTCTTTATCTTTTCACTTATTTTTCAAATAAGTGTTTGCTAAGGGACTAGCAAAAGTAAAGTATAGGGGGTGATGAAGCCTCATCCATCACTCTTTATTCTTTTATTTTAGCTAAATATCTTGGCAAAGCATCATGTAAATAGTTGTAAATACAATAAATTAGCAATAAGCATGCTTGTGTTAATAAATCATAATTAGCATGTATTTGTGCAAAAATAAAAGAATAAAGAATAAAAGAAAAAGAAGGAAATATTTGTAATAAATATTGAGTGACCTGAACCCAAGAGAGGGCCAAGCATTGGCCTGATCGCTAAATAAAACAAGTAGCGAGAGATAGGGCCACTCTACCTTGTATATATACACCATTTATGTATATAATTTATTTTTACAAAAATAAAAATAAAAAGGTTTTTTTAGTTCCTTATATATATATTTCTAAAAATAAAATAAAAAATTAGAAAAATAAAATAAAAATAAAATTAGAATAAAATTCTTTCTCTCTCCCACTTGTATATAACACATGTATATATGTACTTTTCCCTATTTATTTTATAATTCTAAAAAAATAATCAAAATAAAACAAAAATTGTTTTAAACTCCAAATATTATGTTGTAAATAAATAAAATATAAAATTGGGGTATTTTTGTAAAAATAATAAATTAAAAATAATTGTACAAAGTACATAGATATATAATACAATATACTTTATATACCATAAATTATTTTTCATAAAATAAATAAAAATCATAGAAAAATAGTTTGGAAAATAACAATATTTTTCATGTTGTGCACTTTTTGATTTAAAATCATTTACTATTTTTAATTGATTTTATAAATATTTTGTACATACTATTTTCTGATTGGTCCAGGAGGAATGTTGACTCCGGTCAACTACCCCTCCCGGACTCCCCCTCGCGCGGATTCGGTTTCTGCGTACTTTTCACCCAATTACCTCGACCGGGTCCTGCATCCTCGTGCCCCAAATTTCCGCCCGCATCTCCCCCATGGATTTGTGATCCTCGAAGATCCATAGGGAGACGTGGATAATCCTCGGTTCACGTGCTCCGACCCGATCTATCTGGCCACCTAGACTGCTCTATAAAGTCTTCACTCGCCTCCCCAGCTCAGGATCTCGCGCCGTACCCTTATCTGATACCCTAGACACCTTCGCCTTGGTGACAGCAACCGGAGGCCACTCTTGGAGCTCGGAGAGGAGCTTTGTAGCCGACGCTCAACTGTCGTGGTCGGAGCAATGCCGCGAGGAGCCTCCTTCGCCAGCCGCAGCGTAGTCGAGGCAAAGACCCTGCCGTTCACCTCCCCTGGAGCTCAAGATCACATTATGTCCTTCAGGAATCCTCTCCATAGTTCCTAGCTCCTTTGGTTATTCAATCTTTCATTTGCCATCCGTCGTCGCTCCGCCAGCTCCGACCAGCCGGACGGAGCTTCATCCTCTTCATCCACCCGTTCAGATCGATGCTCCTGCTCGTCCTCTATCTTCCCACGCATCCTGATCACCCTGACCTTGGCTCGGATATCCAAGATTAGGTCATCGGTCTCATCTATCATCCTCGTCGGAGACCCACCTCCCATCCACCGTCGCTTTTCTCTGTTTCAGACCCAATAACCCCGACCGGAGCATTGCTCCGAGTCCGAGCTCTCTTGTGCAGGCCTTGACGCACGCGTAGACCATCCAAATCACCCTCGACCACCTTCACTGGAGTACCTCCAGGTCTCAGTCGACGCCACGTTTATCCGATCGTCAGCCACTCCATCAGAGCCGACTACCCGACGCGGAAGGGTCCTTCGGTCCTTTTGGCGCATCCAGATCCTTCATCAGAGCCATCGATCACCCCTGGTGCTCCGACGAAGTTCGCCCCAGCTCAGTTCATCTATAGGACCTCTCCGTCGTTGGATCGACCATATCTCCCAGACTTCATCGCAGCCATCCACTCACCTGGAGGTGTCAGACCATTAGATGTCAGATCTAACGGTCCCGTACCAGCCATGTAGCCGACATCTGACAGCCGTCAGATCTGACACCTGACGCGTCTAGAGTCGTTCGTTCACGCCCAACCAGCTGCTGACACCTGTCCCTCACACGCAGCTCACGTGCCTCCATGGGTATATTTCTCATTCTATCATGCATTTATTTTCGTTTTTATTTTAGTCTGTAAAATAAAGTACACAGTTAGACCATTTTGCATTTTAGCACCTGTAGTTTTTCCTATTTGCATTTTAGTCCTGCATGTGTGGACCCATGTGCTTCGTCACGTGTTTTCTAAGATATTTACACTATGTACCCTGTATTTCTTTGTTGTTATTGATTGAAGTTTTAGTTTCCATATTTGCAAATATGCCCCTGTGAGTGTTGTTTTACGACATGTGCAGATTTTGATGGGAGAAGTGCAGAGTTGACCCTAGGCTTTTATTGCCTGATAATTTTTGGTCTCAGGACTTGTTTTAATTGCATCTTGTCTATGTGAGCTGTGTGTTTTGTATTTGATTAATTAATTAGCAAAATTGCTCCAAAAATTATGAAATTTTGACACGTGGCTCCTGCCATTATGTAGGAATTTTAGTGATTTTGAGTTTTGTTTTGATTTTGTTTATTATTTTCTAAAATTCAAAAACTATAAAAATTGTCTCTGGTTACTTTAGAAAATCAATTTAAAATATTAAAAAACTTTGGAAAATTCTAAAAAAATTCATGTTTATGTGTTTTTTTATTGTTTTAAGTTCTGTTCATTTTTTATTCCATTCTCATTTATAAAACCCATAAAAATTGAAAAAGATTAAAAAACTTATAAAAATCATTAAAAATTCATAAAAATTCAAAAAATTGTGTTTTCTTCTTCTGGAGGTAGATTTTATTTTGTAGTTTCTCATAAAAATACTGCTAGAATTTTATAGCATTTTAATTAATTTTAATTTACCTTTAGATTCCAGGTGTACATTGATTATTGTTTTTGGCTTTCTTTTATTTTAGAAAAGTAATTAAAAAACATAAAACCCCCATAAAATCCACAAAAACATTTGAATATTTTAAAAACTCAAAAATATTTTTGTTTGGAATTTTGGAGTATTTTTTGATCTTTAAATAATTACTTGAGTGTTGATTTTCTATTTTCCTTTATTCTTTTCTCTTTATAAAAATTATAAAAAATTTTGAAAAACTAAAAACCACCAATTTTCTTTCTTTCTCAGTTTCCCGACTACTTCATAGGTTTTCCATTTCGTGCTCCTTGTGATCAACCCTGGTAGCTATACCAGGTAAAATAAATTAGCGAGACCGCTTGATGTGTTTGATTGCTTGATTCCTTTATTGGTGGTCTGATTTTCTTGTTGACTGCGCTTTGTGGTTCATGTCGCAATGACCATAATTATTCCTTAACTTGAATAGCAAAAGTCGTGTCATCGGAGTCGTGGCAAGGAGGAGGTCTACGGATCTCGTCTAGAGATTGGATATGATGCGACCCATTTTTGTCGTTTATCGGCTGCCTACGATGTCATCGTAATGCTCAAGAAGTTGGGTATCTCCCTCACTATTGACATATGGCCGGTGAGTTAGGACGGTGGAGGTCCTTTAGTGGCATTTAGGGTCATGGCTGAGAAGAGCGGAGATCGTGGGAGGTTGCACATGTCAAAGTGGTTGTAAAGGAAGAGGGGAGGAGAGATGGAGGTGGGCCGAGGGATGCAGGACGACGGTTGGGTTGTCGTTGCAGAGGGCGGAGCTGGTGAGCGATTGCACTGCCCGAGCGTAGCAGAAGAAGGGGGAGATGGGAAGAAGGGGTTGCATGACATACTAAGGAGCAACATGGTGGATAAAATAATAATAATAATATGTAAATAAAATAAAATAAATAAAAGAAAAATAAAAAGAGGGGTGACATGTGGCGTATCCAGGAGCTACCACGTATCGCTCCCAAAAATTCATGAAATAAATCAAACGAAAAAATATAAAATAGCAAACAGGGTTAAATCAAAAAGTGCCTTTATGAATTGTTGTCGATGATATCTACAACTTTCGTGAAGGAACCAAGATTAAAAGAGATCATCTGTAGAAAATGTGTTTTTGGTGGTACTCTATAGATATAAAATACTGTATTTCTTATTTTGTAACTTTTTAATATTTTTAAATAAGATAAAAACCAAAATGAAATTAGAAAAAATATAAAATAAATATTTACACCTTACTCTATTTTTTTGATATTTTTAGAAAAATACGAAAATAACGAAATAAGATAAAAGGGGCATACATACAAACTCTATATATAAACTTACAAAGATCTATTTTCTTTGATTTTTGCTTCAATTTTTATTAGTATTTTTACATATTTTATTAAAATGCAAATCAAATAAAATAAATGAAAAAAATAAATAAGAGTTAATTTTGTACATAAAATAATAAGATCAAAATAGTCAATATGTATAATATACAATGAGGTCCCAAAATCGAAGTTTCATATATGAACATCGATTCTTTTGATTGTTTCATAGATAATTGAATGTACATTAATTCAAAAGAGAGTAGAGATTTATAGGAGATTGTATGAGAGATATATTCACAATTATGACTTTTTGTCTCATAACTAGGGTTTGGGTTTTATTAGGAAAAACTACAAGTTAGTATTTGTTGGTATTTTTTATTAATGTTAGTAATATGTACACAATAAAATTGATTTTATTTTATTTTGAGTTATTAAAAAATAATTAAAAATTTAGAAGATGTGATAATTTACAAGGGAATTCTGAATTCTTATTTAATGCACTTATGCATGGGATAAATTGTGAATCTTATTTGCATACGCATGAATAATAATATAATATTGATGAATAAATGAATCTAGTTAATTGGGAACAGAGCTCTATTTTTATCTTTTAGAGTGATGAATCATGGATTTTATCAGCCCCTTATACTTGAACCATGCTCATCCCCGAGCAACTAAAATGAGATGTATAAGTGAAATGATATTGGATTCCATACTAAGGTCATGAACAAAAGCTGAAAATGGAGCTCGACTCGACCTTTGGATTAATACCATGGCAGAACTCTTGATGAGAATTAGGGTTTTGAGAACAACATTGTCCAAGTATTCAAATCATCGTCCAGACCTGACTCAGAAGTCATCTTAGATCAACCCCCTCCCATAGTATCCCACATGAACACTGAATAACCGTCTCTGGTGTGTGAAGGGTGTTAGATCTTCACATCCAAGATGTCGGACTACCATGCAATCTCCTCCTCAAGTAAATCATCCTCGAGGAGTTGAGTATTTCCTTCTAAGTTCAGGAGCATGCTAATTCACAACGACTGGGGGGTAGAAGTCTAAAAGAAGGGGAAAAGAAGTGGAGAGTGACCAGTGTAGTCAACTATCCTATGAAGCTTGGTCGGTGTAGCCAAGTCTCCACCAGATCTGCAGGCTATCAGAAGCTTGGAATATTGTGGTCAAATGTTATTCTTTTTGGTATTAACTTCTTCTTGGTAGGATTTGTGGTTGCTTTGCATTGATCTTTTGTCTTCGAACGGATATAAAATCTTTTGTTCCGTCCATATTTTAGGGTCTTAGAAAAAATTGTGCTAGCAGTTCATCCCTCATCAGAAGCTTTTTTTCAACCCAGCACTCCGATCTTTAGATGTCTATGCTACCAAAGAAAAAGACACACAGTCTTCCAACACCCCAGTTGAGTTGAGCTAAGTGCGCGGAATAGGGCATAGAATAATTCCCTATCCAAGAGTCTACTCAGAATGAGGCGATCAAGTTAGACACTAAGAGTTAAAGTCTAGATATTGTCTTGTAAACTTAGATAATTAAATCAATGACTTAAAGTTCCTAAAATCCTACTTCTCAATGAAGTTCTTATGAAGTTTAAGTAGATTAAGGTCAGGTCTAGTCCATCCTCACTTTTTACTCATAACTTGGTTCAGAACCTGCTAACTTTCCACTTTGCATAAAGACAACATGCTAATGAAGTGCAGAAGAAAATACATATGAATGAAGTGCAAGTTTTTTTAATGATGTTTTTTATGCAAGAATGAATAAGAAGCCAGTTTTATTTGACAAAAGTTTTTTCTTTTTCTTTTTTTATTATACCTCTTATTTTACAACAATTTACACAAGTATTATTAACAATGATTTCACAACAATTTTACAAATCATGTTATTTTACATCTTGTATACATATATAGATTTTACATATTTTACAAAAATACAATTTTTTACCTATACTTAGCGTGCGCTATATACTCACCTCCCTATACTTAACGCGCGCTATGTACTCAAAGAACAAAAGCAAGAAAGAGACATACCACATGCTAAGCATAAGAGAGTGAAAAGAATAAAAATATAGAAGCTGACCTGCCCCCTATACTTAGGCTTTGGTCAGCCTAAGTATAGAAGAAGAGCAAAAATACGACGATCGAAGTTAAGAGGAGAAATGGAATAATGAATATACAGGGTGGGCATCGGTCCCCCATATACTTAGGCTCTGGTCAGCCTAAGTATAGAAAAGGAGTAGGTGTGAGAACCAATGAGGTTGGGAAATGTATAGAGAAACGGGAGTTTGGTAGGAGATGCTTGGAGATGTTGGGAGTAGTGAGGATCATATGTTCTCTGAGAGTAGATCTTGAGATGCTAGGATATGCATGAATGAGATCTCTTCAATACGAGTAAACTGCTCATCTGATCCTACGAAATGATTAAGCAGTATCTTGTTCACGAGGAACGATCATGCACCATATGCAACCTCTGAAATATCTAAATTGTCGTTTGTGTGCAGTTCTCTGACAATGAAGGGTCCTGTCCACTTGGACTTCAACTTACCTTGGAAAATCTTCAACTTGGCATTGAATAACCATATGTTCTGCCCTAGAACAAAACTCTTGTGTCTGATATACTGATTGTGCCAACACTTGATTTTGTCCTTATAGACCAAGTTGTTATCATGCCTTGTTTCTGATTTCTAAAAGTTCATTTAGATACATCTTTCTACACTATTGTCCTTCACGTGTCTTCCAAATCACTTTCTTTAATGCCCACTCAGATTTGTGGATCATCTCAGCCAACAGATGACATGTTTTTGCATATACCATTCGGAATGGGGAGGTTCCATGCTGGATTTTGTAAACAATCATGTATGCCCATAGAAGTTGGTCCAAGAGCTGGGACTAGTTCTTCATGTCAGTGTGGACTAGCTTCTACAAAATACCCTTCACCTCTCTATTCGACACCTCTGCCATGCCATTCGACTGTGGGTGGTATGGACTAGCAATACAGTTCTCGATGTTGTATCCCTTTATTAATTTTTTTTATTTCCCTATTAACAATGTGGCTACCCTTATCAGAGATGATGACTTTGGGGACCCCTAATCATGAAATGATGTGATCTTTCATGAGCTTGCAGACCATTTTGTTGTATGCGGCTCAAGTACGGATATCTTCCACCCACCTAGAGAGATAATATATCGCAAGTAGAATGTGTTCATAATCGTGGCTGTTTAGGGATAGGCCCATGAAATCTATGCCCCATGCATTGAAAACATCAACCATAATGACACGTTGCATGGGGATTTAATATTTGGGATCGACAATCCTCATATTCTCTGACATGTTGGACATAACCTAACAAATGCATATGCATCTCAGAACAGGGTCGGCTAGTACAAACCACTCCGACGCACTTTCCATATGGTCCTCTTCCCAGAACAATGTCCTCCTGCCTCCAAGGAATGTTAGTGGGTGAGGACACTCATGTATTCCTCCTAAGGAATACACCTCCGCTAGACACAATTCAGACCTTCAAAGAAAAGGAATGGATCCTCCCAATGGTATTTTCTAGATTCTGACTTAAGTCAGTCAATGCTGCTCTTGGGCTAATAATGGGGAATTGTCCTAAATACTAAGAAGTTCACCATGTTAGCATATCATGGGATCGACCGAACAGATCGACTTGTCAGGGAAGGAGTCCTTGATGGGGCCAGTCTCAGGGGAACTCTGTGACTCTATGCAGGAGAGGTGATTAGCTACCTCATAGTTCACTCCAAGCTTATCCCTGATCTGCAAATCGAACTCTTGGAGTAATAAAATTTACCTAAGAAGACATGCATTCACGTATTCTTTTCCATGAGGTACTTGATGGTTGTATGATTTGTGAATAGGGTAGCCTTGGACCCTAAAAGATGTGACCTGAATTAGTCCAAGGAAAACACTACGACAAGCATTTCCTTCGTTGTGACAGTATACTTCCTTTGAGCCTGATCGAGTACTTTGCTTGCATAGTGAACAACATATGAAATTCCATCTCCTTTGTCCTAACACTAACCCAACTACAAAGTCAGAAGCATACGTCATGATCTCAAAGGGTAGAGACCAATCTGGGGCATATAAGATATGAGCGTCCATGATCTTCCTCTTTAGGAGCTCAAAGGCCTCAAGACGCTTGTGATCTACAATGAACTCCATGTCTTTTTTTAATAGCTCTGTTAGCGGTTGACAATCTTTTAGAAGTCTTTTATGAATCTTCGATAAAAACCGACATGCCTGAGGAACGGCAGTACTTGCTTGAGATTGGTTGGTGGTTGAAGTTTCTTGATCACATCCACCTTTATAGGGTCAACCTCCATTCCTCTCTTGATGATGACATGCCCCAACACAATGCCCTCTTGAACAATAAAATGGCCCTTCTCCCAAGAGAGCACCAGATTCACCTCACTACATTTCTTGGGGACTCGATCCAAATGAGATAGACAAGAGTCAAATGTATCATTGTGGATCGAGAAATCATCCATAAAGACCTCCAGAAAATCACCCATCATCTCGAAAAATACTGCAATCATGCATCGTTGGAAGTCCCCGGTGCATTGCATAGTCCAAAGAGCACGCGCCTTAATGTGTACATACTGAATGGACATGTGAATGTAGTCTTTTACTAATCCTTAGGAGTGATGGCTACTTGATTGTAGCCTGATTACACATCTAGAAAACAAAAGAATTCTTTCCCTACAAGTCTTTCCAGGATCTGATCATTGAATGATAAGGGGAAATTATCCTTTTTCATTGCAGCATTCAAGCATATGTAATATACAGAGACATGCCGTGATGTGGGTACTAATATCGCAATATCCTCTCCATCCGAGTTGGTAACAGTATGAAGTCCCTCCTTCTTAGGGACTACATGAAGTGGTGCCACCCACTTGGAATCAGAGATGGGGTAGACAAACCCCGCATCGCACCATTTCTACATTCTTTCTTAATCACATCCTGTAAGTTTGGATTCAGTTTGTGCTAGAAATCACGAGAGGGTCTAGCACCTTCCTCAAGGTAAATGTGGTGTGAGCACAAAGCGGGGTTAATCCCGCGAAGATCATATACGCTCCAACCCGACCTTGCGTTTCTATTCAAGAATCTCTAGCAAGCGATATTTTTGTTCTTCGGTCAGGATAGCATTGATAGTGATCGGGAACTTCTGAGATGGACCTGCAAGGAAGACATATTTCAAGGAAGGGAGTAGAGGTTTGAGCTAGGGAATGGTGTGATCATCGGGAAGATCTGATGGCTCAATTGCCTCTGAATCCGATTCTGTGGTGGATGTGGTTGGATCTGCTCTAATAGTAGCTACCAACTGATTCTGGTCAGGAGTCGAATCGCCAATGGTATCTAAACAATAGGCAAAAGCCGCATCCGACTCGTCATCCTTGTACTTTGCATGAACTTAAGAGAATAGATATGACAAGACAAAATGGGCCTTTGTGTCATCAAGGACGTAGGGGGATGCATCAGAAAAATCTCTTATGAGTAAGGTATGATTCTGCAAGAACTATCGAACTTCCTCAACTACAATATCCTCTACTGATGAGAGTGACTCGTCAACCCAAGATTATTGCTACTATTAGTGATCAACTATGTCAACTATGTAGCACTCGACTTCCGACGAGAAATACTCTGTACTGCTCTCCGAATCAGGTCTCTGCCATTTCGTTTGTTGCATCTCTAACTCTACACTTTCATCATGTGCATAAAAGCGCATCTTTCCCATGATATAATCAAAGATAGCTCCAGACGTCCTTAAAAAAGCGAGACCAAGGATAATATAGGAATCTTGCCATCTTCAGGGACACTCCATATCTAGGACTGTGAAGTCCACCTTGTACTGCTTCCCCCGATGTCAAGGATAACATCCATCGGCATTCCTTTAAGCCTCTTAATAGATCACTCTACAAATTGTATTAGTGCTCTCGATCTCCTCGGAGGGCCTAAGCTTAGATGATCTATAGGGAAATGTGGTAATATATTGATGGAGGAACTATTGTCTAGTAGAGTGCGAGCAAATGATGTGTTAGCTATCTGATAGGTGCTGAAGTGAGCAGCTAAATCTCTCTTCTTCCTTCGAATCTCATTTCTGATCACACATGTAGTAGATATGGATGATACATGTTTCACTTTTCGAGTGTTCTTTCTCCTGTTAGTCCTAACAGGTGTGCATCTCACTTTAGGTACTTCTTGAATGCATGAAACATATCCACTAATTGGAGGAAAGGGATCTCAACTTTAATATTCTCACGTCACATCATTTTCATCTCCAAAGCATCATGATCATTTTTTTGATAATTTTTCTTCTTTCCCTTAGACAAGGTTGAGGGAAAGGGATTATCGGGGGCTCAAGATGTGAAACAGAAACATCATCACATGAGTTCTTATTTGAATCAAAATTCAGCTATCCATGACTCTGCCTAGGACTCGGACTCTGTACAGGACTCGACTGACATGCATGAAATAGAACTGAAACTGAAGGAAAAGCTGTTGGTGCTGTATCCATGGGGATCTTCTTATCTCCTGAATACCCATTGATCGTGATCGTGCTTGATGTTTTTTTATTCCGCTTTTTGATTTTTCTTGTTTTTTTCGATTCTTTTTGGAATTTTGGAGATTCAAATCCCTTTAGTGGTCTTGAAGGTGGTGTTGTTGCTGGTGATCCTCTCCTTTGAGCTCTCCACAGGGGCTGGCTCATCAGTATCCTTCACTCCACTCTGTCGTTCTAGATCAGGGGTTTGCATGGCCCTATCACTTTTAAGAGTAAGATGATGAACATCATGCAGTAAAATCTCATGATCTGATTCAAAGAAATCAGAATACTATACTCGATCCTACTAGCGACTCTGTCCTTGGTTCAGGTTGTTGGGGTTAACTTGAACCTATGCTGGGATGGATGTCCTGGGGGCAGTGAACTCATCACGCCAACATGAAAGTCTATTGATGTCGGCTCTCTGATCGTACTTTTCATTGCAGATGAGTTAAAGCTCATCTAGGATCCTCTGAAGATCAGAGGAGCTTGAAAATGATTCCCTGTGATCCTACCTCTAGGAAGGTTGTTGCTGACCCTGATGATGTCTTTGAGGCCCTTGATGGACCTGTTGACTATACTGGCTCTGCTGAGAGCGGTACTGATGGTATTGAAGGGAGCCCTGGTGGCCCGACTGCTGCTGCTGAGGGGGTGGGAATTGGTAGTACTGGGTCTGAAGGGGGTACTGGCTCTATTGTAAGTATTGCAGACGTTGTTGTGGCTGTCGCTGGGTAGTGTTGGAATCATTGGTGTTCCAGATCCCATTCACCTCCCACACCTGTGGAGGTTCCTCGGTCATTGTCTCGATGGTCGGCTCTCTGAACTAGCTCTCGTGGACCTCAGACTGACCCTGAGTCCACGTGCTGTGAGGCCCCTACATGGGCTTCTCCTGAATGTGGTGTACTCTGTATATAAGAGAATAGGATGCAGACAGGGCATGTATCTTAATCTTAGATACCCTATCAACTAACTTCGTCATCCGTCTGGAAATCTTGGTGAGGTTCTCCCACTCAGCGAGCTTGTGTATCTCGCTCATATTATTCTCGATTTGGTCGACCTTGGTTAACTTATCACAGATAATCCCCATGTTGGGGAGTAGGTCATTCTCCAGATCGACGACAACTGATCTCCCTATCTCCTTATGTAAAGGATAAGGAGGTGGCTTATCAAAATCCAAGGAAGTGGCTTTGGTGTTGTTGGTCTCTGACATCTGCTCGAAAATGATCCAAACCATGTCAGCTCCTCTGTTCAGATAACTTCCTCCACATGAAACACTCACTAACCCTTGAACCTTAGGAGCCAAGCCACTGTATAAGTTCTGGACCAAGATCAGCTTATCAATATCGTGGCATGGTCATTTCTGAATCAGGCGCTTGAACCTCTCCCATGCCTCATGGAAAATTTCATGAGACATATGTGTAAAGCTCGATATCTACGACCTCATCTGATTAGTCCTACTCAGGGGGTAGAACTTCTTTAGAAACAAGTCCTTCAATACATCACATGTGGTGACGACCTTACCCAAGTTCTTAAGCCAATATGCGGCTTTATCTGCTACAATAAATGTGAAGGCCCTAAGACGTGATGTAGTCATGCAAAACACCAAGCCGTCCAAGGTTGTCACAAACCGGCTCAAACTCCTGCAGGAACATGTAAGGTTCCTCTATTGCATTGCCATAGAACATCAGCATGAGTGTCAGAAACTGGTGCTTCAACTCCCCAACATTCGATGGTACAACTAGCCTAAGCCAGTTCTCAATATGTGCAGAGCTGGGATTGTAAGCATCCCTCATGGATTGTCCCTCAGATCCGCTCCCTCCTCTATTTCTCAACTAGCCTAGTTCTTCTCAAAACCGCTCATTGCATTGTTCTGTCTGTGTCTATCTAGCTAAGAGGTCCTTCAGTACATCACCATCTCCCTCATCATCAAGGTTCCTCTTGGGAGGCATCTTGCTCACTTGTTCTTCTTCACCTTCAGAATCAAAGGGATTTGAATCGTCTGTGTAGAAGAAGTTGATCTAGAAACACTGAGGTGAGGGTCTTCCTCGGTGTGAGAAGGGAAAAGAGGAGATGTCTGGTTCTGGCTTTCCTCATGAAAGGAAAGTGACTTATTGTCCTTGGCTTCGAGGAAAGGGTTACCTTGAAGCCAAGGGGGGCCAGGAAGAGAGTCATCCCTAACCCGTGAGGATGGTCGATTTGGAGTGCTCAATGAGTGGCTCATAAAGTCCAAGAAAAAGTCACCTCAATCTGTCATTCTCTATGTCAAGAGATTCAAGACACGAGCATGATAACAAACAAGGAGAGACAGGAAAGGCGCTAAGAGCATAGTCTTTGAACGTACACCCCTGAATACAAACACAAACAAAACCCCAAGTTTCCTAACTACACACAGTGAAGGCTGTAAAGGTTCAACCAAATCATCTTATTAATTTTATTTGGTGGTAAGATAGTATTATAATTTGTTACACATAGTGTGTCTCCTTACGCCCAACGATGCTCCTATATGCTCCAAATCAATGTAGTAACCTTCCCGGTTGTCGAGATCGATATCACAACCCAAAGGAGACACACATGCCTACACAACCAAAATGTATATTAAGGTCTAATGCATGCCCTTGTAGCTCCCAAATCTACAAGATTCGGAAATGGAGACTTAGGGGGGCAAGTCCATGGATTTGGGCTCTATCCTTAGTGGCTACATTTTCACCCACTCTTTCTGGGGGTAAGTACTTGTGTCCAAGGATGGGACCACTCTCCTGAATACAATTTCAGTTTAGTTCAAATTTTTGGTCAAATTATTAGCAATCCCGATTTTAAGTTACATTCTCACTTGATTAAGTCCACCAATCACGGTACACCTAATGATCAATCCTAATTTCCTTTTATCCTAAGATGTAAGACTGAGGGGGAGGAAGTTGAGAAAAACCAATGCAATCGATAAAATCAATGATGCATGCCTATCTTAGAAGACTTACAGTGATCCTCGCGCTCTAACGTTGGCTGCAATACAGAGTTGAAAAATATTTTTTTATGCTAAATGAAAATGTAAGTAATGAAACCACACCTAGCAGAAACTTCTATTAGTCAGTAAGAATGTGAATTTAATTTGACTAAGTAGAACGTTAATGGTGCATATTATTAAATGTGATAAAGTGTGGTCCTAGATTGCACGAGCATAAGCATATGATATTTGGCCTATGTAAACCTCTAAGAGTCGCAAGTGCAGGTCTAACCTATGAACCACTCAAGTCGAGTCCCACCCTCAACACGAGCGTGAAATAGGTCTCGACACACCACAAGAATAAATGTCCAAAGTCCAGTTTACACACACGAGATCCCAAACGGGAATCGTTGTAAAAATGCAATTATTACAAATTATTACAAAAATCAAATAAATGAAAAAATAAAACCAAAAGACTCTACACACTCTCACAACTTGACTCTACCTTAATTTTAAGTGTGTCCTTTAGTTGGTTTATTTCCTGAAAAAGTCGGCCTCCAATGATCCTAAGTTGCTCAACTACCTAAGCACTCGCTCCATCGCATCGGGTCCCTCGCACAAAAAAAAAGATGGTGGTCAGAGATATGAATAAAATAAATATATAAATATACAGGAAACATAAATAGAGCAATAATTATAAGAAAATCTGGGGGACCAGAGTACCTAGGGATGGAAAACCTAATTTCCAAATTGTCTAAAAGTCAACCTAAGCTGTGCCTCCCTGACAACAATACCATCTGAAGAACTGTGAATTACCCAATGCTAATTTCATGGAATTAATGTTAAGTTTCTTGTAGACGTGCAATCACAGATTTATCAAAAAACTAGTTAAATAATTTTCTAATGAAATGCGAGCGTACAAATTTATTTTACTTAAACAAGCCCAAGGTGGAACTTAGGGAGGCCACTATCTCATGAGGCCAATTTTTAGATCGATTAGGAAATAGGTTTTCATAGGAAATTTTTTTATATTTTTATGCAATTAGTAATGAAAATGCAATTTTAGCAAAGTTTAGGGGCTAAAATATAAATTCCAGTTAAATGATATCCAAAAATCCTAAAAGATGGCCAGAATGTTAAAAATGATGAAATTAATCCACTGCGATTTTTTTTGGAATTTTTGAATGTACAGTGAATTTATAATGAATTAAATATGTAGACTGTGTGATTTTTAGAAAGTTAATTTTAATAGGTGTCAAAACTCAATATTTTCCTGAACTAAATAATCCTAAATAGCTCTAATAATGAGGAATCTGTAACAAATTTAATCATTATAATATTAAGTTATGAATAATTATAAAGTTATTTACTCAGATCACAAAACAATTTATTGGACCCTCGATATACGTGCAAATGAGATGATTTTTGGGCACCTAATAGAACAAAATTAATTTTATCTAACATGAATTTTTGGGAATTTTGGAGCAATTAATGTTTTAATATGAATTTCTAAAGCGAATCAGGTAAAATAATGCATTTTTCTCCATAATAAATATTAACAAATCAAGCAAAGCTCATGAAAATTACATAATCACCACAATGATAAAGAACTAGTTGTTCTACAATGTGCCATTTTTGGAATAAAAATATGATACAAAAAGATTGTTTAAATTAAAGTAGAAATACATGGTGCACAATGCAATGCATAAGAAAATAAAATAAATAAATAATGTTGATGAGGACTCAGTAATTACCAAGATTTGTGGGGGCCATATGCAATTTGCCCAATCCAGGGCTTCAGAGAAAATTTGAGGAAGATAAGGGGTGTGTCTTGCAATTTTCACACCACGTGCATGAGCAGCATGTGCACGTGAGATCGAATGGAGCTCCGGGAATTGCGGCAGAGGTACGGGCAACGAGGTTGAGGCTCAAACTCCCGAGCCTACACATGGCTCGTGGAGGAGGCTCCCCCACCCGAGCCTCGAGGCACGAGCTGAGAGTCGGAGGCGAGAATGGCGCATGGGTCGATACGGTTGGTGGCGATGACACGTCGGGCGACAGTTACCGGAGCTGCTCGATGCGGTGGAAGCTATGGGAGCTGATGTTCGATGGTAGAGGAGAGGCTCGGACCTCAGGAGACCACGCTCGAGGGACAAGGTGGTGCGACCACGAGTGAAGAAGAAGCATGGCGGGGCAGAGCTGTTGTTCGAGGTGTGTTACATGCGATGATGCGTGGTGCTGGGGCGGAGTGGAGAAGCGATCGTCGAGCGACGCGGGAGAAGCTTCAACGTCAAAGCAAGCAGAGGTGATAGGCTTTCTCGATGGGGGTGGAGATGATTTGGGCAGTCGTGAAGAAAGGTGATGGGATGGGTGAGTCGATGGGGGGGAGAAGGCACGAAGGTCGAGGTCGAAGTGGAGGTGTGGCAGGACGAAAGAATAGGGGAAGGAGATAATAAGAAAATAAGATGGAGAAGGAGAAGAAAATAGGAGAAGAGGAATAAGAAGGGGAAGAAGAGAAGAAGTAAATGGACAAAAGGAGAAGAAAGAAGAGAAATAAGGACCTAAAGAAAACAGATGTTACCTGGGGAGTCTCGCCGAAGTTGATAGAGGAGCTGCGAAGCTCAACTTCGATCGTCACCTCAAGAGGTGCGGTGGACAGAGCACCTCGAAGCTGAGCAACTCAGTCGTGCAGTCGCGACACAGAAGAGGTATGTGTATCTTGCTTGGAGGTTGGATATGACGTGGCATGTTGTCACCATCTATCGGGTGCATGTACTGTCAATGTATCTCTCGAGATGCTAGAGCTCCCCCTCACTAATTCCGAATGGCCGGCGAGTGAGGACGATAGAGGTCCTTTTGGTCGTTAGGATCAGGGTCGAGAAGGGTAAAGGTAATGGGAGGTTGCACGGATCAAAGCGGTTGTGAAGGAAGAGGGTAGGAGAGACGAGGTGGGTCGAGGGATGCGGGGCAGCGGTTGGGTCACCATCGTAGAGGGCAAAGCAGGTGGGCGGTTGCGCCGCCCAAGCGTAGCAAGTGAAGGGGGAGATGGGAAGAAGTGGGCTACGTGCCACGCTGAGGAGCACCATGTGGCGGCTAAAATAATAATAATAATTAAATAAAATAAATACATATAAGAAAAATAAAAGGAGGGAGTGACACGTGGCAGCTCCAAGAGCGGCCACGTGTCGCTCCAAAAACTATTCAGAAAATAAGTTTAAAAAATCAATAAAAAATAGCAAATGAGGTCAAATCAAAATTTGGTCTTCGAGATATTGTTCGTCTCGACGAGATCTACAACTTTCATTAAGGAACCAAATCAAAAGAGTCATCTATACAAAACATGTTTTTGGTGCTAATGTATAGATATAAAATAACAAATTTCTGTATTATGTATTTTTCATCAATTTTAAATAAGGTAAAATTAAAATAAATTAAAATAATATATAAGATAAAATATTTATACCTTACTATATTTTTTAATATTTTTCAAAAAAATAAGAAAATAAAGAAATAAAATGAGAGGGACATATATACAAACTCTATATACAGACTTAGAAAGATATATTTTCTTTGATTTTTTACTTCAATTTTTATATGAATTTTTACATGTTTTATAAAAATATAAATCAAGAAAAATAAATGAAAAAGAAATAAATCAAAAGAGCTAATTTTGTACATAAAATAATAAGGCCAAAATAGTCAAAATGTGTAATATGCAATGAGGTCCTAAAAATCAAGTTTCACATATGAACTTCGATTCTTTTGAATTTGGTCTTATTTCATAGATAATTGAATGCACATTAATTCAAAAAAGAGTAAGGGTTCATAGGAGACTATATGAGAGAGATATTCACATTTACGCTTTTTGCCTCAGAACTAGGGTTTGGATTTTATTAGGAAAAAAATTTAAGTTAGTATTTTTTGACATTTTTCTTTGATTAATGTTAGTAATATGCACACACTAAAGTTGATTTTATTTTATTTTAAGCTAGTGAAACATAATTTAAAATCAGGGAGATTATAGTAATATATATTTGATCATTCATAAGGGAATTTTAACTTCTTATTTAATGTAATTATGCATGCTAAAATAAGGATCGTGTATATATATGCATGAATGAAAATAATTCAATATAGATGAATAAATACAACTAGTTATTTGGGAACAGTGCTCTATTTTCATCTTTTAGAGTGATGAATCACGTATTCATTAGTTAGCCCAAGGGAAACATCTGTCAATGGGCATATGGTTTCAAGGAACCGCGAAGGCCAAAGATAATTCATCTACAATTGTAGTTATATAGTCATGTCATGCCATGGACCACAAGTACCAACGGTTGAAAATGTAACAAGATGCGTAAATGAAAGTTATGCAAGAAAATAGCATATAAAGGTAAACCATTATGAGTTGTGAAAGAAAATGCTTTAAAAAAGAATAAACCATTACATGTTGAACAAGAATTGATTTAAGGAAAGTAAACCAACACAAGTCATGCAAAATCATCTTAAGGGGGGGTTAACATGAAGTTATTTATGATAAAAGAAACATGTAAATATCACGAATCTTATGAACTATTCCCCCACAAGATGAAAGAAATGTATGTTATATATATATATATAGGATTTTTATCCAATGAGCCTTATGCTCATTAGCATTTTGATGAGCACCAATTCTAGGCCAAACATGTGCATTACCAATTGAGTGGTTACCTATTTCGAAGGATGTCATTTTTCTAAGGAGATTAGTATGCAACACGATTGAACAAAAGTATTATTCCAAATATATCGCGTCCTTAAAAAAAGAAAGAACATTTTGGAAAGAAAATGTTCAAATCGATGATTTATTGCAGAAAATCGAGATCCAAATACTCAGGTAGTAATATATACAAAGGTAAGTAAGTGGTGGTTACGAGATCAGTAGTACACAAACAATGGTCAGTCATTTACATTTATTTTATTATATGGTACAGAATTCAGTAATATGCATACACTGGTCAAGTAAGTGCTTATTGTGAAGTTAGTAAAGCCATAACAAATCTGTATTATTATTTTGAACAGAATTCGGTAGTTTAGAGACAATACTCAAGTAATATATGTACAATTCTTAAGTAAATTGTTGTTCTGTGTTCAGTAATGTATATAACTATGTCATATATCACAGGTTCAGTAATATGTGTATGATTCTCAAGCAGTGACTTTTATAAGAGCAGTAATAACAAAGTAATGGTCAGTAAGGCACAAACATTGCTGAAGTAAGAAAGTAACATATAATCCGTAACACATTCTCCTTCTATATGATTAATATGGAAATAGTACTTTGAAAAAGAAGTTATTAAACACATGAACATAAAGAAAAATGAATTAGTGAAATTAATGGAATGTTTCCTTGATGAAAAAGGAAAAGTATTATAGAAATGAATCGAATGCGCAATAGATAGACAATAGTATTACTAACCATTTGTTATGTTATTACTGATCTCACACCACACATTTACTTGACCACTGTATACATATTACTAAATTCTGTACAAAGTAATAATTTGGACGCAAATTACTGGTCATTATCTTGATATTACTGATCTCATAACAACCATTTACTTGACCAAAGTATATTTAGTACTATAACAACATCTGGATCTTAATCATCTGCACAAAATCATTTATTTGAAGCACTTCTTTCCAAAACCATCTTCCTTTTTTAAGGACGTTGTATAATAGGAAAATATAGAAATTGTTAAATACATGGTAGCCTATAATTAGAAAATATAGTTATTCCTAATACACGTGTATGGTCTAGAATTGGTGCTCACGTTAATGGGCATAGGACCCTCTAGATAAGTCATATATATATATATATATATATATATATATATATATTCTTATGCATCTTACATGTGTATACCCATAGTTATGAAAGAATCCAAATTACGCATGTTATGGGTCGAACTAAGTCATGAATGAGAAAAGTTAAGCACGCAATGATATTCTATGAAAAATCAAGTACATGCATGATAAGGGGTTAAAAGATCATTATAATTCCCATGCACGGACCTCTGATGCATATCAGGCATTAAGCTCATGAAAAATCATTATTGTCAATTTCAGGTGAAAAATTAAACCTAGCCAATGGACTAGGGGCCCGCCTTCCCAGCCCGCTCATGGGCAGGGCTTGGGCTAAAAAATCCCATGAATGGCCCGACCCGACCCAGCTCAGCTCGCACATATAAAAATATGTGTTTAAAAATTACATTTTACATACATTTAATATAATGTACTTCAAGTTTTTGTTTTACATTATCAATATTACATCATATTTTATAGTTTACACTACAACAAAATATAACTATAGTGACAATTAGATAACAATGATTGCATATATTCGTCACGATATTTGTAAAGTTATTAATATAGTGACGCTTATGTATATCCGTCGCTAACAATACTAAAAATAGTGACGATTATATCTATTCATTGCTAGTTATACTAGAAATACCTACGGTTATATTTATTCCTTGCTAATTACATTAATAATAACGACGATTTTTTTAGCATCCATCACCATTTTTAAAATAGCAATGGATAAATGGTTGGTAAGTTTTTATTAAAAAATAATTTACTAAAATTTTTATATTATTTGATGATGAGTGTAGTCTGTAGATGATGAGTAAAGTTGGTATTCGGATTTAGGGACGTTGTTATTAATTTCTACAGAGCAAGCAAATATTCAGCTTGAGGATTTTTTTAATGGTTATTCTTTTTGCCCACCGGCCCATTCAGCAACCCATTCCCATCTTCCTCCACAGTTCTCCCCATCTCTCATCTCCTCTTCAATGTCCCCTCCACAACAAAAGGAAGAGATCGAGATTCTGATCTCCTCGGATGTCGATTTATAGGAGGACATCGAAGGTCCTCCCATAATAAACAAGTCGAGAGCACACGATTCCACAACATCGGAGTTGAAAGCACCAGGTACGACCTAGGGTTTATAGTTTAGGTTTGGATCGAGGTCTTCTCAATCCTCGAGGCTATGATGATGTTTGAATCCGTGAAGGAGTGGGGAAGTACATGTTCCTCCCAAATCTAGAGTTTCGGTTGATCCTAATTTAGATTTTCATTTGTGAAGGTAATCTGATTATTTTTAGTGGATCTACCTTGACCTTATTTTAATATGATAGTTTACGATTTAGGGAATTGGGATCAAAGCCTCCTTAGTCCTCGAGGTCTCGATGATGTTCGAATCCGTGAAGTATCATGTATCTTCGTTGCCTTGATTTGTGATTGCTAATATTTGTTGTTGCACCAAAATATCTTATAAATGCAATTTTTTATTTTATTTTGACTGATTCAACATGTAGATTGACATATGATCAATGATCATGTATTTTGTGGTGAACATTTTGGATGATTAGATCTCCAGCATTTTTTAGATCTGCATATGTTATTTTTCTGTCATTTCATTGGATGACACATTCTGGATTTTGATGGATTACATTATCAATTGTATTTAAACAGAAAATTGCATTCCAATGAGAAATAATATCCTTTGACTCCACCTTAATCCGAATCATACCAATTTCAGTTTGGTTAGATATATTTTAATGGTCATGAAAACCATGGGTTTATGCCGAGTTGGAGTTTGGTGGGCTTTAGTTATGGCTGATTCCAACATGTTAAGGTTGTACTGATAAAGCTAATCCTTAGGTCTCTCGATATATTAGCAGATCACATCCCTCAAATCCAATACATTCCACAAATATAGTACAAGTATTATATATTTTTGCTTGAGGACTTATTTTAGAAAGAGTAGTGCTACTATCAGATCTGATTTGATGATATGTTTACAAAACCCTACCATTTAGATTTGAAATTACTGGGAATGGGAATTCAACATCGATGGGTTTCACATTACTGCGACTCTAAAGAAAGATGCTAAAAAATCCTGGGAGATACTTTGGCTTAGACAGGCAAAGGAAAGAGAACGATATCTTTTGGATAAACAAAAGGGAGGGAGGGAGAGATCATTTGTGGCTATATTTGTATTCTACATTATCATGAGAAGAAAAGAGTATGCATTTCAACTTGAATATTCCGATCATAATTAAACTTAAATACTGGTCGGTTATTGGTAGTGTGTCCTCTCTGAGACAATGTTAAAAGGCCAATTTTCTTGGTCATTTTATTTGGTGGATACTTTGTTGGGTTTCTCATGTGAAAACTGATTGGTACTGCATATGCAGGATCAAGTTAATGGTAAACTCATGCAACACTTTTGTTCCAGCAGTAATTCTGCTCATCATACCATATTTTTTTCTGAAATATATAACTAGAGATGTGTTGGTGTGAGCAGTACAATTTGTTTATTGATCTCACCTCTTGGTGTCCTTCATCCTATAATTGTTGTTTCTTGCATATCTTGATTATTAGTAATTAAAGTGCGGCAAACCGGCTCTGGAAGCACAATTATGCTCGTTTATATCATTGGGACATGGCACTTAATCCAGTCCGAGCTGAGTCTTTTTCTGTGATTAACATCAACTGGCATTTAATCCTACCCATGTTAAATTAATAATTGTAGCCACAATGTATGGTTGGCATTTCCATCGCATTGACTTCTTCCAGATTGGAATTGTGAAGGTCTGTAATGTCTATTAGTAATTTCTATCTCAGTTCAGGCCCTGCATATAAGGACATCTCGGGATTAGAAACATGGATACAGGTTATGGTAAAATATAGTGATGGGTGATACGATAGAGTACATGCAATTTTGTGTGTGTCATGTAGTTTATTGATTTGAGTACTAGTGGATAAAATCGTTGGTTTCACTCCTGCTATTTATTCTCAGGAGAGATCAGAATCCCACCTCAGCAGAGCAAAATATCGTGGAAAATTTCAGGGTCTATCACCTGCCTGGTTTTGTACTCTTGTCTGAATCCCACCTCAGTAATGTGAATCCATCCATAGCAGGTGATCCCCTCCCATCTTTATTTATTCAAACTACTTAATATATGCTCCATTTTACCTTCTATCAATTTTGTACAAACTTTTCTTGGGTATTGCATTACAAATACGGCTATTAGTACCATGGGCATAAATCTCACATGTCTAAATTTGCATAATAAACATATCTCATAGTTGTTTACAATTGACAATCTAATGTTTGATTAAGAATGAGCATTGTAGCTTTTTACAATATTTACTCTAACTCTCAAAAGTATCTTCTTAAAAATCCTCTTTTATATTAGGGTTTTTATCAGTTGCGCCACTATGAGAAATTGCAATATCAGTTATACCCCTACCTTTTTACAGTATTAGTTGTGCCCCCTTCTTTTTGCACCGTTATCATTTGTACCCTTTTGCAATATCACTTGTGTCCCCGAACAAGCTAACAAAAGGCCACAAATGATAACAATGCAAAAAGTTAGGGGCACAACTAATATTGCAATATCTCAGAGGGGCACAACTGATAAAAACCATGTATGTTACATATTAACTTTTGCACCGACATCTGAATATCTATCTGTTTATACTGACACAAGTTTTTAAAACAATAGTTCATGATTCTATAGGAAAAGTTGCTGCAACATTTGACAATCAAGAAGCATGAAATGATCTCAAGTATGCCCTAATTTTTTTATTCTTTGTATTATTGTCAATAGTTGATTATTTTGTTTTGAAATATTGTCATTATGTTGTATTTTTGAATTGATACATTTATATTAGGATATTGGAGTTTCAGTCGCTTCGATCAAATGGTGATGATACTCATCAGGTTAGTTTTCAAGTAAGTATATTTGCTTATTTTTGTTTCACCATGTCATCTTGAATACTTGTCATGTTTATGAAGGAAATTGGAAAATTTCTCAAGCGCATCACGGAAGCGTGATGATCACCTCGTATGCGATCGGAAGCGACTAGTCGCACTAGTTTCTCGATGCAGCAGAAATTAAAATTTTCTATATGACGAAACCACATGATCCAAGAACATTTCTCGGATCGTTTCGTCTAAACCACAAACAAGTAATAGGATTACCTCTTGAAGTGTGGTTGCGATCGAGTCTCTAAACAAAGAGACCTCCTGTCTCAAGTCCGATCCGACGGAGGAGACGCTTGCGAGCGTGTGGATGAGACGCGTGCTTCTCGCAATCCATGTTGATGATCCAAGCCACGGATCTAATGATCTCGACAAATGAGATACGGTGTCTTCTTCACGAGCAAGGCAAGGTACGCCGAAGTAGGCGGAGATCCACGAGCAAATGATCGGGCAGCATAACGATGATGCTGCGACGATGGAGGATCTCTATAGGGCATCCATGGTGGATGACCACATGAGAGAAAGAGAGAATGGGCGTGTAGAGAGAAAAGAGAGAGACGGAGAGAGAGAGAGAGAGCATTCATTAATCATATCATATGAAGAGCAATGGATGCCTCTTCTTATATAGAGTTTTGGGAGTCCATGGATCCCAATCCATAGACAACATACAATCAATGGTTGAGATTGATTTGTATTTTTTTCAATGGCTATGATCTTGTTGTAAAAACACAACAACAATTAATTTAATTTAATATATATCGATAAATCAATATATTTAAATTCAAATTAAATCAATTAATTATCCTTAGAGATAACGAGGAGATAAACCATATCCCCTAAAAAAGGGGGGACGGCTACAACATCTCATGAGATCTCACTATCTCATGAGATCTCATTATCTCATGGGATACCATTATCTCATGATATCTCCAGGATTTACAACAATAATTGTTGTAAATTATTTCACAAAAATAATTCGTAAATATTTTGTAAAATATTGCAATCATGCCATAGGAAAAATGTGAATCACATTCACATCCCAAAACAAAATGTAATTATATTTTAATTAATCATCCAATGTGAATCCAATTCACATCAATAATTAATTAACAAATATAAATCACAATATGCTCTCTCTAATATATTATAAATCATATTTATAATATATATATGATTAATATGGATAGTGCTATCCATATTATTCATATTCATGATTAAATCGTATTTAATCATCTTGGATCTTTATTCTCATGTAGCAAAATAATATGAATTACATTCTCATTATTCACATCTTTGATAATTAAATCACATTTAATTATCTCAGATAACTCTCCTTATAATATGAACCAAATTCATATTATCCATGATAATTAAATCATATTTAATTATCAATTTTCTCAATGCTCGGATACACATATCAACAATGAAATTATCCATGAACTCTTTCAAGGATAATGCACTTTCTCTGCAGATACTTGGAGATAAGGACAGGGCGATTGTATTGTTTCACGTATAGTGACTTGGATATTGAGATCATATCTCAAATCCAGATCTCGAGCCTCCCATAGATGCTTTATTAAATCAAGACCGTAAATCTAATCTTCTCATTGCATATGAATCACATTCAGATCAATGTCCAACATTTGGACCAAAATCAGATTACTTCTCTACTGAGAGGAGTCACTAAAATCCAGACTCGTTTCATCACTCCTTAGGAATGGAAGCGTCATGGTTATACAATCATTTATGATCACATCACCCTCAGGTATTCCCAACACCTGTATATCCACCATACTGAAAGACTCAGAATAAAATCGAATAGATCAACTTTATAATATCTACTTCAGGGTTTTATCAGTAGGTTTCTCACTTGATCATTGGGAGTTGGTATCACATATACTTTCTAAAAGCATATATCATACCTAGGTCATGATCATATACTTTCCAAAAGTATATATCAAACCTACAAATTCAGTCAAGCTTCCAAAACGAGACGACCGTGCACGGAATTTGATTCTTCCCAATATCTCATGAGTGAGCTCATGTCTTTCGATTCAGTAAATGAACTTGTATGATCCCTTTGAGAGATCGTATTACTCATATGCCCTTATATGCACACCAGGTACCGGTGTATAGACCTTGGTTAGGTCATCAACCTATTGGTCTGCCAAATGTACAACTCAGACATATAGTAACACATCTGTCTTCGGTCAGAGGATGCATGCTTGTATCGTGACAGCATACGATATAGGACTTTGGTTATCTCGATCTCGTTAAGTCAACTCTTTGAACTAACTAATATGACACCTCCGAATCTCTATTCCTATGCAGAGGACCTGCATCAAGAGGCCGGTCAGATATCAGCCTAATTGAGAAAGGATTGCTATCTCCTACTCATGATGGAGATCATCTCTTAACAATCATTTGACGGTGCTTGATGAGTCCTCAATCTAACCCTTTAGATATTCATCCAAGCACCAGCCTCTATGATTCAATTATTGAATCAATAGCTGTATGATTATTAAAATGGTCATGGTACATAATCTTAATTGTACTAAGGGACCTATTATGCAAAGTATTTATTCTTCATTTCAGATCAGGGAATGATCACAATAACATTTATTGCGTAATGGCCCGCTGTGGGCTCACATGTCCAAAAACCTCCCACTAGCCTAAAGAGCCATTAATGGGCTAATCATTTAAACCCACACACATGTGACAATCATAGGCTATTTAGAAAATAGCTAGGTAAGCTGATCAGTCACTCTGTTCCCAAAAGACGATGCCAAGTCCTTTTACGGCACTTGCATATCTCCTAGTAACAGTGCTTGCATCCAATGCGAATGTTGCATCTTATGCAACTAATACTCAATCTTGATAAAGCAGTTATAGTATCCTTGACACTATTGCTCAGTAATTTTTATAACCAGTATTTCATTAATCCTTATCAAAATACCCTTATTCCTGGAGATCTCTATCTCCTAAGGCATATACAGTTAAGACCCTTATAGATCACTATCTACAAGGTCTTAAACTTTTGAAGATAAGACTTTGAGATTACTATCTCTAAGTCTCGTACCTTTCTAAGATTTTGTTATTACTACAATCAAGTATTTTATCTCCATAGTAGGATTAGTAACACTTTACTACTCCCACTGCATAGCAGATATCTGGCTTTTGTACAAAAGTAGCATACTCTCGGCTTCTCGTAACTGATGCACAAGGGCAACTAGTTTTAGCATTTACTTCGTTAACCCTTTGAGGTGCTATCCCTTTAGATGGTTCAATACCATATCTTAAGGGAAGGAAGCCTTCCTTGAGATTTTTCAAGAATGGAACTTGTCCAAGGTGTACTACAAATGTGAGGGTCCCAATAGCTTCTTCTCTTTGCTTCTGAACACCTTCAGAACTAAGATCCAAGAGGCATCTTTTGAGATCATATCTCAAGGTATGGAATAGCCAGATCAAAAAACGCTTATTATCATACTTATATCATTCTAAATGATTAAGATATCATCTGCATTTAGCACGATGAACACAAAGGCACTCCCACTAAGCTTCATATGGTTCATTAAAAATTCTATATGAAATCATAACATTTACAATTTCATTAAATCTTATGTTCCAACTTCAAGAAGCTTATTTGAGTCCATAGATGGATTTCTTTAGCTTTCACACCTTACTTTCCCCAATCATGAAGACCTGGGGCTACTTCATGTGAATATCCTCAGAGAGGAATTCATAGAGGAATGCAATCTTGACTTTCATCTTGAAGATGTCAAAGCCAAGTTGTGTAGCTACAGTTAGCAATATTCTGATGGGTATAAGCATGGTTACTAACGAGAAAGTCTCATCGCAAGCAATGTCTTCTCTTCCGGTGTGTAGCTCATAGCTACGAGTCGTGCTTTGAAGGTCTGTACCTTCTCATCAGGTTCCCTTTCTTTTGAAGATCCATTTATACCTTATAGGTTTTACCCTTATAGGTGGATCCTCGAGGGTCCATATACAACACTTGTATATGAAGTCTACCTTAGACTTTTATTGCTAACATCCATCTTTCCATGTTATGATCCTCAGGAGCTTCATCACATGAAGTCCGATCATTGTCAGACTTAACTGACATATGGAATACATCCTCAAACTCATTTGAAGAGGTATTAGTGCTTCATCTTTAATTATCCTTTTAGTTTCCAATTTCAGGAGCCTCATCAAGATTAAACGAGTTCCTTTACTTCATTTTCATTTTGATTCTCAAGAGAGTCATCCTCTAAGAATCACATTCTCAGAGATGAGATTTTTTAAGAATCTCAGGGTTATAAAGTAGGTATCGAATACCATCCTTTATTTTCCCAATGAAGTAGCACTCTCTAGTGCTAGATTCCATCTTATTTGCATGGAATCTTATTAAGGATATATAATATAGTCTCTACTACATACATACCTGGAAACTAAGAGGTAATTATGCTAAAATTCATCATTGATCAAATCATGTCACACATGATCTAATTGTATCTCCCTACAACTCTATTGAGTTTAGATGTGTTAGGAGGATTGAGATAAAAATGATATTCATATATCCATAAGGTATTCTTTGAATTTGTCTAACAGGTACAAGCTACCTAGGTTAGATCAAATTCATTTCATCATTCTTCAAAATTTGATTCTAAACCAAAATTATGAAATCTTTGAACATTTCAAAGCTTTCTTAAGTGAAGAGAAGAAATCTCATATCATACATAATCATAAATAGATATCACATATCCATAATGTTCACTATGATATAGATGATTCACATACATCAATATTTATGAGATCCTGAATATCTTGACATCTTACACATTTCCTAAGAAAAGGGTGTATTGGACATTCTTCGAATACAATATTCACAAGTATGTAAGATTTGAAATTTTAGACATTCTAAAGTTTCATATCTTACTAGTCCATTGATCTCATCAACAAACATATGTCCAAAACTTGATGCCAGGTCATTTTCAAATGATCTTCACCCTCCTATTGATCTTTTAAGGTTCAACTTTTAATATTAGAAATCTTAATGAACCATTCATTAATTTTCTAATTTTGTGGAGTCCACTAGATGTTATATTACTATCTGAAATATATCCATCGTAACTCTTTATGATAGGTTTCTTCCAGAATTCATGTTTATTTTCAACACTTAGAAACAAACAATGGGTGTATTCTAATATCTAGGTCATAGAGACATTTTCTAAGACTAAGGGCTCTCCCACTGAGAATATGAAGTCCATTTATCCAATAGATATTGTTGCAACAATTGCATCAATATCCATATGGATAACTATAAACCTTAAGATCAAATTTTCCAGTCTTCTAAAACATATGCAACCCATTGCAAGTGTTGTTAGAAGATTGAGATACAACTATAGACTTATTCAATAAGCATGTCAATATTAATGATTGATTTATGTAGATTATTCTGATGCTCTATTCGAGTCCTTCTCTAAGGATTCTAGACAGACTTGATAGTCATACTATCAACACACCAACTTATTGCAGTATTGGCATTCAACCAACTCTTAGGATGTCATATGGAAGTCATAGAAGTACGGTCAACTCTTTGACTATCCTTCTCATCTTGGGTCTGACCCATGCTTCCACTGTGCTCCCTCTATCTATAAACAACCATTGCTTAAGACTAAGGATCTCTTATGTTAAATTCAAAAGAATTCAATGTAAGAGCATTTCAACATTTATACATGCTTCATTAAATTCATACAATATGAATATTACGAAGCTTCATGAATGACTAGAGTATAGACAGTAGAATGATGACACTCATCCTGTCTACATCCATCTAGATTCTCAAAACATTGGTTCAGGTAGGTATTCAAATATTTTTGAATACATCATCTCTTATAGAGCTACCATTCTGCATGATGCAGTGATCCATGTCATTCATGATAAATGTCAAGAGCACATATGTATGGCAGAATATCTTCTAGATTTTTATAAGGATTAATTTGACAACTACGATCATCATCGACATGTCACTTCCAAAGTACACTCGATGAAATATCAAGACTATAGAGACATACGAACCCTAAGGTGATGTCTTATCGTCTTATTTAATTGTCATTCCTCATTATGTTGAGGAAACTTGCACATTGCAATCACATACATTATGTGTTCAACTGCAAGTACAATATCTGGATCATGAGTCCGATCCATGATACTTTACTTATTATTATTGAGTATAAAATTGAGTGGGTTTTATGAAGGATTATCTGAAATAAGAAATTTGCATAAGTGTATATATTTTATTTATATATATTATACATATTCTACTTTGATTTAGGAGTTTTTATATCAAAGTTGTCTTGCCTTGTCAACACTGAAAGTTCATTCCCTTAATCACTTTCAATGTAAGAGATATACTTACCATTATATCTCAAGCAAGATCTGGGATCTCCTTCCTTTTCTTTGTCACATCCCAATAATATAAGAACTTGTGACTCCGATAAAAAGAAGCGGGAACGCATTCCACCTTGCAAGTCCAACTTGCATCTCCCAATTCGGTCTTTAACACCCGGACCCACCACCCCTAAGGTGATGTTGACCCATCATTAATTGAACCAACCGTCAACAGGCTTAATATTTGCTATACGCAATCCAATATCACCCCAATATGAGGACTCGATATTGGGGTCACTACGTATACGGCCTTACTCTTTCGAGAAGCAAAGAGCCCGATCCAAATGGATTGTATGCAGGAGCTGTCACTTCGGACAGGCGTCTCCTACATACAATATCTGGCGACGGAACCCTTCGCCTTGACGGGAGACCATGGATGTCGCTTATGTGATCCTCCATATCATATTCAAATCCTAATTAATCATTATGAATCATATTCATTACGATTAATTCTTCCAAGGGAAATAACATCTCTATTCATAATAGAGTGTTTTAATTTTAATTTTAATTGGATTGCAATTAATCTATCATATGAAATTAATGATCTAATTAATATCGAACAAACATTCTTAATTGTTACTTGAATTATGCTATTATCTCAAATACGTATTATTTGAATTTTAATACTTAGAAAATACACCATGATCTCTCAAGCAACATTTGTTCCCTATCCGTTGTCATGGCCAGTACCGATGGGAATGGGACAGACCACACACGGTGCAACCTTCTACCCCAACGCTCCCCGACTAGGCACCATATCCGCCTCGGAAAAAAAGAATGCCGAGTCAATCACTTTGTACTTGAGATGTTCATCGGTTTTTCAACCAAAATTGTACCATATAATATTCATCAAAACCTTTTTGATAATATTATAAGGAGATTTGTTAAACAAATCCTCAATCCTATTCAAGCAACAAGGTTTTGCATATAAAAGTTGTCCTACAACTATTGTAGGATAAACTAGGGTTTTTCATGAAAACAATATTTGTTGGTGATTTCATATTAACCAATTGTGATCAAGATCAACTATCTTATCATTTTGGTTAATGTGATGTCATTCAAGGAAATACTTATCATCTTTAAATATTTAACAAATATTTATCAATGATAATTTAAGAAAATTAACAATTAATTTTCATTAATTTATTTAAATGACAATCACAAGGTTCATGATCAAGTTTGTTAATTTCCAGCAGTGACCCGTACTCACTAAAATAAACATAACTCAATCAATTTAAATCCAATTAATGCAAACTAAATTTATTTTGTTCGATAATTTGATTTAAAACAGAACTCAAGTGATAATTATGCATTTCCAGACTTTAGGATACGTAATTAACTCTTTAATTACGTCACTAACCATCATTCCCGAAACAGTGGATATATGGTTGTTAAAAACACCATAACTTGAGTTATCGGATTTCAAATCACGCAAACTCAAATCCTACTGTTTCCTTAATTAATAGAAAACATTATCTAATTTGAAATTTGGTGTTTAAACATATTAAACAGGACCGAAATTTTATCACAAGACAGGCTGCGAAAATTGAAATGCTAAAATTTTCACGAACCCAATCAAGACCAAATCTTCGTAGGTTCATGGATGTAATCCAAAACCTTCGATAACCTGACTTTGATACCACTTAAAGAATATTGGAAAAATCCTCAAGCGCATCACGGAAGCGTGTTGATCACACCGTATGCGATCGGGAGCGACTAGTCGCACTAGTTGCTCGATGCAGCGGAAATTAAAATTTTCTATGTGACGAAACCACATGATCCAAGAACATTTCTCGGATCGTTTCGTCTAAACCACAAACATGTAATGGGATTACCTCTTGAAGTGTGGTTGCGATCGAGTCTTTAAACAAAGTGACCTCCTTTCTCAGGCCTGATCCGACGGAGGAGACGCTTACGAGCGCGTGGATGAGACGTGTGCTTCTCGCAATCTATGTTGATTATCCAAGTCACGGATCTCCTGATCTCGACAAATGAGATACGACATCTTCTTCACGAGCAAGGCACACCGAAGTAGATGGAGATCCACGAGCAAATGATCAGACAACATAACGACGATGCTGCGTCAATGTAGGTTCTCTCTAAGGCATCCATGGTGGACGGCCACATGAGAGATAGAGAGAGTGGGCGTGTAGAGAGAAAAGAGAGAGAGAGAGAGAGAGAGAGAGATAAAGAGAGAGAAAGAGAGAGCATTCATTAATCATATCATATGAAGAGCAATGGATGCTTCTTCTTATATAGAGTTTTGGGAGTCCATGGATCTCAATCCATGGACAACACATAATCAATGGTTGAGATTGATTTGTGTTTCTTTCAATGGCTATGATCTTGTTGTAAAAACACAACAACAATTAATTTAATTTAATTTAATATATATATCGATAAACCAATATATTTAAATTCAAATTAAATCAATTAATTATCCTTGGAGATAACGAGGAGATAAACCATATCCCCTAAAAAAGGGAGGACGCCTACAACATCTCATGAGATCTCATTATCTCATGAGATCTCATTATCTCATGAGATACCATTATCTCATGAGATACCATTATCTCATGATATCTCCAGGATTTACAACAATTGTTGTAAATTATTTCACAAAAATAATGCATAATTATCTTGTGAAATATTGCAATCATGCCATTGGAAAAATGTGAATCACATTCACATCCCAAAATAAAATGTAATTATATTTTAATTACTTATACAATGTAAATTCAATTCACATCAATAATTAATTAACAAATATAAATCACAATATGCTCTCTCTAATATATTATAAATCACATTTATAATATATATGATTAATATGGATAGTGTTATCCATATTATTCATATCCATGATAATTAAATCGTATTTAATCATCTTGGATCTCTATTCTCATTTGCCAAAATAATATGAATTACATTCACATTATCCACATCTTTGATAATTAAATCACATTTAACTATCTCAGATAACTCTCCCCATAATATGAATCAAATTCATATAATCCATGATATTAAATCATATGTAATTATCAAATTTCTCAATACTCGGATGCACATATCAACAATGAAATTATCCATGAACTCTTTCAAGGATAATGCGCTTTATCCGCGTATACTTGGAGATAGGGACAGGGCAATTGTATTGTTCCATGTATAGTGACTTGGATATTGAGATCATATCTCAAATCCAGATCTCGGGCCTCCCATAGATGCTTGATTAAACCAAGACCGCAAATCTAATCTTCTCATTGCATCTGAATCACATTCAAATCAATGTCCAACATTTGAACCAAGATCAGATTACTTCTCTATTGAGAGGAGTCACTAAAATCCAGACTCGTTCTATCACTCCCTAGGAATGGAAGCGTCATGTTTATATACAGTCGTTTATGATCACATCACCCTCAGGTATTCCCAACACCTGTACATCCTGCATACTGGAAGACTCAGAATAAACCCGAAGTATTAGATTAACTTTATACTGTCTACTTCAGGGTTTATCAATAAGTTTCTCATTTGATCATTGGTAGTTGGTATCGATCATATACTTTCCAAAAGCATATATCATACCTAGGTCTTGATCATATACTTTCCAAAAGTATATATCAAACCTACAAATTCAGTCAAGCTTCCAAAGCGAGACGACCGTACACGGAATTTGATTCTTCCCAATATCTCATGAGTGAGCTCATGTCTTCCGGTTCAGTAAATGAACTTGTATGCTCCCTTTGAGAGATCGTATTACTCATATGCCCTTATATGCACACCAGCATGCCGATGTATAGACCTTGGTTAGGTCATCAACCTATTGGTCTGCCAAATGTACATATCTAGACATATAGTAACACATCTGTCTTCGGTCAGAGGATGTGTGCGTGTATCGTGACAGCATACGATATAGGACTTTGGTTATCTCGATCTCGTTAAGTCAACTCTTTGACCTAACTAATCTGACACCTCTAAATCTCTATTCCTATGCAGAGGACCTACATCAAGAGGTCGGTCAGATATTAGCCTAATTGAGAAAGGATTGCCACCTCCTACTCAGGCTAGAGATCATCTCTTAACAATCATTTGACGGTGCTTGATGAATCATCAATCTAACCCTTTCGATATTCATCCAAGCACCACCCTCTATGATTCAATTATTGAATCAGTAGTTGTATGATTATTAAGATGGCCATGGTACATAACCCTAATTGTACTTAGGGACCTCTTATGCAAATTATTTATTCTTCATTTCAAATCAGGGAATGATATTCGCAATAACATTTATTGCATAATGGCTCGTTGTGGGCTCGCATGTCCAACAGTTTATGTGTGCAATAATCTCTTGTCCTTGATCCATAAACAATAAACTTATCATCTAACTATAGAGTGAGAAAAACATGGCATAAAACTCATGTATTCTAACTCTATTCAGTCACTAGGTTTGAATCAAACTTAGAACTTCCTGTGAAACTTAAAAAATAATACACATGATATTTCATATATAACATTTGAACCTTAATTGGATGAAAGTTGCTACCATTAGTTGTGTACTTGTCTCGAAGTCCAACTGTAATTAATTCCTTAAGCATGCACCAATTATTCATCCAAGAAAGTGATCATGATCGATGGTATCACAGACATGATCGTTTATGTGAGCTCATCACAAAATGCAGCGACATTGTTGTTGTAGACATGATCGATGTTGATGGTAATGCCACTTGAACAGATTGTTGGGTTGATGGAACTGTGGATGTGTGATGGTGTGTGTGTCTTCCTGCTAAAGGTCACATTGAAATTCCTTTTGATGGCGAAATCGATGTCGGTTACTTCCGGGGCCTATGATAAAATCACAATGTTCACTTACTCTCTTTTCCATATTCATTATATAGAGTGGAAGTAATGAACTTGAGATCAATCTTGTTTTCCTTCCACCTGCAATATATAAAGTGCTAATTATTGATTGGTTGTAAGTGTCTGGTACTAGAATATCTATAGGTTAGCAAGGTCTTAGAAAGTGATAAAATGTTGGTGTTCTTATTTTTTCCAAGTAGGATTAGAAAATTTATAATTTTTAGTTTTTCTAACATTAGATGTTAATGACTAGAAGTTTAAAATTTGAGAAAAAAATATTATTACTAAAGTTGTTGGAGATTGTTCTATGGTATTTAACAGTGCACAATCAATCAAATAATATGTTAGGATTTATATTGGAATTTCTTGAAGATTAGATATAGAATATACTAATATACGTATACTTATTTTTTTTGATTTTATCTTTGCTTGGCAGATCATTATGACAGATTGATTGGTTAGGTGAGACATCATCCTTAATGGAGTGCATGTCGAATACAAATCCAAGTTGGGAAATGTTACTTTTGCTCTGGAAATACTACAGAGTTGTCAGGTATTTATTTTTTTGATATTGTTTGGATAGACAGATATAAAAACCTTGTTGTTCATTTGCATGCTTATAAAATAACTCACCTTGTACATCAAGTTGCATATAAATGCCTAGATTTATTTTATGAGGTGCAAGATTTCCTTTAAGTTTTGTATATGCAATGCTTTGGTTTAGTTTATCAACTATAGCCTTTCCTATAATTAAGTTTTGCAATCGCTATGTTTATTTAGGAGCACTCTAACTCTAAAGAAGTTCGGAAGACTATTTAGTGACTTACATGATTCAGTGTTTGTCTTTTTTTATTGGAAGACATGGATCGATATTTTTTTATACATGAGTAACCTTCTATTAGATTATGAAATTATAAGATTTTTGTCATAAAGTAAATTTTTTAAGCTGAATACTTCAATTGAATACAAAGAAAATTACAGTCTATATGTTATTAAATAGTCTTCCTTTTAAAGATTTGTTAACAAAAGCTTCTTGGATTAAGAAGAAACTCATTACTTGTGTGTTTTTATAATTTTCTAGGATGGATTGAGCTACTTTTTACGATCCATAGGAGATGGTTCTGGCATGTCCCTAATTTCAGGAAGAGTTTTCAATAGTTAAGATGCTTATTGCTTTAGTCATATAAAGTTCTTTTTTTATGCAAATTATCAACATATTAGTACTCTTAGAGTTATGATTTATGTTAATTATTTTTTTTCTAATGTTACAGGCTCTTGCAAGTTATTGTGGCAAATGAGCAGTTGGATTCTTTCAAGACATCTTAGAATTTTATCAAAGTTATTGACGTCATTTCATGTTATGATGTTTAGTTAGTATTTGACTGACTTTTGTCCTTAAGTGAAGTCTTAATTAGTAGTCTTTGTCTGAGATTTCATAAGTGATGTAGGAATGGAATAATTCATAGATTCATATATAGTATTAGTCAATATATGAAATTATATTCAACAAATAAAATGGTTAAACAAATTGAAACAACAACAATCAAATCGTTGTTATATCATCAATCTTTGATTTTTTATGACAAATATTTCTCGGCATTGCCTCAAATGGTGACGAAAAACGTTGCTATATATTTGAGGAGCCAAACATTAAGCTATGTATAGTGACATAAAAAGTGTTGATATAATCAAATTGTGATGGTTATTATTCGTTGAGATTTTAATTTTCTCAACGAACAACAAAGATTGTTGCTAAATATTTAACAACGGTTGATATAGCAACTATTCTTACAACGAATAACAAATTTGTCACGAGATGGTATAGCGATGTTTTATTCATTGCGGTCTTAACAAAAAAAAACCGTCGCTATAAATCTATCTTGTTGCAGTGTTACATGCCAAGTAACACATATTATGGTTACTTAGATTTAGAAAAATTAGATGATGCTTAAAAAACTTAATTATATCAATAAATTAGATTAAAAAATAAGAAAAATAGTTTACATTTGGCCCATGGGCCAGCCCAACACGGCCCGACTCAGACTTGGACCGGGCTTGGGCCTTGAAGCATGGCCCATGGGCCTGCTCGGTCCGGGCTTTAGACGGGGGGCTTTCGAATCTCGTCCCGTTCGGCCCGACCCATGTCCTGGCCTGCCCTTCACTGCCCGGTTTATTAAAAACATGGTTGACTGAGTACTCGTGATCGTGCCACGGACTCAACGAGATTCTCAATATGGTACAATACAACTCGTGAAGATTTAGATGATATTTATGCCCACGGGAACAAATACGATGCTATCTGCTTTGTTAGTTCATTTTGCAAATTTACCTCGTTAGAATTGTAATAATTAAACTCTTAAAGTAAATGAATTTTATTTGGGAATAATATTATCTCTGTTCATTGATTATCATGCATGTTTTCGATCATGCAATTTATTATTGCATGCTTCATCCGCGAGGCTGCTATGTTACATAAATTTATTTTTATTTTTTCACACCATTACTTGGATGATGAAGTGGCCGGGCTGGACTTCTAGCACAAAATTATGAATCATGAAGTCTCATGTACATAATAATATCAATTATTTATTTTAGAAATTGCAAATAGCCGATGACAACTTGAGGAATATGCATGTAAGGTTCGGTTCGCCATGTCGTGTATGATATTTAAGATGAATTCGTTAAACAGATATATTTTCATTTCATTATCGTGAAATATTAATAAATCTCAATCATTGGTACTACAATACAATGTTTTATAGTGGAAAATAATTTGGAAACTATCGTTGCACAATTAATTTGTATATATAACGGATATCATTAATTGTGATCTTACATGAGTGTTAACATTCACCATAACTCACGCACGATCCGTTTCTCTTCTAAATCTATTCCTTATACTAAAGCCCGGTCCCTTCTCCCCCACTCCCTCTCCTTGCCACATGTCACCTTTCATGTCTCTCCCTTCATCCGGCACTTTCCCCTCCTCTACCGATCCACCAAAATTGAATCCCCTGCCTCCCACGTCTCCCCTTTCCTTGCCACGTCTGTCCTCTCACGTCTCCTCCCTCTCCCCGTGATTACTCTCTCCTAAAAATCTATATTTGACCATTCTCACTCCCCATTTTCATTCAATTTTTAATGCTCATATCATTTTGATTAAAAAATGAAAAAAAACGTAGATACTTGGTTTCGTCCTTTCTAGGTTAACATTGTATATATTTTTATACTTCAGATTGAAACTTATAAGTGTTGGTGTAAAATTTACATCAAACAAACTTTATCCATTTATATATAAGTTAATATATTAATTCCATCAATCCATGTATAAAATTCACCTTTAAAATTAGTATAATGCATTTATAGGAATTAGTTTTCTCTACAGCTATTACTATATCAATGTTACATAAATGTAAAGCATATTATAATATTAATCAGCTTTCTTTACTTTACAAAAGATACCAATGAAAAAAAATCACATTTTCTTTTTAAAATGTATCAATATGGATATTTCTCTAGCGCAACATCAAGATTAACATATGTCAACGAGTAATTTATTATTTTTTGATATATATTCTTTGGTTATACTACAACAAAATTGGGATAGGGTGATGCTTTCTTCAAAATCTATTATTAAATCAGCCATTAAATATATAGCGACGATATTATTTGTTGCGAAATATTTTTTATACTTGAAATTAGCGATGAATATCATATTTTTGTTATATCGTCAGTGACGGTACATATAACCTTGCTTATTCGTTGCTTTTTTTCAAAATTTTAGCTAATCATCGCTAAATTTTGAACTAAAAATTAGCAATGAATTGGCTAATAAAATTTTGAAAAATAACAATGGATAATCGTAGTTATATGCACTATCACTAATGATATAACGATGAATATCATATTCGTTGCTATTTTCAAGTATAAAAAATTATTTCGCAATGAATAATATGATCGTTATATATTTAACAATGGTTAGATTACTAACGAAATGTGAAAAAATGTCACTATAGCTTAATTTTGTTGTAGTGTAATTGTACAACAATAAATATTAATCCTCAACATTTTTAATTCGTGACGAAAATCACATTTGTTACTATATTGTTAGCAATGAATCATACACCATTATTATTGATTGCCTTTTTAATCCAATCTAGCTAATTAGCAATGATTAATAAAAATTTTAGTGAAAATCAATGGATAATAATTGTTACATGAGCACTTAGAATTAAATATAACATTCCACGTGAGTTACAAGAACAAAAGATAATTTTGAAAAAACAATTATTTGTTGTTATATATTCAATATTTAAATATATAGCAACAAATATTTATATTTTCCATTGCCTTAGGCTTATTTTGTTGTAGTGTAGATTGTGAAATGCTTATGCTTGCTCTACAAATAACATATAGGGTTTTTATTAGTTGTGCCCTCTGAGATATTGCAATATCAGTTATGCCCATCATTTTTTGGAATATTAGTTGTTCCCCAACCTTCTTACAAAATTCACATGTCTACCCTTCTGTTAAGATAAAATAAAGACATAACCGATATTACAAAAGGGTGGAACTGTGAATTTTGCAAGAAGGTAGGGGTACAATTGATATTCCAAAAAAAAGAGGAGCATAACTGATATTGCAATATCTCATAGTGACACAACTGATAAAATCTAAATATATAATACCCTTTTTAAATATGTAACACTCTATACATATATTATATTAAATTCCTTCTAACCATTAAAAATAAATAGATTTGTTTCGTCCGCCGCGAAGCACGGTTATATTTTCCTAGTTTGCATACAATACAACGAATCTTTTGTCAGTCCCATGCGCTCTGGGACACGTGGTCTCTTCCCCTCATCTCCTTCTCTACGATTTCCTTCTCTTCTCGCATCTCTTTGACTAGCAACACTATCGAGCAAGGTTTTAAAAATTAGACCGGACGTTAAACCGGCCAGTCTTCAGTTTGGTTCAACAGAATTGGACCTTCGGTCCAAACCAATTGAACTTGCAATGATGTCAGCATGATGTCATCATTCTTATCGACTCGGAAAAAATTGGATCGGGCTTAATTTATTGATTCGACTAATCGAACCAGTTTTATGAAGCGATATATCCATATATATACTTAAGTATGTATGCATATATCAATGAAATAATAATTTAAAATGTCAGTTATTTCAAATTCTAGTATTATATATAAATACATCATTGTAATCATTTATATATAGTTGCTTCTAGAAAACTACTCTAAGAAGGTATGGGCACAAATGATATTCCAAAAAAGAGGGGCATAACTGATATCGCGAAGTTATGAAGGGCACAAGTGATAAAAAATACTATTATTTAGTTATTTAAATATTTATTTTTGGGAAAATTTATCAAACCATTAAAATTGACTCAATCTGATCAACCTGATCCGACCAACCGGGTCTAGTCCGACCACAAGTTAGACCTGATTTTTTATTTTTTATTCTAAAATTAGTTACATGAAATCGATCGAACCGACATGATCGGAGTTGGTTTATGATCCAATCGGTCGGTGCAGTCCGATTTTTAAAATCTTGTTATATAGTCTACTAGGGTGCATACCCGTGCTTCACGACGGCACTGAAAAATCTGAAAACTGAGAAGGTAAGAAATTAGAATAATTCATTAGCTTATAGAACAAAAGAGAGTAGGAGTTGAGTTGTGTGAAATGCACTTTTTCACTCATGAATGGGTCTAGACATACTGGAACAGAAATTCAGTTGATTACCTTTTTATTTAAATGGTTTTTAGATTTTAATGAAGAAATAATAAATGATAAAATTCTGAAGACAATCAAATATAAGTTATTATATCTCGATCATTATATTGTTAAAAATCTAAATTAATTTGAAGATATTCTACAATAGAATTTCCGACACTTTAACCTCGTACACTAGTTCAGGAGAAACACTTTCTGTTCAGTAACTAAGTAGAAGAATGTAAGAGAGCAACTGGAGAGTAGAGAAAGATATCATCACCTTCTCCTGAAGCATCTCCCAGAAGTCATATAATAGCAGTAAAATGTCATGGAAAGCTGACAAGTCAACAAGAATCTTATGGAACTCACGCAAAGTCAGGTTTCCGGAATATTAAGAGCGGCAAGAGACAGACTTAGAGATGAAAATGGATACGGACATATCCGAATATCCGCTTACCGTATTCAAAAAATTATCGGATACGAATATCTGTATTCGAATATCAATCGAATACGAATCGAATATCGATATGGGTTGTAAAAATTTTCCGGATACAGATACGGATACGGTAATGACTTGAATATCCGGATCTGGATATCCGAATACAATATTTTCTGTATTAGTTTATATAATATAAGACACATCTTCATATTATTATATTAGTATAATTCATTATATAATACACTATATTAATGATATTAATAAACTTCTGTTTGTTTGGGAATATGCACGAACAAAAGTTACAAAATTCTATCACTTTTTACTTTCGGTTAAGAACGCAGTCACCTCGACGTCCCTTTTGTCATGATGCAACTTATTTACATTTCTTTATCATTTTTTTAAAATTATTATGAACTATGATAAAAAAAATTTAATTTATATTCGTATGTGGTCTTTATTCGATCCGTATTCGGATTCCATGTTTATTAGATCCATATTTGGATTCACTTTTTATTCGATTCAAATTTGGATTGGCTCTTTATTCGATATGTATTCGGATCTACTCTTTATTCGATCCGTATTCGGATTCGATGAATATCCAATTCGAATTCTTATCCGTATTTTTAAGGATATGATTTTCTTAATGCATATCCGAATCATATCGGTATCCGTATTCGTATTCGATATAGATGAAGCGAATATGGATATGGAAAAGGCATATCCGATCAGTTTCCATCCATAGACAGACTTATTAGCTGGGTAAAAATCTAAATTCCCTGACTACTGGGAAAAGATATCCATCTAATGTTAAAGATTTTATTAGACCATAGCTAATTTTGTTCATTTTTGAGGTTGAGAATTCTCAAAAGAAAAACATGGCCTACATCAACCTTCCTTTATTGTGGTCATTCTATCAAAGATTTGAGAAGGGTCTCCTCAGTAGGCATATATTTTCTTCAAGGAAGCTGACCCAGGGATAGAGATGTAAGCATTGAAAAAGAAATTAGGTCATAATTTACTGAATTTCCAGCCACCGAAACGGTATTATTTACAACAATAACAAAAAACTATGCCAACTATCCACATAATCATTTTTCCTTGCTTTTACATTGGGTTATAACCATCTTCAATCGTTATATAAGGAATTCCTAATAATTGTTCAATGGTATTGTTATTTGTAGAAAGATAACTTTTTTATAAACTCACATATTGTTTTTCAAGTTTAAACAAAATAATAAAATTCTTACTGGTGTAGTAGTTAGTCTAAAGCTGCTTGCAAAGTTTCTACAACAACAGATGTAAAGGAGAAATAAATGGACGGAAGAAGCTAATTTTGTTTAGAGTTTTGTTAAAGTGAAGCAAAAATCTATGAATTATGTATGCAGAGATTTTACCATTGAGAGGTTGTGATATGTGATCTGATTAAAAAAATAAAAATATGCATACTTCTTGCAGGGAAACGTATATTGCACAACATTACTCCAAAGACTTTGTGTAACGTCCCAAGTTTACGTCCTCAGTCTGTTATCAAGGAAAACTGGCCCCAACAACTTGTTGGATTCGAGCTCAAATGGACTCGTTGACAACCATTCAAAATGTTTAAGCCCAAGTTATCAAGTAGTAATCTCCACCACTTATAAAACACTCTCACACTTTGTAAGTTTTAGATGTGGGACTATATTTGCGGTATGTGTATTACATTTCGTCTTGCTCTAACAAAATTGAGATCTTTTGTTGTTAATACAAAAATTATGGAATCAAACTAATCTGTTTACATTTAAAATATTAGTTTTTTCAGCGAAATTATTGACCAATATAAAAATATTGCAATTCCATTAAAATATAGAATTATGGATCAGTCTTTTGAATGTAAAGATGTGAACACCATTTTCGCAACACTAAATAATACTACTTCAAATAGAGATGTGTATATCCACTTATTCCGATTCCATCTATACCTCCATTTTATATGCTAGAAACTACAACTTCAAATACGTATATTTCTTTCTGAGATAAATACATTTGTTCCGATTCCATAGGTAATTCCATTCTAGGTGTGCATATCTTTCTAAGGTATACACCAAAAAATACTACGTCAAATATGTGCATACCTTGATATATACTAAAAAATACGCAAGAATTAATATTTTGATTTCGCCTGGAGAAAGTATATCTTCTGAGGTACCCACTAAAAATATACTTCAAATACGTATGGAATGACATAGAAAGATACGGTGCATATCTATCTAAGGAGTCTGGTTAATGATAATATCTGTGTCGGTGTTGTAAAAGTCACCCGACTAATCTGACTAGTAGGTTCGACTAGTCTAGTCAGTACGGTGGCCGACCGAGTACCGATTAATTCCAATTAGACCCACTAGTCGATAGGGATGCAAACGGTCAGATACGGATACAGATATAGATATTACCGTATCCTTATCCGTTTTTGAATACGAATATGGATGCGGATACGGATATTGGCGGATATTAAAACTATCTTACCATATCCTTAAAAAACGGATACGGATATAAAACGGATATTGATCGCATACGAGTAACGTTAGAAATACTCTATAGAATCGACTTAAATATACATGAATTGGATGGAAAACACATGATATAAAGTTAGTAAATGTGTTTGTATAATAAAAATTATACAAATATGATAAAAGAAGGTATAGAATAATGTTATATAGGGTTAAAAATAAATATATGACTATATTTATATACGAAAACGGATATACAGATACGGATACGGATGTTTGCAGATATCAAAATGATATCCATATATGTATCCATTTTAAAACGGATACGGATATGGATGTCAAAATCGGTATAAAACGGATACGGTGACGGATCGGATACGGATATATCTGTGGCCGTTTGCATCCCTACTAGTCGACCAATATTTGCTTGGAGATACAATTTTTTAAAATTTTTGCTTTTTTTGAAAGCACACTTATTCTATTACGCTTAATGTTTAATATAAATTCAATTAGTTCTTTTATTTCCTCATGATAATATATATATGTAAATATATAAGAAAATATGTATAAAATAATTTATATATTTAAAAATTTAAAACTGATTAAAGCCTGATTAAATTCAATTAATCGCTTGACTATCGATTAATCCTTAGTCAGTGACCCGACTGACCAGATATCAACTACTGACTTTTGCAACCTTGATATGTATATACATTTGTGGCTCCACTACATGCATAAATTTCCATGAATTGTGATCTCCAGGTTTATAAGTCTTTTGAATGTCACTATGTTTAACGTGAGAGTTGCAAGTGAATTCTCAAAGAAAGGATGACGTACAAAAGGTCTCCCTTGTTCATGTTTTTCCCCCATAGATGAAAGGAGGGCGAGAGATAAAGTGCGATCCAATCATACAATCTATACCAACAAGAATACAATTTCAAAAAAGTAATATTGTAAAAAAATCCTAAAAAACACAATTTATGCGATAGCATTCAAGCAAATAAAACTGAAAGAGGAAATCAAAAAATTCGATGCCCCCATCATACATTTTTTTTAGAGTTAAAAGGGTGGCCTCCCATCTAGGGAGACACCTCAGAGCATATACATGCATTTTTATCTTAACTCGACTATCAGTAACTCCAGTAACTTTTGTATTGCCATTAGTAACTGAACTCAGTATAATAAACGTACCAGTAACTTTCGTATTGTCATCAGTAATTTTGAATCAAATGTAAGTAAATGAAGTAATTTAATCAGTAACTTTGGTTCGCACTTACTTGTAACTTTATATAAGTTACTAGAGTTATGATCCCACTTACTGAAGCTTCGATATATATTACTGAAGCGCGGATATATATTAGTTAATGGAGCTTGTATTTCTATTACTGGAAATGGAGTAGGCTCTTACTGAAGCTTGTATTTTTGTTACTGGAGTTGCTGGAGATGAAGTGGGCTCAATTCATCTCTAATGGGCACAGAGCGTATTGGATAAAAATCACACACAGACATATATGCTCATCATATATATTAAAATATAATCACAAAGTTATGCAACATTAGCTAGTGTTTTTCATTTAGATACAAGATATAATAGACATGAAACATGTATACAGAAGAACACCAGTGACTTCCATTTTACATCATCTTCATCAGAACCCACACATGAACAACATATGATGAGTTTCCAATCAAACTCAGGAGATAATAGAGTGGGAAAATTAACACAACCTGACAGGAATATAGCAGCATTCAACTAAAGCATACCTGATTAACCACAAGAATTGTGGAAGATCCCGAAAAAATAGATCATATTCAAAAGCAAAAAAAACATCATCATCGTCACAAACAACACATTGGAGAAAAGTAAAATTGTGAAAAACCAATCGAATGCAAACCTCATTTTGACATACAATAATTAGAGGGAAAAATGAATAGATTCAGCAACACCAATACCACTCAAACAATACACAATGACAAATCGGAAATTTGTACAGATTCCTATAAAAAATTATGTAACATTAGTAAATTATGTTTAATTAATTATTAGTTATTCTTATTCACACATTATTTTAACATAACCATAATTATTGAAAAATGGACTAATTAACAGAATTACCATCACATCATTCGGCACATTTGAACAAAAACATAATAATTTTAAAGAATCAAAGTTCCACATTAGCAAACAACATGTTCAAACAACACACACCACTAACAGAGGAATAAAATCAAACGTCAAACGAAACCGTAAGAAACATACGAAGGAAGTAAAACAAAAATGACAAACGAAACCGTAAGAAACATATGAAGGAAGTAAAACAAAAATGACAGTGGTTTTTTTTCTCCCACGGTAGACAGAAAGTAAAAGTTACAAAACATAAGAAACAATGAAGCTTACAGTAACATCAGTGAAAGTTACATCTTAATTTAAAAAAACGATAATGTCTTTTAGTATAATCGCCATACAATTTATTCTAAATCCAAAACATATAAATTCCTAGATGCCTAAAATACATCAATGTATTAGCAACTCCAACAATGTATTTTTTCCCTCGTATGAAATCACAGATACATAAAAGAAAAAAGAATCACACATCATATCGTACATGTCGATTGCCTCATAATCTCACATACGATATCAACAAAGTTAAAAAAATACCGAATATTGATAAAATATGAAGACGTCAACTCTCAATGCCATCAACATTGTGTGCTCCTACCCAATGCCATCATCATCTCACATAAGAAGTGCAGGGCTATGCAGGGAGCGAAGTCGTCTCCACACCATTATCATCTTGCAGACAACCCACAAACACTTCCTAAAGCAAACTATCGGCAAAATCTAATATTTCTTCCTACCCACCAAAATAAAACAATTCAAATACCTTGCTCTCCGGCAATAGAGTGATTTACTCACACCTCGTCCATATCCGACTTCGCTACAAACATTACAAACAAATCAAACAACACTTCCAATTTAAAGAACGTGAAAATCTAACAAATATACCTTAAGTTGTGTGTTAATCACACGACAAGGAATCTGATAAGGGAGCTCATACAAAGGCATCTGCTAATCCGCCACCTGATTCGTGGAAGCCTTGACTTGCAGAACAAAACGATTCCAGCCCCAACCAAAAAATCCACCAATGCATCTCAAAATCCACACCTACCTACTCGATGTTTCCTGGGGGGAAGTAGAACACCCGCATCCCTTGGCGTGACATCTTCACCAGCAACCTCCCCCAAACCCTTGATCAGATCGATGTTGGTGTAGAAGCTCCTAGAGAAAGACCTGCAAGTGATGAAGTATGGCTTGAAGATTTAGCTCAACCAGGAGTTAATGAATAAAACAATGGATGGGGGAGTGCAAGGGTCGGCTAATCACACATGATCAACGTTGTTGTAATGATCGCTCATAAAAATCAACTCAAACAACAATTAATCTACAATATAAATTAAGCAATGAAAAGCAAATTCTGTGGAGTTAAAATTTATTTTAACTCTACAATAGATGTATATAGTGTGCAAGTATGTCTCCTATACTAGTCGGGCTAGCACCATGAAAATAAATCATCAATTTTCTCCATAAAAGGAAAAAAATAGGTCAATTCTTAGCCTACATAAATCAAAAGCATCCCCCAAATAATAATCATCCAGTAGTAGCTCAGATTTGTCCACAAATTATGCAAAGAGATTATGCATGAAATAAGCTTCAAAACAACATATTATGCGTTAAAAATGGAGTTCATATGAAGAAGATATGCTAAAATAAAAATCCAGGGACTGAAATATAAATAAAATAAAAGTTTTTCTTTCAATGACTCTCTGGAGGGGCTTATCTGCAAAATCAAGAAGTTGGAGGGGCCTTCTGGAAAATACCCACGGCGGGAGTATATCTGCAAATTCAAGAGCTTGCAGGGCTCTATTGCAATTTCGCCAAATTGCAAGTGCTAGGCACATGCGGTCTGGACGGACCTGGAGGCTCGGGGGTAGAGGCTGAGGTTCGGAGAGGAAACTGAGGCTCGGGAGATCCGGGGCACAGGCTCGGGCAGCCTCGGGTGATGAAGCTAATGCTCGGGTGCCCGAGCCCAGGTGGCGGCTAGGCGTCACTTCGGTGACCCAAGCCTCGAGGCTGGGGACCAAGGCTCGGGCTGATACGTGGCACGAATAGAACCGTTGGATCAAGGGGGCTAATGCCCTGATCCAACGGTGACGATCGGCGGAGGCGAACGGGGGCGGGGAAGCTGGAAGGGGGCGGTCGCGGCGGAAGCAGAGGCGGTCCTGTGCAAGGATCCTGGAGGGCTGCCGATGGTGCTTTGAAGGCGGAGGCCGCACGACGCGGTGGCGATGGCGGAGACGTAGGCGCGAGGCGGAGCAGCAGCTCAGCCGACACACGGCCAAGCTACTGGGGGTGGTCGTGCACGACCCACTCGCGACGGTGGAGTCTGTGCAAGGTCGAGGAGCTGACGACCTTCTGGGTGGTTGGTGGCCGCACAAGGCCACCACGGGCTGCTCCTTACGCGGTGGACGCGGAAGGCGGCAAGGGGCCGAGGGCTCGCAAGGTGGCAAGAGCTGGAGATGGTAGACGCGTGCGACCTGAAAAGAAGTTAAAAAAGGAGGGGGAGTTTGCTGGAATGGAGGAAGAACAAGCTTTCGACTCCGGTTGTCGCTTCAGAGGTCTTGAGAGAGGACCTCAAAGCTTAGCTTCACCTGGAGGAGAAACATCATGGAGTGATGCTCCGAGGATCACGACTTGGGAAGATCTTCGCCTGAGGGGGAGGCTCCTGTCACTAGCATCTTCCTCTATCTCTCTCCCTAATTGGATCAATAGACAACGGATGAAGCAGATGGCTGCGAGGAGAGGTGCTTTATAGGGGGCGAGGTGGAGCATTATGCGGAGGAGATACGGTGGTGCTCATAACGGTCGGAGGCCGTGCATGACGGAGAGGGTAATGGCAGCGGGGGGGGGGGGGGATGACTGGAGGAAGAGGACATGGGTCACATGACAAGGGATGGGCGGCAGGAGAGAGAAGCAGGGGTCCCACATGGCATGCCCATGGGCTGCTACGTGTCACCCCAAAAAAATCAAAATTAAAAGAAGAAGAAAAATAGAAAATAAATAGAAGGATACATCGGATCAAAAAATTTCTTTCACGAAAGTTGTTTGTCTTGATGAGATCTACAACTTTCATGAAGGACCTAGGAGCAAAAGAGGTCATCTATGTGAAGTAGAATTTTTGGTGGTTCTCCATATGTATAGAAAACCAGCTTTTGGGGGTTTTGTAATTTTTTGGTGATTTTAAAAGGGGATAAAAATATAAAAAAATACGATAAAATAACATGAAATTAATTACACATAATCTATTTGTTATTTTTAGTAAATAAGAAAATAGGAAAATAGAAATACAAAATACGAGTTTTTTTGTACAGACTCACAACAGACACTTGGACACGGTCAGTTTCTTTGATTTTAGTTTTAATATAGATTTGGATTTTTATGCCGTTAAACAAAACTTTCATCAAATAACACAAATGAAGAAGGAATAAAATAAAAAGGGTTAATTATGTACATAAAAACTCAGGTCAAAAATTGTAAAAAGTTAAAATGCGCAAAAGAGTCTCAAAACCCAACTTTCACATATGAGCTACGAATTTTACGAAGTTGGTTGTTTTGAAGGTATTTGAAAATGGAGTACATTAAAAGTGATGAGACCAAAATCAGACACTGTATGAAGGAGATATGTGCATTTTAGTCCGTTAGATGTGAAATTGGACTTTAGGATTATTAGACACTTATTTGAGTTAGTAATGTTTTGTATTTTTTTGTTTATTCTTGTTAGTAATATCAACACAATGGAGGTAGTTTGGGGTCAATTGGAGTTAGGATGAATTAATTAAAAACCGTGAAAGTTAGCTGCTTTTTTGGGGGGTCAATTTACACTTGGGATAATTAATGCAATTATGCATGATGAAATGCAAATATTTTATACAAATGTATGAATGCTAATGATGCTCTATTAATTAATAAATACAAATGATTTTTTGAGAACATAGCCTAATTGACCAATTTTAGCATGATGAATACGAGATTCATCAGTTGAATACAGGGAGAAAATGGGAGAAAGGTACAAATAAATGCAAAAAATGTGTGCATCTCGTTGTCTATGTCTTTTCATTGTTTTTGTGAGTTTTAATTTTATATTTTGTATTTTTATTTTATATATTTTTAATTGTTTTTAATTTTTCTAATTTTTATTTTTTTTATATTTTTCAGATTTTTAATTTCTTTTTCTTTTTAAATATATAATATAGAATTATATAAGGCAATATGTACAATATAGAGTAAAGTAATTATAAATATAACTAAAAATACTCAAAATACATAAAATAAAATCTTTTTGGATTTTAATATTTTCTACTATTTTGTATTTTTTAGTTAATTATGATAATTTCTATGGATTTTTAAGGTAAAAAATATCCTAAATCAGGGATATAATGAATTGGCTAAATTAAAATGAAGATTAAAAATAGCAGCTGATGTCTAAAATTGTTCAAATCAATTTTAATAAATAGGAAATAATATAAAGAAAATTATAAAATAGAAAATGGTATTTTTGCAGTTTCTAGGTATTTTCCAGATTTTTATAAAAGATTTTGAATTTTTTTGATTTTAAGAGTTTCCTTTATCTATTTTTAGTGATTTTTGGTCTGAAGGTTCAAAATACTTAAATAAACAAAATATATTTTTAAGGATTTTTCAAAATGATTTTATAGTTTTTATGGGTTTTTAAGCTAAATAGGGAATGTTTATGCCATTTTTTATTTTTATAAAATAATTAAAGTGCCTAAAAATGAAATAAAAAATAAAGCGTGCAAGTATACTCCATCAGGCACCTAATCTTATTTTTGGGGAATTTTTGGAGCACAAACACTATTGTTTTATTAATGGAAAACAACCATAAGATTTAATTCCCTGAAAGGAGCATAAATGAAATAAAAATAAAATGGGAGGCTCTTCCTACAATTTTATCAAAATCTTATAATTGAATATCCAACATTTTCGACTAAAGAAAAATAAACTAAACACATAAGGGTTTAGTTGCAAATAAACCACAGTTTTTCGGCTGAGCTAGAGAAGGACTAAAGTGTAATATGAAATAACCTTCGGAGTTTACATGCAAAATACACAAAAATAAACAACGCTAGAGGAAAGTTTGTATGCTAATAAATAAAATGCAAAAATCGCTAGGTGTGAGTTGCAAAATACCCAACATAGGCGGGAACGGACGGCATCGATGACTTTACTAAAACACATGTCGCGTTCTCCGCAGGCGATGACGCTTCGACCTTGGACGATCAGGATTAGACCTCCTGAGGGAGATTGATGGCTCTGGTTCTGCTTGATCTGACACTAGTTGCTTGCCTGGAAGAAGGGGGCTCGATCGGATGGCTTCGAGGCCAACTGGAAGAACACGTGAAGAACCGCGCACGGATGAACTTCGATCATCGATACAACATGGCTCTAGCGGTCTCAGGTGCCCCTCCGAGATGCAGAACCTTCCTGGTGATGTCCTCTATGGAGGCTTCAAAATGGTGTGATGATCGACGGTGCGTTGCCATGCGGTCGGGGAAGCACGACTGCTCCAAGTGCTCTTCTCAGATCAAAATCGACCCCTCAGAGGGTACTCTCCCTCCATGCTCTGCAAAGAAGCATGTGCAAGCAACAAAGAGGTCTCCTAGGGGGTTTGTCGGGTGAAATGGAGCGGGAGATGTCGGGGCGGAGCTTTCCGATCCTAGCACAGAGAAGGAAGAGTTGATATCCCGATCAAGCCAGGATCGGGTCGAATGAAGTGTGTCGAGGCGTAGGGGAACATAAGGGTGAGATGATGGAGTGGTTTGCGGGTCATGGAACAGTCGGGAACATGGTGAGGTGCTTCACCGGAGCGGAGCTCCGGCAAACTACGTGGATAGTGTTTAACACTAATACGATATATTAACACATAAAATAATTGCAAGAGGGAAACCTAGGACTGAAATTAATCCAAAAATCTAAATAAAAATGAACCTCGACTGGCCAGAGGCCTGGATATGCGACCTCATGGTAGTGCTCCATTGGAGGTGGGTGGAAGTCAGCCCCTACGTTGTCCTCTCGATCCTTCTAGGGCAGGTCGAGATTCCTGTCACAAATCTCAAGCCACACAGCACAAAAGAAGGGGAGAAACTCGGCTAGAGGTCATTCAAAAAATGGAAGAAGATTGAGAGAGGCTTATGCGCAGGATACGACAGGGTGATGTTTTAGGCAAGATCATGTGCAAATCGAAGTTGTTCTGCCCTAGGAGAAGGCTCGACGAGAATCATGGATATACGGTGATGAATCTTTGTGAAGGGACCTAACGACCTTGAGCAGTAAATCAATTGGTAGAAATCGAGAAGTAGGGAGGTACTCTGTTCTGACAAGGCTAGGGGGCGAGTCCGAGAGTCGACCAGAGTCAACACCTGAAGCCACATGGTTGCCACGTTGACCAACCAGGAAAAACCTGGCCCAAAAATGATTATAAAATGAATAATAAATATTAGGGTTTTTATCAGTTGTGCCCCTCTGAGATATTGCAATTTCAGTTATGCCTCTCCCTTTTAGGGAATATCAGTTGTGCCCCCGACTTCTTACAGTTCTATCACTTGTGCCCCTCAGGTTAGTTGTCGTCCATCTCCAAGGCAAACAGATGTTAACTTTGAGCATACAATGGGAATTAATTTTATAAAATGGACTGAAATGTCCAACCCTTCTTCTTCCTCCTCCCCCATCCTCTTCATCCCCCTTCTCTTTCTTCTCCCAACCACCTGCTCCTCCAGCGGCTCCTCCCGACCACCCTCAGCCCTTTCCTCCGCCCCCACGCCTCCCCCTCCGCCCCCGAGCTACTCCCCCTCTGCCCCTAGCACATCCCTCTGCCCCGAGCTCCTCCCTCGCGCTGCCTCCTCTACCCCGAGCTCCCCCCTCCACCCTCCCCCCCTCCCGCCGCCACTTGCCGCCCCCGCGCCTCCACCTGCCCTGCTCTCAGGTTCTCCCCTCCAACCCTCCGCCCTCTGCACCGAGCTTCTCCGCGCACCCCCTGCCGCCCCCACACCTCTCCATGTCCTGCTGCCTCCCCCTGCCCCTGCCTCCTCCCCCCAACCCCAAGTCCTCCCTCCGCCCTCCCCCTTCCCCTGCCTCCTCCCCTCCCCCCGCCCCTGCCCCAAGCTTCCCCCACCATGCACCCCCTCCCCGCACACCTCCCTCTCCCCTCGTGCCCCCCCTGCCCCCGCCCCCAGGTCCTCCCACCAGCTGCCCCCGTACCTCCCCTTGTCCACAGGCCCTCCCTCTGCCCCAAGGTCCTCCCACTTGGGGCTCCGAGCAGAAGGCGTGGTCGCCATGAGCGTCACCGTCTGCCGCCTCAAGCCGCTTGATGGCGATGGTTGTGCCGTCCTCAAGAACCCCGCAGAAGACGGTGGAGGTGGAGCCATAACCAACGACGGAGTGGAAATCGTCAGTGATGCAGGCGATCACGTTGAGCTTGAACTGCACAGGGACTCCAGCAACCTTGCGTAGGAAGCTGTAGTCATTGCGCTGGTGCCTCATGCCGTCGAGCGTGGCTCGGCGCTTCATGGAGTACCGGCGGCGCCGGTTGAGCGAGGAGAACTGGAGGAGGAAGACGAAGACAACGAGGATGACGATGATGCAGGCGACGATTGAGGTGAGGAATGTGCAGGAGGTGGGCCCCATGCAGTGACCGAGCACGTCCATGGTGATGATGAGGGAGAACACCAGTGATGTCGATATGATCTTTGCCTTGTTTGGATCCATGCAAGCTTTTTTATGGATATGCCCCTCTTAATTATACCATAGTTTGATTAAACTATGGTTAAGTTCAACTCATTGACGGTTAAACGGAGGGGCACAAGTGATAGAATGATAAAAAGTCAGGGGCACAACTGATATTCCCAAAAAGGAAGGGGCATAACTGCAATTGCAACATCTCGGAGGGGAACAACTGATAAAAACCCAAAATATTAAATAAATTTATTAATTTTAAGTTATAAAATAAAAATATTTATTAATTTTATAGTATTCTAGTATGATTTTTATTTATTTTTTGAACTTATTTATTATAGGTTAGTTTTTAGGGTTTTATTTATAGGTATATTTACCTATGTTTTAGGCATTATATTTTCACTTTTATATTTTTATTTTATTATTTTGTTCTCTTGTTTTATAAAATTATGACTTATCTATATATACATAAATATATTTTCATTGTATTTTTCTGATATAATATTTACACCTTATTAAATTAAGGTGTATATTATATAGGTATATGCATTGTATATTCATCTATGTATTTTAGTATATTATTTTATTTTAATATTTTATTTATGATTTTATTGTGTTCTAAATATGTGCATATGTTATAAATAATATTTACAAATTATAAAAAATATAAAATTATAAAAATAATAAATAGTTAATAAAATGAATATTTTATACAAGTATATTATACAATAGGGGTCCAAAACCTAACTTTCATACCTTAACTCCAAAAAATATGAAACCACCTTCATTAAATAGTTTATTAAAAGTTATATACAATTAAATATGATTTTGGTATATTTTGAATTTTTATTTGAGAGATATGGGTCTGAGAAATTGGGATTTAGCTTTTTATTTAGAGTATAAAATATACACTATGTATTATTTTTGTATGAAATCAATTTATGTTTTTCTATATATTATTATCTACAACTTTTATGTATAAAGTTTCTTTATTTGAGGTATAAAAAGTATAAAAATAAAATAAATCCCAAAATGAAATA